>CM039433.1:13402443-14602443 GCA_022379115.2 Bauhinia variegata
AAGGGTGCAAATTTAACACAGTTAAGCTCGTTGCTTCTGGAACCACTGGCCTTTCAGTCTCAAACCGGAAGCATATATTGTACAGATTATCCCAAATATATGAAAACGACAAGTTGCTCACTGACCCAAAATGCACATTATTCATGGGCCCCCCACGTAGTAATCTTCTTTCTTCTCTCTCTTTTTGAGAATAAAAACTGGGTTGGAAGAAAAATTTTTGCTTCTTTTCCTAGTTGTAAAGAAGCTTCCTGTGAGGTAACTAGTTGTTAGCTAAAAACCCACATGACCCTCTTCATCCTCTCTCTTTCTCTCTCCCTGTCTCTTCTCTCTTCTCTAAAACTCTTCGTTCATATGCTGTGTAGGTCAACAATAACAACAACTTGAACCCCGTTTTCAATCCTCCATGGCTTGTCTTTGCTTAGGGTTTGATGGCTCCTGGTCAAATAAGAAGGCACCGACTATTATAATTGTGTCCTAGGATCACCAGCTGTTTTGTTTCTCCAGAGCCACAAAAAAATCTGGGTGGAAAGCCCAGAAAATTTTTTTAAAAAAAAGTCTTCGTTATTTCTTGGTAAGTAAGGTTTATTTGACCTTAATATTCCACACCCACTTTCTTAAATTCCAATTTATCATCAAATTTTTCTCATTTTTTATTTTTTATTTATTCAATTGTTCTCAGAGATCCAGAGGTTGGGAAATTCAAGGTGGATTTTGAATTCATGGAGCTGATGCAAGAAGCTGGCAAAGGGTACTCTGATAGAGAAGAAGAAGAGGAAGAGGAATTAGAGATAAGAGAAGTTGAGCAAATTAGCAGTAAGCAGCACTATCTCTTTTCTTCTTCTGCTTCCACTTTATCTTCTCCCTCAACAAATCATGTTCCTAATCCTCACCACCAAAATCTATGGTTGGGGATGCTTCATCATGATCATCATCAGTCTCCAGAGACAACCACAACTACTGAATCTTACAATTCATCATCTGGGTTAGGGTTACACCACCAGCAAGATGCAGCAGCTACCAATATCAATTTCAAACACAGGAAGCTAGATGACTTGATGGAGTTATCGCTTGGGAATAACAACAAAGACGATGAAGCTAATTTCCATGGCGGAGGAGGAGCAGGTTGTAGCAGCAGCAGTGGCGGCACTAATAATAATAAAAATGATCCTATTGAGAAGGAGCACATGTTTGATAAAGTGGTGACGCCAAGTGATGTTGGCAAACTCAACCGGCTGGTGATTCCCAAGCAGCATGCCGAGAAGTATTTCCCCCTTGACTCCTCCACCAACGAGAAAGGTCTTCTTCTTAATTTCGAGGACCGGAACGGCAAGTTATGGCGGTTCCGGTACTCATACTGGAACAGCAGCCAGAGCTATGTGATGACCAAAGGTTGGAGCCGTTTTGTCAAGGAGAAAAAGCTTGATGCCGGTGACATTGTCTCATTCCAGCGAGGTGTTGGCGAATTGTACAGACATATATTGTACATAGATTGGCGGCGCCGGCCTGATCATGGCCCGGATCCCGCCGCCACGCTGATTACACCTTTCTTCTTCACAATCAGCAGCATTTACCACAGTATTCCATTCGGTGGAGTGGCAGATTGTACTCGCTGCCCACGCAGGGGCCGGGGTCTATCCCCCGGAACCAGCACGAGTATCTTCAACTTCAGCACTTGAATTACAACAACATGTATCCATTTCATCAACAAAATCACCGTCACCAGCAATACCATGGTGGTGGAGGTAGCCATAACTATAATGAGCTCAATTCTGGATCTGGGTCTATGTATTATAATTATTTAAGGTCAACAACAACATCAACACCGTCAATGGCTGATTATCAAGGACAGCAAGAGGTTGGTGGCAATGCTCCGATAATCATTGATTCGGTGCCGGTTGCTCATCACCATCATCATCAACATGGTAAGAGTACTAGTACTACTACTGCTACTACTGCCACTACGGGGAAACGCCTTAGACTATTTGGGGTGAACATGGAATGTTCTTCACCAGCTGAAGATCCCAAATGCTGTTTTTTGTCGTCGTCATCAGTAGCACATGTGGCAATGACTTCTAATTCGCTTCCCTCTTCTTCTCTTCCACCTCTTCACTTGAGGGTGACCCATGATCAAGACCGTTCACTTTCATCAACATCAGCAAGGTTTGATCAGGAGAGAGGTCAAACTTCAATGCTTTTCGATTTGGATCCCACCTTGCAATACCGGCAATGAATTGATGAATGCAAGAGCCAAATAATGAAGAAGGAAGGAAATGGGTTCTGTTCTAAGTTAAATTGTTGGGCTACGCTCTCTTTTGCAGCATTTTATTATAAATTTTTTTTCTTCTCAAAGCGAAGAGCTCCCAAATTTCTTCTTCTGATTAGTAATTAGTGTTTAGCATTTGGATAATTTACTACGTTTTCAACTGCTCAATTATCAATGCATTAATGGGGTTGTTCGTTCACAACCCAAGAGAGGGAATTGAAATTCATGGAGATCAAATACGTTTAGACCTTTCAATTGTGTATAATACCTTGATAAAAGTTAATATATATATCTATATATAACATAGTATGTATATGTTTTTGTTTCTTCTATTTGTTGTTATATTCCTCAATATATAGAGTCTTGCTCCTTCTCTCTCTCATAATCTCTCTTTCCGTTCACTGCATTTAATGGTACACAGAAAAGCTTGTTGGTTTTTTCTTTCCCTCTAATGTTTCTGTTAGCCTTGTTGGGTTGATGTTGTTCACAACACTGGTGCTTCTGCAGCTGCTGCTGCTGCTTGGTTAGGCATTTTAGCTTTGCAGGCAAAGCGCAGAAAGTTGTACAGCTGTAAAAAGGTAAAAATAAAATTTCTGCTTGTTCCATTTCCACTGCTTTTTTTTATTTATACGTAGCCAACTACTATATTTCATTTATTGATGAGTTACCCTCTCCTTACCCCACATTTTTTTTATACTTCTTGTCTTCTCTTATTTAGCAGCCGCTTCTTGTCCTGGATTGGCACTGCACATAAACGTGCTTTAGGTAAAGAAAGCAAGCTTTGCCATTCTCTGAGAGTAAGTATTCTAAGACTATTTGTTACATAAAAATCATTACAGCAGATTCAATTCCCTTTTCTGATCTTTGATGCATCTTAAGAAAATTCGAACTGGCATGGAGTCAGGTTTGGGATGACCTTCAATTTGTCTAGTCTTGATTAGATGTAGATCCTTGTTCATGTGATGTTAATTAGTCTGCATCACAGTCTTCTCACTGTTTGAAAGTTGAAATTTACTGATTCTTTATATATATATATCGATTTGCACACACACACAGTAGTTGTAATAATTATTATCTGTGTATGACTTTGGACATAAGGAAGAAAATTTTGCCAGCTGTTTAATTGCCGGCTTATCACATTAGTTGGACATGAAATGTGAGATATATATTAACTTTTTTCTTTAGCAAATTCCCATTTGAATCATCCAAATACAAGCTGTTTGTCCCTCCTAGCCGAAACAATCATTACTTTCTTTAGGTGCAGAAAACAAAAAATTTAGAGAGAAATTATGTGACTTTTCTGTAGAAATGGCAAAGATGGCTGTGTTCCTTTATTGACACCTTGATTAATTTTTCTCTCTTGTTTTCCAAAAACATTTTTGATCATTTCTCAATGTGCTTATTTGGTGCGAAAGTAAAACAGTTGAAGATTTAAAGTAACACATGCTTGAATATTAAAATCACATTTAATATACAAATAGACTATTCATAGCATAAAAAGGAGAGATTAAACAGAATTCTATGTTTTCACAGTCTGATAATGGAAAGCAAAAGCAAAGTTAAAGACTGTAAGTTCTACAGTAAGCAAGACATCATAGACATATATAGGTCCTTTCTTTTGCTATGCATACTTGAATGAGATGCTTTGCTTTCTGTTAAAATATCTCATATCCTTGGGTAGTGTCAATTTTCACAATTGTATCAAAAGTTTTAAACTTAATTTTAATTGCAGCAACCTAGCTAGACGAGTACTAATTGTGACTAATGATGCATGAAAGGGACAAGAATAACAGTTTCAGAAGGTGAAATTATCATAAATGCTGGTTGATTATAACCTAACAAGGCAGCGAAAGTTAAGATAAAGCAAAACACATGATTAATGCTGTCTCTTTTTCTTTTGGCTTGTCTGTCTTATCTGTATTCTTCTGTTATCCCTACAAAGTTAGAAGCGATGGACTAATTTTTTTGTGTTGTGATATATTTCATTAACCATTTTTGCAAGTAAATATGCATCATAGAAATTAGTTTTCATTGTGGAAGGAGACAATGCCTTGAGCTATATATATACATATGTATGTATGTATTTGAAAACACCTACTGAACAAATCAAATGACCAGATAGAAACTATGCGCATGTTAATTTGATCTTGGAACTATACTGTTGAAAATAAAGTCGAATTTAGTTTTGAGCTTTCTACTATATTATGTGCATATGAAATGCCACACTTGCCATGGTTAGGATATATGTATATGCAATGCCATCATAGCTATTTTAATTAATTCCCGCCTGAGTCTTCATGCATAGTTCAATTGAATCATTGAATAATGTCAAACATGCAGCATAGAGCATATATAAATAAATCATGAATAATAACGGGTAAGCTGTTGACGGAGTAATTGGTTAAATGGCTAAATTAGCTTTCATCCATCCAATTATGGTTATTAGTACTTGAAAATTCATATTTGTTAAAGGGAAGGGGAATCTTGAATTCATATATATGATATGATTTTTAACTAAACATGATGAAAATTTGATTATTTCATAAATTTCCTCCTAAGATTTAGTGCTTGAAACATCATATGATAGCTATGGAATACATGCATGTTCAGTTGTTTTATATGAAAGGAACTAATATCTGTCTTCTATACTGTGGTACTTGTTTAAGGATCTAGATTATATAGTTAATGTTAGTTTTTTTTAAGTTTAATTTCCCTTGGTTATGGGTGTTCTCCATGAAAGCAGAAAGGATGAATGCAGAAAAACAGCTCGGTCACCCAATTTTCTCATAAAATGATGAACAATTAAAGAGTCCAGACAGAAACGGAGATATATATGTTAACAGTGTAGCTAGCCAAGGTACGTACTATTCCTTCCGATATATATAGCCATTCGTTTTTATCTTTAAGCGTGCATGTATTCAATCACACTGATGATACAAGTCATCAAGTTATGAGAAGGCAAGGCATTCGTGCGTGACTCTTTCTTTCTGCATGAAGTTATCGATTAATTTTGAAGCTAGCTCTTCAATAAGTCACTTGAAGCGGATGTTTTCTACGTATCAGTCTCCAAGCCATGAAACCCGAAATGGATAAAAATATCAGTGATAATTGGAAGGAAATTAATTGGCTACCCTCTTATATATATATATATGAGAGAAAGAAAGGGAAGAGCACGTAACATATATATATTCTAGATAGTAGAAGAGGCATGCATGCATACACTTGCTGGAGAGAGTATAATTCAAGTGAAATATGGAAGATACTATTGTCTCTTTGGAACTGGAAACCAAAAAAATTAAGGGTCTGCGTTAATTTGGTGTGGTTGCGTAGTATCCTTTTACTTTCTTGCGTTGTTAGTGTATATATATATATATATATATATATATATATATATATATATATATATATATATATATATATATATATATATGTATATACATACTAATACGTATATATTAAGTTCTTTCAGTATTCTACTAAGTTGTTTCGTAATCATATATATATGGTCTCTTGAAAATATCTGTAATCAAGGGGCAAATAACTAAAAGACTGAAATGCTGTATTCTAATTCTATGTCAAATACTTTTATTCGAAGTCCCAAAACTTAATAAAAATTGTTGAATCTGTTGGCAAAAAGGGGGGGGGGGGAAGTCAATCCAGAAAATTAGGGTTTTGATACATTCCTGTAATTTTGTATATTATAAATATATAGAATTAATAAAAATGCTCCAAATTAATTGGTTCTTCTTATGTTTGACATAAGTGTTTTGTAATTCTTTCATTAATTTCAATGATTCTTAGAAATATTGAGGGTCTTCTTATAAAATTTTCTAGAAAAAAATTTAAAGGTGCATGCATGGGCTTTTAACTGTATAGTTGATATTTTTCTAGGTAATAATGCTTGATAGATACATTTTATAAAATTTTCAAACGATATCATGAAAATATATACTTAATAATTAATTGTATTAATGCGAGATTTTAAATTTTGATAACAGTTTTTTTTTTTTTTTTAATATGAATCTATCTCTCAAATCATCGAGGGTATGTTGCAAATGAGTTAGATTTTCAATTATAACCATAAGTTAATATTTCCTTTTTTTGAAGCTTTGAGTTCGCGTGTTGATCGTAAATATATATACTGATTTTTTTTTTTTTTTCAACAAGTGGTGTCATCCTCGCTTTTGCCACTTATCTAATCATCAAATCTTTTGTAATCTATGAAAGAAAAAATTTTCAAGTCTATCGGATCCAAAAGAAAAAAAAAAAAAAATCTTTTGTAATCTATGAAAGAAGAAGAAAATCTAAACTAGTGCTATACAGCACAAGCAAAAAGTGAAAGTGAAAAGCAACCGCTCTTTAGTTAGAAAGAATATTAACGGGAAAAAAAAAAAAAATCATCATCATCATCGGCTAGCATCGAAGTTAGTTTTTTTTTTTTTTTTTTCCTCTTTTACTATTGTTGTCGATTTCATATATAAAGTATAACTACTGTTACTTTTTTTTTCACCTAAGTTGTCTAGCTATCCATCGAGTTGCAATATTCATATATATATAACTTAATTAACTTTATTACACTTCTGATAATATTTTTATATTATAAGGTCCAATGTCTCCTCTAAGTCCGTCCTTGCTCATTTTTAATTTTCTTATTGTCGGCATGTAAAAATATTACACGTTTTAGATTTAATAAACAGTTAATTAATCTGTTCTGTGAACTGACCTTATTAATATTCTCTTTTACTAAATCCTGGCTATACACTTAACTTGTCAGTATACAAGAGTGTGCATAGGAAAAGTAATTAAGGATATCATTTTCAGAGATAAAAGTTATATATTAACCTATGGATATTAGCGACTATGCTTATGTTTATGGGGGACTAGAACATCTTTGTTTTATCTATTCTTTTCAAAAAATGTGTTAGAAACTTCAATTTATTTGAATATTCTCTCTCTCTCTCTCTCTCTCTCTCTCTCTCTCTCTCTCTCTATATATATATATATATATATATATATATATATATATATATATATTTCCTCTCTCTCTATATATATGTTCAAGGGTTCGCATGATTGTTACTTTCATAACAAATATATAGGGCTAAGACAAACCCAATTCATTCCATCTTAACTTCTAATTTACATACATCATTCAATAACTTTCATAAGTTGAAATAGTTCTAAATAGCTCCAAAATATTGCATTTAGTGTACATGTATTTTTAAATCAAAGAGTGTAGATGTATAAATTGGATACTCATAAGTATTTAATTAAATAACAAATCATTACTTATCTTCTCAAATCATGTTGTATATAAGTTAATGCTAAAAGTTGGTAATAATATAGAAATTTAATTATATTATATATGATGGGAACTTTGATTTACTTCATTATATGCCATACAAAATTTTGTTCATTATATAATAAAATTGTGAAAGTGGCTCTCATAATAATTTTATTATATTATTGATTTTACTAGAATGTTTAATATTAGTTGTGAAACTAATTTTATTTAAAAAAATCATTATAGTTACTTTTTACGTTAATATTATTTTTTATATATATTCAAATCTTAATATTAAAAAAAGAACTTTTAATTACTAAATTAAATTTGCTTGATATTTTTTACAATACCAAACGTAACATCTTAATGAAGAGAAATCATCATCTTTAGTTTTATGATTGATTAACATATAATTTAGTTGAATTTGTGGCCGGCAGATTCTTCTAAGAGGGATATTTATATTTTATATATGTGTGAAGGTAAGAAGAAGGGAAAAGCAGAAGAAAAGAAACAAAGGAATAGATGTACATGTATACTATACATACATAGGAATAGGATGACCCTATATATACAGTATACTCCTATATATATATATATATATATATATATATATATATATATATATATATATATATATATATATATATATATTTATATTTATATTTGAAGGACTTTTGATGAAAGGTGCATGGACCTCCCCACAGCACCCTATAAAAGTAGAGGACAGGGCTAATTAAGTGAGGGGAGAGATGGGGTTGCACTATTAATGACCTTAATAAAGCAGCAGATAAATTGTACCGTAAAGTTAGCAGCAGAAGTTGATCTTTCCCCATGGCCATGGTTGGGCGTGGCCTTCCATTAATTAGCTCAAAATTGGATCATTGGACGCATGCTGTGTACATCAGTGATCAATCCAAATCATTGTAATTGTACTAAACATTTCAATGTATGGACCACTAGCCACACAATATTCTTTCTTTATTTATTTGTTTATTTTCACCACTAGCTACATAATTTATTTGTGTATATATATATATATATATGAATGAATCATACATAAAACAATTGCTAGCTATCTTCAGTTGGTCCCCATGTTGAGCTCATTCTGACTACTGCAACTGGATGGACCAGCACAGCTAGCTGCTTCTCTGCTAAATATATAGATATATATATATAACAAATTTTTATTTTCTTATTCTTATTTCACCATATATATCTAATAATAATAATAATACCCTTTCACTAATAAGAAAATAACTGATATATATGTATATATATAACTTTAATTAGGGTTTTATTCAGGAAGCTCGAGTAGCAGGATTAGAATTCTGACTAAGTCTAAGAAATTGCTGGGAGGTCCAACGGTTGCTAGTCTAATCGTTAAAACTTGAGAAGCTACAAATATCTCATCAAAGAAAAAGGTATACTTATAGAGCTGAAAACGAACAAAACAGAAGGGTTTAGAGAAACCATATAAGAAAATAAATAAAACCCTAATATCTGATATTGTCCCATGAAAAAGAAAAGAAAAAAAAATGGGGGTTTGTTGGTGAAAGAAAAGCAGGACCAGAGAGAGTGAAGAAGAGTGGGAGTATCCAAGACGGAAGTGATCCCCAGAAACCCAAAAGCGACTGAACTCTTAGGCAGCTAGCACTGCCCTTTGCATTATACAAATGATAAGTTGGATGCATGCACATTAATTACCATGTCAGGGACCATCGATCCCATGCAGCCCAAAGCCAAAGGACAAAGGGATAAAGGACCGGCTGCTATCTATCTAGCTAGCAGGTTGTGATCTGTAATTGTGATTTGAGTGATTGTGAGAGAGAAAAAAAGCTCGTGGGTCGTGGGTCATGTCATATGGCCAAGAAAGCAGCTAACTAAGCCAAGAGAGTCGTAACCCTTTTGTATACCGATGACTCCTTTTCGTTGGCTAGCATATATTGTAGATATATATGCAGTCAACAATGAGGGCTCACTTGTTCGCTCAAGACCTGCTTCCAAACCCAAGTAAACCTAATTGTGGCAATCAGTATATATTAATGCAGTCGAGGACATGATATGACAAGAATAATTAGATAATTTGAATGATGTAGAATTATACATTAATTAATTAATTCATCTAATAATTTATGTTGTATCACATACTCATTACATGAATCCATATATATTACCATTATTATTGGCGTGCTTGTTTGGCATGTGTAGAAAATACTGGAACCCATTGACCTAAACTACTTGAAGAGTGAAGAAACACATAATATGATGGATGATGATGAAGTATGAAACTAGCAGGCTGAAGAGGGTCTCAGACTCTCACATGCCTTACTTCTTTCTATTCTGATTTTGTCTGTTTCTGTTGTTATCTTCCTCTCTTAATGACAGATGCCACTAAACTTAGAGAGAATGTTGTTTGTACGAAGCTTCTTTTTAGTCCACATGTTATTTGGGACATGCGGTCTCTCTCGGCATCAGTGTCAATGGGCTTGCATTGCATTGCATTGCACACACGTTGTTCAGCTTCAGCCACCCACAACCAACTATTACTTTCTCAGATGCGCGCATTAATATGTGTATATGAGAACAATGCCGATCATAGTGAGAGGCAATTCGTGATAAGATTTGGATGCAGACAAAAGATGGTGGGCAATAGCCAAAGAAAAGTATGTATATATGGTACTCATCTTACCCTATCTCTTCTCCATATACCACTATCACCCACCAATTGTACAAAAAGTCTCACATGCATCGAGTAAGTTTTAGACCTTATAACATCAATCAATCAGTACAGTGTAAGAGAGAGAGAAGAAGAAGTACAAAATGAATGCAAAGGTAAAATTAGTGTATCTTGTGAATTCTTTTGTCAAAAATAGAGTAACCTTATATGACTGATAGTTATTGTTTGAAATGACTTTCTCTAGTGGTCCACACTAACTTTAAAAATGGATCAAATTTGCTTTACAATAATACCCCAACCTTCCCTTATTGCTTCAATTTATATTGAAATTATATGTTCTAGGAAATAATGGATGAAGAAAGTCTTTTTTGTGAAAAAATGGTTAGTAATTAAATTCTAACAAGATCTTGATAAAATGTTTCTCTTTTTAGGTAAATTACTCAATTTTATTTTGAAACAAAAAATAAGAAATATTTTATGGTCAACAAACAAAATAAATTGGTAGGGAAGAAAATTGGTCCAATTTGCTTTCGGTTTGTTGGGCTTCTCCTTACCTCAAGACTGCGGGCATTTCTTTTGACACGCCCCTTTTTCTAGACACACCCTTACTTGTGTCTAGGCACACCCCTGAAGGCTTGACGCATGGGTGTGACAGAAGAAATTACAACACTTAGTAAGTTGGGATTTCCAAGGCCCATGATCTGATTCAGGCCCATTTTAGAACTCTCTTCTGTAAGCCCATTAGACTAAGCTCCAATACCCAAAGTCTCCCAAAAGAAAAAAAAAAAAAGAAGCAAGTCTCTGTAATGCTCCTGACCCTGAGCTTGCTGAGACTCAAGGGAAGATGCTTTAGCACATGACCGTTATACAGAGAGGCAGATAGAGAGAGTGAGCAACTTGATTCTTCAATGGAATACAGATGCGTTCAGTGCGATTTTCCAATCAAAACACTGTACATTCAGTATTCTCCGGGCAACATTCGACTCATGAAATGCGTAAGCTTTTTCCTCATCCTTCATCTCCTTTATCCTTCGAATTTCCAGTGACCCCACGAACTCTAAAGTTTCTATTTTATAGGAGAAATGCAAATCTGTGGCAGATGAGTACATAGAATGTGAAATCATGGTATCCAATGTAACATTCAATATGCTATTGCTTGAAAGTTTTAAATTTTTTCTTATTTGTTTGATATTTTGGTTTATTTTAAGAGTTCTCCCCTTCTCACTTTCCTTTTTGTAGATTATCTTAATAGATTTAATACTTCACAAGACCAAAGCCTATAGGCATCTGCTATTCAACGTGCGTAAATTAGAAACCTTGAAGCTTGAGGTATACATGAGATACTTCCCTAGTCCCATCTGTAACTTTATATTCAACCCCAATGTTTAAGTGTTGTGCTTTCGTGCCCTTGTTGATGAAAATCTTTTTCTTAAAAAAAAAAAAAATATGATTATAGAAATTAGAGCAAATTGTTGGCAATTTCTCATTTATTTTGGTTAGTATTATTGCCGCACTTTTGTTATGATGAACAACTGTTTTTACCTTATGTAAGCTGGTCTTACGTTTTGATAGTTATAATTATGGGAAATTGCTTGTACGTCAAACTGGTTTTATCCAACACTAACAAGTCGCTGGTGATTATTTGTAATTTTTCAGGAATTATTCTGGAAAATGGCGGTTGGTTTTCTCCTTTTGGATGCTTGTATCCATTGTCATGTGGATCTTATTCTTTTTAATTCTTTATCTACTAAAATTATCTTTCAACTTATGATACCATACATGAGAGCCTTACAGTTGTTCAAGGTAAGAGTTTGATTTTAGAAAGTTGCAAGGGCGAATCAGGTTCATCAAAGGGCTTCTCTTCATTACTGTCATTGTCAACTTGTTGGAAGGTTAACATATATACTAAGATAACCTTGAATTCGTTGATCATATAGCTTTGAATTTTATGATGTTTTACCGTTTGTGTTGCAGATTCTGATGGATGTCTTCTTTGGCAACTTAATGTTTCTTTTGACTTTCCTTTCTGTCGTGAGGATATTTCTTAGTTCATCATTCAGCATCACTAGGTATATACTTCTGATTCACTTGACATAATATTCCAGTTATGGAAGCCTTTGTGTCTGGTGTGTAGCACTGCACCGTTTCAATCTGTTTTGCTGAAGAGAAAATGAGACACTAGTTTTCTATTTAGCGTCATGAAGAAAGTTTAGAAGATTTTCCATTTGGAGCTCATCTATATAAGTGGCAAGTATAGTAGAGATTTTTTCCATGTTTGAATTGTATAAAGCAGGATGATGAGAATTGCCTCTAGAGTCTTGTGCATGAGAATATATTAATGAATATAGCATGGAAATAAATGAATTCATGTTGGCTAAACGGTTTAGTAGTTTCCACCAAAGGATCCACGGTTTGCTGGTAATGATTTATCTTTTAAATATTATAATTAAGGCATAGAATGAGATTAAACATTCTAGAAAATAGGAGTATTGCAGCCAACTTAATATTTTGAATCATTAATGAGATTTAGCTTATTTTGTATTAATCTGCACAGGTGCAAAGATTTGTTGTTTGCAATCTTGATTTCAAGTTACTTCAAGATTTTTCTTATTGCAATGCTGGTAATGTTTACATGAAAAAGAAATCAATTAAATTCTGTTGTTGCCATCTTCCTGCGTCCTTTTAATATGCCCTGTTAAACAATTTATCCCCTTTAACTTTTGAGTATGCGTTCTGTAGGTCTGGGAATTTCCGTCTCCTGTGATCTTCATCATTGATTTATTTGTTTTATCATCTAATATAGTGGCACTGAAAGGTTAGTGATCATGTTACTGAGTCCTTTTAGAAATATATATTAATATGAAAATTCATGTCTGGCGCCCCGTTGGGATTGTTGATGTTTCATCCTAGTTTGGCATTAACATTCTTTTCCTGTGGAAGATTGTGTATCTTGAGTATATTTTATCACATTTCAACTATGACCATCCTGCTTGCTACCAGATAGTCTAACGAACATTCTTTTTGTGATCCAGTGATGAGTGAATCAACCATGAGTCAATGTGTTGTGGGGGCCTGCTTCAGCGCGCATGTAGTAAAGCTTTCTGTCACCCAGCTATCCCAACTCACAGTACTGGGGCATTCTATATTACAATTCAAGACCAAATGCCTTACTTATTTTTCATCTTGAAAGCTAAGCATGGAAACTTTTGCCACCTTTGGAATCAATGGCGGAGCTTAGTGGGAGGTATTCTTACAAGGCCGGAGATTGTTGTCATGCTAATTTATTGGCATCCTAATAGCGTGTTGAGGTCGTGTTGTGCTGCATGGCCTTTGCTGTTCATTTTATGCTACAACGAGGGCTAGATCCCATAGCCTAATACCTTTCCTCGCCTCTGCCTTTTCATCACCTAGTTTACATGGAATGTGCAACATCTACTGTTCTATCCAAAGTATCCTTATATATTTGGGCAAGACTAATTCCTGACTAAGACAGAGGCAGTAACTAATAGATCTCCTAATAATAAGAATTCTAAAATTTTGAATGACTCAATTTAGCCAAGCAACCAACAAATGCACTATGTGAGAAACCGGGAAATATTGCTATAAAAATGATGGTCTATGCTTTCGGTACAATGGCCACCCAACAAGCCAGCTTCTTTTCAACATCGATTTGGAAACCAGAAAAATAATGAAAGCATAAATGAAATTTACTAGCTTCATTCTACTTTACCCATTTCCATTTCTCATACGATAGAGCTACATGAAAATCATCATTCACAAGAAAGACTTAGGAATGACAGATGCAATAACTCATTTCAAGCTTTCATTCATTCAACATTAAGACACAATAAAGCTACCAGAGGCTTATTCGGTCATTGCTATCACAAGAAGAACCAAGATTTGCTGACTGCGAGAGTTTAGTGCCAAATTTCTTATTTACATGCATAAATTACTTATTCAGCACTAGAGTACATAATAATATAAATTTATATTACATGGGGTTACTAATACAGCAATTGCAGAACTAAGAAAAATAGCAACAAAACCTTGGCAGAGGAATTTCACCTTGATAAAAAAGATACAATAAACTCCTTGCATATCTTATCATGATAAAATTCCTTCAACAAAAAATGCCCAGAGGCAGCATTTCTCTGGTGAAAAGAAAAATCGCGCTCTTCTTTGCAATAATATCAGTTCCTTGATGATACCAAATCCCAAAAACTGACTATTAGCAAAGAAAACCCAAGAACTACGTTGACAAGATATGCTGACCGAGGATATAGTTTTTGGCTAGATGGTGTCTCCCAGTAGATGAAAGACCCCTTTCTGTCAACCTCAGATGACCCAATGCTTGTTTTTTGCGGATTCTTCCCAGAACTGGTACCCAGAATTTTTCCCTGATCTTTGTTTGATTGAACTATGTACGTCTCCTTCAGAGCCTGTAGAATACACATGGTGAATTGGATTATCAATAGATATGCTAAAAATAAAACCTGCTTCAGAGGAAGCTTCTGTCTCTGCAGTGAAGCCAGGCCTCTCCATATTTCAAGTGTTGCAGCTTGACTTCCTTACCTCATTTTTGGAAATTTCTTTGCTTGAAACCTTCTTCTGTGATCGCCTGCTTGCTGAAGCTTTCTGTGATACAGAGTTGTCTGATTTTGGATGATACTGAACTTTGTATCTCCTTGGAGGGGAAGGAGAGCTATCAATTGAAACACAGTTGATAGGCAAACATTGATCTTTAGGGGAGTCGCCACTGAAAGTGTCCACTTCCCAGAAATCATTATGAATACTGTCCTTTTTCTCTCTATTCACTTCTCGGTTAGAAGCTAACAGAGAGCCAGCATGTAGAGCACCATGAGACGATGTAAACATTTTCATTACCCAGTATTCCCTTGAACCAGCATGCTGGCTACACGCTGTTGGACCGTCCAGAACTGTGCTAGACTGTAACAATTTAGAAAAGAGAATAAATAGAAGAAGTTAATTCCTCAAGTGCCCAAAACAAAAAGGGTCAAGACATTATGAATACTGATGAAGTCTATTGATCCAGGAATGAGCAACGCATTGGTCACGGCACACATCAACACCATCAAATTTGCATTTCACCCGAGTATCCCTATCTATAAGAATCTATAGGAGAAAACCACTTGACATTGTAATAACGTGCTGAAATGCAAGCCACTACAATGCCTCCAAGTGTTTTTAACCTATAGTAGTAATAGTGTGATTTATTTATGAGCTATTGGAGATATAGTCTCCAATATCATTTGGAGAACATATCTTTACCCGTGCTGAGATTACTTCAGCTTCTGTATCACTGCTTTCGTAGTACACCTTTCTCAACGACCCTGATGGGGTGGATTCAGTGACAAAAGTGCGTCTCGTTTCTTCGGTGCAGACAATATCCTCACCAGCTATAATTGCATTCAAGAATGCATCATTGTCTTCCTCTTCAGTAGTCTCAGGAAGAAACTGATTAGCATCGTTTGCAATTCCAAACAAGGCATTGGGGAAAGAGGAAATTGAGAAAGCTTGTTCCTGCTGTAGAGAGACAAAGTCATACTCCTCTGCCTGAGGTGGTAATGTAAAGACTGATTCCAGATTGGCTTCTTCCAAACTATTCACCTAAAAAAATAACAAAACAAAAATCATCAGAAATGTTTTGCTCGGAAAAGTGTAAAGTACGTATCCGTTATTCCATTCCTAATATGTCCATCAAGGATGCTTCAGCTTACATCTGGAATTTGAAACACTGTTGCTTGATTTTCATAGTCAGAGGCCATATGGCTACTTGGCTCTCCTTCAATATAGATCAATCCATCAGTTCCCTCTTCTGTTTTCTTCCCAGGTTTCTTCATCAAGCGACATAAAACATAGGTCCTCTGCAAAATTTGGAGGAAAAATCAGGATTATTAGTCACAATCAAACGATGACAGCAGCATAAACCAAACCAATCCATCAAAATCAGAAATTTGTAGTTTAAACATTTTTATCATAATGAAGACTCCAAAAACAGAAGGCTTGATGTCATATATGCAGCAATATTTGCTCTCAGTTCGGCACAAACTTTATCTTAAAAGAGTTCAAAAGCTTAATCAACACTCTCCTGTGAAAATTGGATCAAGAATAGAGCATATGAGACAACAACACAAACAGAAGCCTAGTAAATATAAACATGTATCAGAACGAGTCGAACTTATAGGGAACTCAAAAGGAATGGCCTACATAATTAAATCACAAACCATTTGCAGCGACAAAATAATTCATTACAAGGAACATATTGAAGCAACTTTAATTAAGTAAAGCATTAATTGGCAAAGTACGAGGTACGAGGCGTACAAGGTCAGCAGGAAAGGTAGTTGCGTGGTATTCATGAATAACCCAGTTGGACTTGATGCCTTGAGGAACACGACCTTCGTAGAAAACCAGAGTCTTCTTCGTTCCAATGACATTGTTGGTACCTCTTTTTTTCACATTACGGTCTTTCCCAGTGGCTTTCCAGAACCCAGCTTTGGTTGCCCTGTTACGCCGATTACTGTTTGAATACTTCAAATCACGAGGACTGAAGAAAAACCACTGGTCATCCGATTTCACCACCGAAAGCTCTAAAATTAAAAAATAAAAAAAATAAAAAATCAACTCACCATTTAATAAGAGCATTAAAGTTGAGGATTTTTATTCAACGAGGGACCATACCTGGTAAGTCCCAAGGTTCAAACTTGCAAATGTCAATCTCACGAATAAACCTGACACGTAAATTCTCACCCAACAGCTTGTGCTTGAGAAAGTAATTGACAAGCTCTTCATCTGTGGGTTGGAATCTGAATCCCACTGGCATTTTTTTCAGTATTTCTTCTAGGCTGCCCATTGCTTATTTTTCACATACAAAGAGGAAAGAAAGAAAGACAGAGAAAAATGAAGAGGAAGGCAGAGAAATTACAGAGGATGAAGCAGCAGAAGAGAAGAGAGCACGAAGAAAGCAAATACTTGGTTTGGATAATAAAAAGAAAAGAAAGGCATTGACTTCAATGACTTGGAAGTTGATCGTAGTCTTCCTCTCTTCTTCATTGGCTTAACTTAGAAGCTACCTTTTTACTATCAGTGTGTACTAAAACGTATGGTATCCTTCGTAGTAGTATTTCTCTAGTTCAGTATGTTTAGGATTTGGCATGTTTTGCCACGTAATCAAATGTGGGCCCACCACCTAAAACCGTGTGTGTACGAACAAGGCGCAGTTACCGCGTAAGAATCTATCTCATTTGGACCTTTGTGTATGGTCATTCCTCAGTTTCCGAGATCCTTCAGAAATTCCAATGATGAAGTATATCTGATTTAGATGTTTCTGGAAAAAAAAAAAAGGTTTAGTACTTGACTGGTATTTCGTGAGAATGCATAAATGGTTATTAATGAGTTTAAAACAAATGAAAAAAGAGTAAAGCGATTTCTATGGTTGATGTGACTGTATTTCAGGGGAAATGTATATAAAGTCAGTATATGATTTTGTGGGTTATCTAGAATATTCTGAATCTATTGATACAGTGAAACTTGCCCCCCAAGTTTCTTCCTTGTCCCCACCATCATCTCATTTGAACTATGTTTGTCCTTTCTATTCTTTTCAACCAACCGAAATAAGGAATATTTTTGGGTTAATTATGGCCATTTACCTGTGGAGGTTTGTTATGTTCCCCACTAATTAGCATTTGTTTCCTCCTTGGAAGACTAACCCATTACATCCAACTTCAGTCAATAGATGAGCAAAGGATTATAAAGTGTAAGCTCCTTTTTCAAGATACTAGTTATAACTGGCATGAATATGCTTACTTCCAATTGTTACTGTTGGTTTTTGTTTATGAGAGCAGATAAAAGAAGCAAGATAAGGTATTGTGGCCGCAGAAGGTATATATTATTCAAATGTGAAGCAACATATTTATAAAACATATCTAAAACAGAATTGTTAACAGATAGCTGATCATATCTAAAAAATAAGAATAAAACAGATTTATCCTATTAGTCAACATGACTTTTATTTTCCTAAAAGCATGGCATAAAAATCTGATCTTCTGCAGTTTGTTAGACAGTTCCAACAGTCACATCGTCAACACTCCTCCTTGACTTTGGAACTACAAACTCCAAGTTTTTGTCTCAAGTATTCAAATCTGGCTTTTGGAAGTGCCTTGGTCAGAATGTCAGCACTTTGATTCTCTGTTTTGCAGTGCAACAACTTCACTTCTCCTTCCCTTTGAACCTCTCTTAGAAGAAAAAGCTTTATCTTGAAATGCTTAGTTTTGCCATGAAACACCGGATCATTGGCAATTGAGATTGCAGCCAGATTGTCCACAAAAATTTGTGTGCTTTCTTCTTGCTCCATATGCAAATCTGTCATGATTTTCCTGATCCAAAGAGCCTGATTCACTGCAGCAACAGCAGCTACATATTCTGCTTCTGCAGTTGATTGAGCTACAACTTCTTGCTTTTTTGAACACCAAGAGAAAACTCCATAACCAAAAGAAAAACAGTAACCAGAGGTGCTTCTCATGTCATCAACACAACCTGCCCAGTCACTATCAGAGTATCCATGAAGCTTAAATTTATGAGAATGAGAGTACATCACACCATAGTCTAAAGTGCCTTTAATATATCTAACAACTCGTTTGGCAGCTTGAAAATGTACTTCACTAGCACAATGCATGAACCTTGAAAGTATGCTTACTGCAAACAAAATGTCAGGTCTGGTTGCAGTAAGATACATTAAGCAACCAATCAGGCTTCTGTAATGCTTTTCATCAACTTTATCAGCTCCATCATCCTTGCTAAACTTCTCCTTTTGGTTCATTGGAGATGTAGTGCTTTTGCAATTCTCCATATGAAACTTTTTTAGTATTTCCCTTGCATACTTCTTTTGGCAAATGAAGATTCCACCACGATCTTGTTTCACCTCCATTCCCAAAAAAAAACTCATCAAGCCAAGGTCTGTCATTTCAAACACTTTGAGCATTTTAGCTTTAAATTCCTTTATGAGTTTTTCATCACTTCCTGTCACAAGCAAATCATCAACATAGACAGCAATAATAATTAAATTTGCGTCTAACAACTTCACATATAATGCAGCTTCACTTGGACTTTTGACAAATCCAAGATCTTGAAGATGATCATTTATCCTGCTATACCAGGCCCTAAGAGCCTGTTTAAGACCATATAAGGCATTTTTCAACTTGTAAACTTTCTCCTCCTCTGCTTTGATTTGAAACCCCTTAGGTTGTTCTACATAAATCTCCTCCTACAAGTAACCATTTAGAAAAGCAGATTTTACATCTAAATGATAAACTTTCCACCCTTTATGCGCAATCAAGGAAAGTAGCATTCTAATTGTATCAAGGCGTGCAACCGGAGCAAACGTTTCTGAAAAATCCACTCCAAACACCTGAGCATAGCCTTTCACCACCAACCTTGCCTTGTATTTATTTATAGAACCATCTGAATTGAGTTTGGTTCTATAAACCCATTTGACCCCTATAGGTTGCTTGTGTCGAGGTCTATCCACTAGCTCCCAAGTGTTATTTTTTTCGATCATCTTCAGTTCTTCCTTCATAGCATTTATCCACTTCTCATCCTTCTCAGCTTCTTCAAATTCTGCAGGTTCTAAGATAGCCACATTACTCAGTTGATAAATCTCAGATAAAGATCTTGTACCTCTGATAGGAATATCATCAACATCATCATCAAAGAGTTGTGGGATTTCTGGCAGCTGCTTCATGATTGGTTTCTCCCAGCTCCATTGCTGGTCTTCCATGAATTTGACATCTCTACTTACAAGAATTTTTCCATTTTGTGGTTGGAAAATTTTGTAAGCTTTGGAAGTGTTGCTATATCCAATGAAGACTCCAGGTTCTGCCTTTTTATCAAGTTTGTCCCTTTTAACCTGCGGAACATAAGAGAAACAAACACAGCCAAAGATTTTTAGATTTTGTAAATCTGGTTTGTACCCAAACCAGCCTTCAAATGGGGTTTTTTTATTCAGAACTCTAGTTGGAAGCCTATTCAGCAAAAATACAGCAGTGCTTGCAGCCTCTGCCCACAGCTTCTTTAGCAACTCCTTTTCATGCAGCATACACCTTGTCATCTCCATGATGCTTCTATTTTTTCTCTCACTTACACCATTCTGTTGTGGGGTGTAAGGTACAGTAAGTTGGTGCTGAATGCCAGTTTCTTCACAAAATTTATCAAAAACATCATTTGTGTATTCCTTCCCATTGTCAGACCTTATTGTTTGCAACCTGCAACCACTTTGATTCTCCACCAATGCTTTATATTTCCAGAAAGTATTAGCAACCTCAATCTTGGATTTAAAGAAATAAATCCAACAA
Source organism: Bauhinia variegata (assembly GCA_022379115.2). Classification (NCBI taxonomy): domain Eukaryota; kingdom Viridiplantae; phylum Streptophyta; class Magnoliopsida; order Fabales; family Fabaceae; genus Bauhinia; species Bauhinia variegata. The sequence goes on from CM039433.1 coordinate 13,423,035, forward strand.
AATCTAGTATAATCATCAATAAATGTAATATAATATTTATTACCATTTAAAGATGATACTCTCTGAGGTCCCCCAACAACTGTGTGAACTAGCTGCAGCTTTTGAGTTACTCTCCAAGCTGTTTGAGGAAATGATTTTCTGATTAGCTTACCATATTGGCAAGCCACGCAATTAGCCAACTTGTCTTCAAGCATCGAGACACCTTTTACCAAGGCATGTTTCTGCATGTATAAAAGTCCCGCAAGGTGGAAATGTCCGAGTCTTTTGTGCCATAGGTCAGCATTGTTGTCATGCTTGAAAAAGCTATTTGCTCCTCCTCCATCAGATTTAGAGCATAACTTTTGGCTCTCATTTTCACCCTGAATATGTCTTTTCCTTTTGTGTCTTTGATCAAGCACAAATTGTCTTCAAATATGACTTTGAAGCCCTTTTCTACAAGCTGTCCAACACTGAACAAATTTTGGTCAATGTCAGGCACATATAAGACATCAGAGATATATTTCAAACCTGTCAAGCTTTCAATAGCAACTGTCCCTTTTCCCTTGACTGAGATGAAATCACCATTTCCAATTTTTACTTTGGAAACAATGGTTTTGTTAAGCTCTTTAAAGAGCTTCTGGTCATGTGTCATATGGTTTGTGCAGCCGCTGTCTATCAACCATGAATCACTAGAACTGTTGCTTGTAGCAAAGCATGTAGCAACAAAGAGTTGCTCATCTTCTTGTTCCTCCGCAGACACCTTTGCCTCTTCTGGTTTAGACTTGCAGATTCGCTCTACATGTCCCATATCGCCACATTTTCTGCACTTGACATCTGACCTCCACCAACATTTTCTCCGAGGATGGTTTGTCTTTTTGCAATGCGGACAAGGAGGAAAAGTCTCACCTTGCTGCTTGTTAGAGCCTTCTGGTTTTTTGTTCTTCCATTTGTTGTTCTTCTTGTCTTTGCCACCTTTTGAATTTTGTGCTTTTGTATAAAAAGCACCTTGTACCGCCTCCTCCTGTCTCATCATTTTTCTCTGCTCCTGTGCCTGTAAAGCATTTATCAATTCTCCCAAGGTGATGGTTGACAGGTCTTTTGACTCCTCCAATGCTGATATCTTCGATTCATACTTTTCAGGTACAGTAACCAGAATTTTTTGCACTATTCTTTCATCAGGAAAGTCCTTCCCAATAAGCCGCACTTTATTTGCTATGCTTAATAGTCGGTCAGCATAGCCTTTAATTGTTTCTGTCTCCTTCATGCACTGCATCTTGAATTCTCTGCCCAAGTTGAGCACTTGCATGCCTTTAATTCTTTCACAACCGTGATATTCTGATTTGAGATAATCCCAAATCTCTTTGGCAGGCTTGAAGTTCATAATTCTTGTAAAAATGATTTTTGACACAGCAGAGAAAAGGCAATTTTTAGCCTTAGCCTTTTTTGTTTTCCTCTCTCTGTGATTCTTCATCTGCGCCACTGTTGGATTTGAAGGTAATTCAAGAACATCATAGTTTTCCTCCACTGCCTCCCAAAGATCCAACGATTCAAGATGAGTGGTCATCCTTGCAGCCCATAACTCGTACTCCTCTCCATCAAAAACTAGTGGTGGACCCGCTGTGTATGATGTTTCTCCCTCCATTACTGTTTCTCTCAACTCACAGATCCCTCAAAGATAATAGCTCTAGATACCAATATGTTGGTTTTTGTTTATGAGAGCAGATAAAAGAAGCAAGATAAGGTATTGTGGCCGCAGAAGGTATATATTATTCAAATGTGAAGCAACATATTTATAAAATATATCTAAAACAGAATTGCTAATAGATAGCTGATCATATCTAAAAAATAGGAATAAAACAAATTTATCCTATTAGTCAACATGACTTTTATTTTCCTAAAAGCATGGCATAAAAATCTGATCTTCTGCAGTTTGTTAGACAGTTCCAACAGTCACATCATCAACAGTTACAAGAGTTTCAAATGCAGGTATATCACTTTTTGGATTTATATTTTCTATTGCATTTGCATTCCAAAATCTTTGTACATTGTTCGGCCATTGGCACAAAAAAATTGACCATGGCAAAAAATTGGTTTACAAAATTTCTGCAGAAAGTTTGACTCCACACACACAGAAGGCAGCCTAAAGGGTTTTTTTTCAAGGGATATACATATATTTCCACAAATTCTAACATTTATGATGAGGCTTATAGTTCGTTCAGTAGCTAGCTAGAGACTAGACTTTTGTGACCCAGAACACCGCATCATTGCTGGGGAAAAAACAACGGTGAGTCGAGCATGATCAGAAAGAGAGTAGTTTTCTGGCCACAATCCATTCTCAACTTCACGGGGGAAGAGGACTGCATTCTTCACCTTAAAACCCACGGCTTCTTCCTTGCACTCTGAATTAGCATCGTCCATGCAGTCATTGAGATTTTCTAACACGCGTTCTGAACATGTAGTATTCCATATCTTCTGCTGCAATGTCATTTATCATCGTTTTAGTCCAGAGCTGATAAGTAATGCAAATGGGACTGCAACATATAGGATGCTGGATAGTGGGTTTCTGATATTGCATTTGATCTCCATCACAAGAATGAATATGCATATGAGCACACTTGCGCAAACGCATGCACATTCACAGATTTGATCTGAAGATGAATTTCCATGCAATGAGGACAAGATATAACCCAAAAATGAAGACATGCAAATGTAACATACCTTGAATTCTTCAAAGTCGATGACACCATTTCCATCGATGTCTGCTTGGGTCCATAGATCCTTTATATCTTGGAAGCATAGTCCATAAGGCACATCGATTAACTTCACCTGCAACAGGCATGATATTAAGTCTACGGCTACTGGAGTATTATAGCTTCTTAGATTAGTAAATTATAAAGTACCTGACGGAGGGCATCAGAGAAACTAGAATAAGTTACAAAATCATCATCACCCTTCAGAAGGGCACACGCATCAATTTCGGACAGTGAATCTTTTCGCAACTGGTACTGAAATCCAAAAGGTAAAAAATGGGCTAAGTTTCATATCTCATACCTCAAAAAGTGAAAAGCACTGAGAAATACGAATGCAACAACTAAAAAACAAAACTCGGTCCGTACCCACCTTTATTATACCAAATACAGCTTCAGTCCAACTTGTCTTCAAGGGTTTTCGTGCTTCGTTAGGATTATAAAGCCAAATGAAGTCAACGCCACAGATGTTTCCCTTATGATTTCTGTGGCTAACCCACTGCAGAGTTAGTTGAAAAAACCAACAAAGCAACAAAGAAATCTGTTAACCGTACGTAATTAGACTAGACAAGCATATGACTAAAACTGTAACAGTGAGATATTGACCTTATGGGCATCTGCATCGCTGTCAGAATATTGATGAGCAATATCGTATGAAGATACAAACCCCTGCGACCTAAGGAACCTGTAAACTTGGCCACGCTTACTTCCATTCCAGTCACTGCAAAAAGTATAAAACCAAGGTTACAGAGAAGGACATCCAATTCCAGAAGATAAATAAAGAGATGCATCTTGCAGGGTCACTGGAAAATTAAACAATAAACTCACCCACACAGTATAATAGGCATGGGTTTAAGTCTGTTTTCTTCCTTAAACAACTCTACGTATTGCAATATTTGGTAAACCTATTAGAAGGAAACCAAAAGCTTTAGGATTGATAGCAAGCTAGCTATAAAACCAATATCTGAAAAAGAACAAACAAATTTATATTGCAGGGGAGTTGCAAACCTGATGCAGTCTCGCTATGGACAGGCTTGAATCATGAGGAAATAACAAGTGGGTGTTCACAATCAAAAACTCTTGGTGAAAGTTGCCCTTTTGGTTCTGCGAAAATGGGGCAACTGATTGAACATGTAACAATTGAGCAACACGATCACCAAAGTCATTAAAAAGCAACTCCCGATAATTCACAACCCTTAAATATTCTTTACGTATGGCAGTCAGAAGACCTGTATCATACAAAGATCAAATTTTGAGTCGACCAATGAATGTACTAGGTAAAACGTCAGATCTAAAATTATGAGAAAAATCCAAAAACACTAGGTAATAGTTGTGGCAATTCGAAGGAAATAAGGTATGCCCCTGACTTTGAGGATAAATACTATTAGAACAAACCTCAAAATAATTCTAAAATCTAAAAGCTGATTTCACATTGAGACTTGAGAGAAAAGTACACACTTACCATCTCCGCGATTGTTAGTACGAGCAAGCTTGAAGAGAAGGTATCCTGCACTCCCAAGCCTCTCTTCATATATTTGAACAAGTTCATCATTTCCAATCCAAAATTCCTATATATGAATCAAAAGTAGAACATGAAGGAGTAAGAAATAGGGGGAGAAACAGTCAACCCCACTCTCCCGAACACCAAATACTGAAATAGAGGAATTGCTACCTGGAGACACATTATCGAAGATGACTCACAAAGTAACCAATCCAGAATCCTTTGGTTCCTGGCCAACCAGAATGATCTGTAGTCACTTTCTCTGATGCTTTGGTTCTGTTCAAAATCTCAATAGGAGACATAATAATTAATTTAATGAAGCTGTTTAAAAAAACACAATTTGAGACGTGCATCTGCAGGGTCCATGTAACAGGAAGAATAGAAATATAAAACATCGGTAATAGAGCATCAAACCTGCGGATCAAGCCGTTTGTAAATAGGGGCCAAAATATTGAAAGTGGTACATGATACGCATGAAGAGTCTCTCTCCACCTCTGCGACTGATGAGAAGTGCCCACCGCTGGTTCTGGCAAGATCTCCATTACTCTCAATAGCAGGATGACCAGAATCATTCCCTCTTCTCGAACTGAACTTAGCTACATTAGAACCCGTCGCTACCACCTGAATTCCATTAATTTTCATTTTTCTAATAAATATTACCAGAATAAATTCTCTATTTTTTCAATCAATATCCCAAATCAAATCCAAGACAAAAGATCGAATCAACCCAGAATAAAACTGAGAGGGAAAATCACATACCATTCTCAAAAGCCTCGCCACCGTTAATAAAAGAAAATAAAATTTGAAGATTCTGGAAACGTAGATTTATCTGGTTGGAATCAAAAGTAGATCTAGTTCACGGATGGAAACTGAAAATGGGTCACAGATTTTATAGCGTTAAAGCAACGATTAATAATAAATAACAATAACAATAATGAAGCTTCTTTGTCTCGTCTTTTCGACCTGTGTTCCCGGTCGGAAGCTTTTTTGTGGTAAGGATTGATAAAAGACAAAGAGCTGAAAGATTCGTCTGTGGATTCACCGTATTCGTTACTGGGAAACAAGGATGCGATGGACTGTATCTATTTGACACCGCATTCGTCTTATAATTGATTGTGTAATAATAATTAAATTAGATGCCATAATAATACAGTCGACTGGGGAATCCGGGTCCGTTTAATTATAAACTAATGGTCACTTTCAGCTACAGCGGAACCATGAAGTGTCAAATAGATTAAGATTACATTATTATCATTACATTAATTCTCGAGACACCTCACTTAAAAGAAAAAAAAAAAAAAAAAAGGAAATGCCACTTGCTGCGGCTTGGAAATTAAAATGTTTAATTATAGTTTTGTTGTTATAGTTTCTTATAAAATTTAAAATATTAAAAATTAGTTTATATATTTTACAAGCTTATCGTTAACCTCCGTCAATTTACTCTCTTTAGGTGGCAAAATATTTGTAAAGAGATCCTGTATGCCACAGTTTAAAAAGTTTGGGTGCATTTGGTTAAATTCAAATTTGATTAACTCTGTTCCGGATTTTATGCAATTTTTTAATAATAAAAAATAAATTTTTCCTAACAAATACAAATCTTAAACTCAATTTACCTTTAATATTTAAGTCTTGTAGAAGTCTAATATATTTTCAAACAATTGTAATTGTTGGACCAATATCATAAAGGTAAAGAATCAATTCTATTTTGATCTTCGAAAACTAGATTCCCATGAAGTTACCTATACATTTGCTAAGTAAAGTCAATACATTATACCTCATTTCTCATAAGGTGTGGAATTCCATAAACACAAGCAATATAATATTTTAATTGAGCTAGGTTAAGGGATTGGGGAACATGCTATTAAATGCAAAGTAGTCCCACACAAGTACACCAAGAGATGAGATGATAACTGGCACAGCCTTTATCCCATTCAGATGAACGCGGAATGCGACTTTTCTGCTTTTTATATATATATATATATATATATATGTCACAAAGATGAAAGAAAGCAGAGCATAAACAGATAGTGATTTGGGTCGGTGTCCCCATTCTTTCTGTATAAAATATCAACCTTACGAAGTTCTTATTAAAGAAGGAATGCACCAATTAAAATAATGACCGACAAAAACTCAAAGGAACTCATGACTAACCTCAACATATTTTATTATTGACAGAGAAATGATAGATTTCCTTTCATTATCAAGATAGAAGAGTCAGCAAATTGAGCCCCACCAAAATATCATCTAGTACATCATGATTCGGGCGCTTTTCAGTTCCACCAACTCTTATTGGCAATTAGGTTAGCATTAAATAGTAAGGTCCTGCTGTACGATCACCTTAACTCTGCTTAAAGCATATACAGAAAGAAACATGCATGCTTATCTACAAAGCAATTCTCTATCTTCTTTCATCAATGAATATGTGTCAAAGTTGACAAATAACATTCGTAGGATCTATGTGTAGACACTGGTATCAAATTAATCTCACAATGGGAAAAGCTTGACTCTTTGCAAGCTTTAACCTGCCCCACAAATCAGAATGCAATGTTCCCAGGGAACTCACTACAGAAACCTCCTCCGGCTTAAGAGGAGGATGATAAAACAAAATCACAAATGGCAGGTTACTAATAGAATACAACGCTTTTATAAAGTCAGAGATCAAATCATCACCGACGGTGTTGGTCATTAAGTAAATTATCTTGCCAGAATAAGTATTTCTAATTCATCTACAAAAAAGTCCATTCTCAGTCTCAAATGAGTGGTCATTTCATCTACCAATCTGTCTTTCTCTTAATCTAATGCAAACTACAATGAAGTAACAAATAGAGGTTAAAGGAAGAAGATTCCAGTAGAAAAGTTATAGAAAATGAGAAGCGGAAAGAAATCTATAATTATGTGATGTGCATCTCTTGACTCAACTTTTTTCACATTAACATTAATCAGAAATACAGAGACTGTATATGTTCATAAGCAAGATCAAACCTTGATATCCTAGCGTAAAACAAGATTTAAGAGCTTAAAATGAGCTGTAAGTCCATCAGGTAAAGCCATGATAAGTAAAGCATCTAGAATTCATAACAACACTAAATTAAGATCATAAAAATAAATTGCTTTTAATATAAATTTCTCTTTTAGATTCAGTGAAAAGGACCAGCTACCTGGTTCCCTGCGATTGGTGTGGATAACTAATAGAAGTGAATTCCTTGTTCATCGCATATTCAACAATCTGTAGTCAAAATCGAATTTAGGTAAAGCTCAAAAGACTTTAACCCCACACTTTCACTCAATTAGGAAACAACACATAGCACATTAGCACCTTTTTCAAATCATAGGTTCCTCTCTTATAGTAGAGTACATTTGGTATTACCGAAATAAGTTCAGATATAAAAGCACGTCCCCTATTACTTGAATGCTACTCCTAAAACTGGAAATATAATGTTGGACTAACAAATGTTGCAGAAGAGATGTATATATCTATAACGCTGAGCCTGTACTTGAGAGATTACAAAGGATGGCATAAAGGAGACATACTGTAGAATTGAAACGGCTAGTAGTGATCAATATGTTGGGAGTTTTTTGACGACTCAAAAATTCAAATTGAACTAAATACCCCAGCATCATTTCCAGCAAATAGCTGCAAACAAAAATAATAAATGAGTCAAGTAGTTGAAAACAATAGATGGTTTGTCCACTTGCAGCTCAGAATATAAATCGAAGCTAATAGTTTATCTTGAAAATATTTAGTTCGTTACTTGAGATCTCAAGTATTTGGAAAACGCAGTTTAATTGTTTTGCTTTTTTACATCAATAAGGTAATGGTAGAGAAAATTCAGGGCACCAATGAAGACCACCCTGAGTAAGGAGATTGTATGTGGAAAAATGAGAAATTAAATTTCAACATTGACTTTTACTCTGAATTTAAAGCCTATGAAACATTAGAAGCTAGCTAGAAACTACAATAGACATATTGTCCACGTAGAGACAAAAAATACAACTTCAACTTTGTGTATGTATAAAGGCATTGCAAAAAGCATACAGTAATCAGCAATAGCAAGCAAAGCACATAGACATCAGACCTCTTCGTCATCAGGCTTGCCAACAGTTTCGTCATATTCCCTAGTATTCTCAATAGTACGAGGGACCGGCTTCTGTGGAGGCTGCAGATATGAAAATAAACAAAGAAAAAATCAAAACCCAATACTATATGACTCAATGTAATCCCAAGTACGAACATTAAACACATCAAAGACCCAACAACAGTTATTCAAAGTTTTCTAAAAAATGAAAATAAGCTGTAACTGAAAGTGAGAATGAATGGACCTCCTCACCAAGCTCGAGAGCTCTCCTCTCAGCTGGGTCCCGAGCCTTAAGCTTCTAGCGCTTCTCAAGCTTCTTTTGGCGCTTGAGCTTTGTGTGCACCGCCGACCTCTTCTCTTTGTTCTTTATAATTGATGGAAGCAGTTCCATTTTCGTTTTCTTGTGCTTGCTAGGGATAATTCACCACCCTCGTTATCGCTCTTCCTCTTTCTCCATGTTCGCTGTGGCAACCACAGAAGGAGAAGGAGAAGCGAGCCAACTAAACTCAGACCCGGAAATAAGGCCCAAAGCAGAAAATGTCGAATTGTTATTATTATTATATTTTTTTTTAATAGTCGAATTAAATATGCTTCAATTCGGTTCTTAAAATTTTCCATTAGCCAAAAAGTTTTATATATTACTAATTTTTTTTTGAGCGTAGTCTAATAATCAATTATTAAAAAATTTATTAAAGATTAAGAATTACAAGAAAAAAAAAATATAGTTTCTCAATCAAATTTAATAATTTAACCTTACAATTTCAATACTCAATTGATAAATTTACAATTTATGAAAAAAATGTATATCTATGTTTATCTTTAGTATCTGTCCCACATTTTTATAAATATTTATTTTAATTTATCACACTTAAAATTTTTATTAATTTAATCCTTTACACTTTTCTTAATTTGATTCTTTACATTTCAAGTTTATCAATTTAGTCTCTCACACTTAAAACCCTAATCAATTTAGTCCATTAAACTTGTAAAACTTATTAATTTAATCATCCACACTTCAAAAATATAGATAAATTTAAGTGATGAAATTGATAAAAAATTTAAAGTGTGAATAACTAAATTAATAAATTTAAAATACGAGACACGAAATTGATTAGAGTTTTAAATGTAATGGACAAAATTGATTAATGTTTCAAATGTAAGGAACTAAATTAATAAACTTAAAGTGTGAGAGACTAAATTGACAATAATTTCAAATGTTGATGATCAAAATAAGTATTTACTCTTTTATTTATAGTTAAATTTTACCCCATCTCCTGGCCGATGCTCATGAAAGTTGAACTTGGCATGCTTCTTGAAATTTTCAGTAACACGCCCTTAAACATTTATTCTTTAACAAGTCACCTTCAAGTGCTGCATCTACTTATGTAACATGTATCAAACAGGTTCATGGATGAAACTTATCGTATATGAAAACTCATTACATCATTTCTATCAACCGTCGTGGGTTTCAGCACTTGTCTGCATCACTTTCAAATCCTCAAGAGCCACCACCATTGTGTTCTTTCCTATACAACGGAAACCAACAAAAACAAAACAAACAAGACTGAATGAAATAAAAGAATACATAAACAACTTGTGGCTAAAATAAGGCAAAACTAGTAGATCATTCAAGAGACAGATCCCATCCGTTTCAATGTTTAACAGGAGCGAAGAAAAAGTAAAAGAATTTTCCTGGGATATTTTACCCGTGAAAGCTCTTGCTCCATAGGACCTGACCATCAATGCCAGTAAGATGTTGATCATCACGGCGCTTCCATGTTTTAATAGACTTGACATCTCCCCAACCTTTCTCAGTTTTCTCCAAGCTAGCAACCACAACTCTTGATCTCCTCCACCATCCGGCTTTTCCGTACGCATGATATCCAAATCCCCCAGCATAACAAAGGTTTATTCCAGCTAGCTTGCCACAGAAATCATTGAGGTGATCGTGGCCAACAAACACTGCCTTCACATCTCCTGCTTCAACCAAGGTTGTGAAGAAGCCAGAGTTCACAGAAGCAGAGCTGATGCCTTCCTGCCTCACACCAGTGAAGTTTGATTTGTCAAAACTAGCATACTCAGGCAATGGGATGTGAAAATACACAAGACCAGGAGCAGGTGTTTTCTGAGGCACTGGTTCATGCATGTATTCTTTCTGCAGAGCAAAGAGAAAATGGTGAATCAAAAGAAGTATCATCAAGGAACTGAATCGAGAATTCAACTATATGTCCAATAAGGAGCAACTCAAAATTTCTACTCATACGCAGCTATTAATGGAAAGGGCAGAAGAGTACCCGAAGCCTTAAAGACGTTCTTTGAAACCAAAGTTGCTGGGAGGGTTTGATCCAATCATAGCCATAAATTGACGGAACGGTGGAGTAATCTCCACTATCAAGAAAGTAAAGGTTGAGAACTGATTTGTTTTCAAAAACAGTGCCCTCAACTCCTTCAACCTCTAAATTGTAATTGCCAAAACCATCAATGATGTGTACTTCTGAAGGATTGACTTTAGACAGTGTGTTTTTCATCCCAGCAACATGTTTCATTACCCCTTCCCTAGAGAGGGTGGATTCTTGGTCGTGGTTGCCCAAAACAGCTACCCAAGGAATGTTTGATGCAATCGCTGGAGCAAATGCAGCATCCATTGATTTAGCTGCATCCGTGGCATCAAATCCGAATATGTTATCCCCTGTTGCCCCAAAAAGATCATGTACAATAAGTAAGCTTATCTGTTGTATCTATGATCAAAGAAACTTAATCTCAGGCTTGCGAGGTAGAGGTGAAATCTGATGGCAATCAAGTAAAAATGGAATACTTACTCCAGAATAGCATATCCAGTCTCAATTCATTCCCATCCCGGAATCTATCTTATTCCAAATACAACTAATTACATATAATAAAGTCTTGTTCTTTGATATGTAGAAGTCCTATTGATTGATCAGAACTAAAATGTCATTTAAGATTCATCCTGTGATTAAATCATTGCAGTGTTCCCAAATACAGTAATTTTCTTTCTGAAAGTTAGAGAGAAGAAGGAAAAAAAGTTCATTACTGAGACAGGAAAGCAAGAAAAGCTGGGAAAGCTCAACTATAAACGAAATTACTAGGAAAGGAACGCAAGAAAAGTGAAAATGAAGTAAAAACTTAAGAATTCAGAAGAAATAAAAATGGAAAGTAATACATGTGAGACTAAATGAGGGTATCATAACTAAATACCAGTAAAAACAATAAGATTTGGCTTCTCGGCAAGTATCATGCGTTCAACAAAAGCAGTGGTATTAAGGTCGGTGCAAGAGGGGTACTGAGAAGGAAGTACATCCAAGCAACGTGTGGTCTTGCCATCTGCAAAGTGCATATCTGCAACCTGCAATATCTTAAATTCCCCATTTTTCCCAAACCGCAGTTTCTGGGTCCCTTGAGGGATTGCAGGTTTCGCCGCCGTTATGTAAATCGGAAGTAAACAAATGGAGAAGACTATAGCCGCCGCTGCCGAGAAATCAAAAATCATTTTCTGTGTCGTCATCTCAACTTGTTGAGCTGCTTCAAGAGCTCCTGCTGGGTTGAATCAAGCGATAACTGTAGAAGACCGAAATCTGAGCTAAGTGTGGAAATGTAAGTCGAATTTTCACTGAGGTCGTTGTGTTCACTTAATGATTAAATCGAGAAAATTACGTAGAGAACGTAACGGGGAAAAACAAACAGACAAAAAATGTTACACCCCGTGGGCAGTCTCTCCCTGTGTATAAATCAGTCAGTAGAAAATTAATAAATAAAAAAAGGGACTCTTTTACGTGCAAAGAATCTTCTGGGAGATGATAAAGAAAGAGACTTCCTCAGTCACCCAGCTACTCTAACTCCCATCCTTAAATATGGGAGCCACATCTTAAATAGGATGGCACAAGTTGACTTGTTTTTGCCATGAATGGCAGGGCAGCAATAACAAATTGTAATGAAATAGGAATTCAGGTCCGAAAATGTTTTTCAATGGTTTATTTCTGTTAGATTGCTTGTAAAGTCATTGATGTGATCATATCTAAAACATAGTTTATCATCATCTCTTAGCTCTAGAACGAATCTCCATTGTACAAAAAATCTCGGCTTCTTGAGCTGCTTGTTAGTTATTAATTGAGATATTGACATAATTTACAGGATTATTTTTGTTTTATCGAAATGGCATTTAATAATTGTAACTTATACACAGTCATGATTTGATGCTAAAGCCTGTAGGGTGTGGCCTTCTTAATGTCTTACCTAATTTTCGTCCATCAATCTGATTATCATACACAAAATTTAATATGTTAGAAATTGGAAGCTATGGAATTTAATTCTTTTGGCAACGTACGAAACATGCTACCTATCTTCTATAAATTTCCTTTTAGATTGACCCACAAACTATATTTTATTGCCCAGTAGAGTCTAGTGAGTGGGATTCACATGTCATAAACGAACAAGTACCAAAAGCAATCCCCTGATTTGCTTTGTCCCCTGATTGCGTTGTCTCCATACAGGCAATATGCATGTCGGTTGTAAGAGGCATGCATTGATTTGTCATTCGTCTTTAACCAATTTGGTTTATTTAATTTAATATATGCTAGAATATTAACCTCACATACCTTCACAAGGATGAATCTGCTTTTCTGTATTTTGGACATAATGGCCGATAAGACAGTTTGAAGCCCTCGTAAGGAATCAAATCGAGCAATTTGAGAATATATTTATTTTGAAACCAAACATATTTATTCTTTTTCATTTTGGAACACTATAGTGTTGTGATTGTTCCCTCCATGACAGTGTCATTCTCTTTCATGTGAACACAAAATAACAGAAAATCTCATGATAATGTCATCTCACTCGTGAACTCAGTCCTGCTGAAAAACTACCTGGATAGATACGAGCCAAATTTCAAGTCAAGGAAGATTGCCCCAATAACACAAATTTATCATTTCTAGAGGGAATAATAAGCATTTTTTTTTAATTGTTCTGAGAACTGTTCTTAAATGGTTTCCTGAAATGATATAAAGATAGTTTAACTGATATAAATGCAGGATTTTATACAATATCACAAGGATCTCCATGGCTAGCACAGATAAAACTCGTCTTTTCCTCAGATAAACAGCATAGAAATACAAACAAAGTAAAAGATAAGGAGACAAGTTTTGAATCTTACGGCACTCGAACGATAAAGGTAGCAATGAGATAAAAGCATCAAGTGTTCTTATCTTTTAGGCCTAAAGGAGAGGACTTGAACCAAGGTATCCATGCTGAAGTTGTCTTCTGATACAGCCGGTATGCCTCTGCTCTGTAATCTTTCTTTAGCATGCGGTCTTCCACCAGCTTAGTCACATAAGCCAAACACATGGTATTCACTAATGAACCAATGAAGGTCCAACCATGTCCCAGGTTCCATGCAAAGATAACTAATCCCCACCACCACAGCTGCTCTCCAAAGTAGTTCGGACGTCGAGAGTAGTACCACAAACCCTCGTCAAGAACCAGGACTGTGGGTTTACCAAGCAGTTTCAGCTTTTCATTTCTACTCATAAAGTCGTAGAGTTGGGTATCAGCAAAGTATGCTACGACAATGCCACATACACAGACAACAAAGGCTATCAAGTCCCAAATGCCTAAAGGCTGATTTACCGAGTGAACAACATAGAGAGGAAGGGATAATCCGATTAAAAAAACCTGCAAAGGCAACAAACACAAAGGAAAAGAAGCACGCGTTAGTATTACAACCTAACAGGCATTTTGTCAAGCAGGTTACAGGCCACTTCCTTTAACATCTATAAATGAAGAGAAATAAAAGCATTCACCTGCTGAGAGACATAGACGGCAAAGAAGGAAATCCACCACCATTGTCTTCCATATTGTTGGCTCATCTCAGCGAAGCGCCAATCCTCTCTGGCACCCCATTGCCACTTTTCTCTCCTGAAGTAGTTATGCGTAAGCCTAATACTCCAAACCCAGGTCAAAATGATCACGATCCTCGACCTCCACCAGTCATACTGAGCCAAAGGGTGAGTTTCATAGCAATGGATAAGCATTACCGGGATCACTGTCCAATAAGGGTCAATCATCTGCAGAATCACCAACAACAAAGTGTCAAATTGGAAAGAAACACACAAGATAAAAACTGTTACTTTGAGTGAATTGAATCAAATAAGCAAGGGACAACGGACCCAGTGGCTAGACTGGATTTGGCCGATAACCCAGAAAAGCACATTGACATTGAAGAAGAAGAGGAGATTAACGAGTAACAGAGGGTGGTGATAGCACCACATCCAGAGAGAAGACAAAGACGGAAACTTGGGGTCAACGCCAGTGGCAATGGCCGATTTATAGTGATTAAGGAATGAAAGGTAGAAGAAGACAGAGGGAAGAGGAACCAGGAATGCTACGAGAGCATTCTTGAGATTGCGATGACCAGCACTGCCACCCATGCTGTGTCCAAGTGAGGTGTTGTGAAGAGTGTTGTAGCTGCCACTTTTATTGGTCTCCAAGGAGAAAAAAGCGCAATTCCTTTTATCATCTGCAAAGATTAACATGAACTCACTTTCTGCTCGGGGTAACCACGCCCACCTCCGAATATCCAATTATTCATAGGTGTATACATAAAATAATTAATAGCTTTTTTTTTTTTTTTTTCTTTCAACAATAACATTTTTTTAAATCTTTTTTCAAAAATTTAGTAGAATTTTTTTTGTTATTTTTACGATTTTAGCTTGGTTTTAATTCAAGTCGGATACAAGATAACTGTCAAATTTTATGTTCGAACGTAGACACTTACTTGTGCTTCTGGATTTTCATAACTTTCACATTTGCATCAAAATAGAATATCTAATTAATTACTTGGTCTACTTAACATGTTTTATTTATGCAAAAGAATTAAATTGACAAATCACTAATACAGTTTGATGAGGTGTGCATCTTCATTCAGGCCATCTTATGTGGCGGAAGAAGTTGCACTTTATCCTAGCACCCAAGATCTTCATCCCATTATTATCTGTAATAGAACTGGTGCAAGCCAGCTATGAACTGATTTCTCCTAGTACCGAATCAAAAACTCCACAATTTACAAAAGAAGCATACGGCAATATTATTTTAACGTTGTTGTAATGATGTCCGCAGCCTGTGGTGGTGTGTCTAATGATACAAGAGAATCCACGCACGCCGCGGTCCCCTACTTCCCTCTGCTTCTTGACGGCTTAGCTTAGGGAATTAAGAAAGCAAAAGAAACTCAAACCGCCGTACCATTGACACGCTTGGCCATGATTGTTATCAATGCCAATGGCCATTCACTCCACGAAAACACAGGGAACGTAGAGAAGAGTAGCCCTTATTCCTCTGCTTTTGGCTTTGAGGAAAATCTATAATCAAATACTTCACTACACCTATGATATTGACATTGCATTATTATATATTATATTATATTATGACTCAATCAAAATGGCAGTAAATCAGAAATTAGATGACAAAAGAGAACATTGGACCCTCTTTACTTCATGAAATTGCATTTTTACACAGAAGGGAAAGTCCATCCTATACCATTTTGAATAAGATCCCTTTCTGGTGGAATGGTTGCCGATGAGTAGGAGAAATGTCCATACCTAGAAGACAAGAGAATACATGAAAACTCTTCTGTTGGCACATCACATATAATAAGTAAACGATCGGCAACCTCAGTTTCATAAGGAATGAGGTTTGGCACTAAGTGTGGTTGTCACTCCCAACGGGGTCAGTGGGTCAAGAAAAAAGAATGAACTGCACCCAAAGTAGTTAAGTCTGTCTTTCGTTTCCAGAAATAACAGTGATTGGCTGGGGGGACAAGAAATTTTGAATCTAATTATCTTTTTAATAAGATGCAAATATACCACTTGTTAAAACCTAATAGGTTTTGATTTCCCATTTGATTCACTAATCTTTGAATTTCGTTGACGTGCAATTGTTATATATACATAGGGGATAAATAATTTTATATTCACAAGTTGCCCTTATACTCAAAAAGAAATATGTGTATTATATTTTGATTCAAACATTATATTTATTCCCGTATTTAGGTAACGGATCATCTTGCATGATATGCGTTAGATATTCCAAAGTATATATGGTAATTTAACATAAAAGTCATACCTGTTCTAGAATGTAAAAAAATGTCACCGACGCTTTAGTTGATCTTTATTTAAGTAACATTTTTAATTCTTTGGAATAAAGACTCAATTTTTTCCCTAAAAAGTTCTTCGAACAGAAAGGACAGAAGGTTTCCCAATAGAGTCCAGATAACGTACTACATAAGCTAAAGGGTAAAATTACGGTACAAGATTGACATTCAATTAATGCACAGTTGATCAGCATTTTGTGTACATTCCAATAACATTAAAAATACGAGTCAATTACTCAATTAATTTTACTTTCCTAACCCGAACTGCTCATTCAAGATTGGCTCATGACACCCTTTTAGCTTCTTTCTTCTGCTCCCTTCTTTGCATATTCTTCGATGAAGAAGGATTGTAAAGTTCCCTCCTTTCCCTTCTGGGTAACTGTCCTCATGACAAGGGAAAGTCCCAAAGAAAGACCAACATCCACCCCATCAACATCAACAATACCTTATTCTTCTTCGCCTTCTTTCTACATGGTTTTGAAGTTGATGGTCTTTGTCATAATACCGTTCCTTCTGTCTTGTTTTATTGTTACAGCCTCTTCCTCTTGTAACCAACTGGGTAAAGACTCACTCTGGGCTTTCTACAGCAACCTATCCATGTCTTCTAATCCTCCTCTCAATTGGTCTACTTCTGATTGCTGTAATTGGGAAGGCATTGTTTGCGATGCTAGTGATGATAATGGGGACCAGCGGGTCATCCAGCTGTTGTTACCCTCTAGGGGTCTCAGTGGCTCCATTTCCTCATCTCTCACAAACCTCACCAATCTTTCTACGCTTAATCTCTCCCATAATCGGTTTTCTGGTATTCTACCAGCCCAATTTTTTTCACTTCTTAATCACCTGCAGATTCTTGATTTAAGTTACAACCGTCTCTCTGGGGAATTACCACCCTTTGATGCTAATATCAACAGTAGCAGTACTGTCCGGGAGATGGATTTATCTAGCAACATATTTCAAGGAACAATCCCATCTTCTGTACTTGCGAATCTAGCAGCTGCAGCTGCAGGAGGGAGTTTGACATCTTTCAACATTAGTAACAATGGCTTCACAGGTCAAATTCCCATCTCCTTCTTTTGCATTAATGAGAATAACTCATCCTCAGTAAGATTCTTGGATTTTTCCTTCAACGAATTTAGTGGTAATATTCCACGTGGACTAGGACCATGTTCAAAGCTTGAGAAATTTCAAGCAGGTTTTAATTCTCTATCTGGGAATATTCCTAGTGATGTTTTTGATGCTACAGCCCTCCAAGTTCTCTCCTTGCCCCTCAATGAACTCTCTGGAACCATTGACAATGGCATCGTGAGCCTTGCCAACCTCACAGTTCTGGACCTCTACTCTAACCTTTTGAGTGGTTCCATTCCCCAGGACATTGGTAAGCTCTCCAGCTTAGTGCAGCTACAGCTTCATATCAACAATTTGACTGGTACTCTGCCACCATCTTTGAGCAACTGCATCAATCTTGTCATATTGAATTTAAGAGTCAATTCCTTGGGAGGAAATCTCTCGGAATTCAATTTCTCCAGACTTGTCCGACTTACTACACTTGACCTTGGCAACAATAACTTTACGGGTAATTTGCCACCAACCCTTTATGCATGCAAGTCACTTTCTGCCGTAAGACTAGCAGCTAATCAGCTTGAGGGACAGATCTCTCCTGGCATACTTGAATTGCACTCTCTCTCTTTTTTATCTATTGATACCAACAACCTAAGGAATTTCATGGGTGCACTGAGGATACTCACTGGGCTGAAGAACCTTACTACCCTCACCCTCTCCAAGAACTTTTTTGGTGAAATGATCCTACATGATCTGAACATAATAGGCCCAGATGACTTCCAAGAACTCCAAATTCTAGCCCTGGGTGGTTGCAATTTTACAGGTCGAATACCAGCCTGGCTTTCAAGGCTTAATAAACTTGAGGTCGTGGACCTGTCCTATAATCAACTCACTGGTTCAATTCCTCCTTGGTTGGGGACACTTCCTCGGCTTTTCTACTTGGACTTGTCTGTCAACCTCATTACAGGAGTATTTCCTATAGAGCTCACACGACTTCCAGCACTAACATCACAACAGGTGAATGGTAAAGTGGAAAGGACTTACCTGGAGTTACCCCTCTTTGTTGCTCCTACCAATGCTTCCGTACAGCAATACAATAAGCCTTCCAACCTTCCACCAGCAATATATCTAGGGAACAACATCATCAGCGGCAGTATACCCATCGAGATTGGCCAACTGAAAGTCCTTAATCAGCTATATCTGAATCATAACAACTTCTCCGGAAACATTCCTGTTCAAATTTCTAACTTGACTAACTTAGAGAGATTAGACCTCTCAGGAAACCGACTATCTGGTGAAATTCCTGCTTCACTCAAAAGTTTACATTTCTTGTCTTATTTCAGTGTGGCAAATAATGACCTTCGAGGGGAGATACCAAATGGAGGTCAATTTGATACTTTTACCGCATCCAGCTTTGAAGGAAATCCACGGTTGTGCGGTTCAGCTGTTCAACGCTCTTGTCCAAATCAACCAACAGGTAGTAGTGCGGATCACCGGCACACTCGCTCAAAGAAATCACTAATTCTCGGGCTGGTTCTTGCGGTCTCCTTTGGCACTGTCTTTATCATTTCTCTTTTGATACTGTGGATACTTGTACAAAGGGATCATAAATCCAGGAGAAGATGCTGACAGGATTGAACTGGAAACTATTTCTGCCTGCTCCAACTGTGGGGTTCATCCAGTAGTCGGCGGCATTTTCCTTCTAGGCAGCCAAATTCTGTCCATCTAGAAGTAAAGACACTATGACCATGGTCCCAGGTATTAAAACTCGATAATTTAACAAATGCTTCTGCGTTATGTGTGCGTATGTATATGTATAAAGAGCTACGTTTCACGCAAAATTAACATAGGTAAAGAATAAAGAATAAAACCTGGTCTGGTTCAGAATGAACGAGAGACGGATTGAGGGGAATCGGATTCTTCTCCATTGAGCTGATACTCTTCTTCTCCTTCAACTTCTTAGGGACGGTGCTGTTCATTCAGAACCTTCTTTCAGCAATCTCGCAGAAAACGCTGCTACCTCATTCGTATTCGACAAAAAACTCTTGTGGTCCGGGCTATGCCGGTTCACGCAAGTGCTGGGGAGAAGGCCCAAATGAATGATTCATTGTCTTGAACCTCTTGGGCTATCCGATGTAAGCCCAATTTAAAATGGACGGGGCAATGAAAATACAAATCTTTTCTTCAAAGTTTTAATAATTTTTCTATTTAAATTTAGAAAGAAAGTTTTTTTTTAAAAAAAAAAAATTGAACTGAACGGTGCATGCACCTTATTTATTGATTCTTTTTAAGATGAGGAGATGCTGCCATGGAATGATAATAGAATAAATTATTACAACGTTAACAAAAAGGGAGCAACAACCAAAGGCTAAACTCAGAGGATTACTTTTAAGATATACTTTTGGCCCTTGAGAAAATTACTCAATTATCTTGGAATCTATCAAATAAGAATTGTTCACCAAGTAAGATTTAGATGGACTAAATGTGAATTTATCAGCAGACATAAAATCAGAAAATTAAGTCGGAGGAGATTGTGAGATATATCATGGGAGATACAACTTAATTTTTTTAAATGCAAAGATTTTATTAATGAATAATTATAATTTCTTTTGTATAAATTTTTTCTAAACTCTAAAATCTACTTAACTTATCTAAAATTTTTAATTAAAAAAGAGAAAGAGATATATATCTAATCTTACTTCTTGTTGATGATTAGCTATTAAAGCTTTTTCTTCATATTAGAAAAACATTATCTTAACTTTCATAAAGTTAATTTTTTTTTTTTTAGTTATAATCAATCATGTCATTTACCTGCAAATAAAAATCAGACAGCATTGAAATGCACAAACAAACACAATACACTAATCACCAATCAGAGACACAAGTTAAAAAGCACAAAGAAAATGAACAGAACAAATTAATTTTATATAGTTTATCTCTATCTTGTTTAAAATATAATAATAAGGCAAATTGTTTGAACCATAGATTAGAATAATATAACAAAATCACTGAAAGATTTGATCATCAAACCAATATTGAATTGTTCTCTCTTCCTTTTTACAAATTTCCCACTAGTGTTCGCTCCCTCACCATCCATCACTGAATTTGCAGTGTTGCTGCTTCATATTTCCTGCCACTAACACTTAAAAAACTATGCTATTTCTTTTCTCATTCATTATGCTTGCTTTTCAATTCAGGCCATGATCACAAATAGAGCTTAATTGGACCAAGTTTTTGATTAACAAAAATCAAGAAAAAATTCATATTATAATCAATCAAAGTTCCCCTTATCTTGAAGTCTCTCTTTTATTCACTAATATTTTTTGCATTAAAGTAAGACTAATCTTATTTAAGTTATTACATTTTTTTTCACTAATTAACTGGTATTGTTGATAAGTCAATAAAGAAATAACAACTTAGGTCTTAAACAGTATAGATTGAGTCCTAGTTAGGTCACGATAGATCCGTAAATAAAAAAAAGTTAGTCGAATAAATATATTCTGATACTCAAGTCAATATAAAGATGTTATTGGTTAAAAGGTAAATAAGAATACTCAAATAATTTTTGTAGGATTTTTTCTGTTCTTATTTCATTAATGGAACTTTATTTATAGTGCTTAAGTTATAGGGTATTATTGCCCAATAATTTTTGATCCATATCAAATATTATATTCTAATATCAAAGTAAGTTATTCTAATCTCCTATGGTTATCTTGCTCAAAATTCCTAAATCATTGATATTATGTCTTTTTTAACTATTGTGCTAAATTTACTAATTAACTAAGTCTTGTTTATTAGTTAGCCTATGTTTGTACATTAGAATAAAATTCATATTATAATCAACAAGTTGCATTCAAAGTAATGTATTCAATGAGTATCGGCTTTAGACGTGGCTGCTACGAAACTCATTCATAATTCATAATTATAATACATAGTATTATCATTATGTCCAATGAGCAAATTTTAAGAACTAGAGACAATAATTTTGTCTTTCTTCGCCGTGAAGAATGCTATGCATGTTTGCTACTGCATTATTTATTTAAAACATGATTTTTTTCTTTGGACATAGCATTTTAGTTCTTAATTTGACTGCATTATTTTTTATTAACAGGTGAGAACTCATTATATAATTTCAAATAAGAGGGCATGTGAGTGTAGATTTGTCAAACCTCACAGGTGGTCAATATAATTTTCTCTCACAGATAATTGATTAAAAAAAAAGAAAAAAATATACATATACAGAGATTTATATCGACAGTTAAATAACATATAGACAATAACTAGATAGCTAGATTAATACATTCATATTGATTATTGATAGCTAGTGTATTGATTATTCATTTATTAAATTCGAACAAGTCAAACGTGCACAAGTTAAGGCTTCTCATTTATGACATTAAATGACTTATGAACATAAATTAAGTAATTAAGTTTCATCATATTTTTGGTGAAGCTAATTTCTACATTGATCTCATTGTTAATGAGGCAGTTAAGAATGATTTCGATTTTATAATTCTAGAAGAGCCCTGCTGTAGCTGTCTGAGCTTGAAGCGGACTTTTTTGGTGTTTCCTTTGTTAGGTTGTAGTGTTTTTATTTCTTTTCTTTCCACACACAAAAAAAAAAAAATTGCTAGTGTTGTTATTTTAATCAAAACATTATTGAACGGAGGTGTAGTTCTATAAAAGTTTGATTTTTTTTTTTCAATAAATAAGATGCAAGTATACAATTTAGTAAAAGTAAAACCGAACAAGTTTTGGTTTCACATGTTAATTAACTAATCTTTTAATTTGGTGAACATGCAAGTGTGTAATATATATTAGGGGACAAATAATTTTATCCTACCAGAAATAGTTTTAAACTGCGTGCGAATATGAGAAGTTATCTTCAGTTTTATATTCGCAAGTTGCCCTTATGTGGAGTTCCACTCCATGTTGCATCTTTTTTTCTCTCCCACTCCTTGTTGTATCCTTAAACATATATAATGTTTATTAATTAGTCAAAAAGTGATATGTATATTGTATTTCGATTGGAACATTATATTTATTCCCGTATTTAAATAATTAGACCATTTTGTAAAATATACCTTGGATATTCCGAAGCATATGGTAATTTACTAATTTAATTTAGTCATACTTGCACTAGAATGTAAACAAAATGTCACCAACACAGGATAGTTGAACTTTATTAAAGGAAGCAACATTTTAAGTCCTTTCGAATAACTTTTTCTTACCTAAAAAAACCTCTTCTAACAAAGATTATAGATTCAATACTATATGCTCACGGTATTATTTTGTTTCATGTTTTGACATTTAATTAATGCATAGTTGATTGATATTTTACTATTTTGTGTGCATTCCGATAAAATTAAAAAAATACGAGTCAATGACTTAATTGTACTTCCCTACCTACAATTTGTTTTTTCTTTTGGGCATAACCTTAGTTTTGGTTATTCGAAAAATGTTTGGTAGACTAATTAAAACAGCGATGAAAAGTCCCTATGTGTGAGATAATTGAATAATATGTAGAAAGTAGGAAGTTATGGGTTTAAATCTTTATGCAAACCAAAAGAAAAATGTTAAAAGAAATTTGAATCATTGAAGCAAACAAAGGAAATATATATAGTGAATAGGAACATTAGTTGGCATGATTGTTCAAAATTTGGGAAATGGGCGATGAGCATTGAGCACTGTCCTCCAGTGGGAGATCTGACACTAAAAAGGAACTGACCGGTAACTGGTAAGCAAGTGCAAGACCCATTTTGGAAATATGGATCTTACTGGCTCCACAGTTCAGAAAGAATATTTTTTCACCCGAAATCTGCAGATGCTTCGGGTGGGTGGCTGGCACTTTAGAACACCAGATAGCAATATGACCTGCCTTCCATATTTATTTATTTTCTCTCTCCTTCTTTTGTTGTCTGCTCCACACGTTATCTAATAGCATTAACTTGCCAATCATGATGATGTTCATAGACAAATTCCACTCGGCCACTACCGGCCGCCCCTGAAGATAAAAAGTAAACGCTCATCAGAAATTGATTTTATAATGGAAGCAGAGCACCCTGAGCCTTTTATATTACCCCATTTGTCAACGTCACGCCACTCCCTCTCTCTCTCTTTCTCTTATTTTTTTGCAGGGTCAATGGATGGTCACTGCGATGGAATCCCCATTACCCCTAACCCAATCTGCTCATTCGAGATTGGCTCATGACACCCTTTTAGCTTCTTCTTCCTCTACTCCCTTTCCTGCACATTCATTCATGAAGAAGGACAGAAAAGTTTCCTTCTGGATAACTGTTCTGATGACAAGGGAAAGTCCCACAGAAAGACCAACAACTACTCCATCAACATCAACAAGACCATATTCTTCTTCGTGTTCATTCTACATGGTTTTGAAGTTGATGGTCTTTGTCGTAATACCGTTGCTTCTGTCTTGTTTCATTGTTACAGCCTCTTCCTCTTGTAACCAACGGGACAAAGACTCACTCTGGGTTTTCTACAGCAACCTATCCACGTCTTCTAATCTTCCTCTCAACTGGTCTACTTATACTGATTGCTGTAATTGGGAAGGCATTGCTTGCGATACTGGTGATGATAATGGGGACCGGCGGGTCATCCAGCTGGTGCTACCCTTTAGGGGTCTCAGTGGCTCCATTTCCTCATCTCTCACAAACCTCACCAATCTTTCTACGCTTAATCTCTCCCATAATCGGTTTTCTGGTACTCTACCAGCCCAATTTTTTTCACTTCTTAATCGCCTGCAGATTCTTGATTTAAGCTACAATAGTCTCTCTGGTGAATTGCCACCCTTTGATGCTAACAGCAGCAGCAGTTCTGTCCAGGAGATGGATTTGTCTAGTAACATATTCCATGGAATAATACCATCTTCTGTACTTGAGAATCTTGCGGCTGCAGCAGCAGGAGGGAGTTTGACATCTTTTAATGTTAGTAACAATAGTTTCACAAGTCAAATTCCCATCTCTTTCTTTTGCATTAATGAGAATAACTCATCCTCAGTAAGATTCTTGGATTTTTCCTCCAACAAATTCATTGGTAATATTCCACATGGACTAGGATCATGTTCGAAGCTTGAGAAATTTCAAGCAGGTTTTAATTCTCTATCTGGGAATATTCCTAGTGATGTTTTTGATGCTACAGCCCTCCAAGTTCTATCTTTGCCCCTCAATAAAATCTCTGGAACCATTGACAATGGCATCACGAGCCTTGCCAACCTCACAGTTCTGGACCTCTACTCTAACCTTTTCGTTGGTTCCATTCCCCAGGATATTGGTAAGCTCTCTAACTTAGTACAGCTACAGCTTCATATCAACAATTTGACTGGTACTCTGCCACCATCTTTGAGCAATTGTGTCAATCTTGTCATATTGAATTTAAGAGTCAACTCCTTGGGAGGAAACCTCTCGGAATTCAATTTCTCCAGACTTGTCCGACTTACTACACTTGACCTTGGCAACAATAACTTTACTGGTAATTTGCCACCAACCCTTTATGCATGCAAGTCACTTTCTGCCATAAGACTAGCATCTAATCAGCTTGAGGGACAGATCTCTCCTGGCATACTCGAGTTGCAGTCTTTGTCCTTTTTATCCATTTCTACCAACTACCTAAGTAATTTCACTGGTGCACTGAGGATACTCACTGGGCTGAAGAACCTTAGTACCCTCGCCCTCTCCAAGAACTTTTTTGGTGAAATGATTCCAGATGATGTGAACATAATAGGCCCAGATGACTTCCAAGAACTCCAAATTCTAGCCCTGGGTGGTTGCAATTTTACAGGTCGAATACCAGCCTGGCTTTCAAAGCTTAATAAACTTGAGGTCGTGGACCTGTCCTATAATCAACTCACTGGTTCAATTCCTCCTTGGTTGGGGACACTTCCTCAGCTTTTCTACTTGGACTTGTCTGTCAACCTCATTACAGGAGTATTTCCTATAGAGCTCACAGGACTTCCAGCACTAACATCACAACAGGTGAACGATAAAGTGGAAAGGACTTACCTGGAGTTACCCCTCTATGTTGCTCCTACCAATACTACCCTGCTGCAGTATAATCAGCCTTCCAATCTTCCACCAGCAATATATCTAGGGAACAACAGCATCAGTGGCAGCATACCCATCGAGATTGGCCAACTGAAAGTCCTCAATCAGCTATATCTGAATCATAACAACTTCTCCGGAAGCATTCCTGTTCAAATTTCTAACTTGACTAACTTAGAGAGATTGGACCTCTCAGGAAATCGACTATCTGGTGAAATTCCTGCTTCACTCAAAAGCTTACATTTCTTGTCTTCTTTCAGTGTGGCAAATAATGATCTTCAAGGGGAGATACCAAATGGAGGTCAATTTGATACTTTTCCCGCATCCAGCTTTGAAGGAAATCCACAGTTGTGTGGTTCAGCTGCTCAACGCTCTTGTCCAAATCAACCAAATGGTAGTAGTGCAGCTAACTGGCACAGTCGCTCAAACAAAAAAGTAATTCTCGGGCTGGTTCTTGCAGTCTTTATTGGCACTGTCTTTATCATGACTCTGTTGATACTTTGGATACTATCCAAGAGGAGGATCAATCCAGGGGGAGACCCTGACAAGATCGAAATGGAATCAATTTCTGCCTACTCCAACAGTGGGGTTCATCCGGAGGTTGATAAGGAGGCTAGCCTGGTGGTATTGTTCCCTAATAAAGCAAATGAAACCAAGGATCTTACAGTATCTGAAATTTTAAAGGCCACTGAAAATTTTAGTCAAGCAAACATAATTGGTTGTGGCGGTTTTGGTTTGGTTTACAAGGCAACATTACCAGATGGAACTAAGGTAGCAATCAAGAAACTTTCTGGGGACATGGGGCTGATGGAAAGGGAATTTAAAGCTGAGGTAGAGGCTTTGTCAACAGCCCAACATGAGAACCTGGTGGCATTGCAAGGTTACTGTGTGCATGATGGTTTTAGGCTTCTCATATATACTTACATGGAAAATGGAAGTCTAGATTATTGGTTACATGAAAAGCTTGATGGTGCATCTCAACTAGATTGGCCAACACGGCTGAAGATTGCACAAGGTGCAAGCCGTGGAGTGGCTTACATGCACCAGATATGTGAACCACACATTGTACATCGTGATATAAAGTCAAGCAACATCCTCCTTGATGAAAAGTTTGAGGCACGTGTAGCTGATTTTGGGTTGTCCAGATTTGTTCTTCCTTATCACACTCATGTTACAACTGAACTTGTAGGTACATTAGGTTACATTCCCCCAGAATATGGACAAGCATGGGTGGCTACTCTGAGAGGAGATGTATACAGCTTTGGGGTTGTTATGCTAGAGCTGCTCACTGGGAGGAGGCCTGTTGAGGTATGCAAGCCAAAAATGTCAAGGGAGTTGATTGGCTGGGTGCAACAGATGAGGAATGAAGGAAAACAAGAGCAAGTCTTTGACCCTCTTCTGAGAGGGAAAGGTTTTGAAGAAGAAATGCTGCAGGTTCTTGATGTGGCCTGCATGTGTGTCAGCCAGAATCCTTTCAAGAGACCAACCATCAGAGAAGTTGTTGATTGGCTGAAGAACGTAGGACCAGCCAAACAACACCAGAATAAAGACTAGTGAAAAATGTTTGTCCTCCAACAAATCTTGACAACATATATGTATACTTGTGTAGAAGTTTTGCACTTTTATAAATACATATTTTCATTTTTACCATTGTAAATGATGAATGTCACTATCAGAATATTGTTACTAGCACATTTTGTGAACGAATCAATATTATGTGATCGTCCATCTACTGAAGAACTTCATGTGAGAAACTCCTAATGTAGAGAGGTTTGTCGGTTTTGGCAGAAAGTTTTGAACCTTTGCTTCGCTAGACAACAGCTTCACTTGATCCCTTTGCTGATGAATACAGCATTATAAAATTTCCCAAGCCTTTGTGTTGTCAATTCCTCTTTTATTTATCAATCTTAGTATTGCAATACTAGAACTTCCTGAGTTGACTTACTACTATTCACTATCTTGAATGTCAGGCTCTTGTTATTCGGGAATGTTATCTAAATTGAATTTGCATTTCATGAAGGAAAAGACATCCCTACTTATTTGATTCTTTTAATAACCTTAGAGATACTGTATATGGCAAGAACAACTTAACTGTTTCGTAACTGTTATAACTCATGCACAACAGAAACGATGCTTCTGACGTTCCAATATAAAACCATCAATATCCATTTAATCTCTCAACCTTCCTTCTGAAAGAATTAACTGTGCTAAGGCAATGCAAACTACAATCTGACAGAAACGAAATACACATGACAAAAATTTCAAGCACTACATATATGTTGACTTGATAATTTATGATTCTGAAATGTTTTATAGTTTACATGATAAAGATATCATACTTTTCTGGTCTAAATATTGATAATTTATCAAAATACTGACATATTTTAAGAATAACGTAACTAGTTTTATGCTGAAAAGAATGATCCAATTAGAGCAACCAAACAATATCATAGCTATGCTTTCGATAAGTTTCTCTATTAAAATTTTCCAAAGGCTGACTCAAAATAAACAGTCTCCCATATCCCTTTTCTGGATATAGACTTTTCTACATTGATTCAGATTTCATATTCAATGCAAGCTTTCTGATAAGATGGTTGAATTTTTTGGTTGGGGGAGGGGGTGATTTATTGGAGTAAGCATGTTGGAAGATTATTGGAGAATGGACATATGGCATTAATCAAACTTGGTCATGATTATTTTCTTGACTGCATTTTCCAGCTTTCTGAATGTTAGGGCAGAATTGGAAAGTATTTATTTTCCTCAAACAGGGTCGTCATTAGATATCATTTTCAGTAGTGGGGCATAAAAACAAACATATTATGGGCATGGAATTTAAAATGAACAGTCTTCACCAATCATTCAGAATCAAGTGGCAAACGGGTGAAGGCTAATAAACACCATACCCCTTTAAGTGGTCGACCCCCCCCATTAAAAGTGTCTTATTGCCGCGTTGCTGCACAGGTGCTTGCGATCATATAACAGAAAATTATGCAAACATGGAAAAACGAACAACTTACGCGGGTGACTTAGGTAACTAGCTAGCAGCGGGGCTGTGGCTACAGTACACAAACCACTAAAGGAAAAGAAAAACGAACCTCAGTTGCCAAACTCTGAGGTAGCTTCTGCCATTGGAACCCGCAAGTCAAGCTTCTGGTGATATGCAATAAGCACGAGTTGTTGACTCGAGACTAGTGTTTCAAGGAAGAGTGTGGTGTGAGGCGAGCGGCATTACTTCTGCTACAACACATAGCCTTAAATCATCATTTTACTGCTTAAAACAATTTTTTTTCATATAATTTTTTTTCAATACTAAGTGAAATTCACATTAAATATCCAAAGTTCCAAACCCTGACGATATTTCACAATGTAATGCTATTTTTTTCAATAATAAACCAAAATTTCACATTTTAATTTGTTAAGAACTAAAGTAGATCGAAATACAAAAAAAAGAAAAAACATCATCACAAGTTATTTCATCTATTTTTCTAGATGTTTTCGAGTGATGAAGCAGCCCGAGTTGAGTGTGCTACTTTGCACATATGGACACTAACCCTGCTTCACGGTGAAATGTTGGCATATTGGGTTCCATCTATTCAGTTGTTCATGGCCTCATCTTCTCCGATCGTCCCCTTCTAATTCAACGGCAAGTGATCTGATCTCACTTTAAATTCTGAAACTTTACATTACCCTCATTTCTGGGTTATAACGCTAGATTTAAAGACACTCGTGGCAAAGAATATGTATTGCAGAATGGGTATCGTGGCATTGTTCTCTAACTCTTGGCAGTTTGAGAACAATGGACAGATCAAAAACAAAATTTACCATCCAAAGATTGTTACAGACATTCCCAATTCTCAGAGTCATTGCAACTGTTAATGTTGTTATTCAAGGATTAGATTGGCAAAATGAAGGCAACTCTTGTTCACAGTTAGATGCTGCTGCATAATTGGTTCCTATGTCGTCCACATTGTAGGTCCAGTTAGAAAGTTCAAGGAGGGAAATCCAATTAACTTGCTCTAATCATGGTTATGAATGTCTGCTGATGCTCACGCTTGGTTTTGTTGTCCTACCACTAAGTGAGCATGCTCGTGCCAAGGAACATGGATCAAGATATATGTATGTTTGCCTTTGCAAGGTCATGCAATATAATCGAAGTTTCGACCAAGAGTCTAAGACCAACAATACATTTGTGGTGTCGAATCAAATATTGTCTTTGTCCTCCCCTGTTTTGGATGGTTGATATCAACATTGTCAACCATTTCATGATACTTCTATTAAATGTTGTCAAATCAACACTCCATTTTACATTTTTTACGTTATTTTTAGTGAAAATCGTTGTTACTGTATTTTTATTTTTTTTTGAAGAGAATATACAGCACAAATATAATTTATATCAACAAGTCTTCCATTAGATTCACGAGTCTTTGATTGTATGCTTTCATGCAAACAAAAACATTTGCAATCGGCCAACAAAAATTGATGTGTGTTATAAACATAAATTCGAATTGCGATAAGTAATTTATAAATATTTAATAAAATTAAAAAATTTATTTATCTTTAATAAATATATAAAATTCAACTCATTTAAATTTTTATTGAATAAAGTTGCAATTTTTATGAACTACTTTTGCGTTGTCGTGACCCGTGACCCTTTCCATCACATTCATATGAACACAAAATTATTAGATATTTTTCACGATGAAGCATCCTTATGAACAACGATTTATGCGTACTTGTTAGCTATAATACATTGACATACAACATTCAAGTTTCTTTCCGTTTGAAAAGGACCAACTTAACTTAAAGTTGTAGTATCAAATGAAAGAGCAATCCAATTTCAAGCAAAAGGATATTTCTTTCCCCTGCTTCGGGAGATAAGTTGTAGAATAGAAGGTAGAAGGAAAGTTGCCCAAGTGAAGGACTAACATTCCAATTGCTCTGTCAGGAGCTGAAATTTTTTCATGTACTTCCTTATCTCCATCTTCGATTCATGCTTGATGACCAGATTGTGAAAAAGCAGAGCTGGTATCCACAAACCACTCCTGCCCATAGAAACCTATTGGGTTATTTTCCCAATAGGTAAAAAAGAGGAAAACAGGAGAAGGAGACCAAAGTGGTAACCTCGGCACAGCCCTGAGAACCCAACTGAACAGGCATACACAAACGATGGAGCTTCATATAAAGGTCTCAACTTTTTGGAAGATAGAATAGGAGAAGATCATAAACTAGGGTATTTATATATAGAGGACCAGAAGAAGATGGTTTTCATTTTTTAGTCATCTCCTTGAATATACCAACAGAGGAGCATAGTGGCACAGCGGCGCAAGATGTAGAGACGGGCACGTTGCTCCTTCACTAAAGAAGCACACTTGCTACTAAACCCATATCCCTTTCTCTTTGTAGGGACCTTAGGAGCTCCCGCTTTGTAGTGTCGAGCTTGAACTTCAGCCATGGCTGCTGAAAAATGTGACTTTGGTGTTCAGTGAATGAAGGGTAACCCCAAAAAAAGCTCGTAGCAGAGCTTGAGGAAGAATGTGAATTGCAGAGGCTTAATATATCTACAAACCCACTTCCCCAATGTTGACTCGATGGAGTACAAGGCAAGTGAACGTGGCCTGGCTCGAAAACTGAGGAACATTTCAATGAAGGAAGGGGGAATGAACGTGTGCCTTGAACTGGTTTTCTTATTGCAATAAAATAATGGGATTGCTTATGTTACCAATGTAACTTAAACTCGGTGGAGTGCGAAAACGAGGAGTATTAATTAGAAAAGTGGCAAAGGTGAGCATGAAAAGAGGGGGAATGCTCTAATCCAGACACTGCACAAGTGTTCAAGCCGTGGGAACAAGGCCCGGCAAGCTGACCTCAACTGTTGGGTGGATTGGAGTTGAGGTTTGGTTGGATTTTCTACCTTTTTTTTTTTTTTACCAAGTCCCAACAAATAATTGGTTGCTTTTTTAACTTCAATTTATTGAGGCAATGTGGTCAGCTGTCTGCTAGGTAATTTATCTATATTTATGATATGTTGACACTTCTCTGCTCATATTGCATCTTCCATAACATGATCTTGATACATTAGCAACCCGTAATTAAGCTTATCCTAAAGATATTATCCATTTTCTTTTTAGCCCACAGTATGCTTAAATGAAACTTGATTGTGTTGGTGGATGGAATATATTCTTCAGTATAATCATTTTTTTTAGTTGGAATTATGACACCCTTTCATCTTATGTTATGTGCTTAAAAAATACGAAACTTGTTGCCTAGTTAAGGATGTCTGGTGGGGGTTTACAGATCATCAAGTGTTAAGAGAACTCACTGATAACTATTAAACAGTTAAAATGATATTCTACAGTTGAGGTGGAAGTGTTTGATAGCTGGCTTCCAGCTTTGAATGACATCCCAAAGTTTTGGAATCTAAGCATAATATTGAGTAAGATACGCTAGGAAGCAAAGATTTACCTTAGATAGATTTCTTTGATACGATGCCGGATTTTCATTTACTAATTCGGCATAGTTAGAGTTAGCTGGTCAAATCCCGAATCTTTTAGATATGGATGCATTATTACACATGCATTCCACGTATACTTAACGCACATGAAAGTTGAAATCTTAATCTTATGTATTTAACCATGCTTTGAGTTGAAAGTTAAAAGAAAGAAACTTTCTCTGAATTCCCACAAACCGTGATAGAACAGTTCCGTTTTCTTAATTGCACTGCCAGCAACTAACATAATTTGCATTATCTATTTGCTGATACAAATGTGATTTGTATGTCAGTAGCATATATCAAATATGCCCATTAGTTGTCTTTACCTGGTTAATTTTTGCAGTTAACTATACATCTCTAGAACTGCTTGTGACACTTCCTGAATTCATTTCTACTTAAAAATTCAAGTGCTGGTTATTACAGATCACTGTCAGGGACCAAGAAAAGGAGATATGCAAGTGACTTTTTTCTACCTCTTGTAGATTACTTTTTACTGGGTGAATAAATGGAGAGTCCAAATTCAAAGCAAGTAGCAATCCCATAAAGCAACAAGTTATTAAATCAATAAATAAATTTGCAAATCGGTATCAGAGATATCATGACTTCAAGATGGGGTAACTGTGAATACGAATCAAGTTTCTACTGATATCCTATTCTGGTTTGCTGAATAGTGAGTACGTTTCCTTTTAGTGTTGAAGAAAAAAGAAAAACAATGGATGAGTACTAGGTGAAGATGAGGACTAACATGCTTTTCGTCTATTACAAGGTTCATAATCTTGTATGGAATTCATCTTCGTACAATGAATTTTCCTAGAAGAGTGTGTTACAAGGTGCTCCGGTGTCTGCAGCTAGCAAAGTATTGTATACGATAGTACGGTAGTAGTAAAGTTCAAGCAATATACAAGGTTTTCAACGCCTTCATTGATAGGGAAGATATTTTTTTATTCTTTCTAGGACAAACATAGAAACCAAAATTGTGAAACACGTCCTTTGAGACTTTCAAATTTTCAATGACAGATGCATATCAGAATTAGTGAAATTGATCTTTTTGATGGGAAATTTTCACTCTTAGAAAGATTGAATTCTAGACTTCATCTCAGTTCTAAGTTTCTGACCGTGACAGAAAGTTCTCTCTTGAATCTGGTGGTTCAACTTATTAAGGCCAACTCACTCAACGGGGGCTGGGATTAGGTTCTCACGTGTCAGCGTCCAAGCTACCAATTTCTTTCATTTATTTTGTAGATTTGTAAATAAATCAATCGAAGCCGTCTAATTTAGCATTCTATTTAAACAAAATGGAAAATAATAATTTATTTGCAGATTTTAGACTTTAAAGTAGATTTATTTATTTAATATTATTTACCTTCTTTATCTTGATAATCCCATTTTCTGTGTACTATTATTGTCCTTTTTACTATTAATTAATTGTAAATCACTGCATACAGAAAACGCAGATACACGTGCTGATATAAAAATAATAATTCCTTTGAGCAATTATTTTATTTCAGTTTAATTAGAAAACTAATTTGGGTATATCTTACAAAAATTAATCACGGGCTATGTACCCCAAGTCTAAATAAGAGAGTCCCACTGGTCCCGAATTCACCTACACTGCATCATAATCTCCCATGGTAATAAGAGACAAATAAAATAAAACTGAAAATTAAGAAAAAAAAATACAACATTGAGAATAATGGAAAAAAATATAGAAATATCAAATATCGTTAGTTTTAGTGGTAAGGAGTTATGACCGTCTAGATTTGAGTCTATATGTATGAAAAAAATATATTTGAGTGTAGTAATAAGTTTGTGCCTTTCGAATCCATATATATACAAAAAATATTTTTAAGAGAGTTCTATTTCTGTTTAAGTCATTTAATTAGTTTAAATCAAATTAATTATAAGTTAAAAAATTTAATAACAAGTTTGTGTTTTGCAGATATTGGTGGTCAAAGACAATATATATATATATAAATCAAACCCATAATAATTTGGCAACCCAATCCAATTCAAATAAATTTGTGTGAGTGCTAATTCTAAAAATTTATTAGATTTTAGCTAATTGAAATAAATTTGTTATATATATTTAGCACTACTAAAGTAATTAGTCACACTTGCCATAAAATGAACAATAGCTTGTATATACATTGACAAGCATAGACTTTTGTCGCGCGAGGGAACGTTAGGTTGAAAGTAAGGCACAGTTTTGAAAGGTAGTTAAAGCCAACGGTCTTTCTCGCGTCTCTTTGTCAAATGACAATTAGAAATTAGTGAAAACTGGCGCGACACGCATTCAGACAAAAATTGCAGTCTCGTAGAATTGATAACAAACAGTCAACTACCAAATCATTTAGATATGGAACTAACATATCATGACATAACATTTTTCCTTTTTAAAATTCTCAATCTTACTTCCTCACCTCGCTTTTTCCCACTACTACTATGCCCAGCTACTTGCTGGAAAGGGAACTAAAGTAAAGTTATTGGGACTTTCTGCGTTTTTGGTCATCTGGGTACCGGCAATTCTCTTCCAAGTAAGGATTTTGATATTTGAAAGCTTCAAATCTATTACCTTTTTTGCTTTGTACTAATTACTCAATGCTCAAACCCATCACTTGAATTCACATTTGTGTGAAAAGAATGATGTTAGTATACGGCATTTGCTTTCAATACAAAGTAGTAATGGCAGCAAGAGTGACTGCACAGATTCCATTAACTTTGGAACTAACATGCACATAAGCAATTGTATAGGGAACATACTGGGTACTGAAGTTTGATTATACACTGCGTGATCTGCAGCTGCAGCATGGCTGAGGAACTAGATAAACCTTTGCTTGATCCTGAGAATTTCAACCGGGAGGGTATTGATTTGGTAAGTTTTCCAGCAAATGCAGGTCTCATAAGACGTGCGTATCTGAATATCACAATTCAAATTCAATGTGTACTAAAGGATAACATTAATCTCCAAATCATTTTGCTCAGGAGCGCATACCAATAGACGAAGTGTTTGAGCAGCTAAGAACATCGCGAGCAGGACTTTCAAGTGAAGATGCTGAAGCCCGGATATTGATATTTGGTCCAAACAAACTTGAAGAGAAGCCAGTAAGAATATGCATCATGCATGAAAACATATACACTATTTCAACATGGAAAAATGGTCTTGAGCCCCTTTTGAAAACTTCACTTAACCACGTTGATCATGCACTAACTGAATAGATAATTGTTGATGCAGGAGAACAAAATATTGAAATTCCTAGGTTTTATGTGGAATCCTCTATCATGGGTTATGGAAGCAGCAGCAGTGATGGCTATTGCTCTCGCTAATGGTGGAGTGAGTAGAATATATAATTACTGTTCTGCATGGATCTTAGTTCTTTGTTTTCTTATCTTTTCTTTTAAACTACTAATGCTTAATTTATCATTTTCAGGGAGAGGGTCCTGACTGGCAAGACTTTGTGGGAATTATATGCCTACTGATAATAAACTCAACTATTAGTTTTATAGAAGAAAATAATGCTGGGAATGCTGCAGCAGCACTCATGGCTCATTTAGCTCCCAAAACCAGGGCATGAACTTATTACATTCTTTTTTTTTGACTCATTGTGTAATTTAGTACGCTACAAGAGCAGCCGTAACTCTAGAGTATCTTCCTGAACAAATTCTCTAATATCTAACTTTTCAGGTTCTAAGAGATGGACAATGGCAAGAGCAAGATGCTTCTATTTTAGTACCCGGAGATATAATCAGCATAAAGTTAGGAGATATCATCCCTGCTGATGCTCGCCTTCTCGAAGGAGACCCCCTAAAAATTGATCAGGCAAGTGGTTTCTCGGAGATATCAATTTCTGATTAACGGTTTTGTCATCAACTTAACATAACCTGTTGTTAGTTGGTCGTATGATGTCAGTTTATGAGTTAATGTTGTTCTATGCAGTCAGCCCTTACTGGAGAATCTCTGCCTGTCACAAAGAAAACAGGTGATGAAGTATTTTCTGGTTCAACATGTAAGCATGGAGAGATAGAAGCTGTAGTGATAGCAACAGGAGTTCACTCCTTTTTTGGAAAAGCAGCGCACTTGGTGGACAGTACTATAGTTGTTGGACATTTTCAGAAGGTGACTTCACAAACCATAAATTTCTCAAACTTCAAACTATGATCTCTGTGTTAATTAGCTGCTTTTCTTCAGGTCCTTACCGCAATTGGGAACTTCTGCATTTGCTCTATAGCTGTAGGGATGGTTCTTGAAATCATTATAATGTTCCCCATACAGCACCGTTCATATAGGGACGGAATCAACAATCTTCTTGTTCTCTTAATTGGAGGAATACCGATAGCTATGCCAACAGTACTATCTGTAACACTTGCAATTGGCTCTCATCGACTCTCTCAGCAGGTACAACTTCTATGGATATCAGCCTATGTACCACAACAAAAACTGTATGATTTTTTTGATACTGGATTATCCCACAACTTTAAGTTGATAATACTTTTTTCTTTATCTGAACTTGTTTCGTTCTGAAGGGAGCCATCACAAAAAGAATGACAGCAATTGAAGAAATGGCAGGGATGGATGTCCTATGCAGTGACAAAACTGGAACTCTCACACTGAATCGTCTCACCGTGGATCGAAACCTTATAGAGGTACTTAAGATGGCATATAAACTATTTTGTAGAGAATGGTGATAAAAAGACAAAATGCTCACTTGAACTTATTGTTCATGTATGCTTTTTCCTTGTATCTTAGATTATTATGAATTCTAGAAGGATTTTGTTGTGAATTCTTGTCCTCCAGTTTCCTGATTCTACTATGGAGTTTCACTTGTCTCATTTACATATTGAATAGGTCTTTAACAGAAATATGGACAAAGATATGGTTGTACTACTAGCAGCCAGAGCAGCTAGACTTGAGAATCAGGATGCCATTGATGCTGCAATCGTTAATATGCTAGCTGATCCAAAGGAGGTAGAGTTTGAAGACTCCTATGTTACTTTGACAGTGATGTTCTTAAAGCTTAATTTTTCATATGGAGGAAATCTATAAAAAAGAAACATCCTCTTTCTTCCTTCAGGCACGTGCAAACATCACCGAAGTTCATTTTCTACCTTTCAATCCAGTAGATAAACGCACTGCAATCACTTACATTGATTCTGATGGAAACTGGTATAGGGCCAGCAAGGGAGCTCCTGAACACGTATGCAAATATATTACAGAGAGCTTATATGTATCCGTATTGTCTTATTGGTTTTTGTAGCACACCTTCACACTCAATCTTTTTCCCTGAATATCAGATTCTAGATTTGTGCCAAGAGAAAGATGAGATTGCTGCAAAAGTGCATGTAATCATTGACAAATTTGCTGAAAGGGGCTTAAGATCTCTTGCAGTTGCTTTGCAAGTATGGCAGCTTGCTTATTCTTCTCTATAAATTTATGGGTTGCTATGAAATAAGATGAATTTATAATGACTTGGAGCAATTTTTGAAGTGTCTTTCTAAGATAAGTTATATTGCAACCATTCCAGGAAGTTCCTGAAAAATCTAAGGATAGTCCTGGAGGTCCTTGGACATTTTGTGGCTTGTTACCCTTGTTTGATCCTCCGAGACATGATAGTGCAGAGACCATCCGAAGAGCGCTTCATCTTGGAGTCTGTGTTAAGATGATTACAGGTAAATATGAAGGTCTAATAATTTGATGAAAGGAGTGTATATGCTTTGGTGTTCTGCTACTGATTATGTAAATAATGTTTCATTTTCTATGAAAAAGAATGTAAAATTTTGATTTTTTTTTTTTTTTTTGTAGTAGTAGTAGTGAAGACTATCCTGTTTTTGTTCAGGTTTCTGATATAGGAAAATGTTAAAAGTGTAATGTCGGAGAACAATAAATGAAAGTTTACATGTCAATGCAGGGGACCAGTTGGCAATTGCAAAGGAGACAGGAAGAAGACTTGGTATGGGAACAAACATGTACCCTTCTTCATCATTGTTGGGTCGTGATAAAGATGAAAATGAAGCTCTCCCGGTAGACGAGCTCATTGAAAAAGCAGACGGCTTTGCTGGCGTGTTTCCTGGTATTTGAATCTTACATTTGAGTAGCAGCAGTGTTATTTATCTCTGATCATATATTTCACTCTCTTCTTTCCTTTGTTTCATTTCCATAAAAACAACATAAAACAAGAAAGATAAAAAGAACATGTTTTTCTGAGGTATAATATGTGGTTAAACTTATGTCCTCTCAGTATAAACTGAGCAATTGGTCTACGCTGCTATGATCTTTCCTGTGTACGTTATACTGCAATCTCACCAGATTCAGAGACTGATTAGTTATTGTTGCCATACAGAACATAAGTATGAAATTGTGAAAATTTTACAAGAAAAGGAGCATGTAGTTGGAATGACTGGAGATGGTGTGAATGATGCACCAGCTCTGAAGAAAGCAGATATTGGAATTGCTGTGTCAGATTCCACAGATGCTGCAAGAAGTGCTGCTGATCTAGTCTTAACTGAGCCCGGCTTAAGCGTGATTGTTAGTGCTGTGTTAACTAGCCGAGCTATATTCCAAAGAATGAAAAACTACACAGTTGAGTTTCCAGTCTTCATCTCCTGTAAATGATGGAAATATTGTAGCTTTCTCCTATATGTTATGTAACCTCAAGCTCAAAAGTCAAAATTGTACATCCTTGAAAGAAGCCAAACTGAAAAGCTGCACCAGAAAAACCTAGTTTTTTTCTGACCAAGAATCATTATAAATCTGATAATTAATGACTTATATTGATCTGTCTTGTTCCTTGCTTTTTCTACTCATTAAATGTGAAACTGAAACCCACTTAAATGCAGATATATGCTGTCTCCATAACAATAAGGATAGTGGTAAGAAACCTGTTTCAATGCCTTTCGTTTTTCTTCTTGTTCTTTTTCCTTATCTTATCTTGGAGTGGAAGTTAGTTTACTTGGAGTTTCGTTTAACAATGTGAAATAAACCCTCTTGCAGCTTGGTTTTGTCCTCCTGGCATTGATTTGGGAGTATGATTTCCCACCTTTTATGGTCCTGATCATAGCAATACTGAATGACGGTAAAGAGATTAATCATCTGCATGGACATGAACAATAAAGTGTAATATGTGAGATTTTAACTCTACTAAGTGCTTTTATTTTTAATCAGGGACTATCATGACCATATCTAAAGACCGTGTAAAGCCATCCCCAACACCTGATAGTTGGAAGCTGCCTGAGATTTTTGCGACCGGAATAGTCATAGGCACTTATCTCGCTTTGATTACTGTCCTGTTCTACTGGACAATTGTTGGTACCACTTTCTTTGAGGTAATTCACATTCACATGCATTGCTTTTTCTTTTCCTTAAAAGCCTCACAATTTCATTTTACTTAAACGAAAAGAAAAGTGCATCGTCTGATTAATTTGTTTCTGCAGACCCACTTTGGTGTAACCTCCTTATCCAGCAACTCTGAGAAAGTTTCATCTGCTATATATTTGCAAGTTAGCATCATTAGCCAAGCTTTGATTTTTGTGACACGAAGTCGAGGATGGTCATTTATGGAGAGACCTGGAGTTCTATTGATGTGTGCCTTCGTAGTAGCTCAACTAGTAAGCTTACTCAAATAGTTACTGCTCCTACTTTACTAGGACCTTAAACAAGTTTAGTTATTTGCATGTTCAACGTTATAATTGGATCATCGGAATCATTGCTTTTTAATGATTGGTTGTGTCCATTTCTCTATTGATCAGGTGGCCACCTTAATAGCTGTGTATGCACATATCAGTTTTGCTTATATTGAAGGCATTGGATGGCGGTGGGCTGGTGTTATATGGTTATATAGCTTAGTCTTCTATGTACCATTGGACATTATCAAGTTCATAGTACGCTATGCATTGAGTGGAGATGCCTGGAATTTATTATTTGATAGAAAGGTTAGTACACTAGTTCTACCTTCCAAGTTTTTTTTCCTCAATAGCTAAAGGTTTCTGCTTTGTGTTGCTGTGGAATGTTTGCTCTTGCAAGAATCATTTCTGCCAATTCAACTAGTTTGCGCTTCTAACATATGGTTTCTACAAAAGTTGCAAACACTCACTTCTATTCTACAGCAGAAAAATTGATTCTGATGACACATAAAAGTGATTTCGGATCAAGAAAGCACTTTTAGTCTAAGCAAGTTAGCTTATTGCAAGAATGAACTAACCTCTGTGTTTGAACAGACTGCCTTTACTACTAAGAAAGACTATGGAAAGGAAGATAGGGCTGCAAAGTGGATTCTTTCTCAGAGAAGTCTACAAGGATTAATGGCAGCACACTTACCGCACAATGGAAGGAAATCTTCTTTAATAGCTGAACAGGCCAGGCGACGTGCTGAAATAGCCAGGTTCACTAACTTCTGCTCATAATATCTTATCTCTTATGATCTCAGTAATTTGGTTCAGTAATTTAATCATATGTCACCAGCTAGATTTGAATCCTAGATATACAAAGTTCAAATAATCAATACTCAATAATCTAGGGATCTCCTTGAGAACATTTTGATCAAACCCCTCATGGACTTGCCCTAATCAAAAAAGAATTGTCGTTGATTTACATTTATATAATTTGCTTTTAAAAATGCATTAAACTTTGCAGGCTGGGAGAGTTACATACTCTAAGAGGACATCTAGAGTCTGTTGCGAGACTTAAAAACTTGGACCTGAGTGCGATCAAATCAGGTCATACAATCTAATTTCCTGCATATAAACACTATATGCACCACCTATTGAAGTTGAGATTTTTATATCAAGCCGAAGGGAAGAGATTTTATCAAACAGATCTATTGAAAGGCACTTTGAGCCCACAATGAAGATATGCCCTACTGATACCCTCCGCTCTTCAGCAATTCATTTTTCTTTTATAACAGTTCTACCCATTTGAGATCCATAAAATTCTCGTTTCCATGAGAATCTTGTGTAATGGACTAATAAAGCTACTCTCGAGCATGCAATTTTCTATTACATGACATTTCTATTCAAGTACCTGAGAGGAGTTTTGAATTTTCACTCCGTTGTTAAGAAATTGACGGTTCATGGAATTTGAATAATTTTACTTCCACTTTCATACTAGCATCTGCGAAATCATAGTAACATGGTCATAGAATTTATTTCAAGTCATTAACTGGTAGAAATTCTTAACAAATTGTTCACCAGGAACTACAAAAACACTAAAATGACTTGCTTTATTGCAAACGAAAAGCACAACGAGCAA
Organism: Bauhinia variegata; assembly: GCA_022379115.2. NCBI lineage: Eukaryota > Viridiplantae > Streptophyta > Magnoliopsida > Fabales > Fabaceae > Bauhinia > Bauhinia variegata. Next base: position 13,464,340 of record CM039433.1, read on the forward strand.
TCTTAGTGGAAACAAGAGTACCATAAGAAGAAATCTCTTACAGAGATGACATTTTGATAGAACATTCTTCTCCTAGTCTTACAGAGTTGACATAATTTGTGAGACAATGTGCAGAAATCCCAGGAAGTGCCAATCCTGTTACCCTTACCAATGTGGAAAGCCAACCTTCTTTATACTCTGGTCCATACATGTAGCCCATTGTTAAACTTCTGAACAACTCCCAAGCAGCATTCAGATGGAGTGGTATAAGGTATCTTATTCCAAAGAAATTTCTATTTGGCTCCTCCTTCATTCTCTATGAACATGAAAACACCCCCAAAAAAGAATCAAAATTTCAAACTTGAGACATTAGCTTCTTGATGAATTGAAGTTTACTTATTTATCTAATACCTAAGAAGCTAGTAATTTCTAAATGAACGTGTGCAAAATCAACAGAGAATTAGATACGACAAAGCAAAGAAGATTTAACATGACTTAGAAGTAAAATAAGGGAATAAGGATAAATAAAAAATGACACTAGCGCATCAAAGAGAAATGTGGATTGAAGATAGCAAATACCTACCTTTTCCATAAACAAGTTGCTGTAGTAAAGGCACTCTCCAAAGTGTTTGTAGAGGAAGATTTTATCGTCACAAGGCAATCTGGGAACAAGATCATTGCAGTATACCACCCTGAAGTACCTTTGGACAAGATGAGCTTCCATGAACCTCCCTAGCTGTTTATTCCCAATCCTAGGCTGGCCAAATGTGTAAACACCCTCCAGCCTCTCCATAATCTCCATCTGCTGGTGCAACATCAGCACTGTGGGAAACATTATAGCAAGGGCTCCACCCAAGCTATGCCCAGTAACTATGAATTTTGCATTCTTGTGCTCCTTCAATAAACTTGTAAGTTTACCTTTCACGGTATAATATGCAGTCTTCTCCAATTTCTCAGAATCAGGAGATTGATCACATCCTCTTCGATCCACATCAGAAGCAATGCTTGAGGAATCTGATTTGGTGCTGCCTTTTGAAGATCCAATTTCAGCACCAGAGCTTAACTGTGTATTATTCACTTTCAGGTGACGACTGAAGGTGGCAGGTTCAACTCTGTTGCCCAAACCTAAGGCTTCTAGGAATCCTATGTGGACTTTCCCCAAATTTGGGATTTCATACCAAGAGAAGTCAAAATCAGTGCCCCAATCATCTGCGTCAAAGGGTTCTGTTCCCCTAAAGCTGACTAGTACCAAATTTGCATCTTTGGGCTTGTCACAGAGGATAAACACTTTAGTGCACTCGTTTTTCTGAAAATCTATCAGCATGCAAGAACAAGAAGAAAAGAAAGGTATAAATATCCAACATGAAACATCCTAGGTAGAAGAGATATATAAATCTTTCTAGTATTTCTCCTATAATGTCATACCATTCCAGCAGTTGTAGAAGTCCACAAAGTGCATCTGTCACTCAAAAGACAAAGTTAGCGCCTAACACTTCTAAATCTTTTGACTGCAACCAGAAGAGCTTGTGGCAACTTACCTTCCAGTGGTTATTCACGATGCTTTTGATGACTTGGGCATTCTCGTACGCTAACTTGGAAGCCATCACGCAGAGGTCCATCAAAGCTCGATTCCCCATATTTGCTATCAAGCCTCCCTCCCCCGCAACAGAACCACCACCCATATTTGCTTCTGCTAACTCTTGGCCCTTGTACAAATCAACCCTGCCGTCTATGTGACCGACTGAGCTAATAAAAGCTTCCGTATCCCTCCGAGGTATCACCAATGCCCCTTTGCAAATGCAATTATAGCAGTTAATTGTCAATCACATAAAACCCATAAATGTTGTTTATGAAAAGAGTTCTATCTATAATATATATTTTAAAAAGAAAAGAAAAGAAGATCCTGATTTTCTATTCCGCACATTGATTGTTAGAATTGCAAAATCACATTTACTATATATCATAAGAAACTGACACTTAAACAAGTCAACACAAAGAATTCACTGAAAGAAGTGTTTGATGGTATTGAAAGCTTCATTGCCAAGTCAAAAAGAAAGCTTGGTTTAATGACAAACAATTTGCGTGCATTATGCAAGTACACACCAACCTCGAAGAAGCAGAGCGCATAGATGAATATGGCAACCAGCTAAAGGGTGAGATAAAAAGAATAAGACCATTTGATTACCACGAAAAATGTTATAAATGAGACCAAATAAGCCGCCGTTCTGAGACAGAAGATTCAGCAGGAAATCCACCAAGTAGCCAGTCCACTTTAAAGGCTTTGCAAAACAAGCAAGGATCTTTCGCACCACAATCGAAACCACAATGACCCATCTATGGTCAGGCGCCACCCAACCCATCCTTGCAAAATTTCCCTCTTTCTCATCACTCGTATCCACAAACTTCGCGAAACTCCCAATATCACCCGTCACTGTGTACTTCAGCAAATCCCTTACCCCACCCTTTTCTGGATTCACAATGAGGTACCTCAAACCAAAATCACAACCGATAAATCCATCACTGTCAGTGGCATAACTTGCAGCCTCATTAACATTTTCCTTGCTTTCCGCCATTTTCGTAGATGGAATCAGCTGCAGACTCTGCTAATTTTGGTTTGTGTTCTGTGGTCTCTATCTGTTAGTATTTATATTAACTTTTGTTTTGTTATATGGGTTTGATGTTACGTGTACTACAATTGGAAATGCAGGGTGGCAATGGAAGCAACTTTATCGGCTAACAGTTACAGAAAATAGTATATTTCTTGATAAAACCAGAGGACTCTGTTTCTGGTTTTGGTTATGGTTTGAGGAAATTACAGTGAGAAATCGTCGTTAAGCTCCATAACCAGAAAGGTTACTAAATTTTTCACCATAACTCTATCCGTTTCCTTCTATCGAAAATTCTTTTTAACAGAAAACATCCATTACTTCTTGGTAAAGAAACAACATTATTTGCAGAAGTCAAACAGAGCAAATAATAATTTATATATATATATAAACTACTCTACAACTCCACATATAGCTTTTTTGAATTTGGAGAGTGAAATTTAATCAGATGATAAAAAAAAATTATTTTTTTATAAAAAAAGATACTGTTTTTGTAGTTCATTGATAATGTTACCTATCTATCAATGTATCTTGATAAACTTACTTCTTGATAATTACTTTATTATTATTATTATTATTATGTTTTATCTGATACATTATTATGTTACTAACTTAGATTAGCACATATTATTATAAAAGAAATTTAAATATGGATATTATATTGTAATATAAATATTCTATTTTAAAGTTAAAAAGGATTTACATCAACAAATTATGGCATAGAAGTGGCTTTTTCTGCTTTTCGTTTTCTAGCATTTATTTATGAAATCATGAAGGAAGCAACTACAAAAACACTAACATAACTTACTTTTTTGCAAACGAAAAAGCACAACACAACGAGCAATCTTAGTGGAAACAAGAGTACCATAAGAAGAAATCTCTTACAAAGAGGACATTTGGATAGAAGGTTCTTCTCCTAGTCTTATAGAGTTGACATAATCTGTGGGACAATGTGCAGAAATCCCAGGAAGTGCCAATCCTATTACCCTTGCCAATGTGGAAAACCAACCTTCTTTATAATCTGGTCCGTACATGTAGCCCATTGTTAAACTTCTGAACAACTCCCAAGCAGCATTCAGATGGAGTGGTATGAGGTATCTTATTCCAAAGAAATTTCTATTTGGCTCCTCCTTCATTCTCTATGAACATGAGAACACCACCAAAAAAGAATCAAAATTTCAAATTTGAGACATATATTAAGCTTGACATCTGACGTAAAGTGACATACAAAGAGAAATGCGGAGTGAAGATAGCAAATACCTACCTTCTCCATATACAAGCTGTTGTAGTAAAGGCACACTCCAAAGTGTTTGTATAGGAAGGTTTTATCATCGTAAGGCAATCTGGGAACAAGATCATTACAGTACACCACCCTGAAGTACTTTTGGACAAGATGAGCTTCCATGAACCTCCCTAGCTGTCTATTCCCAATCCTAGGCTGGCCAAATGTGTAAACACCCTCCAGCCTTTTCATAATCTCCATCTGCTGCTTCAGCACCAGCACTGTGGGAAACATTATAGCAAGGGCTCCACCCAAGCTATGCCCAGTAACTATGAATTTTGCATTCTTGTGCTCCCTCAATAAGTCTGTAAGTTTACTTCTCACAGTATAATATGCCGTCTTCTCCAATTTCTCAGAATCAGAAGCAATGCTTGAGGACATTGATTTGGTGCTGCCTTTTGAAGATCCAATTTCAGCACCAAAGCTTAATTGTGTATTATTCACTTGCAGGTGATAATGGAAGGTGGCAGGTTCAAGTCTGTTGCCTAAACCTAAGGCTTCTAAGAATCCCATGTGGACTTTCCCCAAATTTGGGATTTCATACCAAGAGTAGTCAAAATCAGTGCTCCAATCATCTGCGTCAAAGGGTTCTGTTCCCCTAAAGCAGACTAGTACCAAATTTGCATCTTTCGGCTTGTCACAGATGATAAACACGTGGGTGGACTCTTGTTTCTGAAAATCTATCAGTATGCAAAAGCAAGAAGAAAAGAAAGGTATAAATATCCAACATGCAACATCCTAGGTAGAAGAAATATGTATTTGCGTCTGGTATTTCTCCTATAATGTCATACCATTCCAGCAGTTGTAGAAGTCTACAAAGTGCATCTGTCACTCAAACGACACAAATTAGCGACTAACAATTACTTCTAAATTTTTTCATAGCAACCAGAAGAGCTTGTAGCAACTTACATTCCAGTGGTTATTTACGATGCTTTTGATGACATGGGCATTCTCGTATGCTAACTTGGAAGCCAACATGCAGAGGTCCATCAAAGCCCGATTCCCCATATTTGCTCTCAAGCCTCCCTCCCCCGCAACAGAACCACCACCAATATTTGCTTCTGCTAACTCTTGGCTCTTGTACAGATCAACCCTGCCGTCTAAGTGACCGATTGTACTAATAAAAGCTTCCGTATCCCTCCGAGGTATCACCAATGTCCCTTTTCAAATGCAATTCTAGCAGTCAATTGCCAATCAAATAAAACCTATAAATGTTGATTATGAAAAGAGTTCTATCTGTTATTTTTAAAAAAATATTACTCCTTCTAATTTTCTATTATAAATCCCAACTAAATAACAGAAAAACTCCATGGTTCCGCAAATTGATTATTGGAATTGCAAAATCACATTTCCAATATGGGATCACAAGAAACTGACCCTTGTACAAGTCATCACATGGAAATCACTGAAAGAAGTGTTTGATGGTATTGAAAGCTTCTTTTCCACCAAAGAAGCTTAAGCTCGGTTTAATGACAAACAATTTATGTGCATTATGCAAGCACACACCAACCTCGAAGAAGCAGAGCTCGTAGATGAATATGGCAACCAGATAAAGGGTGAGACAAAAAGAATGACCATTTGATTACCACGAAAAATGTTATAAATCAGGCCCAATAAATCGCCATTCTGAGACAGAAGATTCAGCAGGAAATCCACCAAGTAGCCAGTCCACTCTAAAGGCTTCGCAAAACAAGCAAGGATCTTTCGCACCACAATGGAAATCACAATGACCCATCTATGGTCAGGCGCCACCCCACCCACCAATGCGAATTTTCCTTCATCATCATTGCTCGTCTCCACAAACTTCGCGAAACTCTCAATGTCACCCCTCACTGTGTACCTCATCAAATCCCTCATACCACCGTTTTCTGGCTTCACAATCAGGTACCTCAAACCAGAATCACCGCCGATAAACCCATCACTGTCACTGGCAGAATCTGCAGCCTCATTAACATGTACTTTCCTTTGTGCCATTTTCGTGCACTTGGAAGATGGAATCACCTGCGGACTGTGCTAATTTTTGTTTATGTTATGTGGTCTCTATCTGTTTGTATTTATATTAAACTTTTGCTTTGTCATATGGGTTTGAGGTTACGTGTACTACAATTAGAAATGCAGGTGGCAATGGCAAAGCGACTTTATCAGGTAACAGAAAATGGTATATTTCTGGGTAAAATCAGAGGACTCTGTTTCTGGTTTGGGTTGTGGTTTGAGGGAATCACAGTCGGGAATGGTCGTTAAGCTCCATACCCAGAACGGTTACTAACTTCGTCAGCATAACTCTATTTGTTTCCTTCTATCCAAAATTCTTTTTAACAGAAAACATCCATTAAGGTATTACTTCTGGGTAAAGAATGAACATTATTTGCAGCCAAACAGAGCAAATAATTTTTTTTTTTTTTTGATAAAAAAAAAAAGGTATACTATACTATGCTACTATGAGATCTGTAGCAAGCAACTTTGTCTTTACATGGCGGAAAGTACTATATCCTAACGCGGCTTCATCTCCTGATTAAGCAAACTTAGATCTTTGGATCCTTCTAGGATGATGTCGGTGTCATCATAATTGGGCCTGGCTATCGTATTTGGGCCTAAATGTGGGCCTAAGCGTCCTTCATTATTATTATTTTTTTTTTGTTGTGTTTTCTCACCAATAAATAAACTAGAAACAAAGATTCTCATTTCTCAACCTTAAGCAATAGAAGGGACCACTTTTATAGGTAGCCACTTATAATTCACTACCCTTTGCCTTTCGAAGCTTACCTTTGAATAAAACGCTGAAAGCTCAAAGCTAGCAGGTTGCTCTAACACGAAAAGCTAAAAGACAAGAAGGTTGTCCAACACAAGTGCCTATCCAGCACAAATAAAACAAATATCTGTCTCTACTTGTATAAGTCATCATGCGAGAATGAGAAGTGTCTAGTAGCTCCTTTCTCTGCTAGCAAGCAACTAGTTTTGTATCCCTTTGATGGTTTGAAAAGGCTTCATTGAATCTCACCTTTTACAAAATGGAATGGTGATCAAAATTAATTTCATAGAAAGAGAGATCAATGATCAAAGTAAATATACAGAGATTGAATTTAGATTAATCTAATTAGTTGATATGTTATATTATATTAGAAGGGTGGTGAAAAAATAAAAAGCATCACCGACGATACAAAGCCAACGGGCATTTTATTTGATTGGATATTATATTATAGTGGATGTGGAGTTGTGGTTGTGGCTTCCCTCTACAGCCACACGTGGAGATTTTGTCGAAACCTGTCTCATAATAATCGTGGCACCCACTATTTCAACCTCTTGTCAACACAAACCATTCAGAACAGAAAAAAACTTGGAGGAATTTTTATATTGTTATTTAATTTGGTAACACTTTGTTTTTGTCGTTATCAATCAGCTAAAGTACAGTATTAACGTGTCTTTCCTTTGCCTGGAACCCAAAGAATGCTATATATGTTGTGACTTAAGAATAATGCTACCTTTGTATTTTTGTTTATCATGAGACATCAGATAAGGACTGGGTTAAAACTTTCACCCATTTGATGGTGAAACTTCAATTAACGTTACCAATTGAATTGTGATTTCATTTTCAAAATAGAGTAAAGACAATGATAAGAGCTGAAATTAATCAATGGCTGTGTTTCTCTTTATAGAAACGAATTACAACGGTAAAATCAAAAAGGCAGGAGAGACAAGTAGGTGGTTGGTCTGGTTGAAAGTTGAAATCATATTGATTTTATGATTGATTAAGCTAAGATTCTTTATGCCTTTGATGTTGAAAGTTCATAGAAGGCACAATGCTGAAATGACCATAGAATTAGTTGCATTATTACTCTTACTTCCCTTTCTTTCATTTTATTACAAACCATACGTCATCGTCCTCATTATTGCCATCCCAGAATCTAAGCCTAAAACACAACACTGTTAAATTATTGACTTTCATTATTTCCTCTCAATGACAAAAAAGTAGCATTGATTCTATCCGAACATATAAACCAAATTAAATGAAAATTTTTTTTTACCAAGAAATGTAAATACATGGGACAAAAAAACAGTTGATTTGTGGACACACCAACCTACCAAGCTTACAATATTCGTGTTATTTTTTTTAGGCGAATTTTTCTTTCTTATTTTATATAGCAAAGAAATAATAATATCTAAAATCAAGTAATTATAAATTATAATATATGTACTGTGATAAAACAAATAAAACTTCTGTGGCTTTGGATTCTTCTGGTAATTCGTGCTTGCCAGCTTTACTTGGCAATGGCGATATATGCATGTACAAACCAAAAAGAATTTAATTATTTAAGAAACATTAAAAATTGGGACGAAGGGGATAATGCACCTCCCTCCAGGATTTGTGGGTACCGAGAATTTTGTTGGAAAAGGTTGATTCAGGGAGAGCGAGAGAGTGAGTAGAGGGAGAGAGATGCTGGAGAATCGGAGGCTGGTGCTGATGTTCATCAGCACCTGCATTCTTGGTTGGATGCCCATTGCCATCAATGGTGCCACAGATCCAAACGATGGTAAGTGTCTTTTTTTTTTTTTTTTCTCTTTTGGTAAGTGACTTTTTTGACTTTACTTTGAAGTCTGCTCTTTTCATGGCGTTTCTGGATGTTCATTGTAGTTAGAAATGTTGCATTGTGCTATTGTCAGTTACGAGCCATTTTTCTCTAGCTCTTTGTCTGATTCTATGTTTTCTCGTCGTTGTTTGTTTGTAACTCTTCTGCTCTGAAAAGCTGTGGCAAACTGTCTCCAGATTGGTTTGATACATTTTGGGCTTAAATTTGGCGTTTTAGTATTAAGTTTTCCAGCTGATCTAACGAGTGGCAGTCACTAATTCTATCTCACTGACTGTTACTGTTATTTCATATTTCTGGCTTTCTTACTAGCGTCACTTCCTGCTTTGCATGCCAATGATTCCAACAAATTTTCTTGTGCTTGAGCTGTTTGTTCTGTGTACTGTATTCTGGGTTCATGCCTATGATTCCTATAAACTTTCTTGTGCTTGAGCATAATTCTATATCTAAGTCTGCTCTCATATAATTTTGGTTTAATACTTTCTTTTATTTGCAATATTAAGTTGAGTGCAATTGTTGACGTCACTCTAAATGGGACAAGAGTCTACTTGGGTGTTGAGCGTTGGAAAAAAATGAGAGAAACTCTTCTTGCCTCAAAAATTTTGGCTGGGTAATACCAGTGCGCCATAGGCCCGTAAGCTGTAGATAGCTCCTTCAAGCTTAGAGGACTTTCTGGCCCGTAGACAAACCCTTTCCTCCCTCCAAAATGTGGCAAAAGTTACAGGATTAACACATCCTTCTTCCTCCTACGCTCACAAACTTTTGGTGATGGCTGTTTGATGTTTTATGTTAACTAAATTATAAGGAATAGTAGAAATTCTATAAGAAGACTGGCACAAAAATTGCACACCTATCTCCTCCTGCCCCCTAAAGGGGCCAAAAATTAATTCAACTAAATCTTTCAGTTTCGTGTGCATTGATGAGGTCACTACTGGGGTTGTGTGTCACAAGCCCGTCCTACTGCTGGCACCCGTCTTAACACAAACAGCATGGCCATTGTATCATGACGATTAATGTCTTCAAATTAATGCCATTAGTCGTAACTTGGGGACTTGGTATCACACCCTCGCTTCATTTGAAGACTTCTAGTCTGTGTTCTTGAGGCTCATAGTTATGCTATACATAGCACATTTTCTCCCACCATACCTATGATATGAGATTTGAGGTATCAGATTTAGTGATGAAGATAACCCAACGACAATGTGGATTCTTTTGTCAGCCAGTGTTAACTTCTGAATTGTCATAGACTCATAGTTGCTAGCAGCTTGTAGCTATCTATTTAAGATATGGAAAAGCTTTCAAGGATTAAATAAGTCTAATTTACTTACGTATCAAGTTGTTTACTTATGCATAGTAGTAATCATTGAGGAATCTTATCATATAAGGTTCATTTTTTTCGGAAAGTAATCTAACCTTTAAAATATGCAAAGTAGATTACAGGGAAAATAGTACTCACATAATGTCTTCAGCCTGATAACTTTCTTATTTTGAATTATTTATGCAGTTGCTGCTGTAAAGGTTCTTTATACTAGTATGAACTCACCACCCCAGCTAGGTTGGAATGGTGATGATCCGTGTGGACAGAATTGGCGAGGCATTACTTGCTCAGGCAATCGAATTACAGAGATGTAAATTCTCTGTATCTCTTAGAACTTTATACTACTCGATAATTATTTATTTGTTGTTGGTTTTTAATGAATATTCTTTTATTACTTCTTGTCAGTAAGTTACCTAGTATTGGACTTGCTGGATCATTGGGCTACCAGTTACAAACTTTGCAATCCTTGACCATCCTGTAAGAATAATGGTCATATGTATCATATGATTCTAGTTTCTATTTGTTGTTACTTTGTTGTGACGGTGTAAATTATGCAGAGATCTGAGTAACAATAATCTCGGAAATGACATACCTTATCAGCTTCCTCCAAATGTGACACAATTGTATGTCTCTATGCACATCTAGTTACTAGTCATTTGTTTAATATTTTCTTTTCCTGGTATTATAGAGTTAACATTCTTGTTCCTCTGTCTGCAGAAATCTTGCTAATAATAACTTCGCAAGTGGTGTCCCCTACTCTCTTTCTGATATGACTTCTCTTACTAATCTGTATGTAATTCTCTGGTGTACATTCTCAAAGTTTTTTTCCCCTCTTTTAAACAATAACTGAAGTCTTTTATTTTGGGAAATATAGGAATCTTAGTCACAATCAGCTCCAGGGCCAACTAAATGTTATGTTCACAAAGCTTTCTTCTCTCTCCATATTGTGAGATTTTCTCCTGCTCTCAACTACGTACTGCATAGAAGTAGTTTTAAGGGCTGTCAAGTTTGTGTTAACTAGAAAATATTGATTTTTCATCGTCATATAATTTTATTATGATGTTAATTATGGATTCCAATACCATTTTTGTATTCACAAAAGTAATAATTTCATAAATCTTGCTTCTGGTTGCTTACTTAAGAGAGAGAGAGAGAGAGAGTGTGTGTGTGTGTGCATATAGTCTGTTGCATGATCTCCAGTGGCGTGTGGTACTATAGTTTCAAAATGCTTGCGCTGATTTAAAGACTGAGGCCATCTTACTTGGATGACGAGAATATAAAAAAAGGCTAGAAGTTGGTCTTGGTGATGATTGTAACGAGTGTAAGTTCTATCATTGCAGGGACCTCTCTTTCAATTCTATAGCAGGTGACCTCCCTCAGAGTATCAGCTCACTTTCAAACATAAAGACCATGTAAATGTCCAAACTACTGATGTTTGTTATATATTCGATGCATTGTGTTGATTGGATTCATAGTTATCTTGTTTACCTTTGTACAGGTGTCTGCACAACAACCAGTTTACAGGCACCATTGATGCTCTTGCCAGTCTGCCTCTTGAAAACTTGTTAGTCTCCTTAAATTTTTTTTTTTAAAAAAAAGAAGAAGAAGAAGAAGAAAGAGGGATATGCTTTCCTTATCTTTCTATGGAAATACCTTGAAACAAAGTTATATTTATTCCTTTTAATGCTTTTCAGGAATTTGCAAAACAACCATTTCACAGGCTGGATACCTGACCAGTTGAAAAACATAAACCTACAGTAAGCATTGAATGTTATCAGCAACTTTATAACGAAGAATCTGAGTTTTCTTTTATAAATTTCTATTAGATTTAAAAATGAATTAAACTTGATAACAGGACGGATGGTAATGCTTGGAGCTCAGGGTCCGCACCCCCACCTCCACCTGGGACGCCCCCAGCAACTAGAAACAACCAAAATCACAAATCTGGTGGAAGTAAGGAAAGCCCATCAGATGCTGGTTCTACTAACGGAGGGAAAAAATCTGGTATAGGAGGAGGCGGTATTGCTGGAATAGTTATCTCTATCCTCGTTGTTGGGGCAATACTGGCTTTCTTTTTACTAAAGAGAAAATCCGGGAAGTCATCTACAGACATAGAAAAGATTGACAATGAGCCCTTCGTTTCACCTGCTACTTCAAATGAACTGCATGGTAATTATAAATCTTTGGCATCTTGCACTCATTTCTCTTCTTGAGGAGATCATCTTCATTTATCACTTGTATTTTCATATTCTTTTCACTTTTGCATTTTGGTTTCAAATTATGGTTTCCATCAGCCAAAGGTGAGTTATATTTGCAGCAAACTCTATTTTTCTCATGCTTATTTCTGCTTATGATAAACAAGTTTTGCAGTTCTTTCTATCATTTGATGCTCGATTTGTTTGCAAAACAATATATTAGTAATTGTGCTATCATTTATTTTCCCGTAATTTATGCTTGACACCGGGGCAAACATATCTATATGGCATTAAGACTTATATAAGCTTTTCTAGTGTTTTCTCCGATAGCTAGTCTTGTCAAATTCCATGATTGTATAACTGACTGGCCTATCAGTTACTTAGTCTTTTTAACTTGGTTCTTAGTAAATTGTTGCTAGCAGTTTAATATTTACTTGGTTTGCTTTTGGAACTTCATTCTGAAAACTGGCAAGTTAGTATCTTTTGGAATGCAGAAGCTAAGTCTGTGCAGACTTCCTCTGTAGTTGATACAAAGACATTGGATACTTCAGCTGCAATAAATCTTAAACCCCCACCTATTGATCGCCACAAATCATTTGATGAAGATGAATTTTTAGAGAAGCCCATTATTGTGAAGAAGACTGTAACAGCTCCTGCAAATGTGAAATTATACTCTATAGCAGATCTGCAGATAGCTACTGGTAGTTTCAGTGTGGACCAACTACTTGGTGAGGGGTCTTTTGGGCGTGTTTACCGTGCTCAATTTGATGACGGCAAGGTATTACTGACCTGTTACTTCCCCACTTTTGCTTCCATGTCAAATTGTGGTCGCAATAACCTAGTATTTTGTATTTACCTAGCAGTGACATTGGATTAGTAGCCATAGATAAGCATATAGGTACATATGTCATGCATGTCTTTAAACTTGTTAATTTGTTTTTAAAATGCTGTAGGTTCTTGCCGTGAAGAAGATAGATTCATCTGTCCTTTCTAATGAAATGTCTGACAATTTTATGGAAGTAGTTTCAAACATCTCTCAGTTGCATCATCCAAATGTTACGGAGCTTGTTGGTTATTGTTCAGAGCATGGGCAACACCTCCTAGTTTATGAGTTTCATAAAAGTGGATTGCTGCACGATTTCCTTCACCTATCAGATGAGTATAGCAAGCCATTGATATGGAATTCACGTGTCAAGATTGCTTTGGGGACCGCAAGAGCTTTGGAGTAAGTAGGTTTATTGTATGGTATGGGATTAGAAAATTCTAATATTGCATCTGCGAGGAAGTAATGTATATTACTGCTAGTTTCTTGACCTTGTATGCTTAATTTTCAATAACCTGTCATCTTCTCATTCCCATCCCCTTCCTCTTCTATGTCTTTTGCTTTATATATTTTTCCTAGTGTCCTGCTGAGCTTGCATGCTGATTTGTACGACTTGACCAGTTCAAAGTTAAGATTTATCCTTGTAACTGATCTGGATTGGGTCTTTTTTTTTCTTCCATTTTATATTTTTATTATATTTGTATTTATGTTTTAATAATTATACATATGAAAATTCAATATCTTCTTATAATGTGTTCCTGACTACTTTAATTCCATTTATAAACTCTTGTTTTCCTGGTATGGACTATTTGTATATCTAATGTTCAAATATTAGGATGTAAGGAAACAGATAGTTTTGGGAATTTGGAATCTGGATCATACACGTAAAGTTTCGCTAACGGGAGACCAGAAAAAAGCTGACTATACTTGCTAATTTTTTTCTAGGTACCTACATGAAGTTTGTTCACCATCAGTTGTTCACAAGAATATTAAGTCAGCCAACATATTGCTTGATGCTGAGCTTAATCCTCATCTATCAGACTCTGGACTAGCAAGCTATATTCCAAATACTGACCAGGTTATTTTGGATATTCTTCTTGGAATGTTATGCAGTGACTTTGATGTTTTTCATGATAAAATGTAAAAATTTGTGCATTGCTCTGTTTTTTGTTGCCTTTTCTTAACAAAACCTTACAATCTTCTTGTAACTGAGTGACAAAGGTTCAAACCCAGTAGTTATACTGTGATTTAATACAGAAAAGAAAACTTGCATGTTGTCTGATTCATCTCATTGAATGGATATTGGTGGATATTTTATATCTTCTAGACTTTAGCAGAGATATAAATAATTGTCATGATGAATGTGGCTGTTCCTCTCGCGTATTTACATTGAGCTAGCTCATGAATTTGAAATAAGTTCTGAACTTTGTGTTTCATCTTCAGATATTGAACCAAAACGCTGGTTCTGGATATGATGCACCTGAAGTTGCCTTGTCTGGTCAGTATACAATGAAGAGTGATGTCTACAGCTTTGGAGTTGTTATGCTGGAGCTTATTAGTGGAAGGAAGCCATTTGATAGGTGAATGATTTGGCCTTAGTTTGACGTAACAGTTTTCTTCTACATATTCATGGCACGTTTTCCGAGACACATTGACACATGCATTTTTATGTTTGGATTTATAGTCGATTGAGTAAAATCTTTTGAAATCATGGGGAAATTTATCAGTATTTCCTTGCTGCTTCCGGAATTATAGAAATTAACAGTCTAAACCATTTGTCTAATTGCTTGAAACATTTCGTCACAGCTCAAGGCCACGATCCGAGCAGTCTTTGGTTCGATGGGCAACACCTCAGCTACATGATATTGATGCACTAGAAAAAATGGTTGATCCTGCACTGAAAGGACTATATCCTGTCAAGTCTCTTTCTCGATTTGCTGATGTTATTGCGCTCTGCGTTCAGGTAATATCAGTCTAATTGTCTATGCCTTTTCTATTTATTTCTTGCTACATTCTATGGGGACATGGAACATGATCGCCAGGGCCAAGACCAAATATTTGGATACAGTTACTGCAATGTTGTGATTGTTTTATAACTTTGTGTTTAATGGGCAGCCGGAACCTGAATTCCGACCACCGATGTCTGAGTTGGTTCAAGCTTTGGTTCGATTGGTGCAGCGAGCTAACATGAGCAAGCGGACATTCGGAACTGATCAAGGAGGATCCAACAGAGGCGAAGACCCACAGACACAAAACATGTAAATAGGAGCAGAAAGTAATATAGTAGATGTTTGATACGTTATGTCATTTATGCTAGTTATAAAGAAAAATATGACAAACTTTGGGATTCTCAGTCACTCATTAACCCCATGTGGAAATTGACGTTGTTTATCAATTATCAACTTAATTCTTAGTTTTATGGAGAAATAAGAAACATCACTTCAAGGGTGTATTGATCTGATTCTGATTGCAAGAATATCATCACTTCTTCGGAAACAATTCAGATGTAACTTTGAGAATGTTTCTTAGGTAGATGCCAAACAGCCATTCATGTAAAATACACGTTCAATTCGGAAAGATGGGTTTCACCAAATAGGCTTTAGAACATTGGGAAAATGTCGTTTGATTTTTGCCTAAAGAATAATAACTCAGTTGTAGACCATATACTTGGGCGTTGCACTGAACTTTTGGTAACCTTTGATGACTTTATTTACTGCATCCAGGAAATCTTTCTCCGTCACAGTCTTCCTTCGGGCACGAATAGCATACATACCAGCTTCAGTGCATACGCTCCTTATATCAGCTCCTGCGGAAAACAGGAAGTCTGAGTCAGAAAACAAGTGCCCAGACCAAGAGGACAAGATCACAGACAGCAGTCTTTGAAACAACATTTGGCAGAGAAATCCGACAAAATTACAACTTTTTAACTCAGCGTACAGGTACTAACATTGAAAAGTATAACAAGAAGGTTAAGTTTTGACGGTATTATTACCAGTGGAATTTGGGCAAAGCCGTGCCAAAAGCTCAAATCGTATATCCCTCTCACAGTTCATGGTTCTTGTGTGTATCTTAAATATCTGGGTCCTACTCTCCAAATCTGGAAGCCCGAATTCAACCTTGCGATCCAATCGGCCAGGACGTAGTAGAGCTGGATCTAAAGTATCAGGCCTTTTAATTACGAACAAAACAAGACAATAATAAGAGGAAGGGTCAGTCCTCTATGATGAAAACAAAGGGCCAATTAATATTCGAGCATGATTTATATATATACATACACAAAGGAAGTGGGGAAGGAAGCGTAAGGAAATACTAAGAAATCTCA
Source organism: Bauhinia variegata (assembly GCA_022379115.2). Lineage (NCBI taxonomy): Eukaryota > Viridiplantae > Streptophyta > Magnoliopsida > Fabales > Fabaceae > Bauhinia > Bauhinia variegata. Next base: position 13,480,448 of record CM039433.1, read on the forward strand.
GTCTAACGTACATCGTTCAGATTTCAATACTTATTCTATGTTTGGTCACTTCAGGAAGTCAAATCAACAAATGAAACATACACCACTAATACCACCCAACACATGATGACGAGTAGCCAAGAACTGAATAATAAAGTAAAAAGGAAATGTTTAGCATTTACTAAAGCTACAATGTCTTTAAATCCTCACAAAAGCTACTAGAACATTCTTGAGCACATCGTTATCATTGCTGTAATAGCACAGTGAAAGGCAACGCAAATCATAAATGAGGAAAATCAACTGACCTGTTTGTTGCCATCAAAACTTTAATGTTTCCACGAGCATCGAATCCATCCAGCTGATTCACAATTTCAAGCATTGTGCGCTGAACCTCATTGTCTCCACCAACACCATCATCAAAACGGGCACCTCCAATAGCATCAACTTCATCAAAAAACACAATGCATGCCTTCTTCGAACGAGCCATCTACAGGAGATAAAAATTTTAGTTAGACGATATAAAAACACAAAAAACAGTTATTAAAAGCAATTAGATGGATATTAGGTGTTGACCTGAAATAATTCACGAACCATCCGAGCCCCCTCGCCAACATATTTCTGCACAAGTTCACTTCCAATGACCCTTATAAAACATGCATCAGTTCTATTAGCCACAGCCCTGGCTAAAAGTGTTTTGCCAGTTCCTGGTGGACCATAGCAAAGTACACCCTTTGGAGGATCAATTCCTAGTTTGACAAATTTCTCCGGATGAAGCATGGGAAGTTCAACAACCTAGAAGGGAAATGAAAAATAAACTTAGTGCCACATTTTGCTCATCATGTCCAGATTATAAATCCTTGAAAAATTAGGGAACTTACTTCTCGCATCTTTTCAATCTGCTCCTTACAACCACCAACATCATTGTAAGTCACATCAGGCTTTTCTTCAACAGTCATCATGGTAACACTCGGATCAATTTTTGGAGGCAATGGAATTTGAATCTGATATTTATTTCTATCAACTCTGCAATAACAAATGGTCAACAAATAACTTAGGACAACATGGTAAAGAAGTGCCTCTCTAAGTGTTTGTTGTTGGCGAGGATGCTAGGGGGTATTTTAACATCTAGAGTTATCAACGGGAACATACCCAACACGCATCCCTTCCTCTATGTCAGTGGGGGAAACCTTGTCACCCAGCCCAACAACAAACTGTTTCACAAAGCAGAAAGCATTGTTAGGCCCATCCACAAAGAAAACAATCAAAAGTTTTGCCACTTTGCTGGTATATTTCTCAGCATAGAATATAGTTACCAGCACATGATATATTTATCAACAATAAGGGATAAGGGAAGCCGGCAACATCTTTGGGCAAAATAGCAATCTGATAGATATGAAGAGCGGTGAAAACAATTGCTAAAAGTATAGGTACCTTTGCGATCTGTTTTACATTGATCACATACTTGGCATCTTCAGAGTTTGGATTTATTATCTTTGTGCACCTTGCCACCTGTTCAAACAATAATCAAAGTTAGTAATGCCTACACACATTTTGTTTAAAAGAAATACTGTTGGACAAAATCTATAAAAATACCACCTGAAGAGGCTGTTCTTCCTGCATCATCTGCTTATCAGAAACAAGATCCCACTGGCTAGGTGCAGCTAAACCAGTATCAGACTCCTTGATACCTATAAAAGATTCAGGTGTTAGAAACATGCAGTCAGGGTAATCAAGACGACTAGTAGAAAATGCAATAAAAATAAAATGGCAAACCATAAATACGCAAGAAGTACAAATCTCTTTTCCCTTATTGATAAGTGATTACCATATACTAATATTATCAGGAAGAAATTATAATTTCTTAAGTGGAAAAGACCACCCAGCTAAAGGACCGTTTAAAACCAGTCAAAAGGGGGAAAAGAAAGGAGTGTAAGAAGATCCATAAACAAAATCACCACAATAAAAGAACAATTGAAGCAGAGTAGCAGTTCTCTTCATTTTAAACAACTATACCAGGCACAATTGTAATAAAACTAGTAAATACTTGAGCAGGTGGTATATTCTATTTCTTCATGAAATACATATGCATCCATTTTCAAAATTCATGATATGAAGTTACACATGTTAGTGAGATAAAGAATGGACATGGCAAACATACCACATAAGTCATTGACCTTTTTAGCCATCTCTTTGATTTCCTTCTCCGCTTTCTTTATACTTGTGGAGTAAGGTCCTAAACCCTGCATAAAAAACAAATTATTACAGCTGATCTCTACAAATCAACTACAATGATACGAAACCAGCTAAAGGATTCTCATTACCGTTAACAACAATAAAGTTACAAATTTACTAAATAAATTCACAGTCAGCACAAATACAAACTCAGAAAATCCCAAAACCAGCAATCTGGTTGAAAAGTAAAACCTAATTTCCCAGTACTCTCGACATCCAGAAAGTTCAACTAAGGGAAAAGAGGACCAAGAACAAAGTTCATTTCTTTAATCTTTACAGGTAATCCTTCAACTCTCTAAAACGAAAAACAACTTAAAATTTACTTCATTTAACAGACACCAAATGGAGTATCTATAGTTACAACCATATAGCTTAGCAATTGTACTACAATGATTAAGGTAATCTAAGATTCAAAAAAGCAAGCAGATCTGCAAAGCTGGACTGCCCAAAGAAGAAAAACAGAAGGAGCAAAAAAAAAGTTTTAGAAAGAACCTACATAGGTTTTCAGGAGGGCGATATCATCCTCGTCGAGAGGACGAGGGTTCTTCTCGTCCTTAAAATCTTCGTCGTGCTCAGCTGCAGGTGCCATTGCTAATCACTTCTAGAACAAAGCAATCAACTATCCCTGATTTTCTCGAGAGGGAAGAGAAGCGGACGGGTTGTTGGTTGCAATTTTTTCACCTACAAACAAGTTGGAAAGGAGTAGAAGAGAGGAGAAGGGCTACGCAGGGGCGAAGAAAACCGCAGTAAGAAGAGCACCGGAAAGTCTTGTTATTAGCAGAAGAAACGTATTTAAAGTAAGAAAAAAAAAAATTGAAAATCTTGGGCAACAAGATAACAATTGCACCCGGAAAAAAATTGGATTAAAAGGAAAATTTAGATTATTATAAAATCTTATGTATATATGTGATATGTTTAGCGGTTTAAGATTTAGGAAATTTTATGCATATCTATTATTATAAAATTTTATGTATACATGTGATATGTTTAGTGGTTTAAGATTTAGAAAATGTTATATATATGTGTGATATGTTTAGCAGTTTAAGGTTTAGGGAATTTTATGTATATTTATTATTATAAAATTTTATGTATATCTGTGATATATTTAGAGGTTTAAGGTTTAAATTTTTTATATATATATCTGTAATATATTTAGCGGTTTAAGGTCTAGGGTATCGCAAAAATCAAACGACGTTTTTCCAACGTTCTAAAGCCTATTTGGTTGTATTTTTATTTTTTTTTCACCAGCAGTTTGTGAAACCCATTTTTCCGAATTGAACGTGTATTTTACTTGAATGGCTGTTTGGCATCTGCCTAAGAAACATTCTCAAAGTTACATCTGAATTGTTTCCGAAGAAGTGATAATATTTTTGCAATCAGAATCAGATCAATACACCCTTGGAAAGTGATGTTTCTTATTTCTCCATAAAACTAAGAATTAAGTTGATAATTGATAAACAACGTCAATTTCCACATGGGGTTAATGAGTGACTGAGAATCCCAAAATTTGTCATATTTTTCTTTATAACTAGCATAAATGACATATCGTATCAAACATCTACTATATTACTTTCTGCTCCTTTTTCTTTTTAATCTGAAATCTCCCCATTTCTTTCAAATCTTGTTGAATTGTGGTTGAGGTAAAGAATCCGGTCCTGTTAACTAGAATCGCACATTTGCACTACGTAACTTAATACCAATTTCCTTACAAAAAATTATCACAAAAGACCAATTTTTAATGTTATCAGGATTAGAATTAAATTTTAATCTTGAACTGCATAAGACAAATCACAAAGTGCACAACCTGATTACAGAACAAACAAAAGATACAGAGAAATAGAATTGCATTAAAAGAATGTCAGTGTATAAAGTGTTCATTACATTGGCGAAAATCAAAGTTACACTAGAGAGAGCCCTTGTACTTTATGACAGCATTGGTATCCAAATCATATTTCTTGCAGATTTTAGAGATGGCACATTGACTAAGACCATCATGTTCATCTTCATGTCGCGCAAGAGCTTCAAGTTCCTTGGATGGAAGCAATACCTAGTCCAATATAATACCCGAAATATTAGTAACTGAAAAAAGGATGCTTATCATAATTGAAGTGAAGGAGGGAGGTGGAGTGCTAAGAACACATTATTCCAAATAAATGATCCATGCATGCCAAGATTGATTCAACACAGCTATAAAATCACCCTGCAATTATCTCAGCTAACACCAGAGTAGCACATGTAACTACTTACCCAATATTTATGGGTTTCATTTCTACAGTCTGTCTGCTCAGTTTCCTTATCATTGGTAGTAGAATTCTTTGAAGTTATGGAGCTATCTGAAACAAGCTGAAACAGCTTCTTGCTTCCCTAAGAAGGAAACATGACAGAGATTAAACAATGAAAAAAGGATTTGTGACAATTCAAAGTAAATGGAGACGGAAGACAAGCTCCAAAGTCCAAATATTATAAGAAAATCCTAAGATTAATTAACACATAACCTACTGCAAAGTCACCATCTTTCAGGGATAACAAACTAAAAGAGGGAGAAAAAAAGCAACTCTCCATGAAAACTATACAAGAGCTATGCCACTTCTATTTATATTCATGCTAAATCAAAACATGCATGCCCTTTTAGCCCTGGTGCTGCGGCAATTTTCATCCTAGGCTTGGATGTGAAACGAACAACTATACATAAGTCTACCGCTTGGATTTGCAGAACAACATGCCCATAAATCAATATTTGCAAATACTTTAAATAGAAACTAGAAATCTATAGAGGGACGTTATATAATTTTTTTCAATCTTATGGTTGCTGCTTAGTTTTATTGCAAGATACTAAAAGATTTTAAGGGAGTAACGAACACCCCTCCAAGATTTGATCGTCTTGATGGGCTTGAAACAAAAACATTATCAGCATAACTGTAAATTTCACGTCCTTGAATACACCATAAAAGCAGAAAAGTTTAGCATAAATGTTAGCAGGGAGAAGAGAAAGGACATGTTGCAACTAATAAGGAAATTTAGCAACTGTTTGTGCACCTGAAGGGCTCTCCAATTAGAATAGGCACGAAATGAAATCCAGAAAAATGCAATGTTAGGCAAAGGTAAAACCTGCATAAAATTAATAAGAATGGTAATGCCTGTAGTAAACATTGAAGAGAAAAAGTGTCTGATGAATCACTTAAAAAAAAAATTTACACTTAACATCCACTGAACACATACGTACACTTAATACAGATGTCAGTGGAAGCAAGGAGAGTGAACCATACAAGTAATTCTTGTGGATGACAGTTCCCCTGAGAAACATAGACCAGTTCATATCAAAATGATGATCCACATTTCGAACAAAATGACAATCTGCAATTGCATATTCCAAATTATCCAAAAAGAAAAATGTTCAATCCAGTTACTCAAGCTATATAGAATTAGACATGATTTCTTGAGACAGAACTTCGTATTGAATCCATTCCAAAGCAGTTTGGATCATTGTGATATATATCCCTCAGTCTTTCAGCAAGCTCCAAGTTGGCATTTGTTAACAATAAATAGCAGAACAATATTACCAGAAAACAACTCCACAAACTCTAGGTTAAACGGAAAGAACTCTCAACAAAAGCGATGATTCAATATTCTGATATCATGAAAGCAAAGACAATAAGAATTACCTCATGGCAAAATGCCGTATTCTACGGCGAACTAGCCGGGCATCCAAACTACAATAACATTGAAATTATTGTAAGAGTTAAAAGAAGCATATTTGTACTACTAATTTTTTTCTGCATTATATTCCAAAGACAATCTTCATATATTCACATAAATCTAAAATAGAAAAGACCTTATAATCTATAGAGGAAGGCAGTAAGTCAAACTGATTCTGTAAAAAAAAAAAAAAGGACAAATGCAATATGAAAATTTAAAAATGAAATCCTAATATAGAAATTACAGTAGGTTTTGGCAAAGTATAGCATGAAAGTAGCTGAACTACTTTTTCTAGCCTAATCGCATGTGTGATCCAAGTAACTGATCTCATTTAGAGAGATAAGGTTTGTTGTTATTGGCATGTCAAAAATCACGTGTCCTCCATGAAATGCCTCATACAAGAAGGAAGATGGAAGGCATGCACAATACTGTTTCTCATTTTACACTGTTTCTCTTTTTTTTTTTTCATGTTAACTCTGACCCAGCAGAGAAGTGAAGAACTGAAGTGTATACGCAAACCTCAAACATGAGTAAAGTATTCCAAATAGCTAGTGAAGTCAAATTAAATGACGAGTTTAAAGTAACTAATCTATAAACAAATGAACAAACAAACAAAAAGGACAAGAAAAGAAACGTAAAGTATCTTAAATCCCCATAAGCCGAGGAACTAATTAGAGTACTAACCTTGATGGGTATATCACTTCAACACTTGTAACCTCCTTTGATATAGATTTCAAAAATATCTCAGAAGGCTTAACCCGTGACAAGACCCAAACGCCGAACCTGCAACAATTTGAATCATTACAAACAAATTTAAGCAAAATAGACAACCCAACATGTGCAACTATGGAGGGACGATTAAAAAACTCACCCATGAATCTTATTTTTGATACTTCCTTGTGGCGCTTTTTCAATTCCAGTCCAAGCTTTATTCATCTTTCAACAACCAAATTAAGACAAAGATGTGAGGCCCAGAAAGGGAAGTTCAAATTTAAAAATAAAACGAAGGAAATGACGGTCACCTTGTTTGCGAGGTAGTCCATAAGAAGTTCCGCATTCGTGGTAATGGGTTTTCCAGTGACGGAAACATTTTTACAGAACTCTCTGAATGTAGAAGGAGATTGAAAGGAAGTTTCAGAATCCGAAACCTTAGGAACAATGGATCTGCTAAAGCACCAATTTCTTCCCCGTACAGGGAACACAATCAATCTGGCTCTCATGGTGGTACACAAGTGCCTGCTGTTTTTTACCTTCTTGTTGCGGGAACCCTAGAAAAAGACTACGCGCAAACAGAGTGGTTACCATGGTCAAGTTCCATTCTTTGATGCTTATTTGAATGGAACCGAATCTGTATAAATTGTACTATGTGTATATTCCAAGTCAAATCACGAAAAAGAAGACGACAATCTTTCTTCAGCGTAAAGGGGCCAAGATTTTCAGAGCAAAAAAATGGAATATGATTCTGTGAGCTCAGAATCGGACTGAATTTTATAGCTACGCGCAAAGGGAGAATAAAAGAAAAGAAATAAGTCCAAGACCAAAAGCGGCGCGCTTTCTACAGAAAATGCACCTAGGCAATGAAACAGACAGGGAAAGAAGAAGCGGCTTGCGCGCTAGTAAACCGAATCAGCTCCACTTTCTTCCGTACCGAACGGACTCCTCCCTTCCTTCTACATACTCTTCTACACTCTCTTTCTGTTTTTTTTTTTTTTTCCTAATTGTTTTTAATCTGTATTTTTTTAATGGTTAGTTATTTTCTTTGGATGGAAAATTTTTTTTGATCACTTCTTTGGATGGAACCTTAATTGTTAGTTTTTAAGACAAGTTACTAGCTAGTAGTTCTCATTATTTATTTTCTCGTGTTTGATTATATTTTAAAAATAATTTTCACTGTTTAGAGGTTTACATTGCATGAATTCGGAAATTGAAAACAGATAAGGCTGAGCTTATTTGTTTAAGTCCAAGTGAGGTCACAATGCTAGTTTGAGTTGAAGGAGATGATTATCATCTTCCTTTCCCTTTCTCCTTTGGATAACCAGTTAAAGCTAGTTTGAGACCTAATGCATATAGCAGGTTTCATTTCCTTATAAAGAGTGAGATAAAAAGAGATGAGATCTTTAAGAACTAGTCATTGCATTGCCCGGGGGGGGGGGGAGGGGGAGAAGAGAAGGAATTCAGGGTACAAGTGTGCATCATATAAACTGTACTCTCGTGACAAAAGAATATATATATGTATGTACGAAACAAAAGCTTATGCGCCAAATGGCTATACCTATTATGATACATAAAAATACATGTCATAAATTCTGAGGGAGATCATTCTAGGGTAAAGAGAAGGCCAAGAAGTCACTCAACTCCTTAATATACTTATTCGTTTTCTGCTACAATATTCGGCTCCTCACCGTGGCAGAGATATTCATCACACAATGATGCTGATCCCCAGTCCTTTCTGAGTCGTAAGATGTCTTCAGTGAAAGTGGAACCAGAGGCTCCAATGAACACACTAGACATGGCACATATGGTCTTGTCCAGCATAGCTTCCACCTTCAGTATTAAAATTCATAATGCAAGGCAAAGGAAGAATTAAAACGCAGGCAACAATCAGTATTCAATTAAGCTTTTGTGTTTGGAAAGCAATTGGCAAGCATGATGAGACTAAAGTTACCCAGTTAGTACACTAAACAAATATATCACGCGAATGCAAATCAATACTGCCTAGCAGTCTCCCAAAAGAAATGGTATCCAAGCTGAGATGTGGTTTATAGGGTAAATATACTGCATTTAGAAGTCCACAATTAGAAATAAAGTAAACATTGATGAGCAGTTTCCTAACAACACTATGGGTCCATGTATTTATAAACCATTGTATGTTTGTCGGTGTCATAAGCGTAAAAAGCCTATTTGCAAGCAAATAAAAAATGAGTTACAATTACAAACTATATGCAGCACATCTGGAAACAACATACTTGATTGTCGCCAAGACCAAAGGTCTTAAAACTTTCATTTGACTGAAAGCAAAAATTGGACTTCCACGAAAGAATTTTAAATTTGTACTCGTGCAAACACAGGTTCTCAGGCATAATGATACGATAGGACATAGGCATACGATTCTGCATGCACTGACACAATTTAATCATTTTAAAGATGGTATATCGCTAAGGTCGCTACCAACTCCGTAATAATGTTTATTAATATCACAATCACATCCATAGATGGAAAGAACTGAAACAGATCACCATGTATGAAAATCAAAAAGGTATAGTTCTTGAAGCTTTCCTAATGATCGGCCTCACTCATTCCCATTATTATTCCACAAGAAAGCACTTTTTCACCCTTTCATATACAAGGGGATTCACTTGGAAAAGAAAATGTTCAATACTAATGGATTCAGGTCAACAGGAATGGATTCCAATGTACAAGATCTTGTAGCAATTACCAATGAGGCCTGACTGATCAGTAACACACAACAGAAATGTTTGAAATCCTAACAAGTAAAAACAGATCACCTATCCAGCAGCTGAAGAAAACAGGGAGCATGATAAATGGATGCTATGCTGTCTTATTATTATTATTTTTTTAAATGTTTTGGAACTGAAAAATCCAGTTAAAACCCTGTGACTGAAGTTTAAACCACATGAAAATGAAACACTATAATCTCACCTGAGAATCTCCCTCGATACCATGCCTATATAACAAAGCATCCCATTTTTCAGCTGAATTACGAGCTGGGCGTTTAACGAAAGGAACAGGTCTACCATTCAGCACAACTAGTGACTGAAGAAGACCTGTCTCACTTTCTGCTGCATCCGTGGAAAGATAAATGACTGGTGCGTTGGCTCTTTCAGCCACTCGCTTGATGCAATCTGCGGCTTGAGGAATGGGGTAAAAGCAACTTGGCTTTTTAATGTTACTGTAAACATTAAAAATTAATCATTAGAAGCGATACAATGAAAAACTAAATAAAATACAGAAAAGAACGAAAATAAAATAAAAATAGTGCAGTTTCTGAAAATAGAAGCCTGACAATCTTGGATTTTGGCGTTAACATAATTCTTTTTTTTATGAGATACATCAAGTTCAGAAAGAAGAAACCATGACCAGAGTAGTCACAAGCTGAAGACTAGTATGCAGTCAGCAATTCAGTTGTCAATATGAATGAAGATATGGCAAGATTTACAACAGCTATATCATACTCAAGTCAATCCTAAATAAGATTGTCTTTCTAAAAAAACATCCACATCCATTTCGGTAACCAGAGTAAAACAGGGGAAAGGGCGTACCAGAATTTCAAAAAGCCATGTCTCCGGAAATGTAATGCGATGAAGTTCCTTCCTAGGAATGTTTGAATAAAGCGCTGAGCAGTGAGCAGAATAAGACGACTGGGTTCAATCAGAGTTTTGCACTTGTGAGCAATTGGACCACCTGATTGCATCACCCATTCTTGCTCCACTTCAGCATAGAATACATCTCCAATTGCCATAACATCATCGTCATATGTAAACTTTGACAGAACATCTTGAGCCGTCCTCCTCTTAGGCTTTTTGATATCCTCAGTCCAAACAGGAACAGGTTTATTCATTGACAATCCCAATGACTTCAACTTCTTTATACGTTCATCATCTAGATAACAAGGCTGTGGGAGAGAAAAATAACAAAGGAACTTGTCTATGTGCATATGCTTCTTCTTAATTTCAGAAAATTCTTCAAAGGATATGACAACCTTTCTTCCCAAGCATTTATTAATGTGATCAATATCCAGCACTCTATTGTACTGGTAATCAACTTTCGCACTAGGGACAACCAAAACCCGGTTAAGAAGAGCTGCGAAAAACATGTGCTTCTCTAAGCAAATCAAATGGTTAGACATCTGGCCTGACACACATATAGCAAGCAAAAACTTATCAGACTTTGGGCTCCACTCAATTGTTTTTCTGTGTGACAAATTCTGGTCCACTGTTCTACACCTATCATAACTAAGACCATCCAAACTGGCATTCCCAAAATCAAATTCAGGTTCAACCAAGTTTCCAGTCCTATGAGGAGACAACAAAACCTGCTGAATCTCTTTATTCAGAGACATCTGCCTAGACAAGACAGATTTAACATCTTCTAGTAAACTACTTAGATCCTGGGTATTCAATGAATTCCCAGTAGAATTGGCTTGAATTGAGGGAAAATTGTTAAATGTGCGATTCCAAATGCTCAAAATCCCTAATTGCTGTTGCCTTACGAGATAAAGAGCACGCAATTCAGATTCTTTGATTTGATCGCCGAGCGAATCAAACTTGAGAGTGGAGATATTGGTGGTGAAGACTCTGTGGGCATCGGTGGTGAAGTAGAAGAGGATAATGAAGAGGGGGAGAAGAGCGAACAAGTACCTCTTTTGGAACTTGAAATTGAAACGGGGCAGTCGAGAGCTGAAATCATCGATGTGGAAGGCAGCAGTAGAGGGTGGAGAAGGGGGCTTCCTCTCGTTCTGCTCGATCAAGTTATGGCGGTCATCTTCTTCGTCGGAAGACGAATCCCGCTGCATTGCTTTCATAGCCACGGTGGTTAGTTATGAAACACTGAATCAGTGAGTGAGTGAGCGAGACTCGGTGGTGGCAACAGCATAAGAAGCGAAGCAGAATGAATGGGTGAAAAAGTGACTCAGTGAGTCAGAGAATCGTTTGTGCATTCTTCTGTCTGCGTCGGTTTGGTTGCTTCTTTGGCAAGAGCGAGAAAGTGGCACTGGCGAGGAATCAGATCTGCGAAGGAGATGACGGAGAATAACGGGAAACTCAGAGAGGAAGAAAACGACAGTTAAAATTGGTGGCAGAAAATGACGGCTTACCGGCCCATTTTAACGGCTACGACCACAGGGAGCCCCCGGATGTTCCAAGCTCCACCAAGTGGCTGTTGGATCGGCCCAACTACTGGATTAATTAACTATCAAACGCAAACTATGTTCTCGAGTTAACTTTCCGCATTTTTTTCTACTGGATTAATTATTTTAATTAGAGCTGGAAACTTGTAACAATAGTTACTAGATTAATGTCAAATTTATAAAATGATTTTAAAAAAATCAACCATTATTCTTTAGATATGGTAACGTGAAATAATTTATCTTCAAATTTTTTTTTTTTCTACTTCCAATTTTCTCCTTACGTTTTCTACTTGTATGGTACTACGATGAACTACTCTCGTCTAGTCAAGTCTAGTAGGCGCAGAATAATTCTGGAAAGAGTTTAGGATCGTGACTCAACGAGGGAAGACACGGGTCGTAAGGAGTCGCTGCCACGTAATCCATTCACAACGCATGGAAGCCTCAAGAGGATGCCATATTTCTCCTTCCACCAAACACTTACACTACAAATAGTGGTAGCATTTGCTTGTTTTCTAGAATCAAACAATCAAAAGAGCAACGAGGGCAGCTGTGTCATCCAGCAACTGAATTTTCTTAACTAATTTATGGGCACGGAGAGGACACGACAAATAATCCTTAGTGGCAGGAAGTGGTTGGGTTCTGGCACTCAATGGAAGCTCATGACCACCAAGGCATCTAACCGAGCAGCAGTTCATGGTGTTAAGCAACCTGTACCTGACATCGTCGACGTATATATAAACACAGATTTTAAGATTTCTTTCTTCTAATATTGTTGGTTTCTGTATTTAGGGATTTTGTTGTGTTTTGCAGAAGGAGAAAGTAGAAAAGGATATTCAAAAGGCCAAAGAAGAGAAAGAAGCCAAGAGGAAAGAAATTGAGAAGGCTGTAGAGTCCCAGATCAACAACTCCTTCAAGTCTGATTAATCTTTAGCCAATTCAGAGTTGTGCTTTGTCATTTCTGCTGTTCAAAAAGCTGTAAGATAATGCAAGTTTAATTCAGTTGCCTTGTATGTCGAGCAAGGTAAAACAGATGGCTTCCTAGCTACCAGAGTAAGCAACTAAAGCTTATAAAGTATAAACAACCAAAAGAAAACATGCAGATAAATGGTAGCATGCATGAAAAGGCCTCAATCACTTCTTCTTTTTTCCCGTTGAAAATCAAAAGGCCACAGAGGCTACTGTGTGAAGTTCTTAAGGCTTGAGAGAGGAAGCAATGACCACACACTTAATGAATACAATATGATAGTATCTATTTTAACGTTGTGTATGAAACACAGAAAACAAAATGGCATTGCTCTATGGTATGCGTGAAGAATGAAAGTGAGCTAAACTATCCTTACCAATATTACTGAGTTTCTTCAACTACCTCGATGAGCTTTCCACGAATCCACTTTTTAGTTACAGTAACCAGTCTAGATGGCTTTTCTTCTTTAATGGACTCCATTCCCACCACGGTTGGAGAAGGATCTGTTTTGTCTTCGCTACTCTGACCTTGTTCTGTTCCCTTTAATCGATTTGTAGAACCAGATAGCATAATCTGGTTGCTGAAACAGAAAGGGGAGGAGGCACAGCCATTGGAATTTGTTAGCTTAAGTTCTTGATCACCATTAACCAACTTCTGTAAGGAGAAACTGCTAAAATCGTCCGAAAACTTATAGTCATTTGATGCTGAAGAGTTGTGTCCGTTTACTTGGCTCATATCTGATTGTATTGGAACTTCAAATGCTGCACCTGTTTCCTTCTCTGTCGAAGCAACAGAAGACTTAGTTATCTGCTGTTTGTCAATGGATTCAAGTGATTCAATAGCTTCAGCTATAAGCTTTCTGCTTTCTGTGAGGGAAGCTTGAGCAATAGGACTCTTTGAAGCAGCAACCTCAAGTGCCTTGGCAGCCTTCTCAGCTTCAGCAATCAATAGTCTACATACTCACACACATATTTCATGAATATATGAAGAGGAAAATAGAAACTGCTATGATGCGTATCTAATAAAGCAAAACAACAGGTTAGGATTTACAGAGCCTTGGTTAGAAACACCAAGGGTTTAGTCTCACAAAAGAAAAAGTACTGAAACCTTGGTGTTTCTAACCAATAACTATTACCGAATTCTCTTTTCTAAGCAATACTAAGCAATCTTTAATTAAATATTCCTATTTGATTTGTATTTGTTAACGTGGATTATACAAACACAGTAATAACATTTACAGAGCTTTCAGAAAATAAATAATTTAATTTGATCCGATAAACTTGTAATATCACTTATAATCAGTTCTATTTGATTTGAGAATGCAATAATATGAATGTTCTATCATAGGCATAAATGTAGAAAAGAAAAATAAGTTTACCTAGCTCGTGCAATGGCTTCTGCCTGTTTCGTTTCGTCAGCAGCTCTCTGTGCTCTGATGTTCTTTATCATTTCAAGCTTGGAACGCACCAAAGGATCCTTGTAGATAGGATACTTGCTTCTTTTCAACCCCGCCTGTTGATTCAGAACTTTATTCTCAGAGTTTAGAGAAATATCGTTAGCTTTTTTCTTTGTGGGGCTTCTCCCTGTGGCTTGTGTACCATCATTTGGCCTTTTTCTGGGTTTCCTTTCAGTTCCAGATTCTGTGCCATGATACTTAGCCAAGGCAGCACAAACTCGTTCACGATATTCCTGATTTACAAAGGAATAAGTAGGTTAGAAACCCAGTAAACTAAAATTGGAAGATCAGGTTCTACAGCCGAAGCTCCAATCGAAAATATTGAACAATTCATTCAATTCATGAATGTATTCTGATTCCGGTCAGGAATAATTTGGCGATACTTCTCTCCTAGACTGTTCGGTAAAACAGTAAATTTTAACGAACACAGGTCAAACAATGATGGTAGAATGGATGGAAGAATGCATATCTATCTTCTTGTGGTAGCAGTCCGGTTCAGGATCAGGCCAAATTACTGGACCAGAACCAAACAAGGGCCATCATTTGGAGGGTTTACTCCCGTTAAAAAACAAAAGAACCCAGAGGGCAGCGTAGCTGCTGAGCTGGACGGGCTTAGCTAGGATTGGAGTGGTTACTGGATAGCGGGAATGGTCTATTGTCAAGGGAGAGCAGAGACTAGGAGTCACTGTTGTTCGTTTTGGGCAGCTTCGGCTGAGAGCAGAGTGCTCATCTCTGTAGGAGCTGTAAGCTCTGGTTTGTTTTGAAATACATTGTAGCTCATTTGAGCCTTTGTATTCAGTAATATCAGTAAACTTCATATTTTCTTCTCTGGTTTCTATCATGTTGCACCCATTTTGATATAAGGAAACAACGACAAACCCAAATATGTTTCTTTTGGTAATAAAACCTAGAAAATCAAAGCAGCATTATGATGCTTATAGGATCACATAGCATGTCCTACCTTGAGGCTAGAAGTCAACCACAGTCCAATACAAATATCTAATCAGTTCAATGCAATTAAATTTGTGCGCTTATAGTCTGGTGCAAGATGAACAAAAGCTTCGTTTTCTGCAAAATCATAAACGAATTAACTTTAAGACATATGTACTTACAGGATCATTCCATTTTGCAGAGATGGCTTCCGCAATTTTCCTTCTCTGCTCAAGGGACTTGGGTGCTCTTCTGCTAGCTTGGGTTCTTGGGATTTTCTTCCTTTGTTCAACACTCTCCAGCCACTCCTCCTTCAGCTGTTCATCCAAGACTTTATAGGAATTCCATTGTAGCTCTTCCTCACCAACATAGCCTTGCATAGAAGCTTCTGCAATCAAGTTCCGCCACTCAAAAAGGCAAGTGTCCTGTGTAGTCTGCCTTTCACGCCGTCTTACCCATCCCATTTTCACTCCAACGCCTATCTTCAATCTTGTTTCTTTGCTGTAAGATCAGTCAAGAAGGCTTAGTACTGTAAAATGCTATGCTTATGGGTTAAAAGAAGTAATCAACCATGAGACAGTACTGGTATCAAAATCAATTGTGATAGGCATCATTTACATACATCTTCCTCCTAGAATTAAGATCATTTGGAAATAATAATAAAGTTCATGGAACAACATATACTCACGTCTGTGCATGCCCGAGATTAACTAACTTCATTCTAACCTGCATTACCAAATTTTGTTCAGCAAATTAAAAGAAATGGTAGTAAAAATTTAATAATTCATATGCCTGTAATCTGAACTGTTTCAGCATGAAAACCAGTTTCAATCCCGTGTCAAATGAATCATCTACCACCAAATTAATCAAATATATGTCATCAACTGTTCCCCTGACCAAAAGGAAATATTAAATGAGGAATATTTGATGAAATCTTCAATCCGGCTGACCAGGTCTTCACAGATAAACAAAATGAACAGATTCATGGATGAAAACTTCTATAAGCACACTCCTTAGAATTATTTTTTAATAAAAAAATAAACGTTAAAAAATTTTGCCCTTGGGAGAGGATTCTTCAAAGAAAAAACTGCTCAATTTAAGACAGAAATAATAACAAGAACACATGTCTATTGGTGTTGAAAGATCCGGTCCAGTTTAGATAATGAAAAATAAAAAATTCTTCTTCACGTTTTTGCTACTGTTATTTTTAATGCATTCGACTCAAATTTGTAACTTTGAGAAGGACATACGCACTTCGAAAATTGTCTCGTTGTTTATGTAATGAGCACTTCACGAAATAAATGAACATTACATTGCTTGGTATCACAATTTTCTACGGTGAGGAAATTAAATTATTCTTACATGACATCACCTTAGGATTCTGCATTGCCAGCCTTGTTCTTTCCCTGATTCGTTGCAAAGTTTCTGCTCGTGAATTTAACAATGGAGCTAAAGTTAAAATGGAGCATTGATAGTAGTGACTGGAAAGTGAATCAAGAGATGATAGAAAATTAATTACGCGAACTATGCTTTCTGCCTTTGTTCCATGGCGTGTTCCCTTTATTTGCTTTCGAAATTCTCATTCTTCTCAACTTCTCTCTCTCATCAAGTTCTGTCGATTCTTCTTTTGAAGATTCAGACTGCATGCCAGGTGGATTGGGGCTAAGATCCAGATCTGAGTTCTTGGAACCCATACATTTATCTTCATTTGCAGCCAACTGTTTAGGTTCAAGAGTAGCAACCGCCTTAATGAGGAGTCTACTCCTTCTAAACTCAACACGCCCAACATTGAGGTTTACATTTTTTAGTTTGTACAAGGATTTCCAAGCACAAGGTACTCTTTGCAACCTGAGTGAACATAAAGTATTTTGGAAGGATGGCTGTGCATTTGCAATCTCTGCTTTCAAAATCATATATATATATATATATATATAAAAAGCAATGTCAGTAAGAAGCACTGTGAGAAGATAAACAATAGCAAATGTTCCAAAATCATCTTAAGCTACCCTTCAACAAGTGGCATCCATAATCATTCAATTTCAATCAAAGAAGTCTAATTCAGTGCTGGTGGTCCTTTCCAGTAACATATGCAAAATGTAAATGGTAAAAGGGAAATGAATTTTTTTCTTAAAGGTTATCTACATTGACAGGACTTCAAATAAGGAAAAGAAGTGAGATTCAAAACAGAGCCAGTCATGTAAGAAAAAGACAAAAGGTGGTACCAAACAAAGGCATGGGAGCTCATTCAGTCACAGTGCAAACCCAGTAATTTACACAAACACGAACAGCGCATAACTTGATGACGGAGACACCATTTCAGTTCTTTACTTTCTACCCTCTTCTCTTTCTCTCCCAGATGCTGGATTGGAGTGACAGAAGATAATTCAGTCACTCCAGAAGAACAAGTTGAGAGTGAATTCACTAAACTACTGCAACTGAAGAAGCTAATCCAAGGAGAGAGGTACAGCGCAGGAGCAACACAGCCACAAAGTACAGATGAACCAGAATGGGAGATAACGATTAAGGAGTCGAGTTACCTGAACCTGAAGAAGAATCCCGTTAAGCATAAAATTAGAATACCGAGAAAAATCCCAGATAGCGATGATATTATCATATTGGGCCTTGTACCCGGTGGACCTCAATTAAGAAACTCAAATGGGTTGGATTTTTTTGGATCTACAGTACATTTTGACCCAGTTAAAATGGGGATTTCTTTTGTATCTCTAGGATTTTTTATCATAACCCCAAACCCTTTTTTTTTTTCTTGTGAAATTACTAAGTTGCAATTTTTTTTCAACAAAAAAACTTCAATTTTTCCCCCGTCTATCATTCGCAATACCCGATATAGAGCGGTTTTCACCCCTTGAAATGGTTCTCACCCGTTGTAGTACTTTTTCTTATTTGAATGGGTATTGTAGTATTTTTCTATGCACTAAGGGTGTTCTTGTCCACAATCAAATATTAATTCTCTTTGTGGGACGGAGATTAACAAATTTTTTTATACACACTACATATTATGTTCATACATCAAATATATTTTTTTTTACTCACAAATATTATCACCTATACAGGTAAGATTAATTTTGTTTAATGTATGTAAAAAAAACTTTAAAAAAATTCTACTTTTATTTAGATTTTTTAATTAGTTTAAATTAAATTAATTGTGAGTTCAAATGCTTGATAATAAATTCGTACTCTGCAAATAGCGATAATCAAAAACTAAACAACATTGAGTAATTACATAGTTATTTTTTCTTCTAAAATATGATTTTTTGTTGAGTTTAATTTATTTGTTAAAGATATTTTTTATAAAGTTTTTTAGTTAAATATAATTATTTTGAACTAAAATTAGTTCACATTTCCTTTCTAGAAAAAAAAAATGCTTACTATTTTATATCACATGGGGTTGATTAATATATACAAGAGAATCTCACATGAGTAAATAAATTAAAGTGTAGATAAAGAGAATAGATATAGGGAGGATGAGTCATGTAACATGTTGACACATGGGGAGACACCTTTGAAGCAGTGGAGCCCAAATATCATAAAAAGAATGCATATAAATGTATGTAGTTTCATTCATACATAAGAAATATTGTGTATAATTTATACAGTAGGAGATGGAGAAAAGTATGTTAAATTAGATTTGTATAATAGAATAAAATAACATGTAATATTGCGTGCATGTGTACGTAGGCAAGGGCGCAGTCGCCATTCTTGACTTTGAAGTCAATGGCTGGCTCGACATGCTACCTTTATCAACTTTATTTCTGTGGTCTTCTTTGCCGTGACGATGTATTGTTGGTAGAAATCATATAATTGATTAGAGTCATTGCCTTGCACTCCATCTCTACGGAAATTAAAGCCACAAATTAAATGTGCAGAAATAAAGGAAAAGGAACATATATATATATATATATATATATATATATATGCAGATAAGGATGAGTAGGACCAAGAAAAGTCAATTGCTGGAATGGACTATGGAACATGTGCCAAAGGCAAAAATCTCACATTCTGCCAAGAAAATAATGTTTTGTTTCATTTCGATCGGGAGACTACATATGAAATAAATGTACAAATTGGCTTACTAGACTCTAACTACCATATTCAGGTAAACTAAGATTCATGATTAGGCACATGTCTCTTTCATTTCTTTTCAATTTGTCAATTTAGTTAACCTTATTACATCTTCCAAAATTTTAATTGAATCATAAACTCTTGATTTATTTATGTATAATATATATTGGGATGGTGATTCTCTTATATCAATTTAATTTCATAGTTGATGATTTTCATAAAAAAATAGTCGATCCACTCATACGATAAGCCCCCTTTCAAAGAATCATCTAGACAAAAATTGAATATTCCAAAATGTTATATATATATATATATATTATGTGTAGGTATATATATTACTATGTTACTGATCAACTTTCACTTATTAATGCAAAGTTAAATTCATTAAGAAAGATTTAGAAGGGATCTTTTAGTCTTATCCAACTAATATCCAACTCATCAATCCCCTTGACAAGGAAAGAAGAAAAATATAACGACAAAACAACATATATTTAAAAAGTCCTCTCTACGTTGAATGTTAATAACTTGCCAGACATCTACGTAGTTACAACATTTGCCAGCCCACCAAGTTAGAAGATACTTCAAGGAAGCTGCAGCGAACAATATTGGGACTTGCAAGGCTGCTCTTGTATATTCATTTCCCTGTATGATCAAATCAAGTCAAGTTCTAGGTCATTTCATCTAAGCGCTGCAGCAAAAATAGACACCATGGCTATAATCTTCTCCTTCTTCTTCTTCACGGCCATCGTTGTCGCGTGCTTGCTGCGAAAACACATCAATTGGCTGCAGAAACTTTGCCATTTTAATGGTCATGCTGCTGCTGGTGTTGGAGAAGAAGATGGAGAGAAGATTAAAAAGTATGGAGCTGATTTTTGTGCAGTATGTTTAAGCCAAACCTGCCATGGAGAAGAGATTAAAACGTTACCAGTATGCTACCACAGTTTCCATGTTGATTGTATTGATGCCTGGTTGAAGAATCATAGCACATGCCCTCTCTGCAGGAACAAAATCAGTGATAATCTCAACCATGATCTTAATCAAGGGAAAAGCTTGAGAGACTCTGTGGTTGGTCTCATCCAGAACTTTTCTGCTCTATTTTCAACTTTTTGTTGTCTGGCATTTCAACCCAAAATTGTGTGGGAGACTTTTCACTATGTTTTTTAAATGATTTTGCTTTTGGTTCATTGAATCATTGTATATATATAATATTACTATGAGTACATCATATCTGGATTAAGAATTAAATTAGCTGGGGTTAATCTGATTCAGGCAATAGCTTCGATTTCGGTTGTTTTGTTTACTGGGTTCTTGGGAAACAGGTTCAATAATATGGTAATTCTTTATTCCTTAATACAACTTGTAACTAAATTCTTGTTGTCAAAGCAGATGCTAAGAGTACACATCTTTGCATCGCCTAACAATTTACAATGTTTATATCAGTGAACGCATTGATTTTACCGTTTTTTACCTAGAGAAAATCGAAGTCCATACAAATCTATGCAAAACTCACCTACTTAAACTCAAAACACTTTATGAATTAAATTATAAAATTTTGAGAATTAGATACTAAATTAATTTAGGGTTTAACAGTAAAGCTATTAGAACGCGTTTGCCTTTATGTTTGGTGATGATTATCCTTTCTTTCTTTCTTTTCAATATATATATATTGTTAGCGGAAAAGAAAGGGGAATGGTTACGTTTTTGATTCCCACACCATAAGTTGAGCATAAGCACGTTCATCTAAACAAGTTTGAAAGCAAAGAGTGAGTGCTTGTCACGTCTATTGATGTTGAACTTTGGCCATAGACTACACTATGCCTAGAGTTGATAGATTCGTTTTTCTCCTTCGAAGACTTGGTCTTGGGGTTTTGCTCTACTCCAATTTTCACGGAGCAATTAATGTGAACGGAAAGAAAGATTAATTCAATCAATTCATACTATCTGGTGCTACTGCCACAATTCCTTGTTTGAATTATGATGCTTCCATCAATGTCACTTCTTCACCATAACTCCAGCATTTCCAAATTGGGCATCGCATCTAATGGAGGTATTTCATCAGAGCAGAGATTTCAACAAGAATGAGAAAAAGCAACAAGTTGATGAAATAGGTTTATCTGAGACTTTTTCCTTGAACTCATCTTTTTGCAGTTATCTTGCCACTGCTGATGGGTAATTTCACTGTCATCATTGTCATTATTCAAGATTAAAAGAAAGTGCTTTTTTTCATCAAAAGACTGGAAAAGTTAAAATGGTGTCATATCAATGGTCATAATGATACATTTTCACTTTAACACTGAGCAAATTGAAGCAATGGTCAACATAAGAACCTTGCTCTGTTGTGCAGTGTAAAAGCTCCAAGGTAATGACTAATCATTCATCTTTTTGAAATATGCGTGCTCACTGCTCAAGTATAATTTGTTTTAGCCATGCATGCGTGTGACAATATTATACCGTATCATTAGATTAGAACCCCCTATATAACACATATCATCATCTCTCTCTCTCTTTTTATCATCTTCTCTTATAAATCAATATTATATTATTTCAAGTTTGTAATAATGAATGATGGTTTCCATGGAATGAGTGCAAACAAAAATAAAATATCAACAAACTACGTACCAACAATGTTGATGATTTCAGTTGTAGTTAAAATTAATTCCATTTGTTATTTATTCTAAGAGATAATCCAAATACTATTCAAATTCCTCAAAACAAAACCAAGTTTTATGTAAAAGAAATGATTAATGAGATTTTCATAAAAAAAATAAAAAGATAAATTGGTTAATTCTTCGTCAAAAGAATTGTTAACAAAATGATTTCGCGTGTAGACTTATTTTTTTATATTTTTGTGATATATTTTTATTTATAATTTTATCTTTATAATTAAATTAACTAAAATATGCAGGAAGAAATAGGCACGCCTATGCTGGCATAACTTTATATCCCAAATAAGAAAAAAAAAAAAAAAAAAAAACATTTTGGACAACTTGGTAGAGATTTTTCCCCGTCAGAAAAAGGAATAAGGGAAAAGTAAACAATCAATTAATAATTAATAATTAAAAAAAATAAAAAGGGTAGAGATTTCCCTGTCAGCGCAACCAAAAAAAACAAGAAGAGTTCCACTTTTGACTTTTGGGTGGACCTGGACGAGGATGTAGCAATTTGCAATCAACTTAAATCGCGGGATAATCTAATCTTTTAGTATTTAGTTTTCTAAATTACTTTTTGATCTAAACATTTATTCCAACTTTAGATTAATCCATGACTGCCTCTAATCCATAACAGGAGTCAAATCCACCCGCTACGAGGCAGACGAAGCTCTAAGAATGGTTCAACGCTTGAACTAAGAAAGTGACAAGGCGGTCTGAATTTGAACGCTTTTACTCCAAATTCTGTCGCCAACATAGACTTGAATTAGAAACTCCAATGCCGTCATCTTCTTCTCTTCTTCCTCCTTAGGTCCAAGTCTCGAGTCTAAATGGAGTTTCTCACTTTCTCCCGCTCTTCTTTCAAGACTCGCGTCTAATCCCTCCGTTTTCTTCCTCTTAGTGTTGGTTTATGAACCTTCAAACTTTCTAAATTATAAGCCCCCAACGAAAGCGAATCCAACTTCCTCTGCTCTAGCATTACCCGTGTAATTCGAGTGATTTTCCATCTGGGTTTTGGTAATCTTTGGGTTTCTGAACTTTCTGGCGGTGTTTGGAGTAAAAGCTGAATGCTTTGTTGTTGCCCCTGAAACCGTTTGTAGAATTGCCTGAGCGTAAGGGAAAGCTAGAACAGAACCATGGGTGACTCGGGTGAAAGATCTAGTGATTCTTCGGCCGTTGAAGTAACCGGCAAGATCATGGTGGCAGCTATAATAGTCCTCTTCTTTGTGCTTGTGTTTGTTCTCTTCCTCCATCTCTATGCCAAATGGTTCTGGTGGCGCATTGAAGAATCCACCTCTTCCCAACCTCGCAGCCGCCGTCGCCGCCGGTTTGTCTTTACCCCTGGTCAAGACCCTGCTATCTACGGAGCTCAGCGAAGTGGGCTCGACCCTGCAGTCCTTAGGTCCTTACCTGTCTTAGTATTCCAACCAGAAGAGTTCAAAGATGGTTTGGAATGCGCTGTTTGCCTCTGCGAGCTTGTTCAAGGAGAAAAGGCTCGGATTTTACCCAAATGCAATCATGGGTTTCACGTAGATTGCATAGATATGTGGTTCCAATCCCATTCTACATGCCCCCTTTGTAGGAACCACGTCGATTCTGGATCCTCAAATTCCATTGGTAGTTCAGATGCTGCAGAAAATGCCTTGGAGAACAATGAATCAACGGCAGAAAATTCAGCCGCCGTGAGTAGCTCAGAGTCCCCAAATTTTCCGACAAATGTATTAATTTGGGGGAACCAGACCCAAGTAACTTCTACCGGTGCTTCTTCGGAAGTAGAAGGTCCTTCTCCTCAACCTCCTTGCTCCTCACCATCTCCCACTTCATCTTCTTCATCAGCCAGTACTAGCAGTATTAGACGTCATGGAGTTTTGGTGATTGACATACCAAATGAGATCAATTCATCGGCTTTATCACCTTCTACTAGCAGGTTTGCTGAAGACGAGCTGAAATCTCCAATGACAACGAGATTGAGATCATTGAAGAGATTGTTAAGCAGAGACAAGAGATTATTAAGTCCTCGTAGTCCCAGTTCTATAGATGTGGAACAAGGAGGGAGAGGGCAGAATCAGATTGGCCTTTGAATTCATCAATTTTTTTATTTTTATTACACATTCCCACAGTGAGGCAGTAATTTGATCTAGAACTTAAGAAAGGAGAGAATATTCAATATTGTGTGAAAGAAATTTTTACCGTTCTTGAGAGGTCTTGGCTTCTTTTGCAGTGACAAATAGCACATAGCTCTCAAATTGATGTTATTGCTTTTTTAATTCTTGATGCAGATAACGGCCAAGGAAGCCTAATATCTGCAGAGTCTAGTTATACAAACATTTCCTTCGTATCTGTGCCTGAGACAGATTAGAAGAATTGTTCCTAGTGTCTATATTGTATAAAAAGTAGATTTAATTGTACTACAATGGTGGAATGACCCACCCAAATTTACTGAAGATGAATACTGTTTGTATTCTTGTTTTCAATTTGCTCTTCCCTTGCAATTAACTTGGCTCATTGTTTTTTGTTTAAAACAAATTGAAATGTTACAATACGGGCTGGAATATTTTTCATCACAGACACAATTGGTCAGCATAAACCAGCATATTGCTGAATTTAAGTCAGGAAATAACAAGTTATGCTCCACCAAAAGGTAGAGTCATTACGTGAATCTAAGAATTCTGAGTCCATTCAAGTTCTAGGTTGCATCAGTACAGCTTATGAAACATTTGTAGTGGGGCCGATGCAGTTGCTGGCTTATTTTTATGTTAGTAGTCCACCTTTCGGCTCTCTTCTGTTTAATTTTGTATAGTGGCAGGCACAACAGCAACCTTTTCCTCAATCATGCTGTTTCTTTTTCAGACATCCCAAGCCTGCTAATGCTACTGATTTTCTCTTGCTTGGTTCTAGGCCGTCCTCTATTAATTGCAACCCTAAAATTGAGGCCACTGTCCACTGGCAAGGCAAGTGATTTTGAGTACATGCTTGAGTAAGATTGCATTTTCAATCACGTTTGAGCAAAAGCTCTAGTTTAATGTCTTTAAAGCGGTTAAGATCACTTAAACTTAGATAAGGCTACTTGATTCAATGATTGCGGAACCTATGATGTAAAAACATTTTGGAATTCAAGAGCCGGAAGTAACATAATCGAAAAACTTGTTCAGTATTTTAGTGAGAAAGAAGTGAGTTGCAAGAATATCAAACTGGGATAGAGACCAAGAATCTTTTTGTCTCTATATTGATAAAAACATCAACCTATCAACAACAATCCAATAGCCTAATTCCCTCTTCAAATATGAATTGTTTCATCTTACAAAGAGCTCTTTTACACTTTCTACCAGAGTCCTCTTAAGTCAGTGAGAGGCCCTCTCTGAACTCTGAAGCTTCTTCTGCAACTCATACAGAATCAAGTGACCTTATAAGTGGGACCAAAGTTCTGAACTTTACCAGGGTTGAGAGACATATATGGTATCTCTATCTCGTTCTCCTCGCCCTTTCCCTTTGTGGGATTGAACAAACTTGTCAGAGGCCCAGACTTGACGTACCGGTGCTTAGCATCTTTACCTTTGCCGGCGTTATATATTGGACCAGAAACGTGACCCTGCCTTTTCTCAGAAACCTTTGCTTTAGAAGTTTTGGTGGATTCCACTTTACGGTTTCCTTTCTTGTCAGCTTTCCACCATGAAAGCAGAGATGTTTTCCAAGATTTTTTGGCCTTTTTCTCCTTCTCTGTCCCTTTTTTCTCAGCTTCTTCTGGGTACACTGATGAACTCTTCAGCTTTGCTTCCTTCCCATGGTGCTTTGCTTCCTCCAAGAACTAATAAAGTAAAAAAAAGCAGAGAGCTTTGTGATAATCTGAATAGAAAACCATCTAAATTTTAAGCATCTGAAATCAGAACATCTAGTTCAGAATTGTTGAGCCTTTTCTACCAACTGGGCAATATTCATTGAAATTTTCAATATTTAATCACATAATATCACTAACAGAAGTAACTATACGTATTATCAAGAAAGAAATAGTAAAGTACCTGTAAAAAATCCTCCTGCAGATCATACCCATAGGCATCATAGTAACTTTTCTCATAATTTGGATGCACTGGAGACTTTTTCATCATTGTCCCAGAAAATCTCTCACAGAATATCAACAAAAACTGCAACTATGAGAAGAGAAGAGACTTAAAGCGAAAGAGCTCAAGAAGGGAAGAAGAATAATTGAAACTCGATGGTTCCAAAGTAGACTTTGAATTGGCTAGAAGACTCCTCCTTTGTTGGGCTTAACAATGTGAAGTTCCATCTCTGGAAAAAGATTATGCTGTTTTAAAACAGAAGGGATATTTGGCATTTTGATGCAAAGGGGGAAAAGAATTTGATAGAGAAACAAGGAAGAGGGAGCCTTATAATGAAAAGCAAGAGTTTCTAACCTTTCCAGCAAGTTATTTCACTTGGGTTGAATTTACTAGCCTCCAATCCCAAAACGCAACGTCCGACAACTCATTTTCGAGATACCCCCATCACAGTGCCAGTTATGGATCTAACAGAAGCACTGGTAGTTGAAATAGAAGTCTAGGCTTTTTCAAATATGGATCTCGAGGGAGAATTAACCTTGTAGAAACTGGTCTTGCTAATTCAGATTCTACATGAAATCATACAGCTAAGCCAATATTGCCCCTTAGAAAATGGACATAGATAGAAGGATCAAATACAATTGAGAATCCTCGTTGCTATAAATCAAACTTCCCCATCATGGCATAATTGGAAAAAAGAAATTAAAATTCTAGGAAAGTATCAATTTTTCAGGTAATAATAGATTATGATAGATCCTTAGGAAGAATAGAAAGCACCATTATTATCAAGTAAATATTTCCTTTCCCCTTCTGGGGCCATATTTAACCACTTTAAGTAAGCTTTTCTACTGAATAATACCACCAAACAAAATGAAAATAACAATTTTAAAATGGAGATACATTTGATATTTATGTAGTATATTATACTATATAGCCGCCAAGAAGGCTTGTTGGCACAAGTGGGAAGTCAAGTAAGAAGTAGCAACTGTTGAGGAGGAGAATATTATTTCAGTCAGACTACGTCTATGGTTCAAAGAAGGAACGCCAGAGAATGGACTAGGACAAGGGGTTGCCTTTGAAAGCCATCATTCTTCTTCCTAGTATAGAAGATTCAACTCAAATTCTGTCACTGTCTCCAAAATAGACTACACTCTATTTGCGTTAAATTAGATGATTTATGAATCTTCAAAAACACCCGCAAAACCAAATAAAAAAGCCAAGTTCATTTTCTCTTCAAACTCTGTAACTTGCTCATCTAAACCAACCTTCTTCAGAACCCATTTATCTGCTCTGCTTTTATCCTCGTTTTTCTGGATTTTTTTCCTGCAAATTTTAGAGTTTCAGACTGATTCTCGTCTGGGTTTGGAACGTTTTGCTAGTTCCCGAACATTCTTGGGGCGTATGAGTTCAAAGCTGCTTGCTTTCTAGTCCGCCCCCGACACTGTTCGTAGAATTGGCAGAGCATAAGGGAAAGCTAGAACAGAACCATGGCTGACTCACAAGAAGGATCGGGTGATTCGCGGAGCTTTGGAATCTTTGTCATAATTATGATGACAATAATAGCGATCATCTTCTTGGTGGTTGTGTTTATTTTTTTCCTCCATCTCTACGCCAATTGGTGCCGACGGCGCGCTGAACGAACCGCCACTGGAAGCCGCCATCGCAACCGGTTAGTCTTTGCGGCCGGTCAAGATCCACAAGGCCAGAGAAGAGGGCTCGATCCTGAAATCCTTAGGTCCTTACCAGTGTTAATTTTCCAGCAAGACGAGTTCAAAGATGGTTTGGAATGTGCCGTTTGCCTTTCTGAGCTTGTTGAAGGGGAAAAAGCGAGGCTTTTACCCAAATGCAATCATGGGTTTCACGTAGATTGCATAGATATCTGGTTCCAATCCCACTCTACTTGCCCAATTTGTAGAAACCCAGCTGTTTCTGAATCCTCGAAATGCAGTACTAGTTCTGGTGTTGAAGAAAATGCCTCTGAGAATGGTAACCAATCATCAAACTCAGCTGTGAATAGCTCAACGTCTACAAATTTTCCCACAAATGTATCTAGTAATGGAAACCAGACTCGAGCAAGTTCCGTTGGTGCTTCTTTAGAAGAAAAACTTCCTTCATTTCAACCACCGTGTTCCTCGTCTTCCTCAGCAGGTACTAGTGGCAATAGGGGTCATGGAATGTTGACGATTGATATACCAAGTGAGATCAATTCATCGTCTTCGTTGTCCCCCGCGAGCAGGTTTGCTGCGGACGAGCAGATATCGCCAATGATGACGAGTTTAAAGTCATTCAAGAGGCTTTTAAGCTGGAACAGAAGATCAAGTCCATGCAGTCCCGGTTCAATTGATGTGGAACAATCAGGAAGGGGACAAATCTAGGAATATGCCATAGAAATTCTTTATTCGTTGATTCATTTTCCAACTTTCAGGAAGCAACTTGATTGAAAACCATATAAAGGGGAAAATGCAATTCTAGTTTTAAAATGTAGTTTTTCTTAATGAAAATGCAATTCTAGTACTTGATTTATTGAAAACAATAACCATTGGCATTTACCCTTTAGTGAACAGAATATATTTCCTTCTTAGCTTTTTTCTTTCTGGTATTTGGCAATTAAAAAACCGTGAATTATATTTATGTTTCAATCAGATATTATTTCCTAAAAACGGGCCAGACCTTGTATGAATTTGCAGTTTGCCACAACACCACACTCTGCCTAGAAATAAAGGATTGTCATAATTTACCAAACAACAAAAGCAAAAGACAAACCCCAAAAGTCAAAACTGGACGCTAAAAATAATAAGCATTTAATTTCTTAGCATTGACTAACAAGCTGGCAAAATAGACACAAAGGAGTAAAATTTATCAAAGATAGAACTCAGCCCCCATGTCCATCATTTTCCTATACAAATCCTGTTAGGCACGACCAAACCTAAGCAGTATACAGAACCAGTCCTTTGAAGACATTAATAGAACCTTATACTGCCTATGATCACAGCTGAAGCAGGGGCAATGCCATTACGACCCCAACGATTGAGAAGAGCAATAACATCACCCATGTTGGAAATGCTTGCTTACTGTTTCCCCTTGCATTTTTCAGCTCATCTACTCTTTTCATCTCCTCTTTAGACTGGGCAACCTTCTCTAAGATAGGCCTTGAACCTTCATCGCGAGACAATTCTGATGGCACACAAGCAGAAGCAACCTGCTCACAAAGCTGCTGCTGGTTGTATTTCTCAACATATTCGGGAAACATTTTCCTGAATGTAACACTGATGCAAAATTATTAGACCCCACAAGAATTAAAGTAGAACAAAAATTGCAAAGACCAAGCCCACTTTTTATAATCCATAGTTGGAGCGATAGATAGACTTACTTCCTAGAATTGAAAGCAAGGGAAGCTTTTGCTAGACGCTGCTTCTCAACAGTAGTAGAGTTCACACTGCCAGTGGTTGGACTGTTATCCATCTGCAAAAGAAAGTACATAACTTCATTTAAAGCTCTAAATTCCACACTGGAAACCGGCTAAGTATCAACAGTATATATCTTACACCACCTATAAAAGATATATGGTATTATATTGACTCTATCTAGTCCTAGTACTTAGAGTTAGGGGCCCATAAATTGGGGAAGCATAGCATTAATGATCACACTTGGCTTTCATCTTACCATACATGGTAGACAAAAATACATTAGGAAAGTAAGCAAGACACGAGATAATATCTTGAGGTAGAAAAAAACCATAAGCCAGAATTTAATTAGAATATGAAGAAGCCACAACATACCATGAATGAAAGGAGCCCTGTAAGTATGCTGTATTCATACATAGGAAACATTAGTTAAAAATCTGAAATGCTTACTTATAAACAGGCATTGAAAAAGTGATATAAGAATAAATATAAAGGAGAAGGAAAAAGAAACAAACCAGACTTACCTTGATACAGACCACATAGGATTCCAACTTTCTGGATGAACTACAAAAGCAGCAAACCACATAAAAGTTAAATTGTTATAACACAGGCAAGTCATATTTCTTGAGTTGTGTCCCAACAGGTAAAAGAACTTACAATCACTCATAGACAAGCAGATCTTTTTCTGTGTCATGAACCGTCCATTAGGTGTAGTCATGCTGCATGAAAGAAAGTACACACTTAGAAAATAATACTACCAACCATATAATTGAAAACAAAATTGAAGAAAAGGTGTTTCTCAAAACATAAGCACAAGAAGAAGGATCACCTAATTCCTGGAGGTTTATATGGATATTCTGGAGGAAACTTTATTTTTCCATAGTAATACCCGCCTAAAAAGTGGACAAAGATCAATACATTGTTTTAAGGTTTTATAAATCGTGACATTTCACAATACAAAGCACTGTAAAGCTGAATGTCAATCAGCAATAATCCAAATAGCTAAATTCACTAACCTGCAAAAGGTGTTCCTTCACTTCCCTCCAAAACATAATCTGAGGCATAAATAAAGAATAAGATCACCATCATCCACTCGCAAAATTACATAGCCCATAGCATTTCAGGCGATTACATGTCAATTCTTCATCAAGTTAGCAAGGGCAATTAAATCAACAATAAACCCAAAGTACCATGATGTAGATGTAGAAACAAAAAGAAAATATCAGTAAGTAGTCTCCATAGATTAATCAGCACAAGATAGAGGAATTCCCCAACAATGTGAAAACATAGAACACAATCTTGGGAAAGTCTTTTTTTGGAGGGGGCAAAATATATTATATAATATCTCTAAAACACATGCCAGCAGATGACAAGACACTGATATATTAATTTATACATGTATCCAAAGGTCCAAGCAAATTAGTCTAGGAAAAGACTATAATGTAAAAGAAACTTACGCCACTCAAGAATATCATTTGGTGAAGGACGGGCCACAACATGGGATACTGGCTCCTGCAAATCCGAAGCAAAAAAATTAGCTTTTGTTTTAGTTGACATACCCCTCAATTTTTTTTTAACGGAATAAAACTTTGTTCCAATTAATTGACACAGGTCAAAACGATGCACCAATCCACAACATATAACATAGTATAAATGGATAGAGAATGCAAGCATTAACCGTGCAAAGAGAGTACCCTCCCTTTTTCTCTCCTTCATATATGTTTCCTTAAAAGTGAAATACGAGAGTTTGAAGCCAAAATGAATATACGAATGAGAACAAAATTTCATGAAAGAGGAACCAAGACATGTTAATAACGAATGGAAAAACACAATTGAGAAGAAAGAAAGAATATTTACCTTACAAAGTGCTCTATATTCCTTCTGAAGCCGCTTGATGCATGCTTTTTCTGCCATCCAACAAATTCCTAACAGTATAAGAGCGACCCTCTATACTGTATTATACTACTGTAATCTCAAAAGAAGCACTTCTTGCCTGATAAGAATTAATTGAAAACATAAATATTAGCAAAAAAAATGTTAGAACAAAACTAGAGCGATGCTACTACGTTATATGCATCAATTACCACCAAATGATAGAAATCAGAAGTCATTCATTCCTCAAATTATACCTATAAACTACTGCTTGGGAGTTTGTAGAAAGCCCTACTTATACTGAATAGATAATTTCTGTACTTATTCACGGTCAGCACAAGTGCCTTCTAGAATTATAGAGCAAGTATAATGTCCCTCACCCAAGATTATTCTTTTTTAATCCCCACCTGTGTAATACAGCTTAAATGGCTTCCATTGATTCCCAAAAAATTCACTATGAAACCTACGGAAACCAAAGCAGTGCTCTATATATCAAATTGCACAATCAAATGTAACATATCAAGCCCTAATTAGAGACCACCATAATTTACATAAAACAGTTGATGCAGGGTAACTAAATGTGAAGCAATCCAATCTAATAATCGACCGGAAAGAAAATAAACGCAAACCAGATAAGAGACCCGTCGAAAGATGCAATTTTCCCATCATACAAATTATCAAAGAGGGAAAATCTAATAAGAAATTTACCAGAGATCTATTTATTGGATTTTCGACCAGAAAATCGACACAGAAATTTGCTGCAAATTTAGGGCCTTTCCCTTAATACTTTTACCGTTTCGAACAAAGACAACGAGGGTTGTTGGTAAAGTTGCAAAACGCTGGCGTTGAAATTTGCCACTCATTCAGAGAAGACTTTTGCCTTTGTTTCCATTGCCACTCAGAGAGAGAGAAGACGTTTACGTTTCTCGGTTTCGGATCGAAGCGAAACTCACTTTACTCTTGAAAGACCATTTTAGCCCTCTGCTTTAGCTCCCATTGCAATTATGACGAAATATTTTAAGTGCATCCAAGTAAATTCACGAAGATATAGACTCAACGAAAATAACAATTATGTATGGAATTATTTTTCCATTTTCCTATGAATATTAAATTTTTTGTGACTTGGCCACGCGTTTTCCTTGTCTGCTTAACAAGAAAAAATATTTGTTAGAAATATAATTATTATTAATTATCTAATGGTTATCTGAATATAGAAAAAGATCCATGATATTGTTGATTTAATGTATCAAGTTTTCCTCAGCACTTGCCGTTTCCTCTCATGGAAAAAAATGGGCATCCGACAGCCATTCTTAACATCCCACGACTATCGGCTAACCATGTTGGTGGTTTTCAGTTACGACACTAGACTGGTGAGCACCACTCAATCGTGGAACTACATTTACTACAACCAAAGAATCAAGTTTTAAATTCTTCTCGTACAGGGAAATGGAGCAATTCTCCTTACTTGCAAATCAACTTTAAAGAAAGAGGCTTTAGCTTCGAATAAGATGACATTTTTCCACCATTAACGTTGTTATTATAGAATCTCAGAGAAGAGCTCAAGTTCTGACACTGACACTAACACTTGTGCTTTCTTTCTTTGTTGTGGTGGAACTGTGCGATTAATGCATTTCCTTTGTTAGAAAGCCCTTTGGGCTCGGCCCAATAATGTACTTCTTCATCCCACATAGGGTTTGGACAGCCCAGAACTTGAGTTGCCATTTTTCAGGACTTGAAGCTTGACATTTTGAGAAAAGAAAGTTTCTTTAGAGGATTGTTCAACTTTAATTCTTATTCCCTGTTTTATGCTTTTAAATACCAATATCATTGGATTCTTTAAACATCGTTCTAATGGAAAAGGAAGATAAAAGGAACATCTTGGATTATTTATGCGGCCAAAGCACATGCATTTACGTTTCTTTAAACATCCAAAAAATTCTTAAACCTTTGTCCTTTTGGAATATACATGGATTTTTGTCTTTTAGGATTTTTAGTATAGAATTGATAGTTGAAGCAATTAAATATACAGGAATAACCATTTTTTTCAGAATATGTAGACCATGTGCTCGTGTTCTAGTTCAGAGAATGAAAATTAATGATAGAGCCAAAAACATAAAATAAAATGAAGACCAATAAACTACAATTTCACGTTGAACAGTGTCGTATCAACTACCCATTAACAATTCATATTATTTTTATAAAACCTATAAATTAAAGACAGAAAGACAAACAAATCCAAGTCATTATGCAGTGAAGGAGAAGGTTGGTGTGAATTTGGTCGATAATTAGTGGGGAACGTTTGCACATGCATGCATAATAAAGGCACAAGGACAAATATATCCAAATATCTGTCCTAGAAAACTCCTTAGATAGTGTTAGAGACAAGTGACAGGGCCGGTCTTGCAAATTGCATTTTTTTTTTTTTTTTTTGGTGTGTGGGGACTCTTAACCTTAATTATTTTCCTAATTAGAACAATTAATCTTAAGTCATATTGATTTTAATTATTAGGAGAATCACATGGTATTTGGTATATAGATTATAGTTGTACTTTAGCAAACATGGGAAAATATTATTAATTAATGCATAATAATGTTATCATAACAAACAGAAAACAACTATTTATCTTTTGAGAAAACAAGACTAAATCGAAAAAGGAAGTCAACGAAATCAAAATGACAACCAAGACCTAACTAAGTAACTGTCATTTGAATTAATATAGAAAAAGTTAAAAGACGCAGGATCCCACATTGATCGTGTATAGTCTTAAATAATTAGGGTTAAAGCCATAAAGCCAGATCATTCTCCATGCGTCTTTAACATCTCAGCAATGCTTTGCTTTGGTATCCAAAGCATAACTAAAGGCAGATATATATGTTGAGTAATGAATAAACAAATGCGTCTTATATATAATTCTGATTTCTAAATTAAATTCTCCATTGAAGGTGGGTAGGGATCTTTAATTGTTAACAGCTAGGTACCTCCTTTGACTGGTTCAGCTTCAGCACACTGCAAGGGTCAAAACTGTCGGCGACCGCAGTTCAATGAATCACTGATAAAATGTAAATGTAAAACTAGGTTTACAATTTACAGAAAATGAAGAAATCTGTGGAAGTTGTGTCGGGTTGTTATTAAGAAATGCAACTTGTTTGAAATGTCAGAACGGTCTCTTACATTAATTTTGAATGTTTGCTTACAACTTACCTTTCTGTTTTAACAGACAATTTTCATTAGATCATGTGATGCTGTTTAGTTTAGAATAAGAAATAAACAGAGACAGCTGTCCTGAAGATAAGCATCTTCCCCGATTATCCATCCGTTGAATAAAAAAATTGCTCCACTTTAAACATATCTATACAATTACAAGCAAAGTTAATCGTTATGAATACTAACTTCCCTCGTCAAGAGAAAGAAACAAACACAGATAGAGAGAGATATCCTTTGTTTTAATCACGTCTTAAAATATTTTCACCGAAAACTTATAGGGAGATTTTAGAGTTAAATTATATTTTATTTTAATTATAGTACTCAATTATACTCTAACATATTATTGTTCTTTTAAAAAAAATAATAAAGTGAGCATAATTTCCCCAAATAATTTTTTTATATCAACCAAACTTTTGACAACATATTTAAGAAATACTATCTACCAATTATACTGCCATTTAGTCATATAAAATTTTAAATACCTACAAATTAATGACTAAAACAATATATATAATTTTAAAAATCACTCGAAATTGTTTTTGTTCAATTTTTTTAATAATAATTCTTTAACAAAATAAAGTAATATTAATTTTCGAATGAATAATCTCAGGCATGGTCCCCGTTTATTTATTTAAAAAAAAAAAAAAAGTTTCCAGTCTGTGAAAAGTACCACTGGCAAGTGGCAAGAGCTAATGACTTCAGCAAAGTCGCTTTGCTCTGACTATATAACTCCCTTCGTCCTCTGCTGATTCTCTGCACCTCTCCTTAGTCCATTCCTAAGTCTTCTTCTCTTTCCTCTTTCAAAACATCCAATGAGCAAGATAAAGCAAGTCTTCGCCGGAATATCAGATTCCGGCAAGAATATATCCATGTCTAAAAAGAAAAAGAACCTCTTTTTAGCCCTGTTTGCTACTCTGTTTCTTGTGGCTGCCGTTATCGGCATTGTCGCCGGAGTTAAATCCCACAACAACTCCAACTCGGGCGACAATGATGCGCTCTCGGCCCAATCTTATCCCGTAATCAGAAGCTCTTGCAGCAGCACATTGTACCCCGAACTGTGCTTCTCTGCCATTTCCTCTGAACCCGAGTTCGCCCAGAAGGCCAAAAGCGGAAAAGATGTTATCGAATTGTACCTTAACATCACCAAAAGAGCTGTTCAACACAATTTCAATGTCATTGAGAAGCTGATCACCAGAAAGGGCCTCACCAAGAGGGAAAAAGGTGCTCTCCATGATTGCTTGGAAACCACTGATGAGACCCTTGACGAGATTGAAAAGACCAAGGAAGATCTCAAAGAGTATCCATCAAAGAAGTCTCTGTCCGAACACGCAGATGATCTCAAGACTCTTATCAGTTCCGCCATAACCAACCAAGAGACTTGCTTGGATGGGTTTTCCCACGACAAGGCAGATAAGAAAGTGAGGAAAGCTCTGGAGAAAGGGTTTGTGCAAGTCGAGAAAATGTGCAGCAACGCTTTGGCCATGATTAAGAACATGACTGATGGCGACATTGCCGACTACGAGAATAAGATGAAAATTACAGGCAGGAAGCTGGTGGAGCTTCAGCCAGAGGACCAAAGGGGGATTAAGTGGCCGGAATGGATGTCTGCGGTGGACAGGCACCTTTTGCAGTCATCCACCGTGACCCCGGATGTTGTCGTGGCGGCAGACGGCAGTGGGAACTTTAGGACAGTGTCGGCTGCGGTGGCGGCTGCTCCTGCGAGTAGTAGCAGGAGATATGTTATTAGGATTAAAGCAGGTGTGTACAGAGAAAATGTGGATGTGCCCAAGAAGAAGACTAATATCATGTTCTTGGGAGATGGAAGAACTACCACAATCATCACAGGAAGCAGAAATGTGGTTGATGGAAGCACAACCTTTAACTCTGCCACAGTTGGTAAGTTCAGTACTTTTCATTTGGGTGAATACTTTTTCTCCCTTTACTTTAGCATTTTAGTTTTTACAGTTTACTCCTTTAGTTTCATGGAAGGTTATATATATCTAGTTTGACCTTTCAAAAACATTTTCTTAAATCAATTCAGGCAAGACCACTTTGCTTTCTTTTTTTTTCTTTAGTCTAATAATTAAGACATACGAACGTACACTGAAAAGTCTAAAAACATTTATTGAAATGCTTTTATGGAGATGAGATTTAAATAGGTTCATGCATTTAGTCTACTTTTATATTCTAGTTTTATATCTACTCTATTATATTTTAATCTAATTTTTCTTTTTAAACCACATTTTGTTTTTTTTTTCTTTTTAAATTACTTTTTTACATAAGAATTTAATAACATGATACTACTTTTTTATTCAAAAATATGTTAAAATTTATTATTTATATAGACACTATCATTTATTATTAATAGTATGAATTAAAATTTTAAAAAATAATAAATAAATATCACCATTATTATTAATATACCACATTATTCATCGTTAGCAGTACGGTTAGAGTAGCAGGCTCACTAGATTTATGTTTTGTAGAATTGCTGATAGAGGTAATTTGATTCAACCAACTCAAGTAGGTCTCAATAAATAATCTTATACGTACCTCGATATTACTCAAATGGTTGAGCTGATGGCGCCGACAATTCCAAGTGCCCTATTTGCAATAAAATCTTGCAGATAATGACCTAGTCTTTATCTGCCCTCTAAATTAAGAAAGATTTTCATGCTTCCAAAAGATAATAGATTAGATATAGGGAGACGGGTCTTCATAATTCCAGGTGTCCCAATTTTCTTTTTCTTTTTTTTCTCAAACGGTCATTTTCAACGAAAACGAGGCAGCATGCACATGGCTCCCTTATAAAATCCATTTCCTCAAATAATAGGTCTATTATATTATATACTCACAGAACTGTATACTAATAATATAGATACCATCAAAGATGACTGCTCATCTGCCCTTCATTTTTTATTTTTTATTGTTTCTCTACCGCTGTGGCTGACTGATAAATATATAACTCATAAATTTTATTAAATTAAATTATGTGTTTTCTGTAATTTTAGTACAGTTTATGGGAAAAAGTTTCTACATCTATAGAAAAGTAGAAAACGACATCAAAGAAATTTTTGCCCCTTCTGTACCACAAAAGCTAGAGGTGGCATACAGCCAAAACTTTTGTACTTTTACTCTCACTTCTAGTCTATTCCGATCTTATCTTTCTATTTGTCCAGACGCCAGAAAGAAGTTTCCATGATGCTTCCTTGCTATAATTTCCTTCAATCATGCATTGTTTTATGTCTCTGGTTTTGAATTTGATGACAACTTCTTTCCAAAATCATAAATGACAAAGACGTTCGTGATGAAGATGAAAATCTAGTTTTTTTAACACAATGTCAGTTGCCTTAAATAGACATGAAAATTATCATTTATATATGAGGAGATGCTAAGTGTATCTGTTCCCCTTATCTGGTTGCAGCCGTGGTGGGAGAAAGATTCTTGGCACGAGACATAACGTTCCAAAACACAGCAGGTCCCTCAAAGCACCAAGCAGTGGCACTTCGGGTGGGCGCAGATCTCTCGGCCTTCTACCGCTGTGACTTTCTTGCGTACCAAGACACACTATATGTCCATAACAACCGCCAATTCTTCGTAGGTTGTCTCATTGCTGGCACCGTGGATTTCATATTCGGCAACTCAGCCGTTGTCTTCCAAGACTGTGACATCCATGCCCGGCGTCCCAACTCGGGCCAAAAGAACATGGTGACGGCACAAGGGCGCGTTGACCCCAACCAGAACACTGGCATTGTGATTCAGAAGTGTAGGATTGGTGCCACTAGAGATTTGGAGCCTGTAAAGAGAAGCTTCCCAACTTACCTTGGAAGGCCATGGAAAGAGTACTCTAGGACTGTGGTCATGCAATCAACCATTAGTGATGTGATTGTGGCAGCAGGGTGGCATGAGTGGAGTGGCAATTTTGCATTGAACACTTTGTTCTATGGAGAGTATCAGAACACTGGGCCTGGTGCTGCTACCTCTGGGAGGGTCAATTGGAGAGGGTTTAAGGTCATTACAAGTGCTACTGAGGCCCAAGCTTATACTCCTGGAAGGTTCATTGCAGGCTCTAATTGGTTGGGCTCTACTGGCTTTCCCTTCTCCCAAGGTCTTTAAATTCTTTCCAAATCCAATCTAGGTTTCGGGAGAAAAAAACAAGCTGTTCACTTCCTATTGGCTCATTTTTTGCTTGTTTATATTTCTCATCTACCTGAGTCAATGTTTATTATAATCAGAGTTCGTGGCTGTGTTTAAATAAAATATTTTCCTTCAATGAATAACACTTTTTTTGTTCACGAGTGGTTAAAGTATGTCTTTTTCTTGCAAGCTTGAAACATTAATATTGTCAGATTTTTTTAATTGTTAAGTTTAATTTATTTATTAATCAAATTGAATATATAATTTTAAATTCATTCAAAGTTATTTCTATACAAATTCTTTTATAATAATTGTCTTAACAAAATTAGGTGATATTTTCAAATATGCAATGTCACGCATGAAGCACGTGGATTGAGTGACCAATATATGAAAAGAACCGCACTGGCAGGAGGTAATAACCTGAGCAGAATCAATTATTACTCCGGACAGAACTATGTCCACCTCACCTGTTTAAATTCTGATTGGCTGAAATGGGATAGGATGTAAGCCAGTAGATTTTACTCCCTCCCAATATAACATGCATCACCTCTGCTTTCTCTTTACTCTTCCAAAAACCCAATGAGCAAGATAAAGCAAGTCTTTGCCGGAATGTAAGATTATGGCAAGAATATTTCCATGTCTAGAAAGAAAAAGAACCTCTTTTTAGCCCTGTTTGCTACTCTGTTTCTTGTCGCTTTATTGGCATTGTCGCCGGAGTTAACTCCCGGAACACCTCCGACTCGGGTGACAATGATATGGTCTCCACCCAATCACATCCCATAATCAGAAGCTCTTGCAGCAGCACATTGTACCCTGAATTGTGCTTCTCTGCCATTGCCTCTGAACCTGGGTTCGCCAAGAAAATCAAAACCAAAAGAGATGTTATTGAATTATTCATTAAGATCACCGAAAAAGCCGTTCAACACAATTGAGAAGATTTCCACCAAAAAGGCCGCACCAACAGGCAAAAAGGTGCTCTCCATGATTGCTTTGAGACCATTGATGAGACCCTTGACGAGCTTGAAAAGATCAAGGAAGATCTCAAAGAGTACCCATCAGACAAGTCTCTGCACCAACACGCAGATGACCTCAAGACTCTCATCAGTTCCGCCATAACCAACCAAGACACTTGCTTGGATGGGTTTTCTCACGACAAAGCAGATAAGAAAGTCAGGAAAGGATGAGAGTGGGCTAGTGCACGTCGAGAAATTGTGCAGCAACGCATTGGCCATAGATTTATATGCTAGATTCATATAACCATAATCACTAAAATAGGCCAGTATGACAAATCTCAAGCCTTCCCCCCCTTTGTCATAGCAAAAAGCTTGTTGTATGAGTTTCCAATTTTGAAATCTTCCATAGTCTAGCACAACTTAGGATCTCAAACTCAAGGATGTTAATTCAATAACAGAGCACAAGACTCTTATACCAATTAAAAGTGCAAGTAAATAAATCTTAGAGGGGAGTGAATAAGATAATAAAAATTTTAACGATAAAATTTATATTTTCAGAATTAAGTATAAAAAGATAAGCTTGATTATATGCAACGAAAGCTTGATTTCAGAAATATTAGAGTTTAAAAAAGCTATGAAGCAATTTATCATAGCATGCAAAATTTAGATACTGAAAGATAAATATGCTGAAATCAAAGAGAGTAAGGAGGAGAAATTGCACAGTGATTTATAGTGGTTCGGTCTATCAAAGACCTACGTCCACTCCTCTCAAATACCATTGAGAGAGTTAGCTTCACTATCCAAGCTGGTTTACTGGCTTCCAGCTGCCTTCTATAAATGTGCAGAAATCAAGCACAACGACTAAAGCTTGGTTTTACCAAGAGCACCAAGAACCCTTTACAACAGACTATGTCTATGCTGGTTTACAGGATGCCAGCAACCTATTGCTTGGTTTTCATAGCTAACTAAAAACCTTCACAATAAAGTTTGAAGTTGTAGAAATCTAGCTTAAAATATGCTGCTTAATTCAGCTGATATACTAGTAAGCTTGATGCACTTAAACAATATTCCAAGTGAGAATAGAGTGCATAAAAATGAGGAGAGGAAGATGAAATTGTGAGAGCTTTTGAAGAATAAGCAAATGAACCTTTTAATCTCTCTTCATCTTCACCATTCCTTTGAGGCTCCTTTCTCCTTTTATTATCACTTCAAAATATGGCTGTTGGAGCTCATTTAATGCAGCTTCACAACATCCTTCTCATTGCAGTCTGAATAGATAGTGATGTCCGAATCCAGCTTGTAAAGGTATGTTTGATTCAACAAGTAGCTGTTATTTGCATGAGAATGGATGGTTTGTGCTGGTGAGACAGAATGAACTTTTCAGAGTTTCCATTTCATGATCCACGAAGTTCAAGGCTGCAGTAGAGCTGGCTTGGTCAGCCGTGGCACTTAGAGTTGGTGCCGATCTCTCAGCCTTCCACCGCTGTGGCTTCATTGCCTACTAATACACATTTTACGTCCACAGCAACCACCAATTCTTCGTGCGCTGCTACGTTGCCGGCACCGTAGATTTGATATTCGGGAACTCAGTCGCTGTTCTCCAAGACTGTGACATCCACCCGCGGTGTCCCAACCCAGGCCAAAGGAACATGGTGACGGCACAAGGATGCGGTGACCCTACCCAGAACACTGGCATTGTAATCCAGAAGTGTAGAATTGGGGGCACCAGTGATTTGCTGCCCGTGATTAGCAGCTTCCCTAGCTACCTCGGGAGGCCATGGAGAGAATACTCAAGGACTGTGGTGATGCAAACAAGTATAAGTAATGTGATTGCGCCGCAAGGGTGGCATCAGTGGGATAGGGATTTTGCATTGAACACTTTGTTCTATGCAGAATATCAAAACACTGGGGCCGGTGCCGATACCTCTAGGAGGGTCAATTGGAGAGGGTTTAAGGTCATTACCAGTGCTTCTGAGGCCCAAGCTTATACTCCTGGTAGGTTTATTGCAGGCTCTAGTTGGTTGGGCTCTGCCGGCTTTCCCTACTCCCTTGGGCTTTAGATCCAGTCCGAATCTAATCTAATCTAGGTTGAATTGCTGTGAGACTGGGAAAGCTGGTCACTGCTTCCTAATGGCTAGTCTTTTTCTTGTTTAGTTTATGTTGGTTCAAATAAATAAAATCTCTCTGGGAATGTGAGAATTTGTAAGTATCTGAGCCTAAAATAAAAAGGCGGTTCATTGGACAGGTGACACGTGTGATTGTTGGACACCCTTTGAGTCCATGACCTTAATTAATGGTACACAATTGGCCTTTGCCTTCTTCCATGTTCTGGTTTCCAAAATCCAACTGTCAACTGTTTTGTTCGGTGGATGTGATGTGCTGTGCTCATAGATGAGTGTTGCCCAACACGAGTCTAGAGTAATGTCTAAAATATACTCATGGACGTAATTAAGAACCAAGTTCGAAGCATACTCTGACAAATGGAAGAACGTTCATAGCATTTGTATCGGAGACATCTTACCTAATTTATTTATTTTTTCGTTCACTAATTAATGAAACAGTCAACGTCTGTAATTAAATATGTATACGCGTATAATTATACATCAAGCTAAGTAATGCTGTCCTTCGCATTTGTTTTTCATGCTTTGGAAGTTATATATCTGTCGTTTTGGTCAGAAAAAGGATTGTTTTTGCGCCGTTAATTTAAGAAATCATGGCGTTAGTCGAAGACATGTATGTATATGCATATGCTTAGTCACAAGGAGTTCAAGTTTGACAGTGCAAAATTATTATTATTTCTTTCTGTCAATATAAATCTCCTCTTTCTTTCTTACATTTAGTATTTACTTGTTTAGAAAAAGAGAGAATGCAAGCGTTGGATTGGATATTAAAAAAAGTAAAATACAGCCTAGCAGATTTTTACTGTAAAAGAGAAGACGAAGACGAAGACGGTGAAGGTGAAGTGATTCGACATGCATGCACAAGATGAGTGTTGAGTGAAGTTGACAAGTAAACGGATAACCTGTTATTGGTCAACACAACACAATGCTGAAACCGCGGTTCCCTTACCGCGTCTCACACTTACCACCATTAACTCAATTCTTCTCGTCATCTTTTATTATTCTGAATCAAATATCACATAATTAAGCCAACAATACAATGCTGAAAACAAATCCAAGTTTTGACCTTTCATTCTCAGTATTAACGAATATTTTAGGCAATGACATGACATATAATTATGTTGTCCATTCATCAAACACTATGATGAACATATTCTCTGTTGATTAATTACCCATTCATCTTCGCTAAGAAGCATCCGCGACGGGCACTCCATT
Organism: Bauhinia variegata; assembly: GCA_022379115.2. Taxonomy (NCBI): domain Eukaryota; kingdom Viridiplantae; phylum Streptophyta; class Magnoliopsida; order Fabales; family Fabaceae; genus Bauhinia; species Bauhinia variegata. The sequence goes on from CM039433.1 coordinate 13,523,257, forward strand.
AAAACATTTAATCAAATCAAAACAGCAACCTGTACTTCTTTCCCATGCCTATAAAAGCCACCCGAACCAAACCAACGCCAACACTTCCAAAACCAACCCATCTCCTTTTCTCTCTCACTCTCCAATCTAGAATTCACACGGCACATTGCTACATTGATTCATTCCTAACGCTCAATCAAAGGGAGCTTTTCAGTTATGGATTCTATCAACTCCTTCAAGGGATACGGTAAGGTAGATGAGCTGGAGCAGCGAGCATTCCGGAAGAAGACGCGTAAGCGTATCATCATCCTCGTCGTCTCCTCCGTAGTACTAGTCGCTGTCATCGTCGCCGCAGTTGCAGGGGTCCTCATAAATCAGCGCAACAGCTCATCGTCTTCGGATAACTCCGTCCCTGCCAGTGGGTTAACTCCGGCCGCCTCGCTCAAAGCGGTTTGCGATGTGACTCTGTACCCCGCCTCGTGCTATTCCAGCATCTCGTCTCTACCCGACTCCAACACCACCGACCCAGAAATGCTCTTCAACCTCTCTCTCCGCGTCGCCCTCTACGAGCTCTCCAAGCTCTCGCAGTACCCTTCTAAGCTCAGAGCCAATGCGATGGAACCCCGTCTTCAGAAGGCTATTGGTGTTTGTGGGACCGTTCTCGATGACGCGCTCGATCGACTCAACGAGTCGCTTTCGTCTCTGGAAATCGGCGGCGGCGAGAAGCACTTGTCTTCGGCGAAGATCGCCGACCTTAGAACCTGGCTCAGCGCCACCATTACCGACCAGGAAACCTGTTTGGATGCCCTCGAGGAATTGAATTCCACTGCGGGGAATGCAACTCTTCACAATGTGAGAACCGCCATGGCCAACTCCACCCAGTTCGCTAGCAATAGTTTGGCCATCGCCACCAAGATTCTCGTTCTGATCGGGATCTTCGACATTCCGATCCATCGGAGACTACTCGGGTTCGGAGGATCCGAGCCCGGATTCCCTGACTGGGTCGGCTCGGCTGAGAGGAGGCTGTTGCAGGAGAACACAACGACGCCACATTTGGTGGTGGCCAAGGACGGGAGTGGGCAATTTAAGACGATCAAAGAGGCAATGGCGACGGTTCCGAAGAAGAGTCCGACGAGGCACGTAATTTACGTGAAGGAAGGGGAGTACGTGGAGAACATAGATTTGGACAAAAACACATGGAATGTGATGATTTACGGTGACGGAAAGGACAAGACTATCGTCTCCGGCAGCTTGAACTACAATGACGGCACACCCACATTTGAAACTGCAACTTTTGGTACGCAATCAATCTAATCCTCCCTATATTTACTTATTTCTCTTTTATTTTACCAAAATCAGCCAAGTATATTTATTAGTTAATAATGTAATATTACAAGCTTTTTGTGATGATTTCATTGATTAATTTTGTTTATCATATGAATATTAGTTATATTAATATATGTTTATGATAATTTTATAAATTTTTTAAATCAAATCATGTTTAATAGGGTTTATTTTTTTTCCCAAAAGACACGATGACCTGAATTGAGGTTTTGTAAGTTGTTGTGGGAGAAGTTAAGTTGTGCTTGTATGTTTAGGACAGATTAATTTGATGAGTGTGTTATTGCCTTATTGGTTTTGGTTGGGTTGGAAACTAGTTTGAGGGGAAAGCATGTGCCATCCATGTGCCTTTAGTGGGGAATTGTCTGGTTGCAGAGAAGGTCTTCTTATATTGCTACTGCTAGTGCATATGTTAAGCCACATGGTGTAAGTGGCTTCATGGACATGGACAGTGAACCCCATCTAATCTAATGTCTGACCTCAGAATTCGTTGCCCTTTTGGGGCCTCTTCTGTGCTTTGACCTGCAGCATATCATGCTTCTCTAACACTGATTAGATATTCTCACCACCTGAATGGTGCATTCCTTGCCCTACCATGTGCAACTCTGTTTTACTTCTACATTCTAATTATTGTTTCTGTTGATGCGGTCCCTTCCATTCAGTAGAAATAGAATCACTAGCAATGCCATTTGTGGGTGATGTTGATGCATAATATCAAAACTTTTAGGGCACTGTTATGGTATTAGGCTATTGTTAGATAAAACTTGGGAGGTCTGGTTGATGCATGCTTTGACAAATATTCCCTGCCGTACCGCTTTCATGGTGGGCACATTTACCTTTTAAAATTCTCCAACTTGGCACCGCAAGAAAGCTGACTCTTCTTTTCCATTTGACACATAACATGTACTTGAGGGAAAGAAAAGACAAACTGGGATTCTAGAAGTGGAAATAGTGGAAGAAACCATGTGACTGTTTAGTGCTATATATATGTGGGCTCTGGCTAGTAGCAGAGTAACATTAAAGCTCGAAAACATTTTTGCTTTCTCTTAGGAATAATGTAATAAACACTAACTAGAGGCATGTTATTACCAGCTGTGAAGGGGAAGGGATTCATTGCCAAGGACATAGCCTTCAAAAACACTGCAGGTGCAGATAAGCATCAGGCTGTGGCCTTCAGATCAGGCTCGGACATGTCCGTGTTCTATAGATGTTTATTTGATGGATTCCAGGACACCCTCTATGCCCATTCCAACCGCCAATTCTACCGAGACTGCGACATCACGGGTACCGTAGATTTCATATTTGGCAATGCAGCCGTTGTGTTCCAAAACTGCAACATTATGCCCAGGCAGCCCCTGCCAAACCAGTTCAACACCATCACGGCTCAGGGCAAAAAAGACCCAAACCAGAACTCTGCCATGTCTATCCAGAAGTGTAAAATCTCGGCACTGGATAAGCTTACCGCTCCAACCTAGCTTGGCAGACCTTGGAAACCATATTCCACCACTGTTGTTATGCAATCTGAAATCGGGTCGTTTTTGAACCCATTGGGCTGGACATCGTGGATCCCCAATGTGGACCCGGCCGATACAATATTTTATGCAGAATACCAGAACACTGGGCCTGGATCGGACGTGACCGGAAGGGTTAAATGGGCCGGGTACAAGCCCACTCTGACGGTTGACGAGGCAACGAAGTTCACCGTGGAATCCTTAATCCAAGGAAGTGTATGGTTGCCCTTGGCAGATTCCTCTATGCATTATGACTCCAAACTATGATCTGAATGAGGGTGAGATTGAGATGGCATCAAACGCCAAACATTTTTCTTTGGTTTTGACACTCTGTCTGTCGCATGCAGGGTGACACCTTGTATTACTTAATCTCTGGAATGCTCTTCTTCTAAAATTCGGAAAATGATTATTATTCAAGTTTTGAATGTAATCCAGTGTAGTATACATATTGAATTACAAGAGAAAGCAATTGTTCATGAAAATATAATGAAGCAATAATTGTAATACAAAGTGGGAGAATATAATATCATATTCTTGTGTTGGTAAGCTATTTGAATTCTTAAGTATGAAAGCTACTCTTCTAAACAATGAGTCCATCCCTGGTATGAGTGCCCACGAGTTTGGCTTCATCCATTGAAATAGAGGAAGAAAAAGCTTTAAAATATGTCTGGATTAACTTCAAACAACTACTTTAACGTATAGAAATATAAGTAAAAGTTAAAAATTAATTTTTACACATAAATACTTTTCTTTTCTTTTGCGATAGGTTTTCTTTTTCATACCATAAAGGACTTTTAAGTAAGTTGTTCAAGTAATTAAAAAAGTTTGAGAAAAAAAAAAGGAAAATAGTTTAAAAAGCAGAGAAGTAGTTTCACAATTATGATACATCAACTTTAGTTACAATCGATACTGACAAACACAATATATTTTACAGTGTAGATCTAACCTCTGAGTTAGTGCAAGAGCCATCTATAACTGTTGTGATTTAGTCAGGTGGAAAATCGACAAGAGCGAACTGCAGTGACAACTTCTGATCAAACTACGAAAAATGCAGTCACAAACTTTCATATGATTTACAATAAAAAAGAAAAAAAAAAAAATAGAAACAGAGAAAGGCAACTAATCAAAGTTTCAATTTGGAACTATCTATATCACAGAATTCATAAAATGTCGAAAAGGCACCCACTTTTTAATGAAAATAATGAAAATCTGTATATATATATATATATATATATATATCTTAAGGTAATAAATAGTTAAATAATAAATACTCTATTATAAAACTTTTTGTTCAAATTACAATTTTGATAGAATTCTACAAAATTTAGCATATATTGATATAAATTCTTTTCTGTTTTGTCCAAGTTAAATAGCCATTTGATTAAAGTTGCCCTTTTTGTGCCTTTCAAAAAAGAAAGTTGCCTATTTTTGACAAAAAAGAATTGAACTTTGAGAAAGATACATAAAATAAAATAATGTATAAATTTTTTATCATCAATTGCATGACATAAGAAGAAATGAATATATCTCGTTAAAAAACCAAAAAGTCCAAGACCGAAGCTTGCTTTGACACATCAGTTCGCATACTGTGGGCGGCTGGGCGCTGACCGGAAACAAGGCGCGGACAGTGGTTCGGTTTGGAGGAAAAAGCCAAACTTCCTAGAAATTGTGTCCGAAAAGTAAGTTTCATAAATACACCACGTCGTAGGGCTCTATACCCTACGCGGAAATTCGTTGCTGACAGAGTGAGAAACCTTTTGTGTCGTTCTCTTCTGGATCATCACCGCCGCTCCCTCTCTGCTTCTCATTTCTCAGTTCCGTGCCCTTTCTTTTTCTGCTCGAGTTCCATCATTTTTCAATGGCTTCCCCTCCCTCTAAATCGAGCTTCCCAGTGACTCCCGAGAACATCAGTCAGAAGGTATGTGTTTTCCTTTATCCTATTTGCTGTCTTTGATGGATTTTTTGTGCTAAAGTTTGAAGCTTGGAAATTTGATGGAGGCCGCGATCATACATATGACGTTGGCTTGCAATTCCTGCAAATGGGCTTTCTATGATTTCTTCTTATTGGCGCTCTCTTTTGATGACTTGATGTGACATTTATACCTGTTGTTACCGGATCTCTTTGTTTGATGATTAGTGGGGTCTATTCGTTATAGAACTATTTTTTTTTTTTAAAAAAAAAAAAGTAATACGGCATATTGGTACGATGGGATTGCTTTATAGTTATTTATCTGCGTATTTGAGGTAGGACTTGTTTTGCTCCTGTGGTTCAGTCTAGTGGTGTTCAACAATCAAAATTTCCTCTTCTTTTACCCGAATGATATAGCATAGTCATTATCTAAAGAGAAGAGTCTTCGAGTCAGGAAGACATTCTTTTGATGTTATGATTGGCTCACAGAGAGGAAAATTTAATAAGTAGTTTGGTTGTTTATCCAATCAACTGGTTATTGTGTTATATTTAACTGGTACAAGTTTTAGCGGGTTATAAAGACAGATTATCCTCGATGAAACTATCCTACTTTATGCCAAGTTGGTTCTGCAGCCAACAATTTGTATTCCACATGTACTCTGCTGAAATTCTGCTGTTCTCTTTTACAGGTTTTAAAATGTGAATATGCCGTCCGAGGAGAAATAGTAATTCTTGCCCAGGTACCGTGATTTGGCTGTAGATCTTTGAGTTAAGGTCATTTGTTGATAAGTTATTCAGTTCTTTCTTGTCTGGGTACGCATTTCAAAATGCAAACATTTAAGAGCTATACTGGCTAAACAGCAGTGCAATTGCTCCCCTAATGCTTATTTAACACTAACAGTATTACTTTTAGTGCAGTATAGCTTGAAATATAAAGGCCTCGTATCTGTCTAAAGTTTGAAATGGATCTCTTTCCTTGAGAATTTTGTATATATATATATATATATATATATTTATTTATTTTTTTTTTTAAATAAAAAATTGACATTATAAAATTCCTGTTATGCAACCTTACAATGTCTTAATGCTGCAGAAATTACAAGAGGAGTTAACAGCCAAGCCAGGCACTCATCCATTTGATGAGGTACCCTTTTTTCTGCATGATATCTTTTCTTTGATAGAAATTAGATTGGTGATCATTAAGAACTCAGAATGAAACTTAAGCTTTATTTGTTACTGCCACTCTTAAGTCCTGGGTTAGCTGCTGGAGCAGTTGATGCAAACTAATTGTTTAGTTACAAGAATTAGCTATTACGTCGCAACCTAGCTCGAGTAGCTGCTCATATTCTTGATGCTTGGATTGCTTGCAAATTATTTTTCCTCCTCTTCTTTGCCTTTAATCATAACACGATTAATTTGTAGTGGTATTATAAGAGATGAGTTGATTCTGGGGGATAGATTCGTATTGATTCTCCCCTCACATCTCCAAGTATGCAGAATTATATGCTTCCTGGGGCTGTTCTCCTAGTTTTTCTAACTTCTGTATTCTCTGAAAATAGATACTTTACTGCAACATTGGGAATCCTCAGTCTCTTGGTCAGCAGCCAATAACATTTTTCCGAGAGGTTAGTTTGCTGTAAATTTTTGTGGTGAAATGCTACAGTATTGACACAATTGAGTAGTGCTTTGTATGACAATCTTATTTCTGTCTTAGGTTCTTGCATTTTGTGACCATCCAGCCATTGTGGACAGAAGTGAAACGCAGGGTTTGTTCAGGTATTGAGGATGAATACCAACTATGTGGTATTGACATAGCTAATCATACTGAACGATGAATTGTCCCTTTCTGAAATTCAATAGATGATAGCTCTGTTACTTAACCTATAATACTCTGATGTTTTGATCTTAAAAAAAAATTTCTCTTATGGACCTCCAATTTTCTTCTATGATTTTCCTTTCGGCCTAATGCAGCAAAGACTCAATAGAACGAGCTCAGAAGATTCTGGGTCAGATTCCTGGGAGAGCAACTGGTGCCTATAGTCATAGTCAGGTACTGATTGCATTATCTGTTTGAGAATAGTTTGGTAATGAGTTGATATACATGGAGTGGGGCATGAAATGGTTCTTGTTTCCATCTCAGGGCATTAAGGGCCTTCGTGATACAATTGCTGCTGGAATTGAAGCTCGTGATGGTTTTCCTGCTGATCCCAATGACATTTTCTTGACAGATGGTGCAAGCCCGGCGGTAACTCACAATTTTTCATTTTTCTATGCTTGAAAAACTAAGAAATGGTGGTTATTCAGACGTACTTTCTTTTTTCTTTGTCCAGGTCCATATGATGATGCAATTACTAATAAGATCAGAAAATGATGGTATTTTTTGTCCCATCCCTCAGTATCCTCTGTACTCAGCTTCAATTGCCCTTCATGGTGGCACTCTGGTATGTTTTAAATTTTAGGAGCTCAATGCATAATTCAAATAAGTCTACAGGGTGAATTAGATTTATATGAACTTTATTGCATTGATTTAGAAGGCTAAGTGCGATGTCTGATTGGATCAACTAGAAAATTGGCCCAATATGCATACATGCTAGGAATCACTTGAAGCTCTGAAAATTAGAATTAGAATTTGAATTATCTTGTTTTAATTCTTTACTCTAGTTAATATCTGTATGACTGTGCTGTGGTATTGTTTATGAAGGTACCTTATTATCTGGATGAAGCAACTGGTTGGGGGTTGGAAATATCTGAGCTCAAGAAGCAATTGGAGGCTGCCAAGTCCAAGGGTATCAGTGTTAGGGCCTTGGTTGTTATTAATCCAGGCAACCCAACGGGGCAGGTGAGTTTGCTAGAGATTTGTGAAATCAATATAGAAGATTACTCTTGAGTATGAAGCTAATCTAGTTAAACTATGTACCATGGAAATTTGTCTCCCCTACAGGTTCTTTCTGAGGAAAACCAGCGGAAAATTGTAGAGTTCTGCAAGGAAGAAGGTCTGGTTCTTCTGGCTGATGAGGTAACTGGATTTTTTTTAAGAATTCCTGATTCAGTAGGACTGATTATAAATTGATGTTCGTGGAACTTGGAAAACTCACATGTACCAAATTGTATTGGAAACTTTTTCTTAAGTGAATATGCATGCTTCAGTGTTTCAGCTATATCCAGAGGTACTGTGTTATGTTGTCCATATTTCTTTGACATAAGACTAATCGTTTCACATGATAATCATTTTGCAGGTATATCAAGAAAATGTCTATGTTCCGGAGAAAAAATTTCACTCTTTCAAGAAGGTAGCTAGGTCTATGGGGTATGGTGAGAAAGATATATCGTTATTATCTTTTCAGTCAGTCTCCAAAGGTATTTGGTTCAAGAATTAATTTATTAAGTGAATAAAAGGAAAAAAGAGAGTTATATAAATATGGATTTTATACTGATGGATCATAATTTTCTCTTTGGCTTCAGGCTATTATGGGGAGTGTGGTAAACGAGGAGGTTACATGGAGGTTACTGGGTTTGCTGGAGATGTGAGGGAACAGATATACAAAGTGGCGTCTGTGAATCTCTGTTCCAATATTTCTGGTCAAATTCTTGCTAGCTTGGTCATGAACCCACCTAAGGTTTATACTTTACCACTTCAAAGTGGCCTTTTATTTGTTGAAGATATTTCTTTAGAATGAGAAAAGAAAGAAAATGAGGCACAATCTTGACCATGATAAGATGGTAGAAGAGTATTACTGCATTTCACATTCACATTCAAAATTGTCCGTAGGTTGGAGATGATTCCTACGACTCCTACTGTGCCGAGAGAGATGGAATTCTATCGTCCCTTGCTAGACGTGCAAAGGTCAGTTACCTACCCTTTTATTTCTCTTTGCCTGCGTATACTTTTCTGGAAATATTCATTTGTAAGGGCTATTCCTAGACTCAAAAGTGACCTCCACTCTTCTGATTTGTATTGTCCCAGACACTAGAAGAAGCTTTTAACAAATTAGATGGTGTAACATGTAACAAAGCAGAAGGGGCAATGTATCTATTTCCCCGCATTGAGCTGCCTCAAAAGGCAATCAAAGCAGCAGAGGCTGCAAAGAAAGCTCCTGACGCCTTCTATTGTCAATGTCTGCTTAATGCTACAGGGATTGTTTTTGTTCCTGGGTCTGGTTTTGGACAGGTTAGTATTTACAGATGTTACGTAGTAATCTAAACGCTCTCGTTTACTCAAAATTACTTATAATCTCCTCTCATTATAAGCTGATACGTTCAAATTGTGACGTGTCATGCAAGGTTTCTGGTACCTGGCATTTTAGGTGTACGATATTGCCTCAAGAAGATAAGATTCCGGCTATTGTTAACCGCTTGACAGAGTTCCACCAAAAGTTCATGGAAGAGTTTCATGATTGAGCAGTTCTTTCGGCGTTTTCCCCATCATAATAAGGGTAGCCTTTGAAATAGACTTTTTGCTTTAATAAACAATCCCCCCTCCCCTGGGGTGTGTATGGAATAGTTTCTTTTTTGATTTTGAATATCAAATCCTTGATAGGATCTTTTTTTCCTTGTCCAATCTATACAGTACTTATTCGATGGCATCAAACCCATTTGTCTTTCCTCGTCTTGGTTTCTGAAAAGACGAAATTTTCCAGTTACACATAAAGGTATCTTTTTTAAGAAACCAAGAAAATCATGTAAATTCTAGTCCATCACAGAGTGCTAAGATGGTCGATGACTCGAAGAGGCTTTCGCTTAGAAGCATGCAAACGGATTTACAGACAGCGTTGTACGAACCGATAGATTCTTGCTAAAATCAACTCAAAGTTCTGGTTTGCTTATCCCATTGCCGTGTTACCGCCACGTTCGCATAACCTTTTGACAGAGATCTGAAAAGTGGGATATAGTATTGCCAGTTGCCTAATTTGCAGGTCCTAGTCCTAGTCCAAATAGAAAATGACAAAAATCACGGGAAGGAGTGTAGGCCAACAAAATCAACAGCACTTCCCATGCTAAATTTTCGGGTTTCTGAACAAACACTAGGTCATGTCGTGTCTTTCACACCGAATGTGAACGTGAATTTTTTAGAAAAAAAATTTCCTTTTAAAAAATGAAAGTTGGAGGAAAAATTATTCTGGGTTTTTAGTAAGAGACTGAGAAAAATACACAGGGCGTGGTAATCCATCTTCCATTTTCTTATGTGAAGGTTAGTTGTTATTGCAGGGGAAGCAACCACAAGAAGTGTGGCTTGAAAATTGTGGGTTATGCCGGTTCTTCATTTTCCTCGCTTGTTCAGTAGCTTTCTGTATTTGCTCTAAGTGCTGCTGTCTAGCAGCTGCTCTCCATCCTTCAGCTTTTCTATGAACTACTGCCATTCTCTTCATCAACTTCTCTTCTTGGTTTGATCTCATCTTTTGAATTTTCACCTGAGGCAAATTGCAGAAGCATTTTCTTAGTTCCAATAACATTTGAAATGTTTAACAACTGGGGAATGGAGTTTTAGAGCAGATTGCTTATTAGATATTCCAAGTTTTCACGAATTTCCAAGTGTAAGGATCACATGTGCTCCCTCATATAATATTAGAGGCATTATGACTTTGTTGGGGCTTTTGGTTCTTTTATATTGAAGGGACGCAAGGTGTAGATGAATGGTATTGAACTGATACTCTTAAATACAGATGGACTGGTAAAAAAATATAATCATTATAGTCAAAGAGATGCGGGTGGCTCGAGGAGATGGAGCCAACAGCATGCCTTGCATGGGCAAAGAAGCAATTTGAATGTGATTGTAGTCAACATTTCATACTGGCAACTAAGGTAACTGCTTGAATGCACAGGGATTAAGAGCATCTTGGATTCTTAAAATGTGGAGGACAACAAGGTACACCATGTGCATGTGTATGACACGTAATGTGGACTCTGCTAGCAACAGTTTTTGTGGCAAGAAATATAATCCTCAAACTGTGTTAAATTAATGTTAAAAAAATTACTAATTTAAGAGAATGTGGGTAACGAGAATTGAAGTGTTTGTTTTTTGCATACCAACCTTATCCCAATGACTGGCAAAAACAAAAGGAAAGGCAAGAAAGTACCTCAAGCTTTCTTGACTGAGCTTCTGCTTTTGCACTTTGGAGGTTCACCCAAGCTTGGATTTTTGCTTCTTCTCTTTGATACCTGCAGTTCAGTTTACAATTTTATGTTAGTCAAAATATCAGATGAAACTAGAATAAGCTGCAAGTTTGAGGTAGATTAGATAAAATTACCTGAGACAACACTTGGTCTTTTCCTCTTCTTCCCATGTAGCAGTTCTGCATTCTGAACCAGTTTTCTGACTTGCGTTATGTCTCAAGCTCTTGGAAATTTCTTCTTCCTCCTCTTCCCTTGAACTCCAATTTGATGTCACTGAATCATAGTGTGATCCCAACTGCAACTTAGCAAAATGGCACTCTTCCAACTGAACAATGTCAATGGTGCAACCAGTGCCGTTGTGGTTAGCCAAGGCCAATGGCCCTGACTTACTTGCTGGTGTGTTATGGCGAACCGGGGATGAGCTCTTCAATGGTGTGTGACACCTTGAGGTTGTAGAGCTTCCAAGAGGAGTCATCTCGGTCCCAACATCTCTATGTTGAACCTCTTGAAGCACTTCTGTGCAAGCATCTTTCATTGCCTCCTGGTTTCTGAATACAAACCCTTCTTTTGTTGGTTCCGAGTATCTGAAATTGGGAAAAATAGGCTCTATGTTGTCTGTGAACTTATCTGCATTGCAATTCACAACTTGTTAATAATGCCTTGTGTTGCTAGACATATTCAACCCAACTATGCACCTCAAACAGGAAAAAGAATTTGGCCTCTCGGCTAGAAAATCTCCTTTATTTCTTCAACTTTAGTAAAAAAAAGAAGCATGCCAAATTGAGGCAAGCGTCCACAAGCCAAAAGTACTAATTATATGTTCATTTGAAGGTAGAAAAATACAGTTGGGGCTTTAACTGAAATTAAAAGGCTAAAACTAATGCTTTACAGCAAACAAAAGATTAGAAGTTATAATAAAGACAAAAAGGTGCAGAATGATACTGATGGATGAAAAGTAAGTGGAAATAATAAAGCCAAAACCCAGGAAAATGCAGTTGAATCTAAGAAGGGTATCTTTTTCGTGCCTTTTACGACCATGTCTGGGGAGACGGAGACCCCATTGTTAGTGGTGGCTGGGATATGGTGGTCCAAAGATGCAGAACCATTAAAGCTTAAGCTTGGGACAGCTTTGGACACCTTTTCTTCTGTGACCCTCGATTTCTCCGCGAAATCCTGCATTTGCTGCGTGAAGTTATCGTAACATTGTTGTTTACTGATCTTGGAAGTGTCTAGAACCTTTATGCCATGAGCAGGGGAACCATGGCAGGAACTGCTAATTAGCCATTTTTCTGCATCATCCCATTTAGAAGGGAAGCTCTTTCTTGAAAGGCTTCTTCCTACACTTGTGAAGCTAAAAACAGGTCTACCTGGTGTGGAAGGAGCTTCTAAACTTCTTCTCTGCGTCACAGAGTTGGCTCCTTCTCTTCTTCTCTGAGCTGAAACCTCAAGCAAGTTTCTGCTTTCTGGGGTGGACATTGGAAATGATTTGACAAACTCAGAGGTTTCTCTGAGATTGAGCTTGCAAAGTGGGTCAGGGAAGGAATCTGCAAATGGGTTTTCTTTGCTTTTCCCATACAAGTTCATGCTAGCCTCAACTGGTGATTCCTGAATCATAACAAAAAGAAAAAAGACCCAAAAGAAGAAAATTAAGGAAAAAGCTCGTAATGCAGAACAAAGTAATTGAAGTAAAAGTTGGAAAATTTAGGAACTTTACCCCATGAGGTGCTAACACAGATGTGGCTTTAAAAAATTGGTGTCTGGGAAGATCCATGGTAGTGGGTTTGAGGTTTTGGTGGAAAAATGAGTGAGGAGAAATGGAAAAGCTATGTTGAAGCTGAACTTGTCTGGGCTTGAGCTTTTGCTTTGCTTATAATCTGCTTTAGTTTCACAGTTATTGCACAAGAGTGGGGTCATGAGAAAGTGACCGGAGAGAGGCAGTGGATCAGCATACTGAACAAGGAAAAAGCAAGTATTCACTACTTGGAACCAGGTTCTGGTCTAAGGTACAGTTATTATAAAATGGATCACATGGGATGGGACAAGAGACAGAACACAGAGCTCTCCCGTTGAAATCTAGGCTCAGTCAAACGTCAACAATAAATGGAAAACGATTCTTGCAACATAAATCATATTTATATTTATTGGCTCTTATATTAATTTGTAAATAAATTCAATTAAATCTGAGTACTATTATGTCTAACTTCTTTTCCCAACCAGGGTATACCCTAAGCTAAAAGCCCTATGCTATATTCTATTATTGGTTTACTAGTGAATGACATTAATAGAGGCATCGCTTGTTCTCTCGTAGAAAGGCAGATCTCTGAATTGGGTATTAGGTGTAATAATAATTTTACTTTCTTAAGTTGAACTTTGCTCTTCAACTGCTTTCCAGATTCTATCACCATTAAAGCGTAAACTGTTTTGATTATATAAACTTGACTAAGTTTCTTACATATAATAGAGAATCTGTTTGGTTTTATTTTTATAAGGATAAAGAATCTGCATTATTAAGGGTGCAGGAAGGCACAATTGATTTCTTGTTTCTTGCACGTAATTCCCATTTGGGCCTTGTCATCACATTAATGTTATTTGTTTAATACAGATTCAGAATCAGATGCAACTACTGCTTACAATTCTGCAACGACTTTAGAGCATAATTGGATTAAGTTTTATTAATTTAATCTATGTGCCATTACCAACATATTCATATATTAAATTTATATATATAAGCCAATCCAATCCAATGGTACTAGTTGATGGATTTTTACCAAATATTCCCAGTAAAATCTTATTTTGCTTCTTGATGCTTTTATTATATGTAAGTATAATATTGTACATATACATGAATTGTTTAGTGTTTATTTCGATATCATATCTGACATTCTAATGAGAGATAGTGATGCTAACATAATATATTCCTTATATAAAGTATTTTAATTATTTTAATTCTTTTATTTGGCCTGGTGATAAAGATATAAAAGGTTTATTTAAGTTGGCTAAAGTTTGAATTTTTATGCCCATACCTAGAAAGTTATAATTTTTTTTTAATTGAACTAATTAAGTTGATGTGGCCGGTGGACTCTTAAGTTGTAATTCTATTTTATACATAAAATTTATAAAAATATGTATTTTTTTCAGGGAAAAAAATGGTAAAGTATGACCTGTCCTAAAACATTACCATAAATAAAAGGACACGAATTTATCAAAACCATCTCATAATGGGATGGTGAATGGACCAACTAAACAACAATGTGACTGTGGAGTTCACCGGCAAAGTGGGTAGAACCATGAGATAAGCTACTTTGGCCTTATATGACGATGGCTGTATTTATATTATATATGAATGCCTCATGATAAGACTATTAAGACATAACCCATCAATAATTGATTTTAATATATGGGCCAAACATCAAAACCAAAGCTTAGGATTAATAATAAAAAAAATTAATCTTGTGATTAAGAATAATATGATATTACTATATATCCAATGCCCCACAACACCAACTTATTCTTCTGCTTCTTTCTTATTCCTCTCTTCTTCCTCATAGTCCTTCTTTCTATATCAGATTGATGGCTATTAACTGTACTTCTTTAACTCAAATCCCAATTCAGAAATTTGGGTCAATTTCAGAGATTGCAAACAAAGATCTCATGTCCAAACCCAACTCTGTCCCACTCAGAAAAGCCACAGCACTGAGGATAAGAGTATCATCCATCAAGAACAAGGTCAATAGTATTAGAAGCTATAGTTTCTTTCTTTAGTTTTATTTATGCTAAAGAATCAGAAATTAATTAGATGAAATGGATCATCTTCTGATTTTATTGAGTTCTAGTTTGTTTCTTGCAGGTTTTCGAGGACCAATCTCAGGGTATAGTTTGCTACACCGATGAGAGTGGAGAGGTAATTTGTGAAGGGTACGATGAAGGACCTCGTTTTCAACCAATTTCAAGGCCGGTGTATCATCCAAGGTAGAGATTTGTCTTTTTTGTTCCCTCCTAATCTTGTGATTAACTCCAAATTTTGGACCTTTTTCTGATTCTGTGACTAAAACTTATTCTGGGTTAATTATTTCAGAGATGCTGAGATCATGAATCTTCTTCTGCAACAAAGTTGGCTTCAGATTGTTAAAGGGGAAGAAACAGATCATGCAGCTGAAGGTGTTCATCTGCAAGAGGACGTCAACTGCAATGGCTCAAACTCATTCTGCTAATGATTCTGGCCTTCAAATCGTCAAGGTTCCAACAGTGACATGCAATGCTAGTCGAAACTGTGAATGGTGAATAAAAATAAAAACTGTGCAGTAGGGTTGGTCCTGAAGCGCAATTGTTTTTTCTCTGTTGGGAATTTGTATAGAATAGGCTTACAGTAAAAATGCTTTCTCTTACTCACTCCATCATTTGTATAATAGATGATGACTTCCTAATCACAGGCCACTAAATTTTATTGGAAAAAAAAAAAATTGCCTACATGGATGAGAAAAGCTTCTGCAAGAAACAAGAATGATGATGATGATTGTATATATTTTTTTTAATAATGATCTTCAACTGTTATCGATCAGTTTGCTGCAGCCTGCACTAACGCCTCTCCACCAAAGACATATCAAAAACCAAAAGAAAAAGACAGTATCCATTTCGTAGAAATATAAGAAATGTGGTTTTCTTGTGCCGGCCTTTAAACGAATCTCCCCTAAACAAATCTAATCTGAGTTTTCTTTCCCCACTTAATCAAGGAAGCCAAGCTATTGGACCACGCAATGTTTAAATCTGGTTAGTATGTGAACAATGGGACTTTGACCAAAATCCTAACGATAAGTTCTAACTTAATATCTCTTCTCTCTAAAATGTTAACTTTTAGCGAAAAAAGTTAATGTGATTGGTTGAAATGATAAATGTAAAATTACTTTATTTACGAGGTTATATTTCATAAACTCTATGTTAAATTTAATTAGATGGAGAAAAAAATTAAACTAGACATATTAAATTCTGAATCGAAGCATATTATATATTAGAAGACAACTTATAAAGATCTGAGTGTGCTGATGGCGTGAAGAGAATGATCAGAAATGGATATAATGTACCCCCACCTTGAAATTTGTCTTTGACTTTTGGTACATGAGTATATTTTCATTTTCAAAGTTAGCATACCTCCACTTGTTTGATATTCTTTGGTAATCCATTCCCATTACAAGAAAGAGCAGCATTTGAAGCAGTCAGAATATGATGAAATTACATTGAACACTAAAACATTGGAATGCAAAATCAATGTTTAAGCTGTATGCGTATACATATACATTTAATGATACTAAATACATGACTATAATGTTTCTTACAAAGCTTTCATCCAGAGGTCATCAAATATTTCTACTCCAGACAAACATTCTGTGGCTTCTAACAGCCTTCTTTTCTTTTTCATCTTCTAAAAAATAATCGATGATGTCTGATTTGACAGAGAACCAAAAGAATTTCTATATAAATTAAAAGGGAAAATTTTTGGTGGGGAGATGATTTCCCAGATTTCAAGTAGAATTTACAGAAATATAACAAGATGAAAGAATCATTCAGGTGAAGTCCTAGATTGCGTGTTGTCTTCACATTCAGACTGGGATTTGCTGGTAACAGTAGAAGGAGGAGACCACTGATCTGGCAGCATAAGAAAATAAGTGCTCATTGCTTTTCTGAACCTTTTCTTGTATTGCTTGGGTGAGATTACTGTTGGAGATGAGTTCTTTGGCCCTCCAAGTATGCCTGAAGCTTTTACCCATGTTTCAAGATGCTTGTCCCAGGTATACTGCCTCATAAAATCAATGATTCCAAGAACTAATTCATGCTTCTCTTCATCAACCCCAACAAGCAATGAGTAGTCCATTACATCAACTGACTGCACAAGAGCAACATGAATGTGGAATGGGCATAAGATATGTGAGTTACAAGGGAAAAAAGCCATACAGATAGAAGGCTTCTGATACTTACTGCAAGAAAAGCAGTATCATTCCAGACAGCTCTCTCCAATAACCTTTTGGCCTTGTTTCCCACAAAAATGGGTGAAGTTGGCATTGCTTCAATCAGGTTCTGGTCCAAGAGAACTTTGTTACTCCCGCTAGAATCTGGATTATACCGAGACCTGGAAGATCCTTTGAGATCATAAAGTCGTGTCACACTCCTCCTGAATAAAAGATTCTCCATAACCAGAACATCCATTCTTGATTCTCTCCCACCTTTAAGATTCTTTATCGTAACCTTTCCATGAGAAAGCCAATGGAAAATGAACAAGTTAGGATAATATGTAATTAAGAGGAGCAAAATAGAGGAATATACGATTATTTCACGGTCATTTCTTCCTTTCTTTAAATCGTACATTTAAAGATATAAAAAATAATTACAGAACAATACCTGGTATATCCCGAGAATCTTTGCCAGGCATGTTGGGCTTCCTGAGCCTATCGATTCAGAAAGGTACTTGAAGTATTCAGGAGCAAATTTAATGAATGATTCAAGCTCTGTCTTTGTCACTTGTTTGATAATAAATCGGTCATCCAAGGTTTTGGCAAAGAATACATTACTCTTTCCACCTTGAGCTCCCCATTTCTTACACCGACTCAGAGACCTTATATAATCCAGCTCCGAAGGACAACAAACTCTTCTTAAGGCTTCAAACCGCTTTGCATAATAACAAGTCACAGAATATCTTACCTTACCTAGGGGACCATCTTCGCCAAATGAAACTCTGGCATGCAAAGCCTTAGTATGTGAGAGTGGATCCAAAATTGACGGGTTACGAGACCCATAGAAGGATGATATCAAGTCCTCTGTTGACCCAAAACTTCTCTGGGGATCAAAAAATGATTCATCAGTGGAATAGAACGATTGGTGGTTGCTTGAATCGGAGAAATATGAAGCCCCCGACTCAATCCCGTGTCTTTCTCCTTCATCATTCAATTGGGCATGATATTCTGGCGACATTAAGGCATAAGATATTATACTTGAGGGCTCATCATCATATACGGGAATTACAGAGTCATTAACGCCAATGGGCAGAAGCAGCCTTGCCCCACCTTCGAGATCCAGCTTCAGGAAGGATGAGACATAAACAGGTTTATAGTCAACTAGAGTATCAAATTTCTGAGTACTGGTTAGAAAGTTCTTGTTTAGTGAACGATAGAAGTTTAAGAAGGAAGTTCCAAACCAACTTATCGAATCTTCCATAGTATCATGGCCCTTAGAAGCAGAATAGATACTCTTGGGGCCATTGCCATTCTGGTCTTCTGCGTGATCTTCAACATTAGATGCTTCTCTCTGTACAGCTGTGATTAAAGAATCTGCCATAGATGCATCAAGAATTGCTGACATGCAGTCATTTGACATTCCAAATACTGGGTGGTTTTCACCAGTCCATTTTGCATCAAGGGTATCAGACAAACTTGGCATGTTTGGAAAGTACCCATCGGAGAGGGCTCTGCGAACACCAAACTCAGATTCTGAAGGGTCCTCTTTTCCATGATTTATATTTTTTGCCATGTCAATTTCTTGATGAAATACATCAGATTGGGATATTTTGATATCAACACCTCCTACAGCCAGTTCAGGGCTTTCATTTGGCTTCAAATCCACGAAAGAGTGAAAGAAAGATTGAACACCACCGAAGCTTCTTCCGGGCATTGAGATCACACTTGGCTGTTTTCCATCAATGAATCTCTCCATGTTCTCTGAAACTGAACTACTTAAACCACTTAGGTTACTGGAATTATCTAAGCTGGCTGCATAGATAAGGCGGTGGTCCCATATATAAGATTGGAAAAGTAACTGCCTCCGCAATCGATTAATTTCCAGAATGTCAATACCATGTTCACCCTTTTTCTTTTCCTGGTTCAATATCTTTTGAAGTGCTTCCTAATAAAACAACAGCAAAGATTAAGTCACAAACATTAAAATACAGAGTGTTTATGCTTTAGTTACTGAAATTAATAAAATACCGAGGTTCCTAAATTAATCGGAATATAACACCACTTCTAGACATGGAACTTGAGTTTGAATTCAAGTATTAATAAGGCCTCACCTCAAATTCCCCTTTCTCTTTTTGCCACATTCCTTCCAGTTCAGCAACTTGGCGTCTCAATTCAGTTGTCTTGAGGCCAAGGTTAACTGGCAGTGTACTAGATTTTTTCTCCCCAATTACACTCAGAGCATTGAGTACCTCAGAAAATAAAAGCTTTGCCCGGTTAACTACCTGTTACAACCAGAAATTAAGTTTCTTCTTGCACAACAAAAATTTAAGAACCAAGATTGTGATTATCGAACCTCATCTGTTTCTTTTTGTATCCACTGCTGGTTCCCATGATCAAAATCCAGTTTTGATGGTGGAAGGTAGACAGAATGGACATCAATTGATGCATATCGAAAGCAAGCAACCATTTTTCCAAATCTGCATATGTAAAAATCAGAAGAGAGAGATAAGTGCGGTGAACTAATGAATCCAACCGAATGATACGTATATAAGCTTGACCAGATATTGTGTTTTTATTCATATATGAGAATGACGAAGAAAATAATCACCCATAAAAACGAAGACAATCTCTATGTAAAGAATGACCACAACTTGCAACCCTGCTTGCTGCAGCATGGTTTGAGAAACTGAGCTCCAAAAATTTTCCAAATGATAAACCCCAAGCAGCATCAGACATGATTACTCTTTGTGTAGCAGGAGGGAAACCATTCGTTCTAGGACAACGTAGGCATCTGTGCCACATCCAGATCTTTCCATCCTTTTCACCGGGTAGGATAATTTCTGGTAGTCTCTTAACTGATATGGTGAGTGTTCCCTGCCTATGCGTATAACAATGCACATGTGCTTCTGATGGCATTTCACATGAATGGCATCGGTAACTCTGAAAATGTGATTGAAGTTTCAAAATTGTCAAAAACATATTGCACTTAGTTCTAAATAGTGACAAAGACATACCCGCTCATTCCAGGAAAAGAAACTTACCTGATCAAACAAATGGTCCCGCAAAAACCGACCCAATGGTTTATCAAAGCTGCCATAGTATTTAATTCGAAAGAGATGAGACCGCTCGCATACAGTTCCCTTCCATACACATCGGGAGGACAAAGATACCAAAATGCTTTGATGATCAGAGGGTGATGGTGGAAACTCTTCTTTTTGAGGTACCAGCTCTTCGTTCATGGATTGTGGCTCCTTGGTATGTCCTTGAACATCTTCTGACGATAATGATTTTGAACCATTGAGTTCTGGTTTTGTTGAAGTCCCACAGTTATTTACAGTAAGATCAATATCAGTGACTGCCTGAGTATTCACAGAAGTTTCTGGCACCAAAGAATTTCTGGAATTCATTTCGTTTTTTCCATTACCAGTAAAAGGAAGATTCTTATTGTGCAAATCTGAAATTTCCTTTCCTGAAGATGGGGCAGAGGAGTGAAAGGTAGTTGAACTAGGTTCCATAGATTGAGAAGGACCAATAGAAAAACATAGTTCCTCACTAAAGATTGTTGAGGCTAGTTCAGCCATTGTTACGCTATTTGCTCTCCGTGGTGCAGTATTAGGTTCAGGCCCTGGAGTCTTTTCGGTGGCAGGAATGCTGAAACCTGGCACTGTTGAGATGGACCTCTCAATGGTTAAGGATTTATCAGGAAGGGCCACAGTTATTGGACTGTTCAATGGGAGATCCGGCAGAGAGGCTCCTTCATCAGCAAGAAAAGATGTTTCCAGAGCCAAATGGTAAGCTGCAAAAACTCCGTACTGAACTACATGTTTTACCTTCTTCAATTCATCCTTATCAGCACCTTTGAGTAAAATCTGTCAGATCAGAAATATAAAAACTAATGAATACTTCTTTACTAGTCTCTGGATCACAACTAAGCTAGTCCTAAATATTCAGCACCCCAGAAAAATAACTAGTCCTAAATGATATAGAAACAGTCACAAAACATTCAAGATAACTTTTTTTGGATGAAATACCCAAGGGAACTTGGACATGGTAACGGATTATCTATCTATGAATCCTGCTAGAAGTTCTATAATTACTTTTCTTATTTAGATTAGAACGAAAATGACACAAAAATAAGGACTTACAGTACAACCCAATGGTTTTGGGCAGCCTTCAAAATACATTAAAGTCTTCACTGCTTTTTTACCACCCTGTTCAGCACTACCTATATCTTCAAGAAACTTCTCCACATGAAATGTCTCACAGTTGCCCAACTTCTGTGATGTGAGGTGATCAATTGAAGGCACTATTTGAGTGCCTGTACAGCGTGCTATGCGCTCCAAAAGTGGTCTCTTGATATTGAGAACCAAAGATATTTCTTTTGCAAGAAGATACTCCTGTGCATATCGAGAAACTGATTTCTCAACTAAAAGGACATCAGGATGGTGTGAAGCTATCTTTGCCACTGCCATCTTCAGATGGTCCATTTCCTAAATAAAAAAGCGAATCCATAAGCATGAACGCAATGTATCTAAACATATTAGCTAGCGAACTAGCAACCAAGCAAGTGCTAGATAAAACCAGTAAGTGGTAAACAATCACAACCTGCTGTAACAGGGTATCAACACTAGATAAGAGGTTTGTAACACGCTGGTACTCAAGAGCTCCTCCGAGGATCAACAAACGAGGTTTATCTACTTTTGATGTCATCCGCCGGTGAGCTACGTTTTTCTTACAAACAACTCCTTTTACCACCACACTGGGAAAATATAAAATACAAGAAAAAAGTGAAAGGAATGTAAGGACTGTAACATACAAGTTCTCTTTGTTCTATGATGCAGTTTAATGATATACTAAAAGGTATTACTGGATATATGACATCAAATAGAAATAATTGTATAGTAAAAGTACATATGCTTGCTGATATTAGACCTGAACAACTATATTGCATTTACCTTTCACTGCGGTGTCCACATGCTATACATTTCACTTTCACATATCCACCTGGGTCCATTCCTCCACCTGTGCTCATATCTGGTTTTAATAATGTAGCAGCCTCCCATGACAGAGATGTGATGATCTCCAACCAACTGTCTTCATCATTGTTTTCAATGGAAAGATTCTCAACCTGTAACAGCTGAGCTACCAAAGCCCTAAAATGCCCATCAACTACATTCTTCATGGCAGACTTGTGCTCCTCGCCAGACCTATCTCTTAGGCGAGACTCCCCACTTCCGAAACTGCTGGATGTACGTAAATATCCCCACTCGCCTGTGGCATTCCCACCACCATCATCGTCGTCATCAAACAAAGGTTCCCGCTCATCATCCTCATCTTCCGGTTCGGGGGGGAGCCATAGAAGCCCATTGTTTTCAAAATCTACAGGATCAGAATCAACGTCCTCTGAGACGTATAAAGAAGAAGATGGTTCATTTTCATCACAGATGTCATGTTCATATTCATTTTTCCCATTAGTTGGAACTCCTTCCAAACCCTGCGTGTCAAAATTTTGGGGAGTTGAAGAGACTCCTGAATTAGTGTTTTCTCCATCACGATGCACCATTTGTGAGCCATCAATATTACTTCTTCCATAATACTCAGCTTCACCATAGTAGCCGTCAACTCGAGGATAATGGTTTATTTCAGAATCTGAATGATATGCACCATACTCATCCTCATCATCATCACTCCTGAAGTAAGACAAAAAAAGGTTATGATCTGCGACAAATTGCAAGAAAAATCAACACCCACTTTCATCAATGCAGGAGCAGTAGCACTGATGGACTAAATGCAGTTTAAATACAAAATGCTGGTTGGGCATAACACATGATCTAGTTATATAGGTCAATCAGCAATGACCACTTACATATATAGGTCTCAGATCCCTTAGCACTAATGTTTATATTACCAGTCTCCTTAGCTTCAATCCGTTAGTTTTGTCTATTATATATAGTTATAACGTTATTTTGAATTGGTCATAAATACAATGAAAATATGAAGAATGTATGAGTAAAGGAATATGAAGATAAAAGATCACAGAGGAAATCCATCTATTCTTGAAACGAGGAGAAAAAGTATAATTACCTGTTAATTGAGAATCCATATTCGTTTAGTGATGGGTTCCCCATCTCTGAAACAAGATCATTACTCCTTCTTAATGATGATAAACCTTCTCTATCAATGCCTTTTCCCATTATTGCTGATTGATGCAAACTCAGACCAGAACTCTGTTGCATTTGTTGATAAGATCCAGCTGAATAAGGCACTGAGCAAAGACTATTGTTACTGCTGTTAACAGTGTAACTGGATTTACTGCTGGCCGGGCTTGAAGGTGATAGTGGAGCACTACAATCCAAATCGGGGTCCTGATTTCCGTTGTCAAAAGAACCTTTGCCCTCCTCCCATTGCTTGTAGCAATAATTACATACACGAATCTTTTCCAACTCTTCCCAAGGATTCCTTTGGCTGCTGGATGGGGCAGGAACTGAGTTTGCTGTACACTTGGCACAGAAAATTCGGCCACAATGACGACAATGGTGTTTACGATTAAATAAGGTGAACAGGGAATCGCACTCGTAGCATTTCCTACAACTATGATCGGGCATCCAAAAATCCCTGGACACATTTGCTGGCTCTGATCGCCGGGGCTTCCATGACTTGATGATGCTAACGAGCTCAAAGAAATTTTTTTCTGGACCATCCATTGACAAAGAAATCTGCTTCCCCTTTCATTATGTCATGCCCATTTGCCACTCTTACCAGACCATAATTTTTAAGCAAATTCAACCAAAACAAAGAAACTACAATCACAAAGAGTGCAATCAATCCAAAAGATCCTAAGCAACAGTAATTACAACTCAAGTGCAAGCCCTCCAAGTCCCTAAATTCAATTCTTCTACTTCCACAAACAATCCCCAACGATGTTGAGGTAGTTTGTGGTTCCCCATTTCTGTCTGAAAAGCAACTTCATCAACGCATCAAAAGACCAATTGCCACCTCTATTAAACCTTGAATTCAAAATTCATAAAGAGAACCTACTTCTCCTACAGTTCAATCAATCTAACTCTGAACAAAACTCATCTACAACACATTATCAAGCAGGGACTACAGCTAAACTGATTGCATAATCAAACAACCCACCTGAAATTAAACAGAAAGTCACAGAATTCATAAGATACAGAAGCTCATACCGTATGAAAACCTTTCACTTTCATCCAAACACCATTAAAAGTTGCTACTTGGACATTTCCAACCTAAACGGTAAAAATTCATTTATCTTCCTTCTTCAATCACCCTAAGCTGCTAAGCTTGACCATTAACTTCTTTCCAATCCAAAACAAAACCATCATTCACGGAGGGATCAACATGAAATCTGTAGTCCAAAACAACAAATTTTTGTCCTTGTAATGAAGCTATTGAACTTTACGGTGATCAAACAGGAATTTCAAGCAGGGTCGTGCTCAATTCCGATTACAATTACCATTGACATGATAAATGATATCGCAATCAGATCTTCGCTGCAAAAAGACAAATTTGATACAAACAAGATTTGCGCCACGTAGTTAACGGACCCGGTGGCAGAGAAAGCTGAAATGAGAGACGGAAACAGAGAGACAAAAAGGGTTAGGTGAAGATATTGGTGGGAACACCAACCCAGAAACGATCTATTGCAGATTCAATCACGAAAAGCTTCAATCATGGATTATGATCATCCATGAAGCTTCTCCTCAAAATTTTATAATACAAGAATATCACCATTTAAAAAATAATAATCTGAGATTGACATGAATAACACCTGCTGGGATTTTTTTGGAATTTTACCCCTTATACACATTTGGAAAACGCACAATCATTAGAATTTGTTTTGTTATATATAAGTTTATAGATATCGAGTAATTACTCTCTGGTTCCATTATTTTATCTCATGAAGCATGTCGAGTCGTCTCGGCCTCCTTTTCTTTTTCCTGTGACCCAGACGGAGACTTGTCCTACGTGGTGGCATGACAAAATTCAAATGTGCAGCATAATATTAAAATAAAAATTTTATGTCTAAAAAAAACCTATTTTCAAAAAGAAAAATGCAAGTTGTAAACTTAGTAGCAGCGTTAAAATACGTATTTTTTCAGATAAAAAAATCATATCCCAAAAAATAATGTATATTTAATACTTCTATATTTAGTTTTTCCATAAACCTCAAAAAAAGTTTTTCCAATTTTTATATTAAGTACTTATTTTTATTTCTTAACCAGAAAAAAAGTTAGACCGCGTCAGAGCATGATCTATCAAAGTACCGGAGAAAAAAGGTCAGAAAGTCAAAGGAAGACTTTTAAAATATACTTTTCATTCCGAAAACACCCTTTCGTTGTTAGAAAATAAATAACTGAGAAATTGATTTAATAGAATAATTTAATTTAAAAATAATTAGTAATATTGATTAAATTATGGTAAAAAGTTATAAAATTGATTAAATATATTTAGACAGGAAGAAGAAAAGGCAAAGGGCAGATGAGAGAGAGGAGCGGGATAGGATTGTGAATGATGATGTGGATTTGACTTAGTTGTGGCAGGCGCAGTTTAGGAAAAGTTGTTTAGTTTGCAAGTGAACAGTGAGGCATTTGCTGTCTGCAGAGTTGGGACCAAATCCAATAAAGCATTTTTCACTCATCAACATCAAACAACAAACAAGCACAGCAATTAGCATTATCCACAAGCCACCAAAACCCGCGTATCATCCGCGCTTGCTTCACACCCAATTAGCCATCCACCACAAACATTCTCAAACACACCTTTCTTGTTTTTGTTCATTAAGATAAGATTAATTAATATGGTTGGAAGAGTAATGTAATTATAATTTTATTTTTTTTATTATTAATATATATTTTTTATAAATCTAAATTTTAATATTGATAGGTTGACACGAAAATAATATAAGCCTTAACTAAGTCTCTTTTAGGTCGTGATAGATTTACAAAGATGAGCAAAAAAATTGGTTAAGTGATGTTTTCATGCCCAAGTTAATGTCAAGGGCATAAGTAAAATAAAGAAATCAGAATAAAGATGAATTAAGTTTTTTTATGACTTACTTCTCTCATAATTAGGGTTTTTTATCCTTAGTGAGCCGCTATTGATGAATCTAGTCCACATCATTTAATATTCTAAAAATCTTATCAACAGAGCTATAACTTAGTGATAACATAAGGTACAAATATTAGAGAACCAAATAACAAGCTTAAATTTGCCCCAAGCACACACCTTTATCTCTGCAGTGCCCTTTTGACCAAGATATGTGCTACAGTTTTCTGAGGTTACCTTCTTTTTTCTGTTTGGATTTTGCCAACATTTGACAAGCAGAGACATAAGATATCATTTTAGGTTAAACAGTGTCAAAGTATGCAAAAGTTATGAAAGGAAAATTATTGGATGATTGACAAAATTATGCTTCCAGGTGTTTTTCTGTCTTATTAAAAAAATGGTTTATGATTGAATTGTTTAGGACTGATTTGAAGGTTCAAAAATTTGACGAAGGTCACAAAAAGAGAAATATGTAATCTTGTGCAGCTTTGCTAAATTATGCAGCTATGCTTACCTTATTATTTTTTTGTTGCATTATTTTTAATTCAATCATTTAGTCTGGTTTCCATCATATGCCAGCTTGAGCATTGAGACAAAAATAAAATATATATAAATCAATCAGATAAGCCAGCTAGCTATCAGAAAAAACCATAAAAAATCAGAAGAAAGATACCTCAACTAACTATACTTCTATACTTGATCTATAAGAAACCATTTACGCCTAAAGCAGGTCTCCCAGAAACCAGCCATCAAAATAAAAGAACATGAAAACAGTCAGCCAACAACAGAAACACATAAAACTGATGAAGCAAGTTATCTAAATTGATGTTAAGTGAGATAAAAACGATGCAGTAAAGAAGTAAAAGTTGCAGATATAAGTTCGTTTTTGTTTCTTAACTTAAAGATTAAATTTTGGATTTGAAAATTTTTTACATGATTTAAGAGTTTTTTCGACTAAGTGGTTAGGATATTAATTTTTGTTGTTCTCAATTTCTTAATTAAATCAAAAAAGTTCAGCGCCAATTTAAACTAAGTTACAACTGCATAGACCTCACAAGAAGGATTAACAACAGTCAGAAACCCAAGTAAACTCATTTACAATGCTATATGTTCAGAAGGAAAAAAACTTCTTATTATTGAATGCTTGAGTAAATTTTCAAATACAATTTGGTGCATTTAGCCAATTCTCTTTTGGCATATTCAAGCTATATGTACATCAGCAGAACAAATGCTCAAACGTCCAAAATGGCTGAATACAAAACCGACCTATCCCCATCACACAATTAAATAGCAAATAACATGCCATGCTGTGCCATTTTGGTTAATACTGAATTAGAATTTGATCATATATGTATGGCAGAATATAACCGACCTGACATACTTCAACTTTTTAAAGAATAATATGTGAAAGTGGATATATTGTATAGCTTTGCATTCTGCAGCTAAAAAATATATGTAATCCCTTGAAAGGTATGTACTGCAAACCATTGGTCTGAAGCCAGCTAGTGGAAAAATCTGAGGTAGTGTCAATAAAGTGAAAAAGGTTTGATGTAACTAGTATTATATCCACGTAAATTGCACTTAGTGTTCATGTTCCTTGAATTGTTTAGAACAAGTCAAGAACTCGAAGCACAGACATTAAGAAAGAAAGAATAGAAGTACTGTAAGTACATATAAATATCCATGGTTTCTCGTATGCAACGAAGTACCTGTATACATAGAACTATGGGTCTGTGTTGCTTTGATATTTCTTGCAATTTCACATCCAAACAAGATACTCTCACCCTCTGGTTGAAATCTCTCTAACTTATTAGAAAGGGATGCACTGTCTGTCTATGATTCAAATGGACAAATCATGTATCTTGATAACTACAACTAAGTGCAGAGACGAACTCATCTGATGGATAACAAAGGCAATACTTGTTTATGGTTCTTAGAAAGGTAAAAAACTAATTAATGAACGGCCTTTCAAACAAGCAAACTCAACTATATATATATATATATTTTGTGTGTGGTAAAAATTCAATTTTTCCACATTTTGGTCCGCTGCAGATCCACTGCCACAGAGAAAAAAGTTTCATTTTATGAGATCACCCTTGAATTGGATGAACCATATTGTTATAAAATGGAAAACAAGTTCTGGTCCTGTCTTTTAATTCTAGGTCTGTTCTGCCTAGGAAAGATACCGTCTTTGTTTTAGCAATTTTTTTATAGATGAGGTGGGCTGTCTCATTGCACTTATAGTATTTTATGTTCGTATGTTCTTTTCTTTACTTTCCAAACTATAATTTTATGCTTATGATTTGCTTATAAGATATTGGAGAAATTTCTGGATTACTATTTGGATTAAAAGGTTGCTCAGCCAGAGATATACAGTAATGCTAGTTGCATAGTTTTTATATTCATAAAAACTCGCGCAACTTCATGCCCTTCTAGTAAAACTTGATTTTCTACTTAGTTACGCTGGCGTGCAAATATTACCATTTCTCAAAGAAATATAGTGATTGAAACTTGTGCACGAGTTTGAGAATAAAAAGGTTGGTAAAGGAAGCCTGTTTAGTTAAATACAATCGAAGCATATTCAAATTACTATGAGTTGCCTGACTCGAATTAGATTAATCGGTGTCTAATATAATATTACATATCAATGGTTCATATAAAAAAAATCTATTATGAGCAAAGAAAAATGTTGAAAAGTATAGCTAGCTGAAGATAACACGCCCATATTCCCTACACACCCAATTAATTAGCATATCACAAGAGTTGTGTGTCATTTGTTGTCGGCTACGACTGAAGAGTTCAATCAGTAGATATAATATGTGGAGCAATCTGACATAAGCTTCTCATTTCTCATAAGCTTCTTAAAAATATTGATAGTGGGTGTACTGTGAAGCTTCTGCAGTCTTTATAATATATAGAAACTATTGAATGTGCAATCTGTAGTTCACAATCAAGCACAAGTAGGAGAGACCTGACTTAATCTCCACGTTGTAACAGTTGAAAGTCTGAGATGGCATAGGGCAAACAGTCACTTAAGTGATAAGCATAAATGAAATTAGTACTATAATCCTCAAACTTGCACTTTTGGTGTTTTTCTTAAAATTTTTTAGGAACAGGACAAAGAAACTAGAATATAAAAAGGAACAAAGAAAAAGAATACATCTTTAATTTGCATTTTTTACTTGGCAACTTGCTAATCTTTTTGTTTGACTAGTTTAATTATTCCATGTTCAACAAGGTATTCATAATCTTAAATCAATTGTGATATGATTAAATATCTTCATGGAGTTCTTATTCCTTATATAAAAGAAGTAAAGCACCATATCAATTATTGTTTGACATAAACATCCAGCCATGGCAAAAGTTCATCCTCAAGCACTGCATGGCCCTACTTTCACTTCAAAACAAGAGACTTTCACTATATGGATGAAATCTCTGGTACTGAATGGAAAGGGATGCACTGTCTTTGATTCAGATGGCCAAATCGTGTATCGTGTTGATAACTACAACAACAAGAGAAGAGATGAAGTTTATCTCATGGATCGAAAAGGCAATGTCTTGTTTACTATACTGAGAAAGGTACACACGTTTAAAAGTTGCATACTTTCAGATAAACTCAATCATAACATGCTTTTTTGTGCAGCAATCTAAGTTGTCCAGCTTCTGGGAGGGATACAGATGCAGAGCCTCAAAGGAAAACAGGAAAGAACCAAGCTTTCGAGTTAAGAAAGCTTTCAGGATTTGTAAAGGGACTTCAGCTTACCAAGTTGTCCTTGGATTGGACAAGAGTCAACCATACTGTCATAAAATACAAAGCAGCACTTGCAAGTCATTTTGCAATATATCAGATCAGTTTGGAGGGATGGTAGCTGAGGTAATTCTCTTCTGCTTTATAATATTTTTAGGTTAAAAGCTTTGTTCATACAACTTTCATTGCTATCCCATGTTTAATTTCTATGAGCAGTTGAAGAGGAAGAAGTCAACTTGTGGAGTTGATTTAGGAGAAGATGTTCTGACAATGGTAGTGGAACCAAATATTGATCTTTCTCTTATCATGGGGCTTGTTGTGACCTACAGCCTCATTAACTGTAAAATTTGATTGTTTCGGAAGCAACAGAGTGCTCTTTGTAATTAGCGTATTGAACAAATTTTGGGACATTTCAAGATTGGCAATTCAGTGGTATGGATAAAACAAAGAGATGGTTTTGGGAGTTTGAAGAAAAGCTTTAGAGTTGGCTATGGCAACTGTAATCTCAAAATTCGGTTACTCTCTTTTGTATTGAGCAAGCTAATCAAGCAGCTGATGAAGTTTGACAGTGGATCCAAGATTGCAAGTTATTCTTGTGAGGTGAACTAAAACGAACAAGTTTAGGATTCTCAAGGTAGTTGACAGTGGCTGCTTTTTTTTTTTGCTATCCTGTTTTTGTTTTTCCTTCTTCATGTCTTGTCCCAATCCTCTCCCTACTTAGGAATAGTCATATATTTGTACTCCTAATTATATGAACATGTCTTTTGTTGGGTTGATGCTTTCTTTTTTTCATGTAATGATAGTGGCTTTTCTTTTTTCTTTTTTTTTAAAAAAAAAAATTCACTAATCTAAATTAAGTTAAAAAGAAATACAATTGCAATAAAAATTCTCTCTGCTATGTTGCAGTGGCATTCATTGGTTCAAACCTGAAATAGTGGGTTTCTTATGATAAATTATCAACCAAAAATAGCTCAAGATTATGTTATTACTCCATATCACATCCTTTTTATCGTTTCTTACACTTTAATTTGTTAATGTGACAATTCTTAATTATATAGATATTGTATAAAAAATTATCTTAACACATATACAAATTATAAAACTTGACTTGATGGTTGTCACCTCTTTACAAATTTTTTTTCATTTAAGATTAATTATAAGTTTTAAATAATGTCTCGTTTGCTCCCCTCATAAGGCAAACAAAAATGTAGGATATATTAATAAATTAAGTTGTAAAAATAATAATTCCCTTGTGTTAATTGTAATCTTCAATAAAATATAGTTTTTCTATCAAAAATGTAAAAAATTTAAATTGCAACAACATACAACACGCATTCTGAAAAAAGAAGGTTAGGACAAAAAAAAAAAGAAGAGAAACGGTCTCGTTTTGTGCCAGAAGTTTATGCTTTCTTTCTCCTCCTTTTCTAACTTAATCACGGTCATGTCTGTAACTGTGAATTAACCATAATCCGAATCTCCTTTTCAACACATCGGAATCTTTCTTTCTATACTTTCCCGGCATACTCGCTTCCGGGATAAAACGCGATAATCGCACTGACGTGCGCAACGTATCGTATTAATGTGGCGAAGATCAGCATCTTTCATTCTCGACAAGCAGCAAAGCGATGCCGCTTTCAAGCCCGATACATTAACAACCTCTCCACCTCCGGATACTGCTGCCTACTCTTCTATGGCAGATACCTTTGAGAACCCTAATCCTAAAATCTCCGCTTACTATCAAACCAGGGCGCAACACTATGGCGTCGTCACCAGCGACTGGCTCGCCCAGGCTCAGGCTGCTATTGGCCAGAACCCATATGATAATGGAACTTCAGCAAGTGAAGTCAGAGTGGCCGATCCTGACAAGCCCTTTAGTGTGATTGACGAGTTTAATAACTGGCGAAAACAGCCCGATTTGGCTGAGGCCGTTGCGGCCATTCGCGCCTTGGCGGCTGTGATTAGGTCCAGTAAGGCTACGACTATGATGGAGCTGGAAATTGAGCTCAAGAAGGCATCTGATTCTCTCAAAGTAAGTGACTTTTTAAGTCATTTCCATTTGAAGCTAAAATTAGAAAACAATGAGCAAAAAGAAACTATGGTATAATTCAAAATATAAGAGGTCCTTTGTTAATTGTTAACTTGGATGTGCTTTCCAGTCATGGGATACAACCTCTATCTCTTTGACGGCAGGCTGTGATCTTTTCATGCGATATGTAACTAGAACTTCTGCTTTAGAATATGAAGAATTTAATTCAGCGAAGTCTCGCTTGATTGAACGTGCTGAAAAGTTTGGGGAAATATCACAGAAGGTATGGAGCTCATCCACGAGCAAATTCCTGGGTGGCATGTCATTTTTCAACTGCTCACAATAGCAAATATTTCTTTTTTTGTCCTGTAGGCTCGCAGAATTATTGCTATGCTGAGTCAAGATTTTATATTTGACGGCTGTACGATTTTGGTTCATGGTTTTTCCAGAGTTGTCTTAGAAGTTCTGAAATTGGCAGCTCAAAATAAGAAACTGTTTCGGGTTTTCTGCACAGGTTTTCACTCATACTCCAATATTATATGTATACATTTGAATTTGCAGAAGAATGCTTAATATTTTTATTTAGTTGTGAAAATGAAAACCTATCATTGATGGTAGTTGTTCATCTCTTCTAAATATACCCTTATAATGAAAGTAAGAAGTGTCAAAATAAGCATATTTGTCCTATTATTCTCTTTGAAGTTTCGAGCAGAAAAGTTGAAATTATATTCCACATTCTTGCTGATTGCTTCTGGATTTTCTTGCCTTAGCAAATTGTAATTTGAAATCTTTTGCTCTGAGGTTTCCATGATTAGCAACGTATGAATTGAGACTTAAGAATTTCTTTCCGAAATTTGCAGAGGGAAGACCAGATCGAACAGGTTTACGGTTGTCCAATGAGCTGGTCAAGCTTGATGTTCCCGTAAAACTCCTAATAGACTCTGCGGTGGCATATACTATGGATGAGGTGGACATGGTTTTTGTGGGAGCAGATGGAGTGGTTGAAAGTGGGGGTATAATCAACATGATGGGAACATACCAGATTGCGTTGATTGCTCACAGTATGAATAAACCAGTTTATGTGGCTGCTGAAAGCTACAAGGTATATTTCTCCATGCAGAACTTGTTCTATGTGGTTATTTAAGCATGCTCATATCCTTTTCACAAGTATGACATTATTTAGGAAACGGATATACCATTTTTACATGTTATGTATGTGTTACTCTGCAGTTTGCTCGTCTTTACCCATTGGACCAGAAGGATTTAGCCCCAGCCTTATGTCCTATTGACTTTGGTGTACCAATTCCATCCAAGGTTGAGGTTGAAAAGTCTGCCCGGGATTATACACCTCCTCATTATCTAACTCTTCTTTTCACAGATTTGGGTGTTCTCACTCCATCCGTTGTCAGTGATGAGCTCATCCAGCTATACTTATAGTCACTCAAGTGTAATTTCTTTCCGATCACGTGTCTGGCTGAACAAGTTAATAACAGAACTTGAATTTGCATAAAAAGAAAGAAGTTTTCATTTTGCTGGTTTTATCAAGTATCCGCATTTGGTTCCATTTTTATGTATGCCAAATCTTATTGACTTGGACGAAGAGGATAAAAGAAAACAACTAGGAATATTCTCACGAGGTACAAAATTGGTCATGCACTACTAAGACGTTAAGGGAAGAAAAGTTAACATGTAAAAAAAAAAAAAAAAATTGCTCAGGAAGACCCCAAAAACTGAGAGCTTAAAACTTGTATGTTAATTGTAAGCATAAATATTTAGCTTAACCAAGGCTAGTTTCCAAATGGATCTCGTAAAACGAGGTCTTGGTTTCATCTATCGAAGTTGTTTTGAAGGCTAATTAATTTTGTTTCTTGGGCGGAAGCTTCTCCATGAGCTCTGCAACATCAACCTCACCAATGTGATTCTCCGGAATCCAGTTTCCAGTCTTTAGGAACTCTCATCCAAAAGATCTGCTTCTTCTCGTTAGTAGAAAAGCTGACAGTGTCAGATGATCTTACCACCTTCTTCTTTCATCACTTTCGCTGCTACCTGCAACTTTACATTCTCCACTGCAACCTCGTATTGATCTTTTGTTATACCACCACCACCGTCATCAAGCAAACAAACACGGGGAGAAAAAAGATAAGAAGAATTCAGAGAATGAGAGCTAAACTGAGAAGGAGAAATGGGCCAATAGGAAACTTGACGAAGAAATCGATAAACGTTATAAGAGTTAGAATTAAAGAAAATTAAGGTGGATTTTTTTTTTTTTTGAGATAATGGTGAAGGATTTGTTTAGAAGAATGGGCATATATAAGCGGACAAACTGATTTTCCTACCGCTGATACAGTAGCCCAATAAATATGAGGAATTAATGAAAATGGAAATAATCATTATCCAAATAAATGAGCAATTAATGACTTGTAACTCGTGTTATTCTTTAATTAGGAAAAAAATATTCTGCAAGAAAATATCTCCTGCTTCAATAGAAATAACATCTCCCAAAATCATTTTAAACGATGAGACTGTTACACGTATTCATGATGTCCAAACATTTATCAATATAAACACAACGGTGTCGTTGGGTGTGTGGATTCGCTTTGTTGGTGTCAAATAATCAAATTATATCAACATGGTATTACATTGTTAGACTACATATATTCTCTTCAATAACGCAGACTTGATGTCACCACTCATTGTACTACTTAATGGGCTTGAGAAAGTGGCACAAGTTCAATGATTTGACTCATTCTCTTTTTTCCTAATTCGAAAAAGCAAAGTTAGGCTATACTACATTTCTAACGTTGTAAGTCCTAATCCTCATTTTTCTTCTAAAATTCCTAATCTACC
Source organism: Bauhinia variegata (assembly GCA_022379115.2). Classification (NCBI taxonomy): domain Eukaryota; kingdom Viridiplantae; phylum Streptophyta; class Magnoliopsida; order Fabales; family Fabaceae; genus Bauhinia; species Bauhinia variegata. The sequence goes on from CM039433.1 coordinate 13,557,743, forward strand.
TTCCAGCACATTGCTGGCCAATGTTGGGGAAATATATCAAAGGAGTCGTCTAGATGCCATTGACGCCTGCGCATACCCATTAGCCACACCTTCAGGTTTCTTGTTGAAATTTGTAACGCTACAATGAGGGCATATGTATTCTAGCCCATCTGTCTTTGCATAATCCTGTGATATATCAGTCAGTCAAGTTAGGCTAATCTTTAAAACTAATGGCGGCTAAGAGAAACTCATTGTGTCATGCAACATAAACATCATGCTCCCATGTCTTGTGCTACAAAGATTAACAATGCACAAGTACCTTAAAAGCACCAAGACCTTGCCTCCTGTCGCAGCCGAAGTGGGCCCACTCCCCACATATGCCACAATTCACCCAGTCTCCAGCTGCACTACTGTTTTGACAGTTGAACAAATTGTAAGCAAAGTTATATATTCCTCTAAACATGGTCACCAAGCACCATTAGAAATAAGGTGATTCCAAGTTAAGTGTAATTGCAATAGGTAAGTACAAACCTGTGACACAACAAGCAGCACTCTCCATCAACATCATCATGTGCTAGTTCATATTCTAGAAGGTAGGTTTCATAATGTCTTTTGAGTGTATTTCCAACCCCCTGTGCATGTTATGATAGAGCCAGTTAATTCCAATCAAATCACCTCAAGTATCCAAGGATGAGATATATGGAACATACAGTCATTCTATTGGTGGCTGTATAATTATTCATCTTTGAAAATATCTGTCCTTTCCAGTTGATGCCATTGCCAACATGAAATCCTCCCCTTGTAACTACCTAAGAAACAAACATAACAATATTTACCACAGCCACTCACGCGAAGCGTTGTCACAGAAAGATTGGATAACTCACCTCTTTATATAAGTTGTAAAGGTCAAGCTGTTTCCCATTGAGTACTGCATCTGGGAACTCAGCAATACCACCTTGAGGTATAAGTCGACTGTGCCCCCGAATAATTAGAAATTCCATGACATCTTTCAGGAATTCCTCCTATAAGAAATTTGCAAGTAATTGTCAACTTTATAAGAAGAGATTTTAGTTAAATATTTCATTTCAAAGAGATCAGTAACCCAGTCAAATATTATTGTTGAATGTTGAGGACAGAATCTTATATTTTAATTTCTTTCTTTAAAGGAAATGAAAGAGAAAACCTTCAAGAGATTCCATTAAAACACCACGTATCTAAATGTATTTCACCTGACATACGTTAAAGGGAATGGGCGAAGAACTCACCTCGGAGCAAGTCTGCATTGAACCTCTGCCACAACCATGTTTCTTCAAAGGCAACGGGTTCAAGGAAATGAGCTGCTTGGACTGAGATGAGCCTGAAAATGATTTTCGCTGTGTTGCAGAAGATGACCCAATACTACTGCGCTTTGTGGGAACAATGATTGGTAAATGACCCTCCACTTGGGCACCGTCATAACCATTTGCCTCTGAAGGTCCAGAAAAGGGTGTCATTCTATGGCGATGAGCACGAGGGATTGGCCTCATAGCAGATACTTTTAGTCTCTGCCTGGCTGGAGTTAGTGGCGTGCTAATCCCATTCACCATTTTTGTATCTTTTTCCTCTTCTATGTTTTGATAAGCATCATTGAGGTCAAGGTTATCCTCTCGGCTTGGTTCACATCTCTTTCTAGTAGGAGGTGGTGGTTTCAACCAACCAGGGGTACTGCTGAAAATTATGTTGTTGGCACAACTATCTTTCTTGCAGTTTTCGTAAAAGAAAAGCAGACGCTCAGCATCATCTTTCTCAAATGAAGCAACAGGCAACCCTTGAATGCTGGCAATACCAAGTGCAACTAAACTTCGATAAGAAACATCAGGTGCTAGATGCCTCAAGATCTGAAAATGGAGTCATAGGAAGCATGCTTAGCACACAAATTGGAGAAAATTATGTTAGGCTGCCCTCACAGAATTGATAAGCATCAACAAGAACAATCTAATATTATTAAACATTTGGGAACTCCAATTAATATAGGACATATCAACTAGGTACTTTTTTCAACTGCCACATCAAGGCACATATACACAGGCATCTTATTACTATGCATTTTGATCCATGAGTGAAAGCATAAATTCATCGCTTCTAGGATTTATTAGAGGACTAACTCAGATCAAATAGCTTTCGCATTTTAAACACAAACCATGTATTATTCAATACTATATATGACTAGACCCTTAAAGAATCTTACGTAAGAAGATACTGGCATGAAAGGGAGGCTCAACCGGAGGTCATCCTATAACTATTGAAACACAGACAGATAATTCTAAGATAAAGGCATAATAGAATACAGAATAATAGTCAATAAAACCTGCAAAGCCCATTGAGGAAGCTTCATGCAAACTTCAAATACTGTTGATCCACAGGCTATTGAGGTAGATTTCCGAGGTTCAGAGACAGGCTGTTTGTTTCCCTCATTGAGTTGGACATGAACTAGCTGACTGTTCTCAATTATCTCATTTTTAATATGATTCTCTAAAAGCTGAAAAAAAAGGGGGTCAAAGAATCCAAAATTTTCAATAGTGGCTCAAAGTTTAGAAACAAAATATTCTTTCAATCCTATGAGAAAATAGTTGTGGGAATGGCATTGCAAATAGCATGGGTTGTCAAGTAATACAACTTCACCATAAAAAAACTAGTAAGTCACCTGATCATTGAAGCAAGTCTGTGCACTACCAGACACCAGAAGTGAGATATGGGCAGAAGTACAGGTCAATATATCACATCGCATAGTCACAACTCCTCGGGAAAATGTGCCTGCCTGAAGAGGTGGTGGAGAGGCACTGTAACAGAGCATAAATAGATTAATACATTGCAACGTGTCAATCCACATTCATGCATACAATAAAATCCTACAAAAAATAACTCAATTTTAAGAAGAAAACTGAGGCATAATCAAAGTCATCTAAGATGTAATTATTTATATACATACTATACCAGCATACCTAAACTTGCCATGGAGTTTGCTCCCACGTATCTGAAAAGATGAACAAGAAAATGAGGAAGAGAGAGAGACCAACTTGAAGAGAGAAAAATTGTAACAAATAGCTACAAGATGAGAGAACTAATAAATTTACTTAAAACTGCTAAAATTATGACAGACAGTTATAAATGATACTCAGTTTCTGTACCAAAAAAAATTGATACTTGGTTTCTCTCCAGGAAACACAATATAAAGAGAAAAAATTGCATGCAGAAAATGAAGGCAAAAATTTACCTAACTTAAATAACAAAATCTTCATAGAAAAAGTTTTTTGAGTGATCTCAAGATTTTGCTAAACTAATGGTAGGGAATATAAACGTTTTAAGTTCAAGCAAAATAGATTAATCTAATTAACCTATACAATGAACATACTTCAATGATTAAAAGTGCCCTGAGTCCATCCTCCAAAGATCTCAATAGTAGCACGTCCTGAAAAGAACAAGCCCATAGGTAAATGGCATCTTATTAGTGTACAGAAAATGCGGTAGGATTCAACGTAGCTTACCATGGTTGAAGGTGCACCACAGACAAGAAGTTTCAAGCTCACTTCATCATCATATATCTTTATGGCAGGAAGACACTCTGAGGAACTTTCTTCATCATCTTCAAATATATCAGGAGGGTCAATATTGACCTTCAGACAGTTACCAAGAAGGTGTGGCCCCATCTCATTACTAGCATCACAGCTCTCAGCAGGAAGGACATGATTGTTTTGAACACAATAAAGCTTAAAAGAAGCACGTGCAAGGTGGAATGCATCCCATGTATGAGTAGAAGAACTGCAATCCATGTCATAAACGGACATGAAATGTCAAGTCATTTTTTAAATTAACTAAGGAACCACCTCCTTTCATTTAAAAGGAGTGGAAATAAAATTGCACAGATGAATGGAAAAGGAAAACAGAGAAACAAGTCATATTGGCCTTCACACGTTTTGCGCATCCATAGCAAACAAATGACAGGTTAAATAGCCATTGATTGACTTTTACGATATGCAAACTGCACGAGTTCACAGTCAATTATTCCTTTTACTGTGGACTTGCTACATGGATGCATATTCAAATATGTATAAACATGCACAAGTCTTCACCAGCATGGATCAATCAGCTCACAAAAATCCAACATTATGATTTATCAGTAACATCGATATTTTATACAAAGGCTATCCGGCCAAAAGTAGCTATTGCGCACACAGTGAACTGACCAAACATTTGCATCCAGGGAAATCATAGCATACCTCTGCACCACTAAAAGGAACGCTTGGCGAAAATGGCACGCAGCATAACAAGAGAATGCATTCTTCCAGTATATTACGTATGGGACTCCCTGCAAAGTCAAACACCTTAAATGAACCTTTCTTTTCCCCCATGAACTTCTTAGGATGCACAGAATTCTAGTAATCATAAAAACACTTTTATCACCTAGCAACTCAGACAAAAATACCTTCGCATGAAGAACCTCTGCCAAAGTTTCTCCATTTGGAATTTCCAAATAAACCTGCAGAACGTAGATGTTTGGCAAAGTATATCAGATAAGATACCACATTTACATCACAAAAGCCTCGAGAAAATTGGAAATCAAGTAACCCATCGTATTTAATATTAAGAATTGGACAGACATGATGGAATATCTTAATAAAGGCAAGTTTAAGGGATAGACTAAACCATGACATTTATAGAGAAACATAAGCAAGTTTCTTCACTAATTTGTCCAGGGCCAAACATAAAAAAATCTTCATACCCTGAGCTGTTCCTTATCAACATATCAATTTTCACACGACCACAGCTGTTTCATTATGTGTCATACAACTAAAGAAGAAAACAATCTGCAGTTTTCGATTATTTGATTTATTTCTTACATTTACTCTACACTTCCTATCAATTATTTGAGATACGAAATAGTAAACTAACAATTAAAAAGTTCATCATAACAGAATAGCAATTTGCAAGAAAGGCAGCAGCAACACTTAAAAGCTCTGTCTTTCTTCACCGATCATAATGTGTATAACCCAGAGCCCTTTCAAAAAGAATAATAAATCTAGGGAGAAAAAAAAAAAGATTGTTTGGTCCAGTATGCGTACAGCTGTTGGCAATGTGTGTCCAAAGAGCTCTGATATAGCTTCGGACGAGGATAAGTCCACACCTCGCCAAACCAGTGAGCCAACTTCACCACTCGCAAACTGTTCTCCTTGTAAGTATACAAAATTTGGCTGATAAGATTCTAGAACTTTACGGAATTGCTCCTTTTCCGGATTGTTTAGAGTTTGAACCTGCATTTAAGACCATATAAGGTATAAGAAGCAACTAAGGCTTGCACGGTATTTAAGTTTGTATGTTGAAATAAAGGAAAACCGAATTGGGCACCTCCAGACGTCCTGAAGAAGTTAACTCAGGAAAAGGATATTTGGGCTGATTCTGTGGGAGCTTCTTCTCAAGTTCATGGTCGAAGCTCTTGTCGCAGGTGACAGCAAGGAGACTAAAAGTTTGTTTCAAAGCTCCTTGGGAATGAAACATCATCTAATTTGCACCTTGACACTAGTAAGTGTAACGAAATAACTTCTGCAGAAAGTTCTCACATAAACTTGGATCCCATAGAACTCAATTCCATAGGTGCCCCAAGACAAGCATCACCTTCAGAACTCCAATCTTACTGCTACCCTGATCAGAGCAATGTGATGAGTAGAATAACGTCCTCTCCCAAAATTGGAAACTTCCAGCATAAACACCGAATTATCAGACTTGGAAACATCTGAATTCAACAACGGAAAGAAAAAAAAAAAAAAAATATATATATATATATATATTAAAAACACACACACACACACCACCTCACATGGGAAAGCATGAAATACAGAGAAAGAACAAAATTTCTGTCATCGATGTAATCAAACCGCAGAAACCCCTGGATTACGGATACATGAACCACAACGTAGATGAAGAAACAGAAACTCACCGACCAAATTGAAGAAAGCCGTGGAATTTCGACGACCCGGATGAGGAAATCAGAAACATCAACAACTTATCAAGATCTTAGGACTATAATCGTTGGTAGTGGGGCAACTACAGAAACCCTAGACCTAAATGTAATTGTAAACCATTGGAATGATTTCAAAAAATGAGAAAAGAAAAGAAAAATCCACCCCCATTAAATAAGCATAAACCCGCATCTAATTTGTCAGAAAACCCAAAAAAAAAGTTCATTTTTTTTGGTTGAATTGGCAGATGCCAGACAGAGACACTTCCAAACACTGGTAGTACTATATCGAATTAACCACAGTCAAACTTACAGGAAACGGCTAAACTAAATCCTCAAAGGATACTAATTTCCAAATTCCAAATTAAAGAAATACCAACCGCGTTCACAGTCCGTTTCTTTCACATACAAAATTAAAAGCTTTTTATTGAATTCGATCAACAATAAGAAAAAGGAAAAGTCTTTGGCCACTTTTAGCCAAACTGAGTCTCGTGGGGAGTTAAAAATTATTAAGTTTAATGTTATCGTCCTGATCCAATCAAAATTACAACTTGAACAAAAGAAACTTCAGAATGATGCGATCTTTTTCCCTCCTCTTTCTACGCTCCTCTCTCCCTCAATATTTGATCTCCATTTAGCTTCATATTCTTTTGTGACTTGAACGTTGATTGGGTAAAGCGACCAGAGGCATTTGTTCAATGCTCCACTTCATTCTTCGTCGCCATCTTCTTCTCCTTTCTCTACCATTGATTTCTTTCTTTTCTCTTTCTCTTCCTTCGATCATTGCCATCATGTTACATTTGGAGGAAAGGTAAATGACAGTGTTTTGAGGTAACATTTGACGATAAAAATTGTTCAAAGTCGAGTTGGGCTAGCTCCAGAAAATTTGTCTCTTGAAAAAAGAAGAACCAGAAAGCTTGAAATTGCTGGAAAGTCAATATTGAATATCCAGAGCTGGAGTTTGTCTCATGAAGACATCGAAAAAAAATTGCCCAAGTAAGAAAAACTTGGTGAGTTTTAACAACATGAATCAAATTATAGCCAAACACACTCTGTGCTGACGATGAAAATATGATTACTGTAGTGTTTACCAATGTCTCGTGCAGAGTTCGAAGCCGTGGGTTTAAAAGCAGCAGCGTGGCTCATCTTTCAGGTGCAGGGCAGCTCAGTCCTATAATCGCTATGGTTAGCTCAAGTAAGACAATCACATGTTAAAAATTGAAGCAGTAGTATCCTTTCAATATTTTAATGGGAAGTGATTGTGGGGTCTATTTGGTTCATCTTGATGTACTTCGATACCTACCTATTTTTCGTTCATCCTCACACTTTTTCCTTTCTTTTCCTTTTCCTTATCGAATTCTTTCTGTTCTCTTCTTTTCTCCCCTTCTAATTCCTTAACATGCACCCAAGTTGCAGCAGAAACTGCTCACTAATGATGTCTTTATGGCTTGGCTTAGTAGACAAGGAAGACAAATGGAAATTTGTTGGTACAAAATTATATATGAACGTAAAATTAAAATAATGAACTCAGTAACAAAGCAGATTAAGCAGCTGCAGAGATCATGATCTAAAACAAAGTTTACTTTTTTAAAAAGAAATTATATGTATTAGCATTTATGTGCATGAGTGCATATACTTTTATACTACTTTTTTCCTCTACAAGTGGGTTTACATGAAGATATATACAAGTTATAAACAAAGGACGTGTCAATAGACAAAAAGATAGGTGGTGGGACCTACACGGCCGAAAAAGAAACAGAAACATCTGCCCACGTTTTAATCTATTCCAAACAATTTAACTCGTTCGTACAAAAGTTTTGGTTTGTTGATGCCTGATATTTTAATTATTTTCTTTTCCTTTCGTTACTGTTTATCATGTGTAATATTCGATTTTTACTCTTTTTTCTTCTGTTTTTTTTCCTCATAATATCGATCATTCTTTTACATATTGGCAAGATGTTTCATTTAATTTTCAATTTATGTGAACAATATCACCCGTGAAAAGTCTACTTATTGAGGAATCCTTTTCCAATTTAAGGTTATAGGAGCGTGGGACAGATTTGGAATAATAATAGTACTATATCATAATACATTATACAATTTGTGGTCCCATCCATGCTCAAGAGATAATAGACTTGAAAAGATCATTAGAAATAAATTAAAATTTTATATTTTATGTATAAAAAAAATAACAATTTATATTAATCAACTATATTTAAGTGATATATGTTTGTTCATTTATACATTACATAATAGAATTATATACTAATACCAGCACCAATTAATGTAGCATTTAACATTCCACTGCCAAAATGTTTCCTAGTAAAAACGTATAAATACATGCCATATCCATTTTTGCAACCATAGGTTTCCTTTTCAATATTTTATTCTAACTTTAGGCATTTAGGAGTTATGTTTTGATTTGGTTGTGAAGAAATTGTGATCCTCTAATTAATGAGTGCACCTCGGATCCCATCTCTTGAGCTGTTCAGCATTTATTCATTCGTACACCACAGAGTACCTGTCTACGTTAATTTCTCATTGGAATCTTGTGGTTAAGGGACAAGAATTTTCAGCAAATTTGTTTGGATTCTCGTAAGCTAAGCTAATTGTGGAGTGAAACCATTCCTACGAAAATGGAACATCTTGTATAAAAGTTGAAAGCAAAGGATTTGTATATATGCGAACACACTATTTATGCCGTCATTAGATATTAGCTGTTTGAATTTGTTTAACTTTTATGTGTCATATCAACATAATGATACTCCATATGCAAACACTTATTCTTTTTATCTGGCAATATGTGTGTTTGATAATATTTTTATTTTAATTAACTTTATTTAATTTTAAAAGTGGATTTTAACTATTAATTTTTTTTTTTTTTGGTGATGGGAAACTTTGATTCTCAATAAAAGATCAATTATAGTAAGTTATCAACGAGGGTTGGTGGCAGTCATAAAGAGTTAAAATTATTTAAATATGTAATATAAATTTTAATTTATACGTACATAAAAAATATATTTAAAAAATTTTTATTTTTATTTAAATTTTTTAATTAAATTATATTAATTATAAAATAAAAATTTTAATAATAAATTTATGTCCAAAATAGATATTGATAATGGAAAACTAAAAATATATTATAGTAAGTTCGGTTATAAACTACAGCCAGTAAAAGATCTAACTAGGTAAACACTTAAGAGATGTTCAACTTAGAGGAAGGCAGCCAATTAACAATGAATAATTTTTTATTTTTTTTCATGTATTATGCCATGTATGTATTGTCCGGTACCACACCGTCCACGTTAAAATATGTCCATCACAGCACTGCTCAATTATCTCTTGTCCCGGGTTTTCCACTTTTGTTTTTGACCGCAGTGAAGAAAACACGCAAATGCAGCCAAGCCCACAACAATCCCGGATTAAAATATTCCCGGCACGTGTTATAAAGTGTATTAGGGTTAAGTTAAACATTACATACAGTAAAATACAAAGTTCTATCTTTCGTGGGGTCTAATTTCCTTTAAAGACTCACCACTGCTTCCCTTTGCAGAACTCATCAATTCCTTTCTTTCTTCTCTGCTCTCTCTCTCTCTCTCTCTATTTCCCCTTCTGCTTATTATGATTTCAAAGTTCATGAGCCCCTTCAAGCTAGAAGGCCACGATGGGAAGCAGCAGAGCAAGAAAATAAAGCGCAGTTCTGCAGGTGGAAGATGCCATGTGAACTCATCACCAAACAGGACCACGGTGGTCGATGTGGTTGGTCTGAGATTTATCACCCACATCGCAAACTTACAAAGCAAATCCAATAATATTGTTATGAAATCCGCAGTAGTGAGAAAGGGAAACCAAACCAGACCTGTTGTTAATTCAGATTTTTGTTACCTTAAAACTTGTGATCTATGCAATAAGAAGCTCAGCCCAGAAAAGGACATTTACATGTACAGGTGAATGTCCAATTATTACTATTTCTGTGGTCATTTCATAAGTTAGAGAGAAACCCAAGATTATATGCATCTCGTATAACATGGGTTCACTTTCTTTCCTTAAAAAGTTGAAAACTTTTCATGACTGGTTCTGATTTACAATATCAATTTCAAAATCTGAGTTTGTTTTGTTTTGTTTTCTAATAGAATTTGGTTTGTGCAGGGGTGATCAAGGTTTCTGCAGCATAGAATGCCGGAACAGACAAATAGTGTTGGATGAAATGAGAGAATTAGAGAGCTCTACAAAGCAAATGGTGGCTTCTCAGAGGCATTGTTGGAACGATGCTCGTCGTGAGACTCGCCTCATTCTAGAAGATCTTCGCCTGCAGAGACTTAAATCTAATGCTGTTAAACAAAACCACTGGGCAATTGTTTCATAGCTGAAATCATTTTATTTAATTAGTCTATAAACAATATTATTCTCTCTTCGAATCTGCTTAAATTAATTGGACAAGTATGGGTGGTGACTGCAAATATTAGAGTGGGGAATCGACTGTAAATTTTTGTCACATACAAGCAAGACATTAATGGATAAGGAAGATTTTTCAGAATCCTGCTTTAATTTTTCTTTTATGCTACCTTTTAAAATTCTGTGATAAGTATCATATCACCTTCTGTGCGCATCACTGTCTCCTTTAAAACACCCCCACACACTGTGGACTCAACGTTAACCCTTCGGTTGATATCATGGGCTACCTCCAGATATTTTTCCACTCAATAATGTCAATCACGTATCCACAGTTTTGTGGAATAATGTGTTTGTGCTATCATGTTCATGTATCCTCATGGCTGATTGATTTGTACCTATCAATGACTTCTTGGTAAAATGCATCTCACTCCAGATAACTTTTTTTTTCAAAAGAACCAATTAATCTAGTAATGCTATGCATTCAGTCCATGAATGAAATAGAAAATTTGAAACAAACAAGGTAGTCATCAAGAACTGCATCTCATTCAAAAGTTCTTCATTACAAGGTAGTCATCATGAAGGATATTTATCCTGTGACTCTGGTTCACAGCATCCATATGGAGGGGCTGAATCACCATAACATACACAAGCAGGACATAGGGTGGTCCATCATCTTCAACATAAATTGGGCACCCATATCATATCTGATCAAGAACGTAATTACTTAATAAATACTTCCTATTGAGTATGGAACCATATTAAATTATTGTACCAAAAAAGAACAATTAAATTAAAGTATTATTGAATTGATTTTATTTGTAAATAAATTCATTATGAAACTTGCTTGGAATCATATTAATTTAATGACATTTTAATTTTCAGATCATTTCTAATGAGATGAGATGTTATCTTTAGAGATTCCCTAGCGGTAATTTGGCTTTATCAGTGTTTTGGTTGGAGGGATTTGGAGAGAAAGGGATGGATAGGATTCTTGTAAGACTATCTTGTTTAGTTTACAAATTAGAAGGGGAGGGGAGAATTTAGGGAGAGATCATACGAAAAAACTATGTTTTATATGATATATCTCTCTCATTTTTTCTTACTTTTATATAAGGTTATTATAATAAATTAATTTACTGTTCTCCTCTGTTCTTTTCTATTAAAATTCCTCTCTTGATTGAACCCATGTCAAATTGGCGACAATATCATTGCAAGAATAAAAAAGGCTCTCTTCAAACTACATCTTATTCATATACTTGCAATTGCTTACAATATTAGGGAATTTTACATTTTGTTGAGAAGATGATCGGTAGATAGATCATAGGAGCAAGGCAAAGTACAAACCCTTTTTAGTATTTGCTTGAACGAAAACATTATTTCAACACATGGCCAAAGCATAACCATTCCACTCCACTCCACTTCAGGGTACAAGTATATATATATATATATATAGTTGCAATCACATGAGAGATATTCAGAGTGTGAAACTCCTCTTATTGGTAGAAAATATATATAGCTATGTGTGTATGTGTGTGTCACGGAAGACTATTATTCTGAGGGTGATGCTGAGCTTGCTTAGCCAAAGCAGCACATTTCATGCAGTCGCAGCAAAATCCTGGAGGAGTAGGAGTGCAACACGCACATTGAGGACACACAACTCCTGTAATATATATATATATATAAAAAATATATAAACATATTAACAATTACATATATACAAGCATATATTACATATACCATTACATATACACAACACCATATATATATATACACATACATATATATATATACATATACATATATGAACTATTAATCCCTCCTGGTAATCACTTGTCTATTTAGTTTACCGGGTGATGGGAGTCGTGGACGTGCTTCTGCACATGGCAAAGTAGAAGACAAGGCCAATCCAAAGATGAAAATGGTCACCAACGCAAACCTCAAGCTGTTCACTGCCATTGCTTTCAGGAAATTGATAGAACTGCTTTATATATATATTGATTAAGGTCTGATCAGAATGTCGATGTAGCATTGCATATATATAATAGTTGAGGCATTGCGTGAGGACTGGGTACATTAGAAATTTCTACCTCATTAACTTTGAATTTAAATGTTGAAATATGAAATTTTCAGGATGATAAATTACATATGCCACAGGCAATGCAAATATTTCAAAATATTGAAGAATTTAAATAAAATTTTCCCACTGTTTTCCATAGAAAACTTGACTTGCAGGAAATTTCCTTGAAGGTTCTACTCTCTTTTTTTTGCGTTGACTCTATGACCTTAAACGTTTTTCTTAAGTTTGTCTCCCATTAATTAATGGATGGAAAAGAAATTTCCATCCAAGTGGAAAATCTTGTAAAACAATCAATTCTTAGGTAGTTAAGCACTTAATTTCTCCCACATTTGGGTCATTCTTCGAAAACAAAAGACTTCATTTTTCCACTACTGAAAACTTCCTTGAAAAAGAATGAAGCCAAAATTTGTTTTTATCCACATACTGCTTTGAAAATTCAAAGATGTCTAAGAAGTCTTACGGTTTAAGACTTTTTTTGATACGAACAAGCATATGGTTTATGGTTGTTGTATACTTGATTTATGAATTAAGTTCGTTCTAAAACATTTTATGTTCCAATTTCCAAACAAGATCTTTCAAACCATTCATTCAAATTTAATAAAGAGTCTCAAGTCCATTAGCCGTGACGTGACATCTTTATTTAAAAGTCAAGCCACCTTCATTTACCATCACTGAAATCTTTTCTCACACAATATACTTGTTAATATAAAATAAATGGATGATGACTTTTTTTCAGTTAACAAACTCAATAAAATGCTTTCGCAAAAGACCCTGATAACAGATATTAATTGCTATAACAATCTTGAATCACCAAATACATAAGTTAGTGCTATTGCAACTAAATAGGGAATTCCATCTGCTCCATCAATCATTTCTTACCTGAAAATTTTGAGTCATTTCAGAATATTCTTAGCACTCTCATAGTTCATTATGTGCTCCTGCTCCATGTAATGTTGCTAAAGTATCCATGAAGTAATCTTGTCATGTAACTTTCTTGCCATGTTAGCTTTTCTTTTTTCTTTTGCCATTGCTATTACGTGTTTGTAATTATAATTTAGTAGTGTAGTGACAATGTATTATGCTTTGATGGCTTGTAGCACATAGTTCTTTTAGAAAATATATATATATATATATATATATATAAAGGATTCCCTCTTGTTTTCTTGTATTTTTCCCCAATTCTTAATAACATTTCACTTTACGAATTAGCATAAACATGGATGGTGTAATCATAAAAGGATAGGCAACACTCTCTAAATGAGATAGAATTCAGGCAGAGATGAGTATTTTGAAGGACGGAAGAAATCTACATTTATTTGGCTTAAATTTGTATCTCAAATCCCTTCACATTCGGTAAGAGGAAAAGGAATTCACCGACAAAATAGAAGGAATCTGCTTTAAACATTGTCATAGAAGAATTCAAGATATGATCTTTTAAAATAAGATGAAATCACTTAATTATCGCAATTGTTATTAGAAGATACTTATTTGAAATATTTTGTTTTAAATACACTAGTTATGAATATAGTGGTGCAGAACAGCTGTTGGTCATTGAGCCAAAAAAATAAAATAGCAGTATAATGACTGCAATATTTTGGTTTCAGAAACAGATGCATGAAAGAGAACAAAAGAAGAAAGCAACAAGAAAATATGAATGCCCTATGTTGTGCAATATATGCTATGATACCAAACAAGCATCAATGATGATTAGATGCGGTGAGTGCAACCATCACTGCTGCAAAGATTGTATATCTGAGCATGTCACGGCCAATATACAGCAAAATATTTTACACATATATTGCCCTAGCCTAAACTGCTATGTGGAGTTCAAGCCAACAGCTCTAAGGTCCATTGCCAAAACAAGTGCTGCTTCAATGGAAAAGTGCATTGAAAAGATCATCTATTACTTGTTGGCAAAAGATTTACATTTCCTTCAAGGCTCTTTTACATTGGAAGAAGAATAAGAAGCAAGAGGAGAAATTCATAAAGTTAGCCAAACAGAAACTGTGGCAAAGATGTCCCAGATGCTCAATATATGTAGAAAAAATTAATGGATGTTCAAGCATCATTTGCAGGTAAGCTCTAAGAATTTAAGGATGTAAAATTTAATTTTCGATTTTTATATACACTGTCCTTTTTGATAATTTTATTTGAACCCATTAATGAAACCAGAAATATTTGCAAAAACTATGGAGTTTTGTAGCTGTTTCAGAATAATTTCATGTTAATTATGCAAAACTTTGTGGCCTATATAATAATTATGATTAATTAATTGAGCCAATCTGCAATTTTCAGATGTGGATGTCACTTTTGCTACCTCTGTACGTGGGCAGACTTGGACTTCTGGGTCACATGCTTGCGTGTGAATTGTTCTTATACATAGAGAAAGATATGTAAGTGTGTAGTTTGATTTTCCATAATCAGATATCAAGTTCAAAATTTGAAATTGATGCTGGGAACTTCAGAGAATAATTATGCTCATAGGATATATATACGTGGAATATTTTATGAAATTATCTTTAATTAGATCCACCTACCTTTTATTTAAAATGGGAAATTATTATATAGTTCAGAGTACGAGTTCCCTATAAAAAGCATCCTGGTAGTGTGGGTGGATGAAGAACAATTAAGATGCAGCAAATGTTTTGAAGCGAAGGTTGGTATCGTTTAAATATGTTGAGGTTAATTACTTGCTGGAAAATGAAGGATCGCAGGGGATTCCTAATCATATTTATCTTTACTAGCTAACATCTTAGTTCCAAAAAACTTGCACTGGACAAGACTACTCATTTAACTGCAGTTCATTAATTCTCAGACACAATATAATGTATATCAGGATCACTGATGCTGCTGCTGAGACTCTGCCTTAAAGTTTTTAGAACCCATCTCTATTTGCATGTCAGATAAAATCAAAGCCCTTTCCGAATGATGCCAAAGAAACTTAATTATTTCGCTCAAACTTAGAAGAAGGGAAAGCACACAGATATATTGCAATTTTCCTAAAACAAAGACTTTGTATTTCATCTTTTCAATTTTAATTTCAATCTCTTTATCTATATGCTTAGAGTTAATTAAAAAACTTAATGTTCCCATCTTTTCTATATATCTATATATATATATATATATATATATATATAAATACTTGGAAGAAGATTCTTTTTGATATTGTTATGTTTTGTAGATGAGGTTCCTTCCTAATTAAACTGTTGCTTCTAGTTTCCACACATGAAACTTTAATACACACCAATTATTATATTTCTGAAATAATCCTATCAATTGAAAGCCTAAACAGGTACCAGAGAAAAAACTATACCAATTAACAGATACCCCAGTGATCGAATATTTCAGTATAAGGGTTTTAAATTTTTTAAGTTTAAATTCTTTAGAACTAAGCCAGTAATTGAGATAAAATTTATACACACAGAAAATAGGCTACGCTGTTATAAACTTCAAATAGAAGAATATAAGAGAGACAGAAAGAGAGAGTAATGCTTCTGCCACCATATGCGTTCAATTAAATTCGTGCTTGACCATGCCTTATGATGTTCTGTTTTTTTCTTCCCATTGGCGTCTCCTCTTTAGATGACAAAGTGGCCCATCAGACATACCTTGTCATATCAGAGTACCTTGAAAGTTAATGGACCACCTATTGCATGTGTTAAATCTGGATGGTAATCGATATTCTAATTAGCTGTATCCTCAGCTAAAGTTGCATAAAATGACTTTCCCTAGCTATAAAAATCAAAAGAGAATTATGAAAGATATCCCCTTCTATTAGAACTAATTATAGACTTACGTCACAGAAAACCTAGGTACGAGTTCTACTACTTTCTATAGTCTATACTATGATCTTCGAAACTTCTGAGTTCTCACATCACAATTATGATTAATTAACACAAACGGCAGAGCATACACATTTGGACATAATGACAATTAAGTAGGAACCTAAATTTCACACGTAGGTGCAATTATGGGGTATTAATTTTTTTTTTCCATTTTTCACTTGGACATAGGCAAAAGTGAACCAGTATGCTGTTATGGCATACATAATCCAATAAAGTACTGTAATTAACTTAAATGAAAAAGGAGGGTTAGGTTAAAAAAAAAGCCTTTGATGTGTGCATAATTAATAGACTAGCAATCCACCATCGTCTAACTCCATAAAGAAATAATTCCTCTTTATCCACCGATGACTTAGCCATAATGGCTTTCGAGAATGAAGGGTTGATTGGCAAAAGATTAGAAGGCAATAATTGAAGGGAATTAGGCAATAAGTAATTAACAAGATGAAAGACGTGAGATTGAGAACCTTCTCTATCAAAAACCACACCTTTTCTTGATGAACGTGTACAAAGCTTTAATTAATGAAAACAAACAATTTGATCTCTTATCCTTAGAAAAAAGCTTCACTATTGATAACACACCAGCTAGCATAGCCTAAAAGAAAAAGGTACCATTTCTCTTAAGATGTGGAAGGTTTTACTTTGATTCGAAATCAAACTTAGCTGAAAGCTCAATTTCCCTCGCTTTACTTTACTAAATCATAATGAGAATCCTGCTATAATTGCCTCTGCACCAGCTATCTCAAACCCCACAAGATGCAACAATTTAAGCATCTCTTTTTAATCTCTTTCATAAATTTCCCTTTTACTTAATTGATTTCGTGGGCCTCATCTCCTATACCTTTCACTTTCTCTTTAGATGTTTATGACTCATTTTCCTTTGCACGGTAACAAAACTTGGCTTTCTTTGGGTTTAGGGTTTAACACAATTTTACTGCAGAGAACGTGAGATCAGACTCTTTTTTAACTGTGTTTTTATTCTTAGAGGCAAAGGGAGAAGAATTTGGATTTTCCTTTGTCCAAGTGTTTCAAATTCGTGATTTAAAAGAAGAGAGAGAGAAGAAAAAAAAAAAAAAAAAGTTTGTTTTTATCTTAGGTCCCCACCCTGTTCAACTTTACGTTAAGATCTTGCAGATATTGAGGTTAAAGAGAAAGAAACAGCTTGGCAAGAGGGTCAGCATAAATCAACTCCATGCAAGGAAGAAGATGATTATATTATAGTGTTTTGTTTCCATTGTAAAAAGGCCCACACCACTCAGTTACACTTCCAAAATGCCAATGATGGCATTAGCCTATCAACAACTGTCCATGCATGCGAAACAGAGACTTTTGATTGGGTTCCACTTTGAATTACCTTCTTTTAAATTACATTTCAGTTGGAGTTGGTTTCAGCCTCTATAATTTTATTATATATCCAACTTATCCATGTGAGCTCGTTTGATGCTTTGTATTTATATATATATATTAAGGGTATCCCAATTAATAGTTAAAGAGTATTTTTTAAGACATAAAAATTACTAAAATAAGAACATTCCTTGTAACAAATTCTTTTTTATAAGATATTTTTTATTTTTTTAATTCATAACGGGTTGCTAGTTTATAATTTGGATTCAGAAGTCCTCTACACCTAGAGAAAAGGAATTGTTGGGTGCCAAATTTGGGATTATAATATTACACCTCTGGTTACTACCATTTCTACTCGTGATTGCCGTTGGCTCAACTAATAATCCAAAATTGATTGACCGAAGAAGACAATCTAGGGATTCTTTTCTTGCCTACTTATCATCAATTTGTCACCCACAATACATGCACGATTCTTGGCTGCTTATATGATTACTAATTATTAATTGGCCACGCAATTTTGATTGACTCTTGAAGGGATGGTTGATTGAGTTTAAGACTTTAATACCATGAGGAGTTCACAAGCATAAGTACTAACAACTAATCTTTTTTTATTGTTTATTTGAGTAACAGTTAAGAATTTACTAATAAATAAAAAGGGTGTTTTATTATTATTTATTTTTATCTTAAAAAAGAAAGATATTTTAAATTGAAATAAAAAGAAGGATATTTTATATAAAATATTTTGAGAAAATATTGATTATTATTTTATTAATAATTAATTAAGCTGAAAGTTTGCATTTCTTTTCGTTGTTCAGGGGCTTACGTAGTTCTTAAACGCCGAAGATAAGAACGCTTCTAGAACTGTATATAAACGTATAAATATAGTATCAAGGAAAACATTAGATCCCGTCTCTAGATTTTGTCTTGGAATGTCAATGTCACCAAGAGAAAAAGAATACTGTTCCTTTTCTTCGGGCATACAAGTGTCGCTGAGTTAATTTCTGTCTTTAACGGTCCGTTTGATTTGCTAAAAAACAAGGGACTGGACAGTACAAAAATTTTTGTCTCTTGTTTGATTTGTAAAAGACTATAGTACTGGACAAAAACTTGTCCATGGTACTGGACAAATCCTTGAATTTTTGTCCCTCACCAAACCATGGGACAAGAATTTTTCCAGAGTACTGGACAAAAATTTTAACATTGTTATCTCTCAAACCATTTTATAATTCTCTATACTTTGGCTCATCAAATCAATAGCGGTAAGTTCTAACAACGGTTATCAATCAGCTAGATATTCACAACGGTAAGTGACTGGCAAGGTATCGACAATGATCAGCGACCGACGACGCTTTTTTAAATTTATATTTTTATAAATTACTTTAATTGTTATAAATATTAAAATTATATTATATATTTTTTAAAAAATAATAATATAAAGTATTACTATAAATTAGACCAAAATGATATAAAAAATTTTATCCAATACGTTAAGCAACAAACAATGGACAGTACAAAAGATTATCCTGTACCTCAACTCTTTGTGTTGTGCTGTTTTTCTTGTACTGTCCAGATATCAAACGCACCTAACTCTTTCTCTTTTGGCTGAAATAAAATAAAATAACAGAACACACACAAAAGGTTAAGGCAGTATACCATTACATTAAGCTTATTAAAATACCTACAAATTTTTTTAATTGAAACCAAATTGCAAAGGATTTAGTTTTTATGATTACGATGGAGACCAGCACAGAATCTACCTGCTGCTAAGCATTCTTCACTATACACTATCAATAGAATATTCATTTGCCTGCCTCAACAATGTACTACAGTAGTGTGGCTACATGGAACCTCTCCCTTCCACCCACCATACACACCCAAGCACGTACTGACATTGGAACCCCCTATCCCTCCTTTTAAATTTTGTTCACAGCCAGACACAGCACCACGCTCACTTCTTCACCATTTCCATGGCTTCTTCTCCCTCTTTCTCCCTCATTCACCTTTTTTTCATCGCCATAGTCTCCGCAGCAGTAGCTACTGATGCCTCTTCTTCTTCCAACTCTGGAAAGAAAACCTTCATAATCCAAGTCCAACAAGAATCCAAGCCTTCCATTTTTCAAACACACAAACACTGGTACGAATCCTCCCTCGCTTCCATCTTAACCTCCACTCAAACGAAGTCGCATGATGAAGATGCCAGCCGCATTCTTCACACTTATGAAACTGTATTTCACGGTTTCTCTGCAAAGCTTTCGCCTTTAGAGGCCCACGAGCTCCAAACGCTCTCCCACATCATCGCCGTCATCCCAGAACAAGTTCGCCATGTACAAACTACGCGTTCCCCCGAGTTTTTGGGGCTCAGAAAAGCTGACAATGCTGGGTTGCTCAAGGAATCCGATTTCGGGTCGGATCTAGTCATCGGAGTAATTGACACTGGTATATGGCCCGAGAGGCAAAGCTTCAATGATCACGATCTGGGTCCGGTTCCACCAAAGTGGAAAGGTCGGTGTGTCGGTGGAAAAGAATTTCCGGAGGCCTCTTGTAACCGGAAACTGATCGGAGCTCGGTATTTCTATAATGGGTACGAAGCTACTAATGGGAAAATGAACGAAACGTCGGAGTATCGTTCTCCGAGAGACTCTGATGGTCACGGGACCCACACGGCTTCAATCGCCGCCGGGAGGTATGTCTTTCCAGCTTCTACCTTGGGCTATGCGCGCGGAGTGGCGGCTGGTATGGCTCCCAAAGCTCGGCTTGCTGTCTACAAAGTCTGCTGGAACGGCGGCTGCTTTGACTCTGACATCCTCGCTGCATTCGACGCCGCAGTTGCGGACGGCGTAGATGTCATTTCACTAAGTGTCGGAGGTGTTGTCGTGCCATACTATCTCGATGTTATTGCTATTGGAGCTTTCGGAGCTTCCGAAGCTGGTGTCTTTGTCTCTGCCTCCGCTGGCAACGGTGGTCCCGGTGGCCTTACTGTTACAAATGTCGCACCTTGGGTCACAACTGTGGGTGCTGGAACTATAGACAGAGACTTCCCTGCTGATGTCAAGCTTGGCAACGGGAGAATCATACATGGGGTTAGCATCTACGGAGGACCGGGTCTAGCACCGGGTCGGTTATACCCAATTGTGTATGCGGGTACTGAAGGTGGTGGTGATGGGTATTCTTCATCACTTTGCTTGGAAGGTTCATTGGATCCCAAAATGGCGAAGGGTAGAATTGTTGTTTGTGACAGAGGCATCAATTCAAGAGCTGCAAAAGGTGATGTGGTGAAGAAAGCAGGAGGAATTGGAATGATTTTGGCCAATGGAGTGTTTGATGGTGAAGGATTGGTGGCTGATTGCCATATACTGCCGGCCACCTCTGTTGGTGCTAGCGGTGGCGAGGAAATTCGGAGATATATTTCAGCAGCTTCCAAATCAAAATCATCACCTACAGCTACCATAATATTCAAGGGAACCAAGCTTGGAATTAGGCCAGCACCAGTGGTGGCATCTTTCTCAGCCAGAGGGCCTAACCCTGAGTCCCCTGAAATTTTGAAGCCAGATGTTATAGCTCCTGGATTGAACATTCTTGCAGCTTGGCCTGATAAAGTTGGGCCGTCAGGGGTTCCCTCTGATGGCAGAAGAACAGAATTTAACATACTTTCAGGTACATCAATGGCTTGCCCACATGTTTCTGGGTTAGCTGCTTTGTTAAAAGCAGCACACCCCGATTGGAGCCCTGCTGCTGTAAAATCAGCTTTGCTGACTACAGCATACACTGTGGATAATAGGGGAAAGACCATGCTAGATGAGTCCACCGGCAATGTTTCCTCAGTTTTTGATTATGGTTCTGGCCATGTTCATCCGCAGAAGGCCATGGACCCTGGGTTAGTATATGATATTTCTACTTATGACTATGTGAATTTCCTGTGCAATTCAAATTACACCACCCAGAACATCCAAGTGATTACAAGGAAAGGTGCAGATTGCAGTGGGGCAAAGAAAGCAGGACATGCTGGAAACTTGAATTACCCATCCTTGTCTGCAGTTTTTCAACAATATGGAAAGCACAAGATGTCTACTCACTTCATTAGGACCGTGACCAATGTTGGAGATCCAAACTCGGTCTACAAAGTCACTATTAACCCTCCAAAAGGGATGGTGGTCACAGTGCAGCCAGATAAGCTTTCATTTAGCAGGGTGGGTCAAAAATTGAGCTTTCTTACAAGGGTGCAGACTAGGGCCGTTAAGCTTTCCCCTGGAAGTTCAAGTATTAAGAGTGGTTCTATAGTTTGGTCTGATGGCAAGCACACTGTCACAAGTCCCTTGGTTGTGACAATGATGCAGCAGCCTCTGTAATAGTGTTTCGAGGATTTTGGGTTGTAGAAATTTTGGCATTTCTTCTTCGTTTGTCTTAGAAATCTTCATATTGCTCTATATATGTATAATAGAGAATGTGTTTTCTGGAGGTTTTCGATTTCTAAGAATGATGGAGGTTGTTTGTAAGACGAAGTATGAAGGTATTTCCTTCTTGTTGTAAAACTAAGAATGATGATTGTAGAAATTGCTGCGTTAAGGAGGGACAAGGATAATGGAAAGATCTTTTTTCCTTTTGAGTGTTTTGTTTGAATCTTCTAACTATTTACTAAACCGCATGTGCAATAGGGATGATGATAGGACAAAATTCTGTTTTCTTGCGCTGGAATCGATTAATTTTATTTCAGAGTTTTCTATTTGTATGGTCATGGAACTCGCAGGATCCATATGGACATGAGCAAACCAGTGTGCGACTGTAAGTTCTACACTATCTGCATGATGAATCAGAAGAAGAATTTGGGTTTTACTGCAATATTATAGATGAGATGAGGTGAACGAAGGGTAAAATGGCAATGTGACATGCACACGCCAAAACAAACATATAACCCTACAAAAACAACTGACTAGGAACAGAGTCAACTTTGTCACCAACTCCAACTAATTCTTGGCTAATTTATATGAAATTAGCTTCTTATAAAACTGAGTGGGTAAAATTACCAGGTTTGTTGGTTCAACTGAGTAGTAGTTTTCTCGTCTTTGTAAGCATCAGGAATTGTTCAGGGACTATGTGGGTAATTTTGCAGCAGCTCATCCCAGAGAGGAAAAAAAATCGGTCTTTCTATTCAATTCATTGGGTTGTGATGAAACCACGTAAACACATGAACTCAAACTGAATTCCAAACATCCTCGTAATATTGTCCTTTCACATGTGAAACCTAACATTTTCACATCAACAACATAAGATACCGTACAGTAATGGCCAATAGCAGGAGAACAAGCAGAGACAAAGACAAGCCCCACTTCTATTACTTGGGAATATTAAAGTGGGGAGTGCCAACATTAATTTCCTGCTACTTTCCAAAGGCCGCTGATTTAGGTGAAAAGAAATGGGCTCGCGAGGCCTACCATGCATTTCTTGTTAACAATCTTTTTTGATGGGCCTTACAGTACTTGCAATTTTTTCAATTAAAGCTATCCCTCTCCTAATAAAAAAAAAAACTCGATCCATTCCCTTCCAACAAAAGCTATTTAATTTAAAACTTTGAGTTACAGTTTTAGTTAAAAGGGTAATTTACCATTTGTTTTGAATTGAGATTAGTGTTGCATTTCACTCAATCAGCAAGTTTTGGCATATAAAAAAGAGATGATGACAAGATCATTGAAGAATACCTGGTCTGTGAGAGCCGCCAAAAAAAACCATAGGCTGGTAATGGTATTGACTAGGTTTCAAGAAACCAACCCACATCTTATCTAACTAGTTTGACTCGGAACTGATTTAGAAATATTTCGAATAATGTAAAGTCTCAGAGCTATATTAATTGTTAAGCAGCTACTATTTTGGTAATACATTTGATATCATCTGAACTGAACATTGACATTTAACGAGTAATGCTATTTATAATTTGCAGAGCGTGTGTAATCGACAAGAAATGCTCGTCCTTATCCAGATTGTGATGCCCACCCACCTACAACTCCATTGTACGTGCATGGACCATGAAAACGACCCAACAACTGCTGTGACCAAATATAATTTATTTATATATTATGATAATAATATTAATTGGGAATCTAGATTCTAGATAGACCCACTCTCTCCCTCAAGTTGGATTTTTTGAACAAATGTAAATAGGGGAAAGGTATTATTATGTTAGTAGATTAAGTTATATTAATTCAATTTGCAGTTGTATACCTTTTATGGCTTATAATATCATCAACTTGATCAACATTTACTTGCACTCAAAAAAAATGTCATTACTTCTTTTTAATGAAATAAAATTCTAGTTTATAAAATAAATAACACTTGAATTCAATTAAAGTTACCATAAAAAACAAGGAGCTATACACAATTTAATTAAGAGGCTATTGCATAATTTAATTAAATCTGGAATTTGTTACCTCATCTCCCTTATATGGCTCTACCATCCAACGATGCCCTTCTTGATTACCTCACATATAATGTGAATCGCTGGATTCTTCTGGGATATATGTGTAAGCAAGTGTTTCTTATTGCCTAAAGATAGGTCAACTGCACATTCATTCTCGAATGAATTTTTGAAATCTGGTGTGTATTTATTGATTTATTTATTTTATTCTTCAGTGTGACGCACACCCATTTAGTAAAAGTGAGAGTGGATTTGGCATGGCCCATACAGGATTTTCGATTTCCAACTTGCAACCCGGTTCAGGGATCACTCCGTAGTTTCTGTTTTTGTAAGGGAGACAGCTGCCAAGTAGGGCCCAATCAGACTGGTGGGACCCAGATGATGACACATCTACAAGAATAGATCGATGATAGCCGTCGAAATTAATCTCGGTCAAGATCGGGTCAGACAAGGAAGAGTGCAAGAACGCGTTATTTGGATCTGTACAAGTTGTGGAGTGTGGACTGTGGACTGTGACTTGCGAAACGCGATACATATTCCCTCGTCACAAGGTTGAGGTGAAATTATAATGACATTTTATTAATCGTATACGTATATATTACTACATTAATAGGGATGTTTTGGTCTTTTTACCATATAAAGTAAAGGCATAAATGTAATTTTGTGTAGGTACAATAGAATAATAAAATTGCTATTGTTATTGGGTAGAACTGAATACTTGAATCTCGTGCATAACATAACGATCGGAAAATTGGAATTAAGGTAGAATTTTTATTAGGTAGCACATGCGGAACGGAACGGTACCGCCGACCAGAACAAGGCTTTTCAATCACATCACACTGTGCACCAGTGGGCCCACCTATTTCTCCCACCGGATAGGAGGATCCCAAAATCTCATGAAAATCACAAGCTGCCACGTCCTCTGCACCTTGTTACGCGACGCTCGTCTTGGCCAGTCACACAAATCGATTATTATTTTATAATATGAATGCATAGTTTAAATTTTTATTTTATTTTATTTTTAATATGTAAAAATAATTTTAAAATATTTAAAAGAAAATGATAAAATTATTTTAGATTC
Organism: Bauhinia variegata; assembly: GCA_022379115.2. Taxonomy (NCBI): domain Eukaryota; kingdom Viridiplantae; phylum Streptophyta; class Magnoliopsida; order Fabales; family Fabaceae; genus Bauhinia; species Bauhinia variegata. Next base: position 13,582,859 of record CM039433.1, read on the forward strand.
GTCGTCTTGTTAGCCAGTCTCTATTATTTCGCCAATTATGAGCGTAGTCTGGTCACCGGTGAATGCACCATGCTTTGATTATATTACGATAATTATTTTTTTTTTTTTTGACCTTTAGTTTGTACATTAGTATATTTAGCGTGACCATGGTGGGAAACGTGGGACTGCACGTGGAAGATTCCCAATGAATGTTAAGAGTTATGTCTTCCGAGGTTACCCTTTACTTTGGCCTTCTCCTTGATTTTACTCGGTCGCCATTTTACTTTTACAAGTCAGAAGATTTCGTCTATCAAATTTTACGACCGGAGTACTTTGCTTTTTTTTTTTTTGGTCGAGAGAGATTATTACTGTATTTTTTAAAAAAAGATTAATTTTTGTTTGTTAGTTGAAAACATTAATGTTGTATTAAAAACTTTTAAATTGAAAACTTTTTGCCTACGTGGATTATAAAAAAATAAAAAACCCAAAATCGGCCTGGACTCCCTTCCAAGAAAGAAGTAGTATTTATGTGAGTGGCGAAATAACACGTTTTCTTTTTAGTCTGGACAAATTTCATATTTTGTGTGACCCACACTAAGATTGTGGCAATCAAGAAACCTTGATTGGCCTAAATCTAAATCAGGTGGCCGATATGATGAATGAAAAAGGATATTTGTACCAGTGTGATTCGATTAAAGCAATGCATATATGCAGGAGATTGTAACTCAAAATGAAAGTGGTGAATTGAATTGCACGAAAGTTAGGTAGATCAACACAAATTAAGAGTCTCAATTCCCAGTCAAATAAGGTGAAACCACCGCCGTAATATATTTTCTAGCATTAGGTAACATATCAAGGGTCGCATGAACAACATAGAGAATTTCACTACCAAATTAAAAATATTGCAACCTAATCATCGTAAATGAAATCAAGTGCCCCTTAATTATTTCAAAAGAAGAATCTTATGTAATAAGGTTGAGCTATACTTTTTAACTGCTTCTATATATTTCTCTCTATTTGTTTTTTTTCTTTTGAAACACAGAGACGGGTTTTGTTTTGTTGCATTGACAAGAAAACTCATGTTTCGTGTACTACATCATAAGTACTTTGGAAGTTTTTACTTTTACTTGCCCTGCCCTGGGTGCATGCAACTTTAATTTCCTGTTATTGCCTTCTGAAGCAGTCAAACGAAACCTCTCAAAGACTTGTTGCAACACAAAAAGCAAGAAAGCAAGGTCTTTATCCCTTTACCACCACCAATATAAACCCTCCAAGTTTCGGAATTCATCTCCATCTATATACTACATTGAGGTAGGGATGTTTCTTTTTGGTTTGTATCGGTTATTAGTTAAAAAATTGTTGGATTCAATCTTAAAAATTATTTGTAGTTTGATTTGGATAAATTAAAATATAATATATTTCTAATTCAATATGATTTGAATTAAATTGATTATTTCGATTTTTATATTTTATTTTATTTATAATATTAAAAACAAAAATACTAGACAAATACTTAACTAATACAATTTATCATTAACAAATACAGAAGAAATAACAATCTTGAATAAATAAGTTAACAACAATCCATCAACAACAAATATAACTAATACAAGATGACAGGTACTGTAATCATGATGGAAAATATAAGAGTAGTGGTATTTAAATGTGAAAATCCGGTGGTATTAATCACAAGATCATAGTCTCAGATTTGGCATTTTATACTTTATAATAATAATAATAATAATTTTTGATTGCTTCAAGTGGAGGAAAGGATATTGTGCTACGTATCATGTATCTATTTTAAACGAGGGCGAGACCACTGAACGTTCTGCTTATTCATAATTGCTCACATTCACTCGCAGTATCTCAATGCCAGATTTCCCATTCAATGTGGCGCCCTGTCATTGCGGAAACCAGAGATTCATCTTTTCATACTCAAATTCCCAATTTGCCCATATCATTTTACTTGCTTTTACCATTGACAAAATTACATTCGTACCAGCTTCTAGGTCATCAATTTTTTTCTTAACTAATATAATCAAAATGGTAGTAATTTGTATCATTAGAATTATATATTTTTTGTTTATATGAAAATATAATTATAGGTATCTAAAACTATTTTTTTCGCGTTTCTTTTGACCAATATTTTTTTAATGACATGAATTACGAATGTTTAGAAAATAGAAAAAGGAAAAAAATCCAAAAAAGAAAATTAACCTAGACAGAAAAGGAAACTTTCATTCATGCACGTGTCTCCGTGCTTACGATGCCAGCAGCTTTAGTATTTTTCAGTAAACCTGAAATTCGCGTACTTTGTAGTTCGAGTCACCAGCTCCCATTGTCACTGTAAATACCTACCAGAACCAAGGGCAAGATAGTAACACGAATGCCCCCCCCTCTCCTTCTCCGTTGTGCCGACTCTCGCTGCTTAAAAAAATATATAATGCTCCCCACTCCACACCGAACATTTTTTTTTTATTCATATAAAATCCTAAAATTTCCTATTTTTCGTTCAACCAAAGCTTTGTTTGTCTTCCATTTCCGTCGAAGTAAAAGAGTGTCAAACTTTTCTCTCAAAAATCTTTTTTCGAACCTTTTGCATAGAGAAACACAAGGGATCTGAGCTGAAGCAGGTTAGTGAAGCATGTGTGGAGGTGCTATTATCTCCGAATTCATTCCGGCGACGCCGGTGAGGTCTCGCCGTCTCACCGCCGATTACCTCTGGCCGGATTTGAAGAAATCCAGTTCAGGGAGGCACTTCTCAAAGCTCCTGAGGCCAGAGATTATCGATTTGGGCGATGATTTTGAAGCTGACTTCAGGGAATTCAAGGACGATTCTGATATCGATGTGGATGATGATGAGGATTTCATGGTCGATGTCAAGCCCTTTACTTTCTCAGCTGCCAAGCCTTCCAAGGGTGGTCTTTCTCGGGGTAACTTTTCTGATCATTCTTCAAGTTTTCTGCTTTTTTTATATCAATCGCTGCATGTGGTGTTTTAGATTTTTTGGTGGAATTTGTTTTTATGAATTTTCGCATGCATTTGTTATTTTATTTTTTTAATGTTTTAGGGTAATATTCGTTGGTGGAAATGATGACTCTGATGATTTTGCCCCTCCGTTCCCCTCCCTGTTTTGTCTCCGGTGAAAGTCTGGATTTTTTTTCCATTTCATTTTAACGCGATTGATTGGATTGAGTTCTATTTATTTTAAAGCCACAACTTGGGAGTGTCGGAGATTTTATTCAATCTGCGTAGATCTTGTCATCTCGTTGATCTATATTTCCGGTCGATTACATTTACAGGGTTAGATTTTTTTGTTTTTTGTTTTTGTTTTTAATTTTTGAAATTTTTTTCTTGGTAAATAAAAACTGATGAGTCTTTTTTAAAAAAAAAAATAAAATTCGGAGATGAATTCATTTTCTTTCGTTATTAATTTAAAATAAAAGTTGTGACCTTTGAAATTAGTTTCAGGTATTCTCGAAATTAATATTGTATGCTTTTTTTTTTTTTTTATTTTGTTAATTACCCCTTTGTGGGATTGAAAAAGGTAATTAGTATAATCATATTGTATTTTCTGATTGATCAAAAAATAAGGGAACAATCTGTTTCCTCCCCACCAGTATTTTAATTTTTATGTGATGTATTTGGTCTCAGATGCATTGTCCTTGCTTACTAATTGTATACTTATTTGTTTTCGAATCATGTTGAAGGATCTGCAAATGTTAAACCCACTGAACTTACTGGGCAAGCTGCAAAGAGAAAGAGGAAGAATCAATATAGGGGAATCCGCCAGCGTCCATGGGGTAAATGGGCAGCTGAGATACGCGATCCAAGAAAGGGGGTTCGTGTCTGGCTTGGAACCTTCAACACAGCTGAAGAAGCTGCAAGAGCTTATGATGCTGAAGCAAGGAGGATTCGTGGCAAGAAAGCCAAGGTGAATTTCCCTGATGATGCTCCAGGTGCTTCCCCAAAACGTTCTAAGGCAAATCCTGGTAAACAGAACTCTGCTCAGTCCATTGCCGACTTCAGTGCTGCTGCTAACAACTTTGAGGACTACTACGGTCTGGTTGAAGAGAAACCAATGGTTAATCAGTATACTAACATGGGCTTCTTCCCTGCCAATGGTGATGGACTCACATCCCTTGCACCATCCGATGATGTTACCTTCTGTTTCAGTTCTGATCAGGCGAGTAACTCGTTTGATCATTCAGACCTTGCATGGAGCGAACAGGGCTCCAAGACTCCTGAAATCTCATCCATGCTGTCAGCTCCCATGGAGGATGAAACTCAGTTTGTTCAATATGCAAGCCCAAAAAGCCTGCAATCTAACTCTCAGGATGTGATTTCTGCTCAAGAAAATTCTGGGAAGACACTGTCTGAGGAGCTTGCTGACATTGAATCTCAGTTGAAGTACTTTCAGGGACCTTATCTTGAAGGAGGCTGGGATGATGCTTCGTTGGAGACCTTGCTCAGCGGAGATGCTACTCAGGATGCTGGAAACCCAATGAACCTTTGGAGCTTTGATGACCTTCCTTCCATGGCCGGAGGAGTTTTCTGAACAAATTTATCTCCGTCTGCTTGTTTATGTAAATAAAGCTACAAGTTAGTAATTTTCTTCTCCTTTTAGTTTGTTTACTGGTTGATCATTTAATTTAGTTGGAACTTATTTCTGACAGAATAGAACTTTTATATCCATGTTATTGCTTTCAGGAATGGTTGTCACTTGTGTCGGCGATGGAGGTGAAACAAGTAAACCGCTGAAGCTGTCTCGAGGTTCTTCTCTGTTAGCTATTCAAGTATGGGACTATATGCATTTTAGGCGTCCCTTTACCGTTTTTGTAAGACCTTGGTTTTGGGGATTTTAAAGTTTTTGATGTTTATAAGAATGACTATATATGTGCTGTGATACAGTGTTGACTTATGATAAATGTTCACTTGGTTGTTTTCATTGCGGGCATTCGTTTATGAGATCATCAATTCTCCCAATCCCTTTGTTTGGCGAGCTTGGAATGTTTCTAGAAACACAGTTGCACGTACTACTGGTACTGCGAGTGCAATCTGAGGTTGATGTAGACTCAGTTCTGCCCAGTGCGCAAGTATGAGGCTAAATTTTGTACGAGCAAACATTGTTCTTATGATTAATAAATCGATTTCTTAATTGCATTCCATATAGCTATTTTTTGGAGGCACAGGCAAGGAAATAAGAAAAGCTAAAGAAAGCTTAATAGAAGAAAACCCTTCGGAAAATGTGAGGGTAAGTGAAGGAGTTGGAGTTACTTCTTGTCCTTTTCTCTTGCTGTCTTTCTTCTGGATACAAGTATAGCTGCGTATAGCCATTTTCTCATTGGAGTTGGACTAATAAGATTGGAGGCTGCGGTGTATGCTAAGAAAATAAAACTAAAAGATGTCTTTGCCAATAAAAGAGAAAGACGAGCAAAAAATTGGATCCTATGGGAATCATCATTTGTGACTATATAATATTAGGCTTGTCATGTGGGAGTCATGGACTTTGGTTGTAGTAGCATGTGAATGAGGTGATGTGGCCATTGCCTCGTGGACGCCGCAAAAAGGGCTTGGTGACTTTTACACCATTGTTAAATTTTGATAATAAGTGTTTGCTTGTTTCGACTCGAGTATCATTGTCGCAATGCATAAATTTAGTCACAACTTGCTAGAGACGGTATTTACTGGTGTAGGATGTTTGGCAAGGCCAAATTTAGAAGACATTCAACAAACATAACTGAAAAATGTTGACAACCAAGTTTTTCTACTTACAAAAGTCATTACGAGTTACTTGATATGTATGTCTAAATTCATCATATATTTCTTTAATTTCCCGAGTTATTGAAGATAAAAACCCCAGCTGCAAGATCTCAGCAATTCCAAAGCCATCTACATGAAATGCTGTTCAACATCCTCCGTATAAAGAAGGCAAAGCCACTCAGCATTTAATCTTAGAGTACGATGAGGAGCTCTACAGTTTGTGTCAAATCCATCTAACTGCGCCCTCTTTTATGATTGCTAAGCTTGCTTTTAATGGGTAATGAAGGCCTTAATCGTTGAAAAGTAATGTCTAAAGATCATCTGCGTTAGGCCAGTGCGTGCCTACATTGTTGTCTTAGTTAAAAAAGAGATGATTTGGATAATGTTTGTGTGTTGCGCCGTGGCAACTTTAATCTACTTTCTAGTGAGGACCACACACTTATTAAATTAAATACATTGAAAGTAGACAAATAATTGAGAAGAAGATGACAAGACCAAGAAGACATAATTCACACGATCGCCTCCTGAATGCCTGTCATTATTTTTGAGAGAGTGATTCTTTCGTAGAAGCAGGCAACAACTTCAATTGCACCTTACTTACCAAATTTCTGTCCTAATATTTTATATGCTTTTAGTACAAGAAATTTCTATGCAGAAGCAGATATTAGCCTTACTCAGACCACTTGGTTAAGAGGATTCTTTTTGCTTATATTTTCCAAGTGAAAAATTCTCAATCACTCATTGTAGAATAATGGCTCTAGCTAAATGCAAACAAATATATTAGCATTGTAGATGTCATTGGGATTTTGGCCAAGTCAGAACATTTTATATAAGAGTCAAGATCCCAGGGCTCATGCCTTTCAGATCCCAAAAATAAATATATTAACAGGCTCTGAAACTCACATCATTGCAAGGCTTGAAGCCTCTCTCTTGTTTGTTTTCTTGTTCCTTGCTGTTGTCCTTTGGAGCCTTGTTAGCAATATCGTTCATGGAAGCAGTAAAAATCTTCATCTTTGGCGATTCTTTATTAGATGTCACTTTCAGGGTTCCCATGCCTCCATAGCTGACACATTACTTCATACCAAATGGCACTCATATATTGTCAAGTAGAATTAGACTTGACAGAAACACAGACATTTGTAACAAGCCCTTAAAGTTCAAACCAGAATGTCATAATGGTTTGAACTCTAACGGCTCGTCCCAAACTTCTAGGTATCTGGCAAGTAAAATATAACTTAAAATTATATGACTTCCCTTTGGTAAAAAGTAATTACCAACAGCTGTGTCAGCTTTGGAGGCATAGGAAAGGCGCAACAGAGTGAAGGTGAAGGGCTTCTCTTGCATAGGCCATGACTTCTAATTAATACTGGCTTGTTCACAAGCATTTCAGGGACATTACCAACTATAGGCCAGTTTTGAACCGCGTGGGAGATTGGGTTTCTTTGGAGGATTTGATGAGGTATGTGATAGAGCCAGGTGGCACGAGAAGAGCAACAAAAATAAAAGTGGTAGAGAAAAATTCCATAGTCAAAGCTTTAGACCAGAACCAAGAAGAAGAAAACTCCGAAAGAAGAGAGAAAGAGGGATCGAGAGAGGAGAAGGATTTCTCTTATTGAGTTGAATAATAACCAATTGAACAGCCACTCGAAATTATGTAAACACATATCTATTGCAACAACACACGTGTAGCTATGACAAACTAACAACTGATTACAGAGAATACACACTTAGCAGACTTAATAGATAGCCTTTAACCTTATGAGCTATGGAAACATATATATCGCTATTACAGTAGTTTCTGAGCGTGACATTTCTTTTAAGAAGCATTTAACTGAGGTTGAAGTTTGAGTTCTTTTGAGAAGCATCAGTAGGCTGGTGGGTCTTTTTCCCATTTTTCTATCTCTGCACCACTTCTTACCTACATGCATTAAAAGGCCAAAGTTAACTTGGATGGCAAGTAACAGGGTAGTACTTTACAATTAATAATGGGATCAGTGAAAAAGACTTCACGTGTAAGGAGAGGTCTATGAGGAAGCGTACACCGTGTGCTTGGGTGCAGTCAGTCACAGAGTATGCATGGTTAAATAACATTTATGTAAGCCAAATTATTTATTTACCATTACAGGTAAAAACGTTGGCATTTGGTGGAATAAGGTAGACCAAAAAGGGGCAAAGTAAAAAAACGGAGGCATTTAATTTTGAACTTAAGTTTAGAGATATTTCCCTGGTAGCAGAGTACTTCGGTCCATGATGGGGATGGTACGTAGTTGTTTTCAACTCTTCATGAGCCATTCAACAAGTGTGACCATTCAAAATTAAAATCTCAAAGACACCAAGGTTGAACAAAAGCAGGCTCTGAAGTTATCCAAGACTAGTACCATTCAGGAAATTCACTTCAATTTTCCTCTTGGAAATCGCAGAATAACATATCAAAGTTAAGGTAAATTTAGTACGGCAAGTCTTAGACTTCATTTATGCTTCTTCATTTTCTTTGTAAGCAATAGCATACTCATCCCAACCTTCTGTTTGGCCAAAATATGCCTGCCAAGATTCGTATTTTCTAGGTGGCTGGGACCAAATTTTGCAAGAGGTGACAAAAATGTCAATTATTTATGGCTGTGCTTAATGGACTTTTCAATTTAGGTTCCACGTAAGACATTTGACTTGAAGGTTACATTTTTCCTTCTGGGCATTCAATCTGCTGATAAGAATACAATTGCTGCAAGGCAACTGCCTTATATCTCAAGGTTATGTTTTTCCTCCTGAAATGATCAGATGTCTCCAGCTTGAGCCCTTGGGATAATGTTCCATCCAGAATATTCACATTCATTTTCCACTTGGAAACCACAGTATTTATAAGTTACCAAGTGACGAAAACATATCAAAGTTGAAATTAAGATGGCAAGTCTTAGACTTCACTTCTGCTTCTTAATTTTCTTTGTAAGCATTAGCATACTCATCCCAACCCTCTCTTTGGCCAAAATTTGCCTGCCAAGAAATCATGCACCATTGTTCGTATTTGGAGATTCCTTATTTGATGTTGGAAACAATAACTACATCAACACTACTGCTGATATGCTGGCAAACTATCCACCATATGGTGAAACCTTCTTTGAGTATCCCACCGGTCGATTTTCTGATGGACGCGTGATTCCTGATTTTATTGGTAAGAATTTCTGGTCTATCCCTTCAACTTCAATCTTGCTTCTGTAACTGACAATCTGATATCTTTACTGCAGCTGAGTATGCCAAGTTGCCACTAATCCAACCATATTTATATCCTGGTTATCAAAGATATGTTGATGGGGTCAATTTTGCATCAGCAGGAGCTGGAGTTTTAGTTGAAACCTATCAAGGACTGGTATGCCGTGTTTCCCACGTAATAGAACTAGAGATGCTATGTCAATTTTGGAGATGCTTACACTAGTAATTGAAATTTACCCATCTTTTCCAACTTTATAGTTTCTGGCATGATCATATGAGACGGTTTTGATTTTGATCGTGTTGTTATTCTTTGATACCGCTAGGTGATAGACCTAAAAACTCAACTAAGACAGTTCAAGAATGTCAGCAAGCTGCTAAGCCAGAAGGTGGGAGATGCAGAAACTAAAACATTGCTGGAGAGAGCTGTTTATCTAATTAGCATTGGAGGCAATGATTATGATTATGCTAACTCCAGTGTCATTACTTCCTATTCCCTTGAAAAGTTTGTGGAAATGATGATTGGTAATCTGTCATCTGCGATCAAAGTATAAAGAATCTACTTCCTCATCTTGCTTTTACTTGAGCTTTTTCTTTTCTAGGTTTGTATCTAATCTATAATTATTTTATGATCTTAAGGAAATATACCAAGAAGGAGGGAGGAAATTTGGGTTTCTTACCATTGGGCCTGTGGGATGTACTCCAGTTGCTAGGGTTATAAGTGGCAATGGGACCTTTGGTTCCTGCTTGGAACAGGTTACAGCTCTTGTTGAACTTCATAACAGTGCACTTTCTGTGCTTCTTCAGAAGTTAGAGAAGCAGCTTAAAGGATTCAAATATTCACTTTTTGAATTCTATGATTTAGCTTCTGATGCAATAAATAACCCTTCAAAATATGGTAGGGGAATGAAAAAAAATAAAAATAAATATATATATATATATATATAATATGACACCTCAATTTATTCACAACTCTGTTCTAAGTATTCTAATTACTACGGTGTTTACGTTTGTTGAAAGGTTTCAAAGAAGGGAATGTGGCATGCTGCGGCAGTGGTCCTAACAGAGCATATTATAGTTGCGGAGGTAAAAGAGCAGTGAAAGAGTATGAGTTGTGTGAGAATCCTGATGATTATTTGTTCTTTGATTCTGCTCATCCAACTGACAGTGCTAGTGAGTTTTATGCTCAGAAAATGTGGAGTGGACATATCAATCTTACTGGGCCATACAATCTGAAAGCACTATTTGAAGACTGATTCAATCATGTTGTTTTCCAAATAATTGGAATTATTATATGTACTAAACAAATAAAAATAAATGGTAGTGTTGCAACTTTATATATTTATGAAAGCATTTACCTCAGATTCGTATGAATCTTTCTGTCTGTTGCTTTTTTCGTTGAATAAATGAATATATTATTCTCTCCTTATTTCTACTTCCCAAACAAATATAATGGAAAAAAAAAAAAAGAAAAGCTATGACTCATTACAGTAGATTCTAGATTTTGAACTCTGCAGAAAGGAAATGGCCCTATCAGCAAGCATGATGCAATCAAAACCAGAGACGTTTCTATAAAGAAACCAAAAGTTAAAATCATCTCTCACCTGGCACAAGTAAAGTATTTCCATGTCAAACACGAGCGTCATCAGATTTGTTTTTCTGTTTAAGAAGCTTAGCTTTAACCATATTGGGCTTGACCATGAACGAGGATTCAGGCCAATTCTTTTTACACGCACGGAATTTTTCTAATCTCACGTCTCATATATTTCAAAACTTTAAGTTAATATAAATTATATTGTAAAAATTAAAGTTTTAGAATATAGAAAATTTGTATTTAGAAATTTTGAGACATGTTAAAAGAATTCGCCGAGGATTCATTCATTCAGACTAAAAAGCCCAACTACTATTGGGCTTATGAATATATGTTCATTTAGCCCAATTCCTGTTAAACCAGGCTAACTTGGAAAAGGGCTTATTTGTCTTTAAAGAAGTCCATAAGTAGATTTCCTTCTCAGTTTTCATCCGAAAACGAAGTCAAGAATCCTTCTCAACCAAAATACCAGCGCTTTTGTTTTTCGCGGGGTATATCTTCAAAGAAGTCTGCATCTATACTTTTTCAGCTGACAAGGAAATGAACATGCAGAAATAATAAAGGGCTTTAAAGAAGTAAACCAACCATCATGCATTTTAAATTAATTTCTCATAAAATCATAATCAACGTTCCTGTCTCGTCTTCATAAACAATGAACACATGCAACTTTCACATTATGCAGCAATTCAGAAATAAAAGTGTTAGCTCAAGGGTCTCCCAAAATAGAATAGTTTCTTATTGGTTTTGATAATAAAAAATAATTTTTGAGTGAGTTCAATTTTAATTATTCTTGATGCAACAAATTTTTGACATAGAAATTTTCACCTAACTATATTTGGTTAGAATTGTGTTTTCAAACATATATAAAAAAATTGTTATTTTGGAAATAATGTTTATTGGTTCCCACGAATTCCTTTTTTATGCTTTAGCAAATAAAGTGGTGCATGCGTAAAATTTTGGCTTTTATATATCTACATTATTTTTCAAAAAGTCAAAAGGAAATAAGCTTTTGGTAAGTAGTGTTTGGGGTTCACGTAAAAGGCAAAGTCTGTCTCCTTCTCTTGTCATATTGGTTATATCACAAAAGACAAAATACTCATCTCCAAGATATTGGGTCGTTTGTCAAGAAAGAAACCACAAACTTTTATCATTGTCTCCTATACAAAAGTAATAAGTCAAAGTCAGCAAGAAATGGGCAGAATATACGCTGAAGGAAGAGAAACTTTTCCTGAACAAATAGTGATAACAAAAAGAACATATATTGGAACTATCACACTTGCCAACAAGAGACACAATTCTTCTCTGCAACCTTGGGTAACGTGGTATCAGCAAAGGGAAAGAGACATTGGGTCTTTTTCCTTTTTCTCCAACCAAAGCTTACCTCTTCCATGCAATAACAAGCAACAAGCAAAACGTGTCATGCTAGATTTTGTCTTACCAGCATACAAAGTGAACAGTCTGAAGCTGCACCTGAATGAGTCTCAACAGCTATATTTTGAGACTATTATAAAAGTGGAGAAGAGCCTCAAAGGGGAAGCAGAAGAGAGAAATCGAAAAATATTCATTTGCTTACAATCAAAAGAGTTCTCATATATTCATCTTGTTCTCTTCTCAGTCGTGCATCACACTTTTAATTGAAATATTTGTTGTGCACCTGAAGCCTATTGGAATATCTGTTGAATCAAGCAACAGTTTCTGTGCTAGATCTCTTCATCTCATACAATCTTTGTAAGAAGGCTGTTTAGCATTTCTTCGTGTATTGCAACCTTGTATAAGAGAAAGACATAGTCTGTTTAGACATAGTCTGTATTGTAAAGGGTTCTTGGTGCTCCTGGTAAAACCAAGCTTTAAGCCGTTGTGCTTGATTCCTGTTCGGTTGTGCTTGATTTCTGCACATTTGTAGAAGGCAGTTGGAAGCCAGTAAACCAGCTTGGATAGTAAAGCTAACTCTCTCAAAGGTATTTGAGAGGAGTGGACGTAGGTCTTTGATAGATTGAACCAATATAAATCACTGTGCAATTTATACTCCTTACTCTCTTTGATTTCAGCATATTTATCTTTTAATATCTAAATTCCGCATGCTGTGATAAACTGCTTCATAGTTGTTAAACTTTGAGATTTCTGAAATCAAGCTTTCGTTGCATATAATAAAATTTATTTTTTTATGCTTGATTCTGAAAACATAAATTTTATTGCAAAAATTTTTAAAAGCACATAATGGGATATATGGAATTCAATAAAGATGAGTTGGAAGTCTAGGTTCAATCACAGCCTCCAGAGGATATTTCATAGTAGTGGTAAGGCCATAAGATTCCTCCATATTCAAATCCTCCAACTTTTTGATACCAGGCAATCTCCAATGAAACCCGTGCACCAGATTAACTACAGTCATTTGAATAAACTTGAAACCAAGCTTGTAAGCAGGACATATCCTTCTACTAGCCCCAAATGGCAGCAACTCATAGTCATGCCCTTGCACATCGATATCCTTGCCTATGAACCTTTCAGGGAGAAATTAACTCATTTGGGTTTTCCCATGATGAAGGGTCTCTACCTATAGCAAACACACATTGACAAGCAATCGGGTCCCTTTGACAACGTCATACCCAGCAACAATGTTAGCATCCTCACGTGCTTCCCTCGGCACCAATTATATTGGTACTACAGCATGCATTCTCAATGATTCCTTTACTCTTGCTGTAACGTAGGGTGTGTTAGGGATGTGCTTCTCTTCAACCCATCTTTCTCTTCCGATCACCTTGTCCAGCTCTTCGGTAGCCTTCTTTAGTTTCTCTGGGCTTCTCACGAGCTCAGAAATTGTCCATTCTATAGCTACTTGAGAGGTATCGATCCCACCTATTATAAGGTCCTATGGATATTTGAAGAAATAAACAAATCATTTAGTATAATGGCCAAAAAAAGAATCATAATGTGGCAAATTAACCTAACATTGCTCTTTCTAGCAACTAAACTTTCTCCTAATTAATTCAGGATATTATAAGCAATGCATGTACAGTGATAATGCTACAAGTATACTAGCATGAGATAGAATGTAGGACTGAAGATGTGTGCTGGTGTCAAAATTGAGTTGCTATTTAATGAGTGTGCAATGAGAACTAGGTTAATTAGCAATATCCATAATTAAGGAAATAGAATCAGAAGAAATGTTACTTAGTAAAGAAAATAATTAGGTATGCTTAATTATCTGAGTATATCCTTTGATACTAGAGCGATCAAGCTTGGGATCAAGAGTAGGATCTTCTGATTCCTCCACAAACATGTCTTTGTTAACATAATCTTTGACCCCTTTTCTTTTCTCAACGTGTTCGTCAGTCATTTTGTCCAAGAATGCATCCCATTCCTTGGACCAAGCCTTCATTCTCTTACCTGCACGTCCAAGTGACCAATCAAGGGTACGAAGTCCCCAAAATTGGCACAGCTATTGAGTTCAATATACCCTTCCAGCAAATGCTTGGTGCGGTCGTTTTAGTAATACTTTAATTTACAAATAATCACTTATTAAAGTTTGCCTAATCAAATGGGGTTTAGGCTAGGCTACATATTCTCTATACTTATCTTTGTTTCTGCTATGCATCAACTACCCAACTACCCTTTGAAATCATACGTTACGCTAACCCCAACTTCCCTTCTCGTCCAACCCCAGACCTACTCTTTCCTTACACATACACATATCAACGGTAATTAAGTTTTGAATATTTACTTCTTTTTATAACTTTTTTAAATATCAATTTTCACTGTTTTAACAGTTAAATTATGTTGTAATACTAATTATTCATGTCAAATTTAAAAATTTAAATATTTAATATAAATAAGTCTTTTATATTTATAAGATAAAATTATATGATGAAATATCATTTAATTTTGAAATTTTTTATATATTTTTTTTGGCATGATGTACTCTATAATCATTATTATTATCATGTGTTTTTTTTTTTTTATATATTTAAAATATTATATATTATGGTTTCTCGTTAGGGTATTCCTCCATAAATTGGCATAAATAATTCTTTAGTCTTGATATGACAATTAACTGATTATATGAATATTAATTTGATCTAATTAGTTGAAAACATTTGGAGAATCCCACTTTAATTGGAGTTGATTTCTTGATATACAAGTTTAATTTGGACTCTCAAGTTTACTCCTGATATAGATATTGAGATATAATCTTCTGTTGTTCTAGTACAACTAGAGTAGGCGGAGGTTTCACATTCATTTCTTCGAATCTGCATGCTCTCCCTATACGACAGAAGGTGCATGTGTTCTTGATCTCTAACTATATATTCTTATTTGTAATGACTTTTGAACCTACAATGTTCTAGTGTTCCCTTCTTCCTCACTCGGACTCAAGTCATTCTCCTCCATGATCCATCCCTCTATATTCTACTTGAAAAACAAAAACGAATGGATCAGAAGTTGAGGTTGTTGGAACATGTACTTAAAACACATATATAGGAGACATGCCAGGTCCTTGTCCTCTAACCAAACTGCATTAACACTGGTTTCCACAGAATGAATCCCACGTATAAATATGATGGTAGATAGCTAGCCCGTAATAATGACACATGCATCAATAAACAATGTACAAATATGCCTATTATGGCCCTCTTCTTCCCACACTGCCTACTCTAAACTTGCACGGGACCCTACCCATCCTCAATCGGCAAACAAACAGCCCATACTTACCAAAAAATACACGTTTTCGAAATTAGGTCCTATATAACTATGACTGTTAGATCATATAAGAAAGCACATATATAAACTTTTTTTCTTATTGAAAAACTCTTTAATTCAACGCTGATTGAAGTCTATATCTTTTCAAAATGAAAAATTAATTTTCTTTCTTGACATGTTCATTTCGCAAAATTTTACCATCCCAACCATATTTCGAGATATGAAATCACTAAAATAATATATTTTGTTATTCCTTTTCAAAGCAACGATATTCTTATTCTCTTTTTCTATTTATTTTTTTTTATAACAAATGCAAACACATAAGTACACAATTTAATATATAGTAGTATGAATATTAACAAAGTACATGTTGGAAAGGCTTGGTCTTCCGTTTCCCATGCACGTTAGAAAGGCATACACGAATTATTTTACACAGGGGTATGCACGAACGATTGTGCTGAGTTTTTGGAACTTGGGTTTGTTTCTACCTGCCACAAAATTGTTTTGCAGCTGATACTTCATATGATCTCTGAATGCATGGGGTCTCCCACGTGCTAACCAATGATTAACGCCGCTAATCAATCTTAAAAATGTTCTAGAATCAATCTTAAGGTGAGTTATCTATACATGCACTTAGCATCAGAATGATACTCGACACATTTTCACAAGAGAGATAAATAATCAACTGATTCTTTTTTTTTGTCGAACTCATCCCAATTAATCCATACATTCATTTGCTTTGTTAATTAAATTATGATTTTACATAAAATATAAAGAAGCATATGTTTTTTCCATTTTGAATTCATTATTATGCTTGGGCAGTCATTGTCTCCTTGCAAGACATAACCACACGATAAAGCAATGATGAGAATCAGTAGACATAGATAGTCAATCTGACAGATTTCTCAGAATCCATAGAAAGAACCCATTCCTTCCTTGAACCTGTTCTGTTCAGCAAGTGGCAAGTAGAGTACCACAACGTTATGTTAGAGAGTGATGTATTGCAGACGTTCTCGATCGTTACTCGTGAGACCAATATTAATAATTAATGTTCTGATTTGTTAATAATTAAATCAGGCGAATATGATGCGGCTATGATATTGACATGATCTAGGGTTTGTTGGCTTTCTATGTGTTCCATTTAAAATTTTTAAAAATTAAAAAGAAAACAATTATTTCTCTCTTTAAATTAATTAAATCTTTTTGCTAACCGATGGATCTTTCTCTCAAACTGTATCCACATAAACATTCCGAATCCCCAATAGAATATGCATGCATGGTTGTGAATTATTTTTATTGAGAAGGGCATACGGTGATCATGCCATGTTATATACTGTCACTGTGTCAAAAACTGCACCTCCCACTCCTTACCATTTATTTTCATCTTCTTTAATCTTTTTTGGTTGATAGCATTTGTTTCTTTCTATTGCTACCCTAGATGCACGGCTAGCTTTTTCTGATATATCAAGTAAACTTGTCATGATAAACCGTATTTATGAGCAAAAGAATTACTAGAAATGTTCAAGATTGATTCTACCAAGGTAAGGTGAGTAAAAGTCAACTGTTTATTTGATATTTTTTGATAGGTCTATCTTATTTTTCCAGATTCCGATATGATAATGAAAATTACAATTAAAAATTACTAATCACCAATAATAACTCAATTGCAATGTTTTATATTTTAAGGTCGACCAAGATTAAATTAATAATTCTCACATAAATAACTATTTTATATTGTCACATAAAAAAATCACATTCTTTTTTCCTCGTTTTTCTACGAATATTTCTCTCAAACTGCATCCACATAAACACACTCTAAATCCCCATAAAAGATCTTGTGTGTTGTGAAATTTTATAGTAATAAATGATTGCATAGAAGATATGTAACTTAAAAAGAATAAGTTATAACTATTAAAATATAATTTATAAAAATTTATGAATTATTCTCAATAACAACTCTAAAAAATCTCAAAAGAGTAATGATTTACTGTAATAATTTTAATTACATAAGATGAGTAAAAAGTATATATGTATGTTTATTTGATATTTTTTAAACCTTTATTTAATAATGATACAAATTATAATTAAAAACGATAGATCATGAACAATAACTCAATTGCCTTATTCAAACTTTCCGTAAAACCATACATTTTAGTACATAGGACATTATTATAATCGGCCAGAAAGAAAGAAAGAAAAAGGGGAAAATTAAAAACATAGGAGTCTTATTTGGTGATTGCCTGAAATACATAAATATACATGCTTCTTCATGCTAGCTTGGGTCAATCTTGTGGGTTAAACTGTGAGATAAACCTCGAGTGGCAGGCGTGGCTTGGCTAGTGCTACAAGTGGCTTACCGAGAGCAACACTTTCGTGGCACTCGCTAAGGTCGATGCTTGACTCATTTGGTGGTGCAGTCCATGAGAAGGCATGAAGCAACCTAGCAAATAGCATGACAGTGATGGAAGAGCCAAGCATGACACCTGGACATCCACGTCTTCCAGTGCTAAATGATATGAAGTTTAGGTCTGGCTCAGCTAAAGGCAAATCAGATCCATCACTCTTGAGGTGACGTTCAGGCCTGAATTCTAAGGGCTCTTTCCAAACTTCTGGGTTTCTGCCAAGTCCAGTTCTACTTAACATCACATGACTACCCTTTGGTATGAAGTAATTACCAACAACTGTGTCAGCTACAGAAGCATGGGGAAGATTATATGGCACAACGGGGTGAAGGCGAAACGTTTCTCTTGCACAGGCCTTCACATAGTTAAGCTTGGGGAAATCTGATTCTTGAACCAACCTATCTTTGCCAACCACATTGTCCAACTCTTGTGTAGCCTTTTCAAGTATATCAGGATGATTTATCATTTCAGCAAGTGCCCACTCAATTGCATTGGAAGGATTATCTACTGTTGCTAAATTCAGTTCCTGAATAAAAGTTAATTATACCCATTAACTAATGATTCATTATATTATATATGCTACTAAAATCGTACATATGGTAGTACGTAATTCAATAATAATTAACTATGAGAAGCTAGCTAGGGTTGAGATTTAAGAGAAAAAGTGTATTATGTAATACTTACTATAACTTGAGCTTTGATTTCCGTTGTAGTCAACAATGGATTACCCTTGGCATCTTTCTGCATGATTAGAATATCTAGCAAGTCCTCAGGTTCTGTTCTTTTCCCATCCTTCCATTCCTGAATTCTGGCTTCAATGATGGGATCATGATATTTCTTTATGATGCTCATAGCCTTCTTCATCTTTTTCTTGTGGCCATCCAAGTCAAGAGCACCAAGGAAAGGCAAATAATCAGCAATACTAAAGCAATATTGGTAGTTAAGGGCATCAAAAACGGCTGCTATATACTCCTCTTCCTCAACACCAGGGCCACAATCCTTCCTACCCTCTCCAAAGTACCTCCTACCAAAAACCAATCTCCTAATTGCATTCCCACAGTATTGCTGTGAAGTAAGTCTCACATCCACAAGGCCACCTTTGTCCTTGTTAACGCATTGATTGTATATGTAACGGACAAGGTTGTTGGCCTCTTCAACCCTCTTGTTTTGAAGCCATTGATGTTTGAATGGAGAAAGCAAATCATTGGTGACGATTTTTCGCATTTTCTTCCATTGGTCTCCAAAGGGCACCACAACCGTTGATGCATATCCATAGGATATATAATCAGTGCACTCAGTCAAGGGTCTAGATGCAAAAGTGGCATCTTGTTTTTTCAAGAACTCACGGGCAAGAATGGGGCTGGACACTGTGATTACATGCACGTTTCCTAGGCGGAAACATGCAATGTCAGTGTTCATGTCTTTCATGACACTTTGCATCCACCGAAAGACTGGCTTGTTCATAAGCATCTCAGGGAGATTACCAACTATGGGCCATGGTTTTGGACCAGGTGGGAGAGTAGGTTTCTTTGGCTTTTCTTTGGAGGTTTTGATGAGGTATATGATAAAGCCAGCTAGCACGAGAAGCAGGAAGAGTTGAGTGGTGGACAAGAACTCCATAGCTAGCTAATTCTCAGGGAAATTTAGGGTACTCAAAAGACCAAATGAGCTTGGTCAGTTGAGTACTTGGTGAGGGTGGATGGCTACTCATTCTCATCTCCATTTTATACTAGTCCAAACCCGCGGGTAGAATATCCCCTGATAATTATAAGTATGTACACATGTCCTCAGCGTATTTAATAATTATTTTTGATATGGTATTTCATAATATTTTAAAAATAAGTACATAAAATAGATTTTATTATGCTAAGCTGTCAAAATTCTAAATTTTGCTTGAAAATTTTAATAAAATAAAATCGTAGAAACTATACAGTACATGATAGAGTTTAAAACCAATGGATAAGAAATTACAATTGAAATCTTTAGGTAGCCGCCTTTATTATAAATGAAGGGATAGGACTTTATCTTGAGGTCTCAAAGTTTGGAACTTTGTCTTCCCAGTGCTTAAATATCTTAACACGTGATAATATAAGAGTATCCCGCAATTCTTACAATATTGGAATTAATTTGTCTATTGTTAATTTAAAAATACTAAATCGCACTCGTATGGATATTCCTTTCCACAATTAATTAATGGGTATTTTATTATACTCCTACTCTAGTATTATTATTAATGTAAAATAGATTAATTAACAGCGTTATCTGTGAAGCCAACAGATAGTCAAAGGATGGAATTTGGTGGCCTATTTTATATATTTACAATTTAAGTGCTTTTAAAATGAAAGATTTTTCTGATGAAATGCAAATTTTGTATAGAAAGATACTGACTCTTGTCATTCTTACTCTCCATAACTGTTACAACTTGATTGCAGCCCGCCGCATAAGTTTGAATTAGAATCAATGGATTGTTTGGTTTAAGAAACATGTTTTATGTTTTAAAATGTATATGTAATTAAGCATGTACAGTCCATAAAGAATTACTATAGTATAACCATACTTGAATTGCCCCCAATCTCTCAATGTATGAAATTAATTAATTGTCCAAATTTCTAGTGAATCTATTGAGTTTTTTAAGTGTGGATGAATCAATCATTAGAATGGGGAAACTGGTGATTGGAAGATAGTGGCAGACGGGAAATAAATGTGAACAAAATAAATAATTTTCAAAAAAAAAGAAGGAATTAGTTATAATGGAATTTGATTAAACCTAAGCAAAATAATTAGATGTTTATAACTAACAATTTAATTCACGTGGAAGTTTTTGTTTGTTGAGACCTTAAACGTGAATGCCAAAGTAGTTGTGGTACTACAGGAGTTAGGTCAGGGATATAATATATAATGGAAATTATTATTTATCTATCATTTTCAATTATATATGACCTGACATAAGATGACAATAAATAGCATGTAAAGAGAAACATTATTGAAAATCGTCTTAGATACTCACGATCGACCACCTTTTCTTTTCATACCTTAGAAAAGTTTCACATGTAATGTACTATTTTTAAATTCTTTTGTTAATTATTTAAGCCTGCAATATTGTATGGGTTTGGAGGTGATTATTTAATCCTATGATCATTAATTTATTTCAGTACCAAATGTGTTTATAAGCAAATTACTCAATGAACCAATTAACAGAGATTCATTTTCTCAGTTATTCTTCCTTTCTATGATTTCATTATAGGACATTACCTGCATTTGTAGGAACACACTGGTCCAAACACCCAACAACTATGGTGATCTAGGGCGTTGATTTTGTTTGATATAATATGTCAAAATTGAATGAATATAGATCAAAATTTGGAAGACGGGACGGGGCGACTATATAAGATTTTTCATAAAAGAGACACATGCATGCGTGATGTATGGTGGTCCTTAACACCTACCCTTCAATATATTTCCCATACTCTTCCATCCATCATCATCGTACAATAATGCACTCATAATTTGGAACAACTCACAACTGTGTGTTTGTTGGCTTCGGCTTCAGGTTTGATGTTTCCCATTATATATATATAAATGTAAAAATATATAATGTGACATGAAAAAATGTTTATATATAAAAATTTACAATTGACGTAACTTTCTATGAAGAACTTAAATTATCAATGAAAGCATTTCACATCAATTCCATTAAAATAATTAATATATATCATTCCAAATACGATCTCATTCTGATCCACACGTTTAAGCTGCAGACTGCAGTAAATAAATATAGATACGTTGCTAGGCCAACGGTAAAACAGCGTCTTTCCTGAAATGGATTCAACCAGATTAGCAATAGGCCTAATCGAAAGTGATAACACAAAAATTTGTTAATTTGCCCTGATTGGCCAAGCTTGAAATCAAGAAAAAATATATAAAGTGTATTATTAAAGATTTAAAAGGGCCAAAACTGTTGCTTTTGAAAAAAATTTAGGTATGAAAATGAACTCAACTATTTTAAGAAGAGCTTTCAATAATATAAAATAATAACTCAAATTTCACCCCAAACAAAAATTATAAAATCCAGACTATGCTCACTTTAGCCTCACTCGTTCAAATTCAAAGGACCCAATTTAGCCCGTCATCTGTTACCTTGTCCATATCAATATCAAAAGTATACTTATAATTCGACTAAGTAAAAAATAATATATATCGACATTAATGACGAATGGGGCGTTTGGTGGAGTTAGATTGTTGTTTATGTCTGGGTACGTATACATTAGGGTTTTACTGTTGAAACATTCACGTACAGTTGTAACTTTATGTGAAGGTAAGCATATTGAGATGAGATCCTCAGTTTGCCAATGAGAGACCTCAACTATATGACCACCAATTGACATATATTGAACAACCATGACAAATCTTTGCCTTGTTTTTACTTGCTTTTTTTAAAGAAAAAGATGACCAATATTAATCATAGGTGTGGTTGGTAGTGACTACCATTTACGTGATAAATCTCTTGTATATATACACCTTTCCTTTCTTGTTTTTTCTTCTTCTCCTTCTTCTATTTGTTTTTCAAGTTGATATCGCATGGCAGGTTAAAGATGCTCGTAAAAGGGTAGCTGCCTTAAAGTGTAGCCATGGACATGGAATTCTCAATTTCAATGGTGGATTTGTTCTCTGCTAGTCACCCTCACCCAACCAGCAAATCCCAAACTCTAGAGGGATTGTCAAGCATGCATATACAAATTAAACCATCAATTCCAATTCCCAAAAACTGTAAAAAATTATAATTAATAAGGATATTTGTCATTTTCCCACTGATCTCGCGTGTTGGCGAGAGCTCAGATAAATCCAGAGTGGTTAATCAGTTTCTCCGATATTCTGACGCTTAGAAGGCAAGCACAAAAAAAATTATATATGCCTTGCCGTTGAGTTGGCTCCGAACAGAGAGTGTCCAAATGAACTCTCAATGGTTCTTCATGATGTTATCTAATTAATATATCAGTGACTATGCTACATTAGGAGCGCGATTGTTCTGCATACTTGTGTGGTCCTCGCAATTAAATTTGTTGATTCTTGAACCGTTTTTATCACTAATAATTTAATTTTTTGAATTTAAATGATTATTGACATAATATTAGATAAAGCATTACTGATGAGAATCGCTTGACGATGAATATGTAGTTAATCTTGCAGATTTCTCAGAATCTGGCATCGATAGTATCCTATTCCTTGAACCTGTTGTTCTGTTTCAGCAAATGACGAATGAATATGAGTGCTATATACGTGCATCGATGTGTTAGAGAGTTATTAGATATTGAAGACATTTCGTTACACGTTAGAGTGAAACCAATAATGTTCTGATTTATTAATAATTAAATTAGGTGAATTATTGAATTTGATGTTTATATTCAAAATCTATAACTTTAGTTTAGATGGCAAACATAAAAATCATGGATGCTCTTTCTATAAAATTGTCTGGGTAAAATTTTAACAAAACATCCTACCAAAAACAAATATAATAACAATACAACCTCGTCCTGTTAACGGTGAACAGAAGAATTATTAAAATAATTAATATTATTTAATTACTCAATTATGCTTACAATGCTTAGCTTTTCATTCATTTATTGATATTTTTGAAACTTTAGGACCAAAAAACTAATGAATGAAAAATTTGGTCGTTGGTGCACGTGGAATAGAAGTTGTTGAGGAATCGATATTAATTATCTCTCTGTCTATACACTGTGGGCCTTCGTGAGTTATGAGATTCCAACTGGTGGGATGCGTTCGCACCTGGAATAGGATTTTCCATCCTCTTCAATATATTCTTTAAAAAATTATTGCAAAATATAGAAAAAAAAAATGCCAATGTGTAAATTTGAAAAACTTTATTCTCTTATATATTAAATTTTATGTAAAAAAAAAAATGTGTTTTAAACACATTAAGTGGCTCAAGAGAGTCAAGACCTACAACATTAAAATCACATCACACTGTAAATTCACTAAATTCAACCCAATTAAGGGATGAGTAGCCGTAGTGTTATCTCCCAAAATGTCTATCAAAAGAAAAAAAAAAAAAAATCAAATTTTGAGAGTATTCACAGTAAAAATAAAACTCATAACATCAAATCTTTTAATTATAAAGGTATAATTAGACCAACAAGTTATCCGTTTATCTCATCTAGGTTTTGAAAATAAACTACTTAGGCTAAAGTAGTGTTGTAAGATGAATATTGAAGGTTAACGCCCTGCAAGAGATTTTAGTATTTATTTGTGCCTTACGGTATGAAAACTTGTGTATAAATTCCATAAGAAGTTGGCATAGCCTCCCAAATAGCTACTCGTTTGAGGAGAAAAGAATGGAGGGGTCACAGACTATGATCTCAGCCATATCCTCCTCATCATCATCTTTTCCATTGATAGCCATTCTTCTTGTGATCCCTGTACTTCTGGTGTTGAAATACAACCAGAAGAACTGGAGAAATGCTCCACCGGGTCCCGTTGGGTGGCCAATTCTTGGCTTTCTTCCTCGCATCAGTTCCCGTCTTCACCACGATTTCTTTGAGCTTGCCAAAGAGTACGGCCCCCTCATGAGTTTGAAAATGGGTGTGAAACCAGCCATTGTGGTTTCATCACCTGAGATGGCTTACCAGGTCCTCAAGGTGCTCGACAACGTCGTTTCTAGCCGTACAATCACTGAGGCTGTTCAGATTGCTGCGTACGACGCCTCTTCTGTTGCTTTCTCTCCCTACGGCCCTTCTTGGTTAGTGCTTAGAAAGATCATCATGTCAGAGCTTCTCTCCCCCACTTCATTGAAGTCCTTCGAGTCTCTTCGCAAGCAACAGGTTCCCTGCCCTTCCTATGTTTATTAATGTTGAAACAGTTTCCATTTTATTTTAATTGCATGTTTTTTATTATTTTATTTTAACTGCATGTTTAGGTACATGGGTTGCTGAGGGAACTGTACAAAGTTTCCTTGTTAAAGGGTTCGATTGACATAGCAGATTCTGCGTTTTGGGCGTTGGCAAACCAGATTAGCACACTTGTGGTTTCAGAGTGCCTTTTTGATAGCACAGAAAAAGGGAGCCAGGTAAAAGACAAGTTCGTGAACGTGATGGCTACTTTTGGTACCCCAAACATTTCTGATCTAATCCCAGTATTTAAACCATTTGATCCTCAAGGCATAAGGAGGAAATTAGTGCAATTGTTTTCCGGATTAGATGCATTCTACGACGAGCTTGTGGACAAAAGATTGGCAGCCAAGCAGATGGGTACCACGACTAAGAATGGAAAAAGGGACTTGTTGGATGTGTTGTTGGAGTATAGAAGTGACAAAAAGGAATATGGATACGAAAAGCTTCCTAGAAAGGTCATCAAGGGAATGCTTGGTGTAAGTTAATTCCATCCTTGATTTTTCTCATTCTTTGCTCATACATATATATAATATCTAGTCCAAGACTAAAATATAATTTATTTAGGCCCTAAAAGAATTCAAAAATACACATATTCAACACAACAGCTGATATATCTGATGCATTACAAAACAATGGATACAGTAATTAGCGTATCATACGATTCATCCAACATCGCTTTGTGACGCATCAACAACTATTTGTTTATTATCTACATGGAATCTGTGTCGCTAGTTGACATGCCATTAGTTCACTATTTTAAATGTTAGGAACATTTGCTAGCTAACGAAATAATTTTTTGGTGTTGAATTCCAGGACATGTTTATGGCTGGAACAGTAACATCATCAAGCACAATTGAATGGGGTATGGTTGAAATACTAAAGCACCCTCAAGTTTACCGCAAGGTGGTAGAAGAACTTGACCAAGTAGTTGGCAAAGATCGGTTCGTGGAAGAGGGTGACATTGCCAATCTACACTACTTTCAAGCAGTTATAAAAGAAGTTTTTCGTCTGCACCCAGCAGTGCCACTTTTAGTTCCCCGACGCACAAACGAAGCATGCCAAATTCAGGGTTACGATGTGCCCAAGCATTGCATTGTTTATGTGAACGTTTGGGGCATGGGCAGAGACCCAAAGGTTTGGGACCGCCCTCAAGAGTTCAAGCCAGAAAGGTTCGTGGGGTCAAACGTTGATGTTTTGGGCCAAAACTATAACTTGTTGCCTTTTGGGGCAGGAAGAAGGTACTGTGCTGGAATGCTTCTTGGTCAGAGGATGGTGCATCTTTATGTGGCATCTCTGTTGCATGCCTTTGAATGGGACTTCCCAGAAAAGGCTTTGAAGGATAGCAGCGAAATCGGGGTGATAGCTCTAAAGAAAGCCATAAGTCTTGTTGGCACTGCCAAACCTCGTTTGGCTGATTCCCTTTATCACAAGTGACGTATTGCACTTCTTCTTCTCCAAAACTTCATTGTGGTCCTCTACCACATGCATGAATATGAATAATAATTAATTCTGCAGCTTAAGCATCTACCAGAAAAAAAAAAAAAAAAAAAAAAAACTTTGCAAATAAAAAACAAATATGGGTATTGGTCATTTTCAAACTTAATTGAATTCCTCACGCGCGTTCAAGTTATTATTATGTACTGTATAGGTGAGGGAAATGCTTCTGTGATCAGTTGGAGTTAATTATGATCAAGTGAACTAAAAATATTTATTTTAAGAGTTCTTAAATGTCGCATATTTGGAAGCCTTTTTTTGTTGATGTATGTATATATATATGCAGTACAATAAACAAATCAACGAATGGAGTGGTGAATGCAACACAGTAGAATGACGCCATACATGCTAGATTGGTAGATAAAATTAAGGCATATTTTATTGTTGATATTTTCTTTTGATCATTTATTTAAGGCGTGTGGAGTATAAATTTCGTAGCTTATCATGAGAATAAAATTTGCTAAAAATTTATTGCTTTGTCTCGAAGGGTTTTTTAAACTCCTGCCTAAAACAACTCTTCTGCTCGTTTCTAAGGATAGGCTCCTTGAATCTCTGCTCCATTACTGTTTGGTTCAACGGAAGGTCGGAGGGGACGAGAACAAGAGGGACTTCGTTTGATTTGTAATTAAAAGGAAGAGAGGGAATTGTTAAAATTATTATGACCTAATTATAAATGAGAAAGAGTAACAAAGCATGCATGATAATCTAGTCATTGCATATCCCCTCCAAATCCTCTTACTATTTGAGAGGAAGAATGGGAGGGTAGGGAAGAAGATCGATTTTCAGCTCAAACTCTCCATTCCCCTTCCTCCTAATTTTGAACCAAACGAGGTAATTTTATAAGAATTCCTCCCCTTTCCTTCTAAATCCCTCCAAAATGTATAGAGTTATTATTATTATTATTTGATTCCAAAATGTATCTTTTATATAAAAATTATAAGAATATAAAATAAACGACTTTGATTTATTCTAAATATTGATTCTTATTTAATTTTTTGTTATATTTTTTTGAAGTTAATCAGAGATAAATTACTTTTTACTACATAGATTATTAGACATTATGTTGTGTGCAAGTGGGTGTAGAACTTTGTATGTGTCTTAATTAGTTAATTGACAACTTAGCTTGCATATATAAACTTTGATGTATCAAAATCTTCTCTCAAATTTTTCTCCACCATAAATTCTGATATAGATTAAAATAATTTTTTTTTAAATAAGTGGTTTTTTTTACAAAAGATGTTTAAGTCAAACCGGTTATATAAACTTTAAACTGCATGCACTGATGATGTATGAAACATAATTCATAAACATATGTGTGTACATATATATAAAGAAAGAGAGTGCCGTGAATGAGATCGTATCTCTGGCAAAGGGTTGAATGTAGGTCTTGCTGTGCAAGTTGCAATGAGCAAAACACTGGACAAATCATTCTTAAATTCTGGAATCGTATGTATATATATAGAGGTTACTAAAATTTAGGTCAACCTGAGAAAATGTCAGTGCGTATTATTGTTTAATTCAGTCAACTTGATGAAAAGCTAGCACATTCTAGTACTGTTACTCTTTTTTCGCCACGGAATTGAATTGACACAGTTAGTTCTTATAAAACGAAACTGGAAGCTAGCAACTATTGAAAAGAGAAATTTAGATGTCAAATTAAATATAGGATCCAACTCTATCTCATGTTTCTTCATTTTCTTCCAATGCATTATAGTCTTACTGACCTATCCCACCTTAATATTGCTTTGCATGCCAAAATATCTTCTTTGTCTGCCACTGCCAAGAAATTATGTGGCCTTATCTGTATTTGGCTATTCCCATGTTATATAAAATGAAGAGTTGGTCATGATGGGTTGATGAGGCTGTTAAGTTGGTTTGGATATTCTGGCATTGCTATAAGCTGTAACAGATAATTATATTGAAGACTCAAGAGCTTCTCTAACGGTAAAAACGAACCCTCCAATTTTTGGGGTCTGATTTAGCAAATTTTACCTTCTTTTTTAGCATGGTGGTGAGCCAGGAATGATAATTGAAAAGCATGGTAGATTCGAAGTTCCAATTTTGTCTCTTAATTTTGTGCATAATCATCCCAAGGTGCTGCTATGGTGAAATCTGCCTGCCAAAACGCCATGAATTGTGTGAAAATCCTAATGACTACGTGTTCTGTGACTCAGTTCTCCTACTGAAAAGGCTGCTCAGCTTTACGCTCAAGAAATGTGGAGTGGAAATGGCAACTTCACGAGGCCTTACAATCTCATTAGACTCTTTAAACTTTAAAGATTAAATCCTAATGACTAGCTATATGTGTTTTTTTAGAAACAAAATAGCTAGGGCTATGCTACCATTTTCTGTTTTTATTAATATATTATATTATTCATTTTAAACATATTGTGTTATCAAAGGTTTTAAGGGAGTAGCTATAAGCTTGCTGTGGCAGTGGTCCATACAAAGGAATTCGTAGCTGTGGGGGAATGAGCACAGGAAGTTGTTGTGGTCCCTTATCAATTATCTTACGTTGAAGAAAACTACTCAGCAGCAAATAAAACAGGGCCATCAACGGGGTGTACGTCGTTTCTAATTTGATAAAAACAACAAAAATATTAATTTGACAGATCATATATAGCATTAATATTCCAAAGTTCAACCAATACAAGGAAGCTTCAACTTGAGCAAGAATCACCCTCTCTTTGATTTTTCTTAATTTCTAGCTTTGAATACTTCCATGACAATGACATAACCTAGAACTAAAATGATTAGCTTACAACAAAATTTACAGCCCAAGAGAGAACGGAAACCCAGTAGTGTTCAACCAAGTTGAAGCCGCAATGAAATGGTCAGTAGTAAAAGGCAGAACCTCAGTAGCATCAGTAATCACCTTAAACCCTTTCCAATTAACCCTGGCTGAAGTGTCAGCACCAGGGCCACTGTTCTCATACTCCCTATAAAACGAAGTGTTCAAGCCAAAACTACTCTCATTCCACACATGCCAACCAACGGGGTCAATCACATCACTTATAGTTGATTGCATGATCACAGTCCTAGAGTACTGTTTCCACGGCCTACCAAGGTAGGTGGGGAAGCTTCCCTTGACAGGCTCCAAATCTTCAGTGGCACCAATTCTACTCTTCTGAATCACAATGCCAGTGTTCTGATTAGGATCAATGCGCCCTTGTGCTGTGACCATGTTCTTTTGGCCTTCATTGGGACGCCGAGCGTGAATGTCACAGTCTTGGAATACAACAGCTGAGTTGCCAAATATGAAATCCACTGTGCCTGCAATTAGGCACTCCACGAAGAATTGGCGATTGCTATGGACGTAGAGGGTGTCTTGATATGCAAGAATGTCACAGCGGTAGAAGGCTGCGAAATCAGCACCAACACGAAGTGCCACTGCTTGGTGCTTTGAGGGACCTGCTGTGTTTTGGATGGCTATGTCCTTGGCTATGAATCCTTCACCCACTGCAGCTGCAACCACACAAAGTGCCAAAAAAGTTATGATTAGCTCGTCTTACACGACCACTTAAATTGCCAGTAAGAAGCATTTAGTCGCCATTGGCAACCAAGTGTTAAAAAAGAAAAAAAAACGTTCTTTCTCAAAAAGCCTGCATCTTTGTGATCTATAGATGAGAGATATATGAAGCACTGAATGTAGCACTTTCTTTTAAAGTTGTTGCCTACGCACAAGTACGTACTAACAAAAGCAAAGATTCATGGAACAATAGAATCAGCCAAGAAATCTCGTTAGGATCTAGAGTTGGTTTCTTTAATCAAACCAACAACATTCTTTTGGTATTAACTTAGAGTGATACAGAACTAACCAGTCTAAGCTTAGTCTCACTGTGGGAAAATTTATTTGGATTGTCTAGTTTTACAAACATAAAATTTAATTTCCTATGAATTTTAAAATATTTTTATATCTAGATAGATAAAGTTTGAATTTTTAAATTAAGTATAAAATAGAAATTCAAATTTAATAAATTAATCTTTTGAAAAAATCCTCAATTAATTATATTATATTGTATGTATTTGTATAATTCAACACGTTTATATAGAACCACCACCCCCCCCCCCCAAAAAAAAAAAAAAAAAAGTTCAGGACAATAATGAAAAAGAGACCATGGTTGCCACCTTGAGGCCCTATGAAATTTTAGTAGTTGTCATAATGATGCAAATCAAATGAAGACAAAAGGAAAAAAGTTGTACCAATCTGAAAAAAGACCAAGCTAAAATATTTTAGTTCTTCTTATCATGTCCTTCATTGTTTGCACATGATTAGAGTTTTGAAAATTAGAGGTAAAAAGAAACATGATAGAGGAGACTGAATTGAAATTTAGATTATTACCATCAAGATAGAAAGACAATTTGTGATCATTTGAATTTTCAAAAAAGAAATAGACTGTGATGGCCCAAGACCATGTGCATGGTAGGACATTTTGTTTTTACTATTGACAATAATGTTGGTTTCACATAGATATTCAAAACTATCTTTTCCCTTTTGTGAGGGTGAGGGTCCATCTCTGACAAGCCCTTGATTAGGGGGAAATGAAGCGTATTTGACTTTAATGAGACCCAGAAATGAGTTGCACTATATTCTGCCATGATTTTAGATGGTTTTGTCTAAAATAGAAAGGTCACCAACATCCACGTATTAGTCTAAGACTGAGTGAATTTCTAGTGAGAAAAGTCAATGAATTTAGACGATGAATCCGAATCAAAATCATTAAAATTATTAGTGCGAATACTTCACATTTAAAGATCAAGTCAATATTAATCATATATTCAAGGACTTAACACTAACGAGTTTCTCTTTTGATTGATGACGCAAGATGTGGATCCACTGTGACTTGATCCCAAGATTTGCGCCATTAATGTTTTCACTGCTGATTATAATTAACTTTTTCCAATTTACTAAATTAGCTATCCAGCATGGTCTTGTTGAGGGTAAATTAGATGAATTATAGCTGAAATTAATTGAGAAGAACAAGGTAAGTAATGAACTCACCGACTGTGGCAGAGTGAAAGGTTGTGCTTCCGTCCACGAAATTTCTGTGTGCGGTAATAATGGTAACGTTTCTCCCTTCTCCCAAAAACATAATATTTGTCTTCTTCTTGCCCACCTCCACGTTTTCTCTGTACACCCCTGCTTTTATTTTAATAATAAATCTCTTCTCGCTCTTCTTAGGAGCAGCTTCCACCGCCTCCGACACCGTACTGAAGTTTCCACTGCCGTCCTGCGCCACCACCGCGTCGGCCTCCAACGTCTCCGCCTGAAGAAGCCGCCTATCTCCCGCAGACATCCACTCCGGCCACTCAATCCCCTGCTTATCCTCCACCAGCTTCCTGTTTGTGATTCCGGTTTCCTTCTCGTAATTGGCAATGTCGGTATCCGTCATGTTCCTGATCATAGCCAATGCGTTGCTGCACATGTGCTCCGCGTGCACCTGCCCATCTTGCAGAGCTTCCCTGATTTCCTTGTTATCATCGTCGTAGAACCCATCCAAGCAAGTGACTTGGTTGGTAATGGCGGCGCTGATGAGAGTCTTGAGGTCATTTGCGTGCTGGATCAAGGACTTCTTGTTTGGGTACTCTCTGAGATCTATCAGTGTCTTCTGAAGCTCGTCGAGCGTCTCGTCACTGGTCTCCAAGCAATCGTGGAGAGCAGTTTTCTCTCTATCGGAGAGGCCCTTTTTGGCCGAAAGCTTCTCGACGGTGAAGTAATTGTGCTGAACTGCTCTGATTGTGATGTTTATAGACAACTCTATGACGTCTCTTTGGCTGGAGACTCTGGTTGCAGCATCAGGTTCAGAGGTAATGGCAGAGAAGCACAGTTCTGGGTACAATGTGATGCTACAAGAGCTTCTGATTATGGCGTGTGACTGGGGGAAATCGACATTGCTATTGTGGATGGAGTTGACGCTGTTGTGGACGACAATGCCAATAATGGCAGCCACGAGAAGCAGAGCAGCGAGGAGGGCTAAGAGGAGCTTCTTGTTTTTCTTGCACATGGAAATGTTGTTGCCTAGATCTGATGTTCTCAATCTCATTGCTTTATTTGATGAAAGGGGAAAGCAAGAATGGAAGAGATAGGACTGTGGAGTGAGAATACGGAGGGAAAAGGAGTGAGTTAAAGAGAATTTTTTTGTAAATGGAGAAAGCCCTTTATAAAGGATACAAGACCAAGTCTAGCAAAGTCTCTTAACTTTTTTACATTTTGAAAATAAAAATAAAAATTAATGTATTAATCACAAACTAATTCAGATTTAAGCAAAACAAAAGTTCTTTTACTTAAATTTTAATATAATTACGTTTATGTATCTTAAATCCGAAATTATCTGGTTAAATTAGTAGTAATTGAATAGCTAACCTACATATTTGCTGGTCTTATTTTTAACATTTGTGAGCCCACATGAACTTTTGTTGTTCCTAAAAGAATATTTAAACGACAAAAGCCATGATAGATGTAGTATTAATCTTAACAAAAGGATTTCTCTGAATTGATAATATGCTGTGGAAATGATTGACTTTTAGTGAAATAGAACAGGACAAAAGAAATTATGCTTAGGTAATATTTAAGACCTTTAGAACAGGGAAAAATGGGAGGGAAATACAAGTTATTACTAGGTTAAAAAATAAAATAAAATGAGCTCGCATTTCTTCGACTTTAACGGCGGTCAATCTCAAGCTAAACATATCCAAATTAAGAGGAGTTCTATAAAATAATGAAATTTCAGTATGATATAAAAGATTCGAAAGAAGGTGGAGTTTAGACGTACCGTCTGATTTTTATTTTTATTTTTTTATCAGGATGTTATATTTTGTTTTGTTGTAGCCCATAGCGTTATGGTTATTGGCATATTGTTATTTTATTTCATTTGATATGGGGATAATTAATTAGCACGCATCTATCCCATTTCAAGTTTCCTCTCCGAGTTTTCACCAAATTTTCAACATTCGCCACATTAGATCTTTCTGAAAGGATATGTTTTAACACATCACATCAAACATTGTATTCTTCAAAGTTCAAACTACTAATTGAAGAAAATATAATTCAAAAGGTCACTTAACGGGAATTGGAATGAAGATTATCTCAACCTAAAAAGCACATCCATTTAACAGAAGCAGCAATCAATTAATCATTATGATCATTCGTGACCTTTTCCCATTGACTTCATTCAACAAAGAGCAGGGAAAAAAAATCCGTCTGAACTAGCTGCAAGGAAGGAAGACTGTGCCATACGGCACTAAGTTATAATCACTAGGCTACAAACAAGGAATTGAACAACTTTCAAACCACAGCAGAGAAACGACTCATACAGCTAACTTGCTGCTTAAATTTTCATGGCAGTTGTCCATGTACCTTGAACACTTGGGTGATTTGTCAAATGTCTTGTCTTCAGTTTCACTACCTTTCTTCCCAATGAATTCCTTAGCCTGCTTGCATGTTGAAGTATGTCTTCATAATCCATATTCTTCACACATATAACCCGCTGGTTTTTGTTGTCTACAATTTGCAGGAGAATCCACAATTATAACTTTCTGGATATTTTTCAAAAATAAATGCAGTTCCAAGTGTGCATGGGAGGCTTACTGTAAAGTCCCTTCAGATGCGGATGCTGACCACGAATGAGCTCGGTAACCACCTCTAATTGAGGATTCTTCTCCTTAAACACTGGCAACTGTGACTCCATAAATGATCTGTCACGTTGAAAATTACAAAAGCTAAAAGTAAGAATCCCCACTACAAGCCAAGCAAAAATGTACGACAATTATTCAAAGCATTCTGGTGCCTGTAAGAGGACAAAGTAATAGGCAAGAGCAGGGATAGA
Source organism: Bauhinia variegata (assembly GCA_022379115.2). Classification (NCBI taxonomy): domain Eukaryota; kingdom Viridiplantae; phylum Streptophyta; class Magnoliopsida; order Fabales; family Fabaceae; genus Bauhinia; species Bauhinia variegata. The sequence goes on from CM039433.1 coordinate 13,616,718, forward strand.
AAACCCTGATCAAAATGAATTGTTAAATAGTTGTAACTGGCATGAACAGACTATATAAGACTAAATAATGATAGTAAAAGATGAAGGTGGTCAATGCTCAATATAGAGTTCATCAATTCATATAAGAGATGAGTTATTAAGCATTTTGAGGTAGAGACAGTGAAGGCAACTGGTACAAGAACATAACTTTTCTTAAAGCAGAAATTATAACCACGTACCATGTGTGCATACATCAAGATCTATGCACAGTATACAACCTGGACCGAAATTTTGTTTCCGCAAATTTGTATGCTCTCAGTTCTTAAGTACTTATAAAGAGACTTCAAGTACCATAATTGAAACGAGAATGAAACGCATGGTGTTTTCAATAGAGGTACATAGACCCAAGAAAGAAATTTGGTGACTTGATCATATAAGAATAAAAGCTCACGAGTCACGATAGTTAAAATAATGGATAAAACTAACGAATTCTGTGAACCAAGAAGGCTACGAAGAAACATCCTCAAGTTTCAATCTCAATTATCAGTTGACAAGCTTTCACACCACAATCAACTCTTTTAAAATCTAATATAAGCTACCATCGAGAGAATTTTGCGACGAAAACCAAGCATCATCTTTGATATTTCTTATTTTCTCCTTAGCTCAAAGCCACTTGCATCAATTACAGTAAACTTCAGCACGGATATTCATCGTCAAAATTTTAATTCCATTGGATACAAACTTATCCTAGAATAAAATAAATAGAGAAAACCTATACCCCATAAAATGGACATAATAGAAATATAGAGAAAGGGGATATAGCAAGAAGCAATTTACCAGGAATGATCACTTTCGGAGAAAATGCTTAAAAGATAAAGAGTAGCTTTCTCAAGTACAAGAAGGTTCATGATAATTTAAAACGTCGAGAATACAGAATCACACCTTATACCTCTGCTACTTCCACCCCAATCACAGTAGCTCACAATCAGCTTCTGAAGTTGCCAAACCCCTCTTTTAGCCATCTGATTTCAGAGGGACTACTTTTAATTTCATAAACGGAAGCCGAGGGGGGAAAGAAAAGAAGACCAGAATAGAATCAAAATAACCTATGCGCTCGATTGCAGAACCTCCACTATAGCTTCGCAACGAAGGAGGAGGCGAAGAAATCTAAAACTCCAGTTCACTGATCTGTCCCAGCAGGAAGAGCAGGGTTTAACTTTAACCAATAAAAAAATCAGAAACTGAGAGAAGTGGGCCTCGACTAAGCCCATGTCTGTCTTTTGGCCCGAATGAATCAAAATACAGATTAAAATGGGCTCCGAAGATTCTTATTAACTTGATAGTATTTGATTTATCAGTTATCATTAAAAACAAATTTTTAGCCTAAAAAACGAAAACAAAATTATGCATGTTTAAAACAAATATAATTATAATTATCATATTATTTAGTTGAAATTATAGTTTATAGGATTATAATTATCATACTATTCACGAAGAGTGCCTTATATATATACGCTTCGAAATACTATAATATTAATAGAGGCAAACAAATATAATACCATTAATATATATACCTCGCATTAAGAAAGAGGCAGCTCCCGACCAATCAAAGCTGGTCTCTAGCAGTAAAACGTAGGAGTATAGGAGAATGATTAACACTTAAAATAAATGTCAATTAACTAGAAGGAACACGTTTATCATATCTAGGAGTATAAAATTTTATGTTACTTTGGAATAATCTGGTTAGGTTAAGAAGATAATGAATTTTAATCCAAGAACAAGTGTTACAAATTTCATATGCTTTCCGAATAAAGATATCCGTTGAAGGCAAACGATTAAAAAATGAAAAAGAGAAGAAATGATTTCACACCAAACCAGCACATGCAAGTTAGTTTGGGCTGGAACGAAAGGACAAGTGTGAAAGCAACTCTTTTGGAGGATACGAGCAACACGCCTATATTGCTAGATCTGTCTCTCTAATCATATTTTTAATTCATCACATTAACTAAGACATGTTTGTTAGAGAAATTGATTTTTGTTTTATCTAAGAAGAATGGCTTTAACAAAATAAAACCATGGGGGAGCAAGAGGAGTGCAAGAAACAATAAGCTTAAGCAGGAGTAATATTGGTTAAACGCAAAGCCTAGTACTAGGTTTGGTTAGCCGGGAGTATAAAAATAATTTGACCATCTTTGCCCTCTGATAAAAACTGGGCCTGAATCTTTAATTCTATTGATACAAATTAAATGAGCCACTATTTTTTATTAATAGAAAAGATTAATTGGCTAAAAAGTCAATATAGTGATTTATTAAAAGCAAAATTCAATAGAAAAAGTCTAATTTTGTTGATAGGATATAAGGACGTGGGTAGACTGTAGATGATAATTAAGAAGGGAAATTAATGAAATGCCAGTTTGGTTGCCACATATAGATAAGGGGGGTGGGGGAGTTGAAATCATTTATGCAAGTTAGGTGCAAAAGCTAATTGCGAGTAGTATATATATAATTATTTATAATTTTATTCTTATAAAATAGAAAGTGTATCAAAGATATACGCTAACCATTTTTCATAAAAGAATACAAGATGTTTCTTTTTCCTTTGTTTTTCTATCAGTAGTAATCTCTGGGGGACCTAGAATTGAAGAATATTTGTACGCATTAGCCAGCCCAGGCCATGCCATCAATTATACCAATGATGATTAGTTAGAATCATTAGAAAGGTAATTTTGACATTTTACGCTTCCTTTTGTCTTCTCTTCTCAATTATTGCCTTCTCTCTATTATTCTATTCTATGTTCTCGGGCCTTATCAAACTCACCTGAAGATGCCTAACAAACAACCCTACGCGCCTAACATCACTCACAAAAAAATAAAAATAATGTCTTTTTCTCAATAATGTCTATATGTCTCTGGCAAAAGCCTCTTTCTGCGCTCCTATATAACCAATAATACTCTTCATTTTTTTTCTATTTAGTTCAGTTATTTTTTATTATGTAGAACATAAAATTATTATTAATTTATAATTAATTTAATTTAAAATAATTAAAAGACTAAAATATAAATAAAATTTTTTAAAAAATATTTTTAAACTTTTTATCACTAAAACTAATATTTATCTCTTTTTTTTTAATAACTCAGCACTTGTTGAGAATTGAAAACTATAAACTATCTGTCAAAAGCAGGTAGCCGTGTCGTGTACATTGATAAGGAGACTTACTTAAATCAAGATAGTAACAACTCACAATCCCAAAGTCATATATATATTGATGTGCCAAGTCACATATATATATATATATATATATATATATATATATGTATATATGTACTTCAAAGCTCTGAAAATAGTTATACATTAATTTATGGGATCTATATAATATGGTAGTTTAATATTTTTTTCTTTTTTTATGAAAATAGGTAAGTCTATTTCTTTCTATTATTTTATGAACTCTATTATTTTACAACGACTTTGACTGAATTTTCTGATGACAATAAATTATCATTTTAAGTATTATGCCACTTGCTTAATTTATTTTTTTTATAAAAAAGAATACACTTGCAAAATGTTTTTATAACTAAAAATTCGATGCTGACTTAACTCTGCCAAGAAGAAGACTATGCTTATAATAAAGTTATAATTATAAATTATGTTTTGAAAGAAATATTTCAGACATGGAATGTGTCCGTGTGTTTGCGATTGCCAACAACAACCGTGGGATATAAAATAAAATAGAATTTGAAAGAGGATGTAAATCCGCCGTGGTTTCCCGCGAGTAAGGGATGCCTGGCACCTTGTTTCAATTCCTCAAGTTTCGTCAGTATTGACCAATGACGGACGAGACACGTGGCGTGGTTGTAGGCTGAAGGGAACGAGATACTCCGCGCACATCACGTGGTTCGAATGAGATGTCCAAGTATCCACGTCATCATGCCAGCTGTCAACAGTTACGTTTAATATCTGGCCACGTTGAAAAGATATATGCGCACGAGACCCTCGTCGCCGTTATGAAAAAACTGAAATGCCCTTATTAGTTCTGAATCTTCCGACCTTAGCCACCATTACATCGCCATCGCACATCATCTATCAATTTGCTTTCCATAAATTTTCAACTTACTCTATGCCACCGAAGATTCAAATAATACAAACGAGCAAAAAAAATTACCTAAATTTTAAGTCTTTTCTTTTTTTCTTTTAGGTGCAATTGAAAACCTATTTTAAGATAGAAACATACCTCTAAATATCACGAATTATATTGGCAGCAATTTTGATAACAAATCTATATTATTATATACATAGGGACATGTTTTTATCAAGGTTGATATCTAAAAATTGTATAATTTGTTTCCTAAATTTTTTGCATGTTTAAATGTCTAAAAGAGGAATTCTAATTACAAGATCAAATGGTGGATTTATTAAGAGATTACTCCCCCCTGGTTTCAACGGTAAACGATTAAAAAAAAAAAAAAGAGAGTAAGATTGCAAAATTTGTATTTTCCACGTTAAGCCTCATGTTTTTAACGTGATTGGAATTTGATTTTTATCGGTGACTGCCGAATTAGGATTTGCCACCCAAGCTGCCGACTTTAAAAAAATTATAAAAATAATCATAACAAAGTTGAAATATGGTAGTGTATAGCACGTCCCTCGCCCCCGTATCAAAATCGTGTAATCTTGTGCTCCCCTCTACAGATTTCTTAACATAAACAAATGGTATATCTTTTTTAGGGTCTGGACAAAAAATTAAAATAAGATTTATTTAAAATTTAAAAGATATTATTAATTAAATTTATTTCTAAAATTAGTCCCAATTTCAATATTTTTAGTTATTATTCTTTAAAATGTTTAATTCTGCTTTAAAATTAGGCATCCACTCATTACTCATAAGTATCATACCCGTCCATTTTATCTACAAGATATTTAAGAAAAATAGTAATTCAAGGCTTTCGTGTTTTGTGAAAATCTAATCTTAGAAAAATAATTATTATTTCAATATAAATTTTAATTGTTTATGCAACCCAAATTCCGTAGAGAATAAAATTGCAAGTTTGAGAAATTGAAAATTTAAAATTATAGAAATAACATCAAATTAGATAAATACTACATTCATCACAAATTAAATTTAGACCATCTGAAAATTTTTATTTTAAGTATGTATAATTAGAATTATAAAATATATATTAAATAAGAACCCATCAAATCGTCATTGGTTAATTAATATTCAAATTACATGTTCTGTTCAATTTTAAAATCATAATTAAATGCCAAAAGTTTAATTTGGGAACCATATTAATTATAAAAAAAAATTAGTATAATAAAAATAACATAAACTTGAGAACCATGGAATGGTACGTCAGAATATTCCCTCCCAGCGTGGGATCAACTCAATATTTTTTTTTCTTGCAAATTTTATATTATTTGCCATTACATAAATAAACAATTTATTTATCTAGAATAGCCGTCATAGTGGAACGTAAAATAATCACCCATAAGGCAAAATGCAAATTGTTTATTGCTTACTCATCCAATGGCAATTTTTTTAAAAAAAATAATTTATTGTTTTTAAAAATACATTTGATTTGATGGGTAATTACCATTTACCAGAAGAAAATAAAAGACTCACCATTTCTATTGCTTTCACCCAATATGAAAAAAGGGGTAGATTTTATTAAAAAAGAAAAGAAAATAATGTTCTATCAAAAAAATTAAAAGGGGAGATAATTTTGACTTGACCCAATAGTTTGAGTCACTTTAATTATTCAAATAGAAAATGCGTGCGTTCATTTCAATTTTTTTATATGATCATAAAAGTTTTAATCAGAAAAATTAACGCGTACAATTTTTTATTGATATTTTTTTTTTCACTGATGTTGCTAATACAGCAATATATTGTATATATCACACATAATCATCGAAAAATAATTATGTTAATAACTATTTAGTGCAATTAGGGTTTTATTATTCAAAAACTCGTACAATAATAAAATACACAAGATTTTTTTCCTTCTATAATTTCTGGACTGACGGATTTACACAGCTATAAGCAATTAAGTAGTTTTAATTTGAGTTTAAACTGTTGTATTCAATTCAATTCAGGTTTATTTGAAAAAAAAAAAACACTTGTATTCTCAATGTTAATCCATAAAGTTTTTAAAATTATGCTGTATGATTGAATTTAAATTTAAAAATTATTATTTAATTGATTTTTGATAATTTTTATTTATTATTCTCAATTACGTTTGTAAAAATAAATAAATGTAAGGATCAAACGTTTCTATTTCTAATGTGAGTATATAATTATTTTTCATCATGATGTCGTAAAGGTTTACTAAGTTTTTAATTCAACTCGACCGATTCAAAATCGATAAAAGTAGAAAACTTGTAAGCGTTGATTCACGCTGAATAATTTTAAATTTAACGGGTCAAAACAAGAGGAGACGGAGTTATCATCAAGACAAAAAAATAAAAAAAAAAAAAAAAGAGAGAAAAATCGCACTCGCCAATCAAATATTAAAAGTGTTTTATGCTTTTTATTTTTCCTATTATTATTTTTTTTTTTGTGGATGCACTCGTCGAAGCTGTGGCTTTCTTCTCAGCTTCGCTGACGGTCTGACATTCACTTGCTTTTCTTCTCTGAAACAACCAATCTCACCAAAACAAAACCCAAAAAGCCATACAAAAGCTGCTTCTTCGTCTTCTTCTGCTTCCCCATTTTCCAAAGCAAGGGCTGCTTGATTTATCTCGTGTCTCTCGGAAGCCGTTTCTGAGCTCCGATTCAGATTTCTCGTTTTTCTTGATTTTTTCAGTGACTTTCTTTTCTCATTATGTAAATAAACAGATTTTATGCATACCATTGTTGTAAAAGCTTGAGCTTTTGTTAGACTTGTGTGTTTCGAAGAGTCTTTGATCAAACAGAAGCTTTTTTAGCTGTTTTGTTCTGTGTTTTTATTTTTGTTTTTATTTTCTGTTGGTGATCTTGTTGTAAAACCCGAGCTTTTGAGGCTCGGGATCTAAATTTTGATGGAGCTAGCAACCCAGAAGCAACTGAGCTGTATTGCTGATGGAGCTGACCTCAAGTCCTGCTATATGCAGAAGTTCAGACTTTATGAAACTCGCTCGGTATATATATATATATATATATATATATATATATATCTTTTTCAGCTGTTATACACATAAATCACTCGTGCATTTATTTATAATTATATTCTTTGTTTGCTATAGATTCAAATCATATTTGGGTTTCAATCATCATTGTTGTTTTTGTGATGTTTATTGGTTTAAGAATTTATTTTGGTTCAACTTTTTTTTTTTGGAAAATTCATCTTTGACATATCCATGTTCATTTATGTTGCTTTTCATTCGGAAAGCTTAAGTAGGTTTTGAAAGATTGCACTTTAGTTATTCTTGAGCTGAGATTTATTAGAGTCATGCCAGCATGGAGGTGGATATATTGAAAATTGCAGATTTTTGTTTCAGAAGTACTTTTCGATTTGGATTTACATAGAACTATCAAGGTTACATTGATCCAGATTTTCTACTGCTGCTTGCTTGTCCAGAAAATAAATATTAAAATAATTATAATTTTTTTCTGATTGTCATCTGTCCTCTTCAAAGCATTTAGTTTATGGCTTCCTAGTCTCGCTATTCTGGATAGAATTTATTGTTTTACAATAATTTTTCTTTTGGTTTCTTTCTATCATTTTAGGTTTACTTGAGTGTGGTGTGATCATACATCTAAGCGGTTCTGATCGATTTATGTTTATTGACACTGAATTGTTAATTTGGCTTCATTGTGAGATCGTCATGTAGTTTTCATTGGTTCGGTGTGTATGAAAAAATTGGCTTAAGATTACCTCTAAGTTATTTTAACAGAAAAAATAGGCTTTTTACCCCCTTTTTGTTTCTTTGGTTAGGCTTTGTGCATGGAGTGGAATCATATGAAGCATGACTTTTATCAATGACAATTGTTTCCATATACCAAAATATTACTTTTATTTGCTTAAACTTCCTTTCATTTTTTCAAAAATCCCTGAACCTTGGTTGCAATACCAAAGACTACTCCAATACATTACGAAGCTTATGAATAAACTATAATTTTGAATAGAAACTTCATCCTAGAATAATTCCTTCATTTCTTTTCGATAATTGGATTAATTGCTTAGATATGCTTTCCTTCTGCGTGTACTTATTTATTTGTTTTCTCATTTAATTAAATTATAAAACATTGTTGTGAGGTTCTTATTGTCTTTCTATGCACAGAAATTTTATATGATTGGAAGAGATAAGAACAGATCCTTTTGGAGGGTCTTAAAGATTGATAGATCAGAGGCATCTGAACTAAACATCACTGAAGATTCTACTATATACTCAGAAATTGAGTGTTGTGACCTTCTGAGACGTATACATGAAGGAAACAAGTCAACAGGGGGACTTAAGTTTGTCACGACTTGTTATGGAATCATTGGTATGCTCTATCGGTGCCTCTACCTGCTGTATAGAGTAACATCTTTATAACTAGTGATGCTGATGTCTCTATCATTAACCATCATGAATCTGCTAACTCATGAATATTTTTTTTTTCGATTTAGGGTTCATCAAATTTCTTGAGCCATATTACATGCTACTTATTACGAAAAGAAGGAAGATTGGCATGATTTGCGGGCATACAATATATGCCATAACAAAGAGTGAAGTTGTTCCAGTTCCACATGCTACTGTGCGATCCAAAATGGCATATTCTAAGGATGAGAACAGGTCTTTAGTCCATTCTGCATGTAAATGTACAATGTCTATGGTACTTATAAAGAGACACATCAGAGTAGCATTGAGAATTATTCCCTGTCCAATGTAATTAGATAAGAGTTACTTTATCAAATGTGGTTGTTTATTTATATCCATTATGTTCAGTGAAAACTTTCATTTTGAGCGTCATATTTTATTTGTGTTGAAGTCCTTCATTAGGGGTTTTCTTTGTACTGTATCTGTTGATAGTGTCTCTTCAGTGGATATAGACAATGTAAGCTTCTCAGGTCAACCTCCTCATGTTTCTGTGGTACTTTCTTTTTGTATCTTTAAATATAGAGTAAATAATGCTTCTTCTAGATTTTGAGTCATGTAATTTACTTAGTTGGTGTTGCCGCTTTGTTGCTTTTATTTTCTACACTCCATTGCCAGTTCATTTCCTGCAAATGTACAGGCGCAATCTTCATCGCTGTTGTGATGTAAATGTACTTTTTTGAGTGAGACAAGGTATCATCAGGGTTTCACTGGGGAGATTTGTTTCTTCCCTTTTTTCACTTTTGGTAGATAAATGGCTCCATATGTTCTCTCTTCAACCTTTATTTATTTATTTACTTCTTTTTTTTTTTTTTTTAAATTTTTCCCAACACAATGAAACATATTATTAATGGGTTTTACTTTTCTTCTCCTGTGACTTAGATACAAGAAGCTTCTATGCAGTGTGGATCTTACGAAGGACTTCTTTTTCAGCTACTCATACAATGTCATGCGTAGTCTCCAAAGGAACTTAACTGATAATAATACTTCGGGACATTTACTCTATGAAACTATGTTTGTTTGGAATGAGTTCTTAACCCAAGGAATCAGGAATAGCCTCCAGAATACTGCCTGGACAATCGCCTTAGTTTATGGCTTTTTAAAGCAGGTACGACTGTCTCCCTTGTTGGAGCTAACCGTAATACTAGCAACTTGTACAAGTTTGTTTATTTGTTGCTTTCCTTCTTTTAAGTTCTCCCTACTTCTACCATAAGGTTGCCATTTGAAATATGCCATATAAATCCAACGTCTCATTAATTAGTTTTTCCTTGCTTTCTCATATATTCATTTCTTTGTTTCTCCTTAATTAATGTTGTTCTTATAACTTATTTCTGTTTGTCATTGTAGTATTAACTAATAGTCTTTGTTGCCATTTTCTTTTTTACTTAGTGGCATTTAATGCTGCAGTCATTAAACCCTAAAGGTATTACTGTTCATCTGTCTTTGGTTGGGAAAGTTATTCCTCAAGTTCACAAACAGGCTTGGAAGCCTTCCTTTTATAGTGCTGAAAAATTATATGCATCATAATTGTATGTGTTGTTTGAGAAGTTGACAAGTCTACATTTCATGGCATTATATCCAGGTCAAACTTTCTATATCTGGCAGGGACTTCACCTTAATTATCATTGCTAGACGTTCACGACATTATGCCGGCACCAGGTTTGCACATGGGACCTTCTTCTTAGAGTTAGTTATATGATTAAACCCAGAACGTATTTTACATCTTTGTACTTGTGTTCCTCTCCACAAATTAAATTACTTTATGTTACGGCCATAACAGTTTGTGATAACGTATTTTGCATTTCAAACTAGGTAAGTATAATGTGCATGCACTTTGAACTTTTGAAGTTATACTGTGCAGCAGGCTGATTAACGGCGAGATACTTCACTTTTTCCGTACAGAATCTTGTTATTGTTATTTTGCTATTCTAGAGGTGATAGTTCCTTGGATTCTCTACCGGTGCAGGTATCTGAAACGAGGTGTGAATGAAAAGGGTAGAGTGGCTAATGATGTTGAAACAGAGCAGATAATCTTTGAAGATGCCCGTGATGAATGCCCAAAACAAATAAGTTCTGTGGTGCAGATCCGGGGTTCAATCCCTCTTTTCTGGTCTCAGGAAGCCTCTCGATTGAATTTAAAACCTGACATTATATGTATGTTATGGAAAACAGCTTTCTTTTGTATGCCATTCACTTGTATTGCATTTTACGCTGACTGTGGTTCTTTTTCTCCCAGTATCAAAGAAGGACCAGAACTTTGAAGCCACAAGACTTCATTTTGAAAATCTTGTTAAGAGATATGGAAATCCAATTATTATTTTGAACTTAATTAAGGTAGGTACTTCTAAATATGTGGTGGAGAAATAGCTTATTGCCTTCTGGACTGATTAATTTCGAGATCTCTTTTATAATTAGAAATCTTCCCAACTACTGAGATTGTTGTTCAACTTTCTTCTTTTGTGTTTAAGACGCGTGAGAAGAAGCCTCGAGAAACTATTCTTCGAGCAGAGTTTGCAAATGCTGTTAGGTCTATAAATAAAAATTTGACAGGAGAAAATGGCCTTAGGTTTCTTCACTGGGATCTGAATCGACACTCAAGACGGTAGTTTGCCCTTCCTTTTTCCTTCAATCACTGCTGGTTTTTTCTTGGGAAATATTCTGACATGAGGAACAATTATATTTAGCAGCAAAGCTACTAACGTGTTGACACAACTGGGAAAAGTCGCTGCATATGCATTAAAGTTAACTGGCCTATTCTATTGTCAAATGCCACTAATCTTACAACCCGAGGGATTAATTCAACATTCGTACCCTGAGTAAGTTTTATTATAGCAGGATGAATTTATTCAAAAGATTATCCAACATATTTTTTTGAGTGTGAACTACAATGGTTGGATTACTTTTGCCTTGACATATTTACTAATAATTCTATTTAATGACTTTTGAATATAATGCAGGAACAATAATGTTGGTGAACATGATATAGCTAAACAAGTTAGTATCGATGAAGATACTTGTAATAGGGAAGCAAAAGATGAAAATGGATATTATAGTTGTGACGTGAATGAAGATTATAGTGTCAAATCCTGCATGCTTCAAGCCGGGGTCTTGAGGACTAATTGCATAGACTGTTTGGATCGTACTAATGTCGCACAATATGCCTATGGGTTAGCTGCTCTTGGACGTCAGCTTCAAGCTTTAGGAATTGTTGAATCCCCATATATTGATCTTGATAACGCTTTGGCTAAGGAGTTGATGGCAATCTATGAGTCCATGGGTGACACATTAGCTTTGCAATATGGGGGCTCTGCAGCACACAATAAGGTAAAGCTTCTAAGTTGGGCTTGAGGTAGTATGGAATCTAATATAGGATCAGGAGTTCTGAGTGCCAGTTGATTTTTGCTTAGCATCTACGGCTTTGTTTTAGCCTGCAATTCAATTTGATCTGCTAAACTAATAATGCCAAGTTACCCAGGTTTAAGGAAAATTAGGTGTATAATTTAGATTGATTCAAAATCATGAAATTGCATGGGAAATACTTTGAAGCTGTAGGAATCCTTAACCAGAGAATATGAATGAAATTTCTGAGGACTGTTGCGTCTATTATGTTGTCTCTTACACGTGATACCACATTCTTATTAAAATATTGGCTTTTCTGGCCGTGGCATGTGTTTCTTGGTTCACAAGTTTCTGCAACAAGGATCAAATTTTAAATTTGTATTAGGTCTTGATTAGGTCCTAAGCAGAGGCCATTAAATTTTTAATTCTTTTTTTTTTTAACTGGAAACCTAACCTAAGTTTGCATGTTCACTCGTCATGCTTTTCTGGCATGGAAGTTTGGGTTTAATTTTGCTTCTTTCTCCCTGCTTTGATAATTTTGCACTTGGTCTTGCTATGCAGATATTTTCTGAGAGAAGAGGTCAATGGAAGGCAGCAACACAATCCCAAGAATTTTTTAGAACCCTACAGCGTTATTACAATAACACCTACTTGGATGGTGATAAACAAAAAGCAATTAACATGTAAAGCCAATGACCCATCTTTTCAATTTTGTCTTTGTAATCATTGTTATATATAAGGATCACAGACTAGTTGTACTATAATGACATTAACAGGTTTCTAACGTACTATATAATTTTCCATGCATCAGATTCTTGGGGCATTTTCAGCCACAGCATGGGAAACCAGCCCTTTGGGAGCTTGATTCAGATCAGTATTACAATGTTGGAAAACAAGGCCCAAATTTTGCTGATGACAGTATTAGGTATGAGTATTGTCTTCATGTGCCTAAATTTTTCGTTATTTCCATTATGAAACATTTGAGAGAGTCATTGCATTGATAAACAATAGATATTTTTAATTTGAAGGACTTAAACTGGTCCTAGTAAGTTGAGCTTTTGTTGGTGAGCTCTTGATATTTTCCGGTCTATTTGTATTCACCTTCGTTGGTTATGTTATATTATAGATATTCCTGGAAGATTAACAATCACGTTTCTTTACTTTTGGTAGGCCAACTTTTAAAAGATCCCTATCAGATGGCAGTATTCTCTGTGAAAGTGACACAGGAATAAGGAACATGGATGTTAGACATAGTCAGCACTCACTTGAAAATAGAGACAACCATGTTCTTTCGGAGTCTTCTCCAGATATCTTTACTTGTGGAAGTGATGTTTGTTATTGCAGGTATGGGTCCTGTCTTGTACTCCTACAAAGGAAAAAAAAGTAATAATCAGTTGTCTGTGAATCTTCTTATTATCACTATTTTAATAAGTGACCCTATCCGTTGTTTTTCCTTTTCTGTACAAATTTAAAATGATTCTTTTTTTGGCTGAAACTTAACACACTATCTGAAACAAAATAAAGAGGAAAAATTGTCAGTAAGTGATTACTTTTACATGGTGTAATGTGATCTTTATTTCAAGGCTTTGAGCTGATATGCCTAAATACTTTTGTACCTTGTCAATATGCAGGCGGATGTATCGAGGAACGCAAGAGGACCAACGTTCTGAAAATGATCATATTTGTTATGATGAACATGGAGATACCTGTGATTGCTCAAATTTTGTTGATGTGGATTGGCTCTCTTCTTCTGCAAATTCTTGCGAAGAAGAATTACTCGAAAGGTAGGTTTTGTGAATATGTTATGCCTTCTACTTTGCTAGTGGACACAAGGAGCTTCCATGATTTCCTTTACATATATAATATGCATATGACATGTTGAGATATATTAGAACCTTTGAAGTGAAAGTAGAAGGAAATTTGTACTTGACGAAGCTTTAGGTCGGATAAAGTAAGGAGGAAGAAAATGCAGTAGGATGATGGTGTAGGTAACGACTAAAGTGCCGTCAACTGGGTTTAGATCTCTTGCAATTTAGGGAGTCAATATATTGGAAGAAAGAATAAAGGGGGAGTCTTTTAACCAGATGAAGTTGAGAAGTTTAGTGTTCAACCTGGTTTGTACCCAGAAAACCTCCCTGATTGAGCTCCTTCAATTAGCAATTTGTGAAAGAATTTTGTCGGTTTTCAGAGGGAAAAAAATATCAGCCCTAATTTCTAGACAGAAGTGAAATTTGGTGAGCATGAATTCGATCTTTCAAGGAAGGAGACTGAAAGGGGATAGAGCGTTATTTGCATGTAATTACCGAGGTCAAGGTGAATAAATAAGAGCATATACATTTTTTTTTGGGTTTCTAATTTTAACTTGGCGTTTGTGGCTAATTCAAGGGATGGGAGTTTTTTTATGATGCCCACACTGTTGATAATAGTCATTTAGATTGAGGGTCTTTGTCTTTGACTAAAACTTAAGTTGAGGGATAATTTGTGGCGACTGGTTTTAATGGCTACAGGGCAACCAGCATGTCGTCAGAAAATATTGTGAACGAGCTAAAAACTGAAACAACCACTTCTGCAAGTGACTCTGGATACAGCATGAAGGTCAGTATATGCTTCGTTAGTAAAAATAATTACCACAGAAATAATTTGTTTGAAGCTGAAACATGGCAGCGATTGTTTGATTATGTTTCCAGGGAAGGAGGCAAAGTGCATCAGAGTTCACCAAAGATGCTGAATTCACCGACAGATTTACTCTCTGGGTAACTCATGGGGAGATGCTTTATGCTTAAAGACTATCCATTTCTGATCAATCATCCATGCCAGCCCCATCCGAAGGATGTGGGTTTCCTGTACAGAAGAAATAAATCACTATCATCCGAAGCAAAATAGCACTGACTGCAGCAGAGGCCGAATTTTGATTAAAGATTTGCTGACTTTATTTTCACCGCTGAGTTCTCCATATAATATAATATTGCAGATAAAACTAGTACATATTCATTGCTAATTCTTTTGGCCTTCATTGCGAAATCTTCGATTCTGTATATAAATCTCATGAGAATAGAAAATTTTCTCAGATCATCCTTCAACTTGTCTGCAGTTTTCATTGGGTAAATCAACATTTCATCATCGGTAAGGTTTTGCAGCTAGGGTCGTACCCTTCAATCTGTCACCTAGGACTAATATACGTTTCGTGCTGGTAAAGTTCAAGCAACTAAAGAACTTTCATTAGAACAACATAAGTTAATAAAAAATTCAAATTCATCTTAATCATTAAATTATTAACGCTCCATAGTTGGCATGGTTGCTTCATTAGACCATCTCTAATGGTATGCATCTTCCCATTGCACAGAGCTGTGCATCGACAACTACTGTCGTTCTATGACTACAGATGCTCCACGGTGGAGCTTTGCTGGCAGAGAGAGAAGAGCTTCGATGCATACTGAGGGATCGATGCTCAGCCCCTCAAATTGTACTAAAATACAATAAAAAATTGCAAATCACATTACTAGATTTTGGAGCTAATTTCTTCTCTCTTTCATAAATTAATCAACAACATAATCAAACCAGATTCAACAATCAAAAAATTGTTCTAATTAAATGTAGCAAAAATCAAATTTTTTCTAAACCCTAAACAATTATATGCAGCGAACCAGAGAGGAGAAAGGAGAAAGAAGAAAAAATAAGTTTATCACACCCATGGGAGCACCCGCGAACCAGAGACAAGGTGAAAAGAGGAGCACCGCGAGGTTGGGTGTCACACCCGCGACCTGGAGAGACCACGAGCTCATAGCTCAGATGAGCCGCGGAACACCAGAGATGAAAGAAAGAGACGAAAGAAAACAAGGAAAGGGAAAACAAGAAAAGCCGTGGAACACAAGAGATAAAAGACATGTGAGGAGATAACCTCTCGGTGACAAGGAAAGAAAGCCAAGGAAAGAAAGCAAGAAGGCTCTAGAACCCTCCCTTTGGCCGTTGGATTAAAATGGATCAAAGAGATCTAACGGCCACAAAATAAGGCCGTTAGATGGGTGCCTTTAAAAAAAATAAAAAAAATACATTCCAACGGTTATAAATTGAACCGTTGGACTGGACCCCTAAAAAAAAAATAATTTGACCCCTCCCTCTTCTGTTTGGAGCCGTTGCACCCTTAAAAAAAAAAAAAAATTATTAAACACTGTATTTTAGCTGTTGGGTTGCAACCTTATATATACCCATATTTGTGATCTTTTTTTTCTCACAACTAAATCATCAATCTTCTCTTTTCTTCAACTCTTTTGTCTATTGATATCTATATTTCATTCTTCCATGGATCCCACTTATTTTAATTTAAATTCTCCATCTTCTACTAATCAAAATTCTCCACCTTTGTCAAATTACATGCAAAATTCTTCATCTCCTAACTTTCCAAATTCTCAAAATCCTCCATATCAATATCCATATCCATATCAATATCCAATGTCTCCACCACCAAGTAACCATTCATATCAATATTCATATCAAAATTCCCCTTATCAATATCCAATTTTTCCATCACCAAGTAACCATTCCATTGACCATGGGACTTCAATAGCCACTAGTTCTGTTGATAAAGAACCTGAAACACCAATTGGGTCTATGTCTGAGTCTCAAGTACCTCTATTTTCTACCCAAGTTGAAGAAGAAAGAGGATCTGCTAGTAAAAAAAAATCAAAAGTTAGATTCAACATGGCAGAAGATAAACTTCTCATTCAATCATGGCTCAACATTTCGAAGGATCCACTTGTGGGGGTTGATCAAAAAGCAGAACGTTTCTGGTTAAGGATTAAAGAAAATTACAACAAGTATCGTGGCGATTTACGAGAAAGGGATATAATCTCACTGAAGTCTCGATGGCATAAAATCAATCATGCCGTTTCAAAATTTGCTGGATGTTACAAATCAGCTGTTCAGAGGAGGAAAAGCGGATGCTCCGAGAATGATATCATATCTGACGCTAAAATGATATGGGTTGCAGACAACATAACTGGTGAGCAATTTAAGTTTGAGCATGCGTGGTGGTTATTGAGAGATGAACCTAAATGGATAGGAGAATCATCTGAATGTTCTTTAAAAAGAACAAAGACTTCTGCTTCTGGAACATACTCATCATCTTCCAATCCATCAGATCCAACAAGTTGTGATTATGACTCTTCATCTCCTACAATAGTCCGCCCAATTGGCAAAAAAACGGCAAAAAGAAAGGCAAAAACAACAATAGATGACACTGCCCCTAGTAATGTCAACTACGATACAATACAAGAAACATTGATCCAAAGAGTAGAAACATTGAATGTCATTGCAACTCTTAAGAAAGAAGAAAATGATAGAGAAAAAGAAAGGATTCTATTAGATAAAGAAAAAGTTCGTTTAGAGCAAGTAAAGCTGAAGATGGATGAGAAACGAGAGAAGCAAAGACAACGTTTAGAGAAGGAGAAATTGAAGGCAAAAGAGTTGAAAATCTTGATGACAGACACATCCCAAATGCCAGAAAGGCAACGCCGAGATCACGAGGTTATATGTAACGTGATTAGGGAAAAATATGGAATTGTTTAAGATTTATTGTAACTTAGTGCTTTAAATGCTAATTAACTAGATATTATTATATATGCTAGTAGTTGTTTAATTTATTTTAATGTATTATTATGCATAATGTATTTTAGTCTACATAAATATATTAAAATTTTTTTGTATTAATTTTGCACATATATAGTACATTAAAAATAAAATAAAATAAATTTAAATATGTCAAATTATAAAAATAAATATTAAAATAGTGTAATGATGTAAAGTAATATGTGAGACCCATTTATGCAACTAATGTGTGTTTTATAATTAGAAAAAATTTTGTTGTTAAGTTGTATAGAGTGTAATAAGTGATGTGTCAATGTAAGGCCTACACAAAAATTATTAAATAATCTCTTGTGCAACAAAAGAAAGTAACACCCTTAAAGATGCTCTTACGAGGTGCCACGTCAAGGGCAAAAACAAATAAAATTCAATCGCCCAGCGCAAAGTAAACAGGAACAAAACGATTTGCCAAACGCTTATAATGCAAGTTAAAAATTAAATATTAGCAAATATATGGTGTCTCAACATGATATCTCTGCCTCTCAAACTAAAATGAACCGAAAAAATAAAATGAACCAGAAAGTTTTTTTCCTACCAAAAAAAATAAACTGATCCGGATTTTACTTCTGGAGAGGGAATGGAAAGGAAAAATAAATGATTGGATGGAAGATCGTAGGATCAAAATCTCTGGTCAAGTCATTCCCAGCCTGTAGGAGGAACACTTTCAATTCCGGTTGGAGGAACTTGTGGTGCTGGGACAGCAGAGTCACCCCAATCTCCTGCAACTGAAAAAAGAAATTACCCGTTCAACAAGAAAAGAATGCACGGTTCTTTTTATAACAAAATAAACTGCGGATATGTTCCTTGTTATCTTGCCACCTCTTATTCAGAAGTAAAACGCAAGTATAAATACTTACCATCTGGGGTCAGGCCGGCGACTGGAACAGCTGATATAGGTTGTGGTGGAACTGCTTCAGTCCATGATTGATCAATTGCAGCGGCAGGCCACTGGCCATCAGCAGCAATGGCACCAGCATTGAAGTCTGCAATGGCATACTCAGGGGCAGTTGGTGCTTCGTCTTCCTCTTGTTGCTTGGCCTCCTCGGGTTCTCTGTAGAAGAATAAATCGACCTGCGGGAAAAGAAAATTTGACACATCATAACTTAAAAATTAAAAGGAAAACCGCAGAACAGACTAGTATTTTTTTCACTGGCTCTTGCAGAGAGAATTGCTCGACACTTGATAGTCATATAACAGATAGTAACAGACTCCATTAAATCAACTCCATCACTAAAATTGTAACAGCAGCGAATACTTTACCATCACATCCCACTTAAGCCCAGGACGAATAGTACCCCGCATTTGCAGTACCATCCTAGCTAGAAGCCAAAATAGACAACCAATGCTGTGCTTTCCCTTATTATTGGCAGGGATGCCAATGTCCACATAACCCATTGGAGAATCAGTGTCACAGAAAGCAATAGTTGGTATATTTCCGAGAGCGGCTTCCTTAATGGGCTGCATGCAAATAAACACAGTAAGGAACATGTGGACAGGATAAGCAAATAATAAGAAAAAGAGATAGATAGAGTCATATTTTTTTCCCATTTCAATGGCATTACCATCCAATATAAAGAGATAATAACCTGATGGTCGGTTCTAGGGTCAGTGAGGATGAGAAGACGAGGTTCGTTGTATGATGTCTGGAGCTGATTGGTGAATGTTCCGGGAGTGTGCCTTCCTGCAATTGCATGGGCGCCAGTGTACTGAGCAAATTTAAGAACAGCTCGCTGACCATAAGGCCTAGCAGACTGAACGATAATATCCTGTGGGTTCTCAATGGCAACAATAACCCTGGCAGCAAGCTGAAGTTTCTCCCATGTTTTGCCAAGGTTGATGATGTAAATGCCTGATCAACAGAAAAGATCATTTTGATCAAATCTCAAAATGCTGTGTTGTGTAGCAAGATAAGCATGTCGCAGACAAAATCACGAATCATAAACTTAAATAAATTCTCGCACATCGCAATTAGAACAAAATTCAAACATCTCACTTAAACAATTTAAGGCCATGGTAATTCCTTTAAAGAAGGACTACTACCAAAGCTATATATTATACAATGAGTAAAGATCCGGCTGTTTTCAAATTTGTATTTTTTAAAGGAGTTTAATGCTAAGCAACAATCAATAGGTAACCACCTCAAATTTTAATAACCAAACTACGACATGTTATCTTAAGATATCATATTGGGTGATTCACAATTTATATTCTATTTAATGTTTGCGTCAATATGAATGAAATATCTGAGACGAGCACTGAAAAGATAATTAGTCAGCTAGTGAAGCAACCGATTGACGCATTTTTAAGAACTGGTGACTACCCCAACAATAAAGCTCATGTAAAAGAATGAGATCCGAGAATGATGAAGTTACCATCATTGCGGCGCTTGAAAACGTAGCGTTCCATTTGAAAGTCGCAGTTTTTGGTTCCCAGGTGGACCTCGGCGGCCAACATCATCTGGATGTCAGCCTCCTTCTGCGACAGTTGTCGCGGTGGCGCTGGAGTGGTGGTTGTGGCCATGGTTCCAAGCTCAGGATTTGCTTTGCTCTCTCAAAGTCTGAAACTTTGTCACGAGAGAGAGAGACCGTGAGAGAAACTAGTGTGTCTGGGATTCAAGTGCACTACGTTCTATACAATGGAGACGATGAGAAACCCTAGTTTAGGTTCGAGACCTTCTTCGTATCTTGGGCCCATATCAAGTGCCCAAACAACTCGGACCTTCCTCATATGAGCTATTTTTATTGGGCTTCACCCCTGCGCCAATTCAAGTGTCTAGTTGGGCGGGTAGTTAGCTCGCCCAATTCACGTATGAATTGCCTTGTAATTATATTTATTCCTATATTTAATTTTTTTATATATAAAACATATTTAATTTAATTAGACAAATTTGTCTAAATTCATTTGTAAATTGAAATTGAGCTTATTTGTACGTTTTGACATGATTATACAAAGACGAGTAAACTCAAAATAGATAACAAAGCAAGGACTAGTCTCGTAAAGGAAAAGACCTGATGCCAGAAGCTCAAGACTAGTTCAGACTACCAAGTTTACAAAGATACACCCAAGCATTCACAGGCTTAAGCAATGGCAACTTGGACTGCTTTAGCTTTGGGCGGTGGAGGGAGCTTCTCAACAACCACAGTCAAAACCCCATTTTCACATTTTGCAGAGATTGCTGATACATTGGCATTCTCAGGCAAACGAAACTTCCTCAACAGCTTCTGGGGAGCTCTTCTCTCCAGCATAAGGTACTTGCACCCTAACCCTTCATCTTCAACTTCTTCCCGTTTCCTCTTCCCATTGCTTCCAACAACAAGTGTCTTCTCATCTTCAACTGTTACCTGCAGTGCGTGCACAACTTTCATAAACATCTGTCTCAACAGCCAAAATGCATTCTTTCCAGACAAAGGACCATCACCGTTAACAAAACCTATTCATTTCCTTCTCCAGCTTCACAAAATCCCTTTTCACTGCGTAAGACTCATTAAGCCAATCTCTGCCTTATCTTCTCTTCAATCTATATAATAGTACGGCCACATCAATTAACACAACATTACGCTTCTCTTTTTAAGCTCAGTTACAGCCACAATCATCATTGTGCAAGAGATGTTTCGCCAGCATTTCATGCAACTTTACAACAAATAAGAGTAAGTTCCAGTGCACACAATGTGAACTATCTCAGTTATCATTTTAAAGGTTCTACAAATTTAGAAATAAACACGCGTGCAAATGTTGGGCTTAAACGGTGTTTATACAGATCAAGTAAATACCTAATTCCCTAAACATGTTTTCACTTCTTGCCATTATCCCCTCTAGAATGGAAGCACAAAATGTTACTCGTCCTTTCTTCATATACCAAAAAATATTAAATCAGAGGCAAACACAGACTGAAAAATAATTGAGTTACGGTACACCATACCTGAATTTCAGACTTGGAGAGACCAGGTACGTCCATGTAAAAAACATACTCCTTGGGAGTTTCCAATATGTCCACTGGTATGGAAGATGCACCTCTCCTATCTTGTGTGCCATGAGCCCTCAAAGGAAACATGAACTTCTCAACGGTTTCCGGAAAATTAAACAGATTGTTCACTGCCGAAGCCAAATCACCATTGAGCATATCTGCAGCTCTGCTCATGTTCCCCAGTTCTCAGAACACACAAATACTCTGCAATTACCAGATACCATAGCTTCATGCGTTAGCAACCTATGAATGAGTAAAATCCAAAATAAACCCACAAAGTGTTAAGAGCAAACGGATTGGCTTTAGGAATTATTTGATGGAATGTGTAAGGAATCTGGCTAGTCATGAAAAGCGTTACATGTTCTCCATAAACAGGGTTTTTCACGCACGAACCCAGAAATCAACAATACCACCAACTATTCCATAAA
This sequence comes from Bauhinia variegata, assembly GCA_022379115.2. Taxonomy (NCBI): domain Eukaryota; kingdom Viridiplantae; phylum Streptophyta; class Magnoliopsida; order Fabales; family Fabaceae; genus Bauhinia; species Bauhinia variegata. The sequence continues at coordinate 13,638,622 of CM039433.1, forward strand.
GAAGCAACCAAGGAAAACGGATGCAAGAACATTGTTCTTCAAAAATTTTCATTTTGAAAGAAAATCGAATGAGTTTGATCACCAACAAACTTCGCTACTTTTAATGGTTTAAAAAAAAAATAGATATAGAAGAAGAAAGCTGAAAGGAAGATTCAGAGTTCACACTGAGTTAGATTCACAGTAACGAAATGTGTTACAAAACAGTAATGTGCCAGAATTGTTTAACCAGCCGGAAATTGATCGCATAAAATTTTTTTGGACATATAAAAGGAGTGAGAGTGAGAAGTGAAGGTTCGAGAGTGATGCCATGGGGCTGACCCCGAACGATCTGGAAGAATCCCCCGAATCTTGGAGGGCTCATTAACTTACACGTGTCCTCTTCCAGTATAATGTCGAAACCCGGATCTCTACTGTTCGTAAGACGTGTCAAAATCTGAAGGCAAATAACATGTTCCCAGAAGAGGGCAGTCCAGGAATTTTTTCTTTTTCCTGTGACTGTATTGGGCCTCGTATGATTTTATGGGCCCATTCAAGTAACTTCATTGGGGTTCCGTTTATTGGGCCTAGGCCTTTCAATTTCAAATTATTCAGTTCGTTTGTTGAGGCTCACTCATGACATTTTCTTTTTTTTTGGTAAGACTTGAGGCTCAGGATCTTAGGAAGATTGCTTCTGTTTACACATTAATCTTCTTCGTATAATCTAACATTGCATTAGTAATTTAATCTAACTATAAGGTTTTGTCTCTTTCAATTTAATTTATTCTTAAACGCCAGCATATATTCCCCGTTTTTAATGCAATATGTTTTTAACATCGTGCTCGTTATATAATTGGCAAACAATTATTTTTGCTATAATAATTGCATGGCACATGATTTATAAACAACAAATCTAACAGTAATCAGAATTTTGACCTATTTTTCCATTATTTTACAAATAAGATACGATATGGACAAAACAAATTAATTAAACCCCTAAACTCGATTATATAATTTTCTGAATTTAATAATATAAGGGTGTTCCTATGAAGATTTCGATTGTGAAAAGGTACATTAAAAAAAGAGTGAAGTACAAAGCATCGAGATACCCCACTAGTTGTTGACTGTATATAAGCGTCTACTGCATGCATGGACTTCACTTTTCCCCCTTAACTTATTGTGCTACTAAAAGCAGCAACAGAATCGGTGTGTAAGCAAATGTGTTTGATATTATGTCTCCTAATTAATTTTGAAACAGCATATTTGGTCTATTTAATGTTAAGTTGCTAACTTAGTGTTGATTCATTAATTGTGATTGAACTGACAATGATTTTGTATGTAGTTTCATGTCACATTATTTATAACCAGAAAATCTGAATGCAATCTCTAAATTGAATGCCCTTTTCCCATGGCACATGATGGTCCAAGCCCCTAAGATTAATCTTGTCTTGGGTATCTACTCCGATCTTCATAAGCACACATGCATAACAGTCTATTATAATAAGTTAAAATCTTCTTGAAGAGATTTAGGACCATTTCTATATGTGAGGCCTTCGTATCATGGTTGAAGTGAATTATTTGTTGCATATGACTTTATGTGGGGGAAAAATTTCTCTTCTCTACAATAAATTCTTCTTGTTTGTGGGGAGAATATTTCATTATAGTACACTTGTGTTTAGTTAATTGCACAATAACTATTTTAATTTTGAAGCACATATTCCCATATTCAAGGTTGATTCAAATCAAAATCATTTAACCTTTGTGTTTTCCCCCCTAAATTTTATAGATGATATAACTATTGGGGTTTGGTTAGCAGTCACTAATTAACAATAAGAGCATGCATGCAACTACCAAAAACATAAATCAGTTACTAAAAAATTTTAAATTTTTAATCTTTAAGCAAAATTATAAAAGTAATAAATTTTATTCTATTAAGCTTTAATATATATATATATATATATAACTTTTATAATTTTACTTAATTTAAATATAAATTAATCGGTCTATAATGTAATATCAGATTATTTTGAGAGTTAGAATAAGAGAGGGTGGCCCCAGAAAATAGAAATCACTGGAACTGGACCACTGGTCATCACTGGCTGGCTATGGACTCTGGTTGGAAATGACTGCTGAATTTCTTGTTTCTTGTATATAGCCTTTTACATGGCTTGGACCACAGATGACTCACACATGACTCAATGAGAGTTACGATATACATCCGATTCCATGTTCATACGTTCCCTCATTTTCCCCCTTGTCAAAAAGCAAAAGTAATAATATTACAAAAGTTAAATCGAAACAAAAGAGCTGACACCACCTTCTTAAATATATCATATCAGATCGTTTGAGTTTCTTACAAAGGAAAAGACACTTGAACAAATAGATGAATTGAGTCATACGCAAATATCATATTACCAAAACAAAAACGCATGGCCAATTTCACGCTCCCCGATCAGTTATTATTAAGAAATTTGACTGCTGTATATATCTGAACTGAATTGGATGCCAAGAACATGACAAGGTCCATAATTAGAGCCTTGGAGGGTTCATGCATGGCCACATAATACTCCAAGTAGCGGTTTCAATGGTTTCTTCTTCCATAAAAAAAGCTGGTAACGCATATACCAGACATGGACAAATATGTGTGGGTACCACGTTAGCAGTGTTTTGTATGGTTAGACGAAAGATGCCAACAAGCCTCAGTTGGCAGCGTTTCGCACAAGGGAAACCGCTTCACTGCTCTCCCACCAACACCTTCATTTGTTGCGCTTTATGATGCTATTAGCAAACAAGAACAAGAATCGACAACTCTCCATCACTTTCATTATTATCTACTCACCCTTCTTGTTTTTCTTCTTTTAATTAAATAATATTACACCCTCAGGGAAATTAAGGTCCGGCAACCTAAAATGTTTTCTTTCTAATTAGTAATTGAGTGGGAGAAGGGTAAGTTTGTAAAAGCACAACAAACAAAGACCCTTGGCCAAATGCGCAGCTTAATTCTAACCCCACCAAGCACCAGCATCCGCCAAAAACAATGAGCAACTGGTTCTGGCACCAAATATCTCATTTCTTAGCTGTGTCTCAAACGGTGGGCCATGCACGTGTTTAACCCTTCTTGATTCCCCTTCTCCCTATCCATTTATATCTGAACCTTCCTTACCACTTTCCCCGCACCCACAATCCGCATCACTCTCGCCGATCTCTCTCACTATCTCTATCATCATCAAACACCTAGGAGACATGGCCAAAGTGGGAAAGCTAACAAAGCTCAAGTCAGCAATTAAACGGTGGCCCTCCTTGACCAAGCTCAGCCGCAATAACAGCTGTGTCTCCGCGGCCGGCAGCGACTCCGGGAAGGCCTTGGACAAAGACCTCCGCGCCGTCTACGTGGGAAAGTCTCGGCGGCGGTACCTCGTGAACTCCGACATCGTGGACCACCCTGTGTTCCAAGAACTAGTTGACAGGTCATCATGTTGCTCCGGTGACGATGGGAATGGGGTTACGGTTGCCTGTGAGGTGGTGTTGTTCGAGCACTTGCTGTGGATGCTTGAGAGCGCTGAGACTCAGCTGGGATCCATGGATGAACTGGTTGAGTTCTACACTTGTGCATGCTGAGCCTGAGCCTGAGACTGTCAATTGACTAATTAGCTGATGGCATGGGAATATCGATTATGTAATTAAAGTGAAGATTAATTAATTATAGTTAGATTTTTGGTACAAATTGTGCTCCTTAATTACGTGATCAATCAGTTGCACTTGTTTTAATTTACTGGGGATGATACTCTTGTTCAAAGATTTGGATCAAGGTTCTGAAAGAGAGCATAAGAATAATTAACTCAATTTTATTATGGTTTCTTTGCTCAGCTGTTCAAGTTCTTTGATAAATACAACTTGTACAACATATATTAATTTTAATTAAGATACTTTATTTTAAATAATGAATTTAATTGTATATATGTATTCTTGCCTTTCACCTTTACTATGCAATCATTCTATATAATCGGTGTTCATCTAATTACTTTTCCTAATAGCGTGATATTTAATTAAGAGAACTAAATTAAAATTAAAATAATTAATTTCAAATGCAATCAAAGAGTTAAAAGTGCATGTACCTCCTAGAATACAAAACAAGAAAGATTTTGACTAATGCAATCTAAAAGAATATATTAAATAAGTTTAAACAAAAAGGACATTAATTATTAACAACAAATTTTAAGTTTAGAATTAAAATAATTATATTAGTTAAAATTTAATAGAAAATACTTCCGTTACCTTAATTTTATATTCTACACAAATATTTTTATATATATTTTTATTTATAATTTTATACTTACAAATAATTATAATAATATACCAAAGTGTATATAGACTAATGGATAATAAAGATATTTTACAATACCTACAACTTAAGACTGTACAATCACAAGCTAGCCTGACATTGCGAATTGAATTTCTACACCCAAGAGGTTTTCATTCTTTAAAATGATATATATTATATTCCTTATTAATTAGCTTATTGATAGATAGAAGAATTAACGTGCCCAAGATGTGATACATTTAATTGGAATAAAATCAATCAACATCACTACTTCACGATCATATGTATGAACGTTGAATCAAGACTACATGTATGTATGTATATGACTCATTAATTCTTGGACATCTATCTAGCTAGCTAGCTAGCTAGCTAGGACTCTTGTTCAATTATACTCCAAAATTGTATATAATAGTTAGATGTCTAGGATCACGGGAATTGCTTTGCTATATCTATGTACGAATAAATTATCAATTAACTAAAAACTCGAGCAATCAAATGCATCTGAAGTAACGAAGACTCATAGTCGTAGGCCGAAATTACAGGATCCAGCCAAGGTTGGTCTCCCTTCTTACAAACTGGATATGTAGAATTGGAGGGTGTGTCTTGAGCACTTTCAAGTTAATCTCAAGGGCTTGTCTTTTGTTTCTATGGAATATATATATATTAGAATTAAATAAAATAGTATTCATAAATTAAAGCTTAGGTCAGTTTTAATCAATATTGCTGGAGTTTACTAATTATTAAAATGATACTCCCAACAAAAAAAATTAATAAGCTCTTCTAATCAAGCAAATAAACTTAGCTGTCGCTTACAAGATATTGATTATGATTGTGTTGGCTTTCAGTATCAGGTCATGTAACTTGTGGTTGTGGACAAGTTTCACGCAAATTTCCATACAAATGATTTTGCATTTGAGACTTGTAAGTATTATAATCAAATAAAATGCATCATTGTCTAGATTTGCATGCATGCTTTGCCGTAATCATGATTCATGAATTCTAACCTCAACTATTTATGGTACGATGTTTTTTTGTTTTCTGAATTAACTAAAATTGGACTATGCATGGCAATTAATTAAAACTCTTAGTTTATTCTATTTATAAGCCTTACACCTTATCGTGTAAGCTGCTTCTTCCTTCTTCGTCTAGAATCCAACCTCCCAGAACTAAACTTTGAACTGTTAAAACTGCAAATGCAGCCAAAGCTAGGCTGGCGTTGCGTGCATGGACAATTTGTTTCAGTAAGTGGACCCTCTCTTCTCATATAGCTAGAAAGACGCCAATAAATGCAGAGGGAATATATATATTCATTGCAGATTATTGGTTTTATCTATTCTTTCATTTGGGTAAATAAATAAATACCAGGGGCCTCGCCCACTGTTTTATATTCATTTGGGTAAATTTTTTTACCTTACCAGGGTGTAAGTATCACCTTGTCCATTGGGCCAGTCACTAAATTTACCAGGCTTTAACTTCGTGTCATTGTCGTCGGGTGGTACTGAAGGCCTGATTGGGCTTCAAATGTATACCAATGTCTCCTCTTAAGGGGATTAATTTTTGCACCACCATGTTTTAATATTTACACCCCCTTCACAAGTGTAAAGACGGTGCAAATATTAAAACAAGGTTGTGTAAAAATCAGTTGCTCCTCTTAATTGGTATTCACAGCTGAAAAAGAAAGATTAATGATTAGTCTTCCATCTCCATGTACTTATTGTACTTTTTAGAAACCTGATACGATAGATAAGGGTGGTGTCTCCGGTGCTACATCTGGACGTGGTGATTTCAGAGTTGAACTTGACTGGATCGAAGCCTTGAGAACACAATGAAACATAGGTTACAGTTCATAATCAAAATGTTGCCCCTCCTTTAAGGATGAAAGCCTAGCTAGGCAGAGATTTGCGATAAACATTTAAATATATCTATCCTTTTACGTTTCAAAAATGAGATATATCTGCAATTCTCATTCTTCTAGCAATGTACTTCTGGCATTCGTTAATCAGCATTTCGGGACAACAAATCTCAGAATTTACAATATCATATTCATTGGACAACATACGAGACAGTTTGTCACCTTAAAATTTATACATGTAAATTTAATATGTTGTCTTCTGTCTTTCTCTTGGGAAATTTGGGTTATTATAAGGTAATGGGGTTCTGTGATAAATTGAGGATGAACGTACATAACCACACTTACTATAGAGCTTAAAATATCATTTTGACCAACGTTGTCAATTGTGACGAGATGCGGGATCACCACTTGCTATGAGTCATTTTCATATATGTGATTATGTATGTGCTAATTAAGCTAGATAATTGCTCATAGCTAGATTCCTTTCTTCCTTTTCATGAACTTTAAAGAAAGCTTCCGACTTGATCGGCACTTATCGTAGTGGAGTGATGTATAACCAGATACCAACTTCATGGAGATATTTTGGATCCTGATTGAGGAATAACTGGTTGGAAATCGAGGGTTGAGATTTCTCTCTTTTGAAAAAGCCAGGCGAAGCAGTTGATAGAGTTGGAGTGATGTAGATTATTAATTTGACTTATCTCTTTCCTGTGAAGAAAAATATCTCATTACATATAGTAATAGCAGATATGATGATGATTAGAAAGGCATCCATTCATTGATGCTGTGTGCATGGGAGAATTGAGAGAATTTTGACCAAATATTACACGCAGTGCAACTATATATGCCTTCCCTTTCTTTTCTTTCCTTTGCATCATTGCCAAGTTGGAAACCTAACCTGTAAGTATAATGGGACCAGTCTTGGTGCCATTAATAGCAGCTATATGTTGAGCTGAATTATCCATGCAGGACCCTACTGTCCTAGTAGTCCTGTCTACAATCAATTTGCAAGTTCAGAACTTATGGTCATCATCGGGCCGGTAACACAACTTGTAATTGAAACTGTTATTGCACACGAAAGGAAAAAACGTAACTAATGTCACCTAAGCGATGGAAAATTTATCCAAACAAAAGCTTATTAGGAGAGAAGGGATTGTTTGTGTTCTGCAGAACTGTTAAAACCATCGCAAAATGACATTAAATGGTCAAGGTAAGACGCAGATTAACTTGGACATTAGACGTTACTGAATTACCGTTGAGAATTTGAGATCATTCGGATATTATTTTTCTTGATATGATGACAATGCAGTATGCAATTGCAGGCTATGGTTCAGGATAGTCCACGTAAAAAAATAAGCTTGACACAGTCTCGTATCTTCTCTCCTTTGCTGAGTATCTGGTTCAGATTCCAGCTGCACTGTTGAATGATATGGTGTGGCACGTGATTTCGAGGGTGTTCCAGTCCAATATGGCCAAATATCACGTGGGCATTTCTTGCTGGACCATTGCTTTTGGGAATGTCAATAATGTCATGCTAAGGGGACACACTGTTTGTCCTTGTCACTGACATAACTCCATGGTTGAGTTGGGTCCATGCTTCTTCTCCCTTCGCTCCCACAGTAAAATACACAACAAAAGTGTGTCTTTCACCATTAATTCAAAAAGATCCTCACTTCGGCTTAATCATACGTATGCTTGCTTGATTTGGAATATAACTAAGTTAATACGTGTACAATATTATATTATTCTTTCTACAAAATGATATATATGCCTAAAATAAAATAAGAGACGAGTAACTTGAGAAATTCACTCTGAAATAGAGGTTTAAAGATATCATTTTTCACAAATTATTTAATTTCTTAACACTGAATAATCTTCGGAGGCAAGAGATTGTAAGGCTACAAGGATAAGGTGTGTGTATTATAAATTATATCAGTTTGAGGAATTATGTGTCCAGAATAGATGTGTAATGTAAGAAACTTTTCTTTTTTTTTTTTCATTTTTTGATCTTGTAATAATGTAAGAAACTTAATATATATATATATATATATATATATATATAATTTAATTAATTTTTAAATCTGATGATTAATTTTTAGAAAATGTACAAGTCAATACTCATGTACTTTTTTGTAGGCATTTACCTAGTTGGGTCCAACTCCAATAATATTCGAGACTGAACCGGACTTGTACTTTTCTAGGCACCTGCGTTGTTGGGATTCGTAGTTTTCCGGACAGCCCATCACACAAGTAGGCTTATTTGTTGCTTAATAGTAATTCTATTTATTTTATTATTTTTCTTAAATTTTCCTACAAACAGTTCCTGTTTCCAATAGTGGACCCCACAACCTTTTCCATTTTATGCTAAATTGTGATTGACAATGAGTGAAGCTGTTAAAATTTAAGAACAGCCCCATAATATTACGGTGGGGCCTACCTTTAATCCTCTGCCCTGAACTCAACCCGAACGCAAGTGCCGTCAAAAAGGACTGACTCCACGGTGGACACAGAACCTTCTGGAGACGCAATCGAAAAAATATCTAACCTGCCCTGCAATCTCAGCCGTGTATCATGATCCCTAAATCCTTATCCCACTGTCCATAAAAAAACCACATTAACGTCGTATTTTTCCAATAATAAATTACATAAAAACTATATAAGCTGGCCACTGGTTTCTGGAGTGTTCCTGAGCCTTAGTGAGTTGGGGAGGGTGTGATATCTCCGGAGAGCTTTTCCCTTCATCGCCTCCCTTCTCCTTTCACTCTACGGAATCAAAAATGCTAAGGTTCCGTGTACCTATTAACCAACATGTAGTCCCAAGTGGCCTATCTTTTACAATAGAATAAAATTTTGTGAGTGTCTGTTTTTCGTTGCTTTTTATGTTGTTGTATAGTGCGTTGGTGTTCTAGTTGGGCTTTGTTGAGTCAAATTCGTCGACGAGAAAGCTAGGGTTGATTTGTTCAGTAGTCTTCTGGTTCTGGTTTGGTCTGGTTGGTGGTTGGTTTACAGAGGTACTGATTGTGAGAGTTTGGTTGTCTGTTGGAGCAATGGCTAGTGGAGAAGAGAAAGGCAATGACTTCTATGCGGTTCTGGGATTGAACAAGGAATGCTCGGATTCAGAGCTCAGAAATGCCTATAAGAAACTTGCCATGGTTAGGATTGAAACTTTTTCTCCAAATTTCATTCATTTGGGCTCTTTTTATAATAATAAAAAAAAAAGCATCAAAATCACCTTTTTGTTGCCCATACAATTCATTCGGACTCTGGGTTTTCTTTAATATTCTATGAGGGAAAGGGTTTCTTTCCTCTGTTCAAGAATTATAAAGTGAATTTCAGTCCTTGTGCCCTGGGAGTTGAAAGAAATCCCGGGGAATTGCCTGCATTTGTTATAACTCTATAAGTAAGAAAGTATTTTCTTTGATGGGATAGAAATGGCATCCTGATCGTTGTTCAACGTCGGGGAACTCAAAGTCTGTGGAAGAAGCTAAGAAGAATTTTCAGGCAATCCAGCAAGCCTATTCTGGTAAATTACATTCGCATTTTTCCCGCTTTCCATGTTTCATTGATTAAATGTTGACCAAACCAAAGAATCCCACCGTGGCTCCAATTATTATTAAGGAAAAATATTTCTGAATTATAATTTTCTATTAATATTGAATGATGATTCATTCATCTTACTCTTTTTTTTCGCTATGCACAGTTTTATCTGATGCAAACAAAAGATTCTTGTACGACGTGGGAGTCTATGACAGCGATGACGACCAAAACGTAAGTCACTGCTCCATGAGCTCCTCAAGTTAACGTAAAACTCTGGTCAGCTCATATTTCTTGTCCTTCTTTTCTTTTTATCCAGTACAGTGAACCTAAAATGGCAGTGGTTAAGATCAAACGAGGCACTAGTCCAAAATTTGGCCTTTTCATTTTTCAACCAATCTGGGCAGGGCATCTGTCCTTTTCTTTGATACTTGGTTTATTGGTGTCTTATCATCCGTAACCTTGTTCTATTTCTCGGTTTTGCACTGCGCACCGTCCAATCTTTTTTTTTTTTAATCCTGAAGAAGGTTCTCTTTTTTGGATTAACATGAATCCATTTTGTTTCCTTTTAATATGTAATAAAAAGATCTTCTTATTGTAAATCCATCGGTCTCAACTCTCAAGTTGCCCGTCCAATCTTGTTCATAGAGTTCAATAAAGCTCAGCGGCTTATGAAGGTTTACTTATTTATTTTTTCTTGAAAACGGAAAAATAGTACTTTTACCGCTAATTAATCTTAACCCAGTACAAGTTAAATTTTTTCAGAACAAACCATATCTGTAAAGGTGTTTCCATGTTGTTCTTCTGTTTGCTCGGATGCCGACAAGTGTATATATACACGGAAATTACCTTGTACATGGTCACGCAAACTGCGGAATATCGATGATTTATGTCAATTTGTTTCTACCATCCAATAATTGCAATGAGCTCATGGAATGCGTCTTTGTGCAGGGCATGGGAGACTTCTTGAACGAAATGGCAACAATGATGAGCCAAACAAATCCTAATGTGAGTCCCTTTTAACGCGATCTTCCATATGGATTAGTGGATGTTGGTGGTTAAAGTGGCCTAGTTCCCTTGCCTGTATTATAGCATTTTTTTAATGTTTCGTGGATAAAGCTGGCTGCAAACATTAACATAGTGCTGAAACTTTTGTCAAATCCTATGTTGTAAACTTGTCATAGCTTTTCTGTTATTGTGGATCACGCTTGACCATTTAAGCGCAAAAGAGTCACGGGTCTACCATTTTTCTCTTTTTTGAGCCCAAATTATGTTCGTTTGCTTTTGCTTCATTGCTTTATGCCAAAATAATTTTAAAAGAAATACAAAGAGACAGTAAACACTAAACACCGACGGAATTTGAAGGCAGAAAAACGCCGCATGTCTTTTTCGGGTAGAAACAGAACAGTGGTTTCTGGGCTTGTAGCTGGAAAAATTGACAAAACATTTTGGGGTATCATGAGATGGTGGGCCCTCACCAGCAGATGTGATGGGTAACATGACATCGATCATTTTTGGGCCCGCATGGAATTCTGTGTCTCAGTTTGTTGGAACTAGTTGTAGGTTGACTTGGAAATCGAGAGAAAGTGGAAGATCGTGTACCCTTTTTCCTGTTATTTGGCTGTATGGGTTTGGAAATTTGAGGGAAGAATCAGGTGGGGACGAACTGCAAATTCTTGGAACTACAGGTGTCACCTGATAAATTTGCTAAATTTAATGAATGTTTAGGAGAAGAAAAAAATAATAATAATTAAGTGGGCTACCTAGAGAAAAGACGGTGAATTGGTAAAGTGGAGGTTGATAGTGTTCGGTTGATGTTTGATGAAGTTGAGGAGGTATAGGTGAGCAGTGTCTTGAATATTTATTTGCAATTTTCTATGAGATGTTTATGACGTTAGAGTCATTTTATTGGGACATCAACATTTGACGACATTGATTTGTCTGTGACATGACAGGAAAATGGGCAGGAGAGCTTTGAGGAGTTGCAACGGCTTTTTGAAGAAATGTTTCAAGGAGACATTGGATCATCGGAGAGTAACTCTAACGCTGCTGCTGGTTGTTCTACTTCATCCTCCTACGCGTCCTTTGGTGGAAATTCTAGTTCCAACAAACGCAATTCCTCGGAGATGAATACTGGCAAGGCAGAGGATTTCAATGCCAGCGACCAGAACTTCTGTCTGGGGGTTAGTATATACCCTTTGATATTCCTTGTCCGATATAAATATCCACAACATACAAATGATCACTACAATCTGAAAATCACTCAGTCTCGTTTAGCTGTATGCAAGTTACCATTATTGTGCGAGATGAATAGGTTAAGTGGCAAAGTGGTAGCTATTGTGATTATTTGTGTCCTGAATCTTTCGTCAGAGTCTTGATGAGTTCTACCTTTGATGTTGAACTTCTGTTCAAGGTCATTCTTGTTCCTTGTATAACTGGATACAAAACCACCAAGGAAGTGCGTTGAGGTAGGTGTACGTGGTAAGTGCTTCTCTACAAACATCATCACGTGTCATGGAGAATCAATGGCATGTGTCATGCACCACATTTACACATGGGTCTATGTTTGCCGTAGAGATCAAGTGTTCATATGACTTGACACTGACGGAGCAAGTTTTTTGATGTGAAGACAGGTGGAGCGACTTCCAGATATGAACAAGGGAAAGGGAGTTCGAAGAGGAATTCTAGGAGGAGGAGGTAGACACAGAAGGAAGCAGAAGATTTCATCTTCCTCCGGTGACTTTTCTGCCGAGCAATCAACTCATTGGCATGCTAACTACTGGCATTTCTGGGAAATAACTGGAATGCTGGTCGCCAGAATTGCGCCTTCTATGCAACTGAGAGTCAGGGAATGCTGCAGTTTTAGTTTTTTGCCTTTCTACCATGCCTTGCAATGTGATGGTAGTTAGTGGCACTTGCTACCACCGTACACTGATGTTGAAACACTCTGATCTTAAATCAATATGACAATCTTCCTAGCATCTTAAGTTATGAACACACAAAGGAAAAGAAGAATAATGAGAATAGTCAATGACGGAACTTTGATAAGCTACTGCTATAGACTTAAAATAGACCAATTTCATCATTTGGTTTAATTCATTGGAGATTTCTTGATCTCCCAAAAATATTTGTCACATACTGCCAAAATATATATAATGGTGGTTGGGTGAAAAAGAAAGGGGGATTCCAACCCAAAAAAAATTGGTGGATAACTGAATCAACGAAGGGGTCCTACAGCACGTGAGCAGAGACCCCATGTGTCTTTTGTTTTTTTTTTTTTGGACGATAATGATAATGATAAAGATACTCTCCAAAAACAAAACAAAAAAAAGGCACTGAAAGATACATATGTACTGCTAGTTTGCTTTTGGTTTTGAGAGACAGAGCCACGTGCCAATGAAGACAAAGCCATCGAGATTGTGGGTTTTTGTGTGCCACGTTTTTCATCAGCTCCTCACAAGTCGCGGGCCATTTTAACAGTTGACAGTTAATGTTGTTTAAAATTACAGAAAACGTTGGAATCAAGACGATTGTTTTTCATTTGACGTCTTCGCCCTTGTGTGGTTAAACTTAAGGCCACGTCAATTCCTTCTGGTTATGATTGATTGTATATCACAGTAGCTGATGGACTTGGAGTCCTGAAAGGGCCAACAAGAACAGTAGGCCTGTTTTGATAACTCATGGTCCAAGTATGCTGCTATTAATAGAATTATTGAATGAATTTCCATTAACTGCTGAACTTGAACCGAGCATGTGATCGCCCTACCAGATTCTAAGACTAATCGATAGTCCTTATCATTATCTGCTACTATCTGATATCTCATAACCTCACCAAAAGATTTTTCCTTATCATGGCACAAGATAAGAAGAAGGCTTGAATTGAATATTAATTAATACATGATTTTACTGTTTACGTTCACCATCATGGCACAAGTTACATTATTGGAGGCAACAACTATGACTATGATTGATCCTTGGACTTTTGTCAGTCTATATTTTCTGTGTTGCAAACAAAAATAAATATAGACTGTAGACCCCAATTAAAAAGTCTCCTGTGGGGCCATTTTATAGTTGCATAGACATTTCCAAGCAATTTAGGAAGTGAATGACACTTTGGTTTCGCCTATTCTGATGTTAACGGGACACCCCAATCAGGATGATAAGCATCCAAAAAAAAAAAAAATCTGGAACAAAATTTCTTAGCCCAAAAAATCTCCAAGTTCAATCTCTAACTCGTCCAAAGACAACTTCCATTCATAATTAGATTAGATAGTAAAACGTTATAATTAAGCAATTTTATTTTACTGTCGGGAGGAAATACTAGGAAGAAATTGAATTTAATCTTAAAATAGGAGATTAACAAAATTTTATTTATAAAAAATGAACAATTGTATTAGAGGTGGGCACGGCCAAAATGAGTTGAGAATTGGGCCATCCCGATCTCATCTTAAAATTCAAGACAAGTATATACAGTTATCGGGACGGGATGACACATATTTACACAAAATTTGAGACGGGATTCTGCTTGTCCCGGTCTCGTCACAAAAATTTATCGAAATATAAAATTACATCTCAATTCCGTCCTGAGTCCCGATTTGTCCCGTCCCAATTGTGTCCCGAACTTTTCGGGCCGGCCAAGACACCAAGCTGTCCTAACCCGTGCCCATCCTTAAATTGTTCCAAATGCTTTCTTAAATGAAAATAACAACTTTAACTATAAGTTTTTTATGCCTAGAATCATTTGGCGTGGATAAAAACACAAAATTACCATTATACAAGGCTTTATAAAGTAAATCACATGAAATCACTACGTAAAAAAGAAGTTGATTGAAGAAATAATTAATGTAACTTACATTAACATATGTTAATTATTTACATGTACATGTTAGAGAAATTTCACCGAGGATTATAGTTGAAGAGAAATCACAGCCAGTTGTGTTCGTGTCTTCGTGACTTAAAAAAATGGATGGCTCTCCTCTCAAAAATCTTAACAAAGCCGCATTACCCGGAGCTTACCACTGAATTTAGCCATCGATATTCAACTTACCGATTTATCTTATCGAGTCAACTCATCCTCATCCTCATCCTCATCCTCATCCTCGTCCCCTTGTTCTGATCTTTCTTCCTTTCTCTCCCTGTCACATTTTCTCTATAAGAACCCATGAAACCCTTTCGTAACAGAACAAAAATTTTCTTCCTCCAAATTGTCAGGAAGAAACAAAAAACCAAAAAAAAAAAAAATCTTCTCTCTGTCGTAGTTTCGTTCCATCCTCTCTTCGTAATATTCGTAAATAATTGGGCCCTCTTTCGGTTGTTACAGAGAAACAAGTGAAGATGGGATTTCTTCATAAGCTCTGGGACGAAACGGTCGCCGGTCCCACACCCGAAACCGGCCTCGGCAAACTCCGGAAATACGATTCCTTTTCCGGCACCATCCAATCACCCCGGGCCCTATCCGTTGAGGTACCCATCACTCGGAGCATCACCATTATCCACACCAATTCCGATTTCAAGGGCTTCTCGTCGGATGTGGACTCTCCTTCCGTGTCAACCACACCTCGGACTCCATCAACTCGTAATCCATCTCCCACACTCTAAACTGTTTGCATTTATGTCTGTGAGAGGATAGAGTAGGTGTTTCTGGGTTTTTGTTTGATGGTTTTTTTCTATTGAATGCAGCGGCTACACCGAGTGGGGATTTCAGAAAATTCACGAGGAGAAAAACTTCAACTCAGTCACCGGAGCCCGCTGAGCCTAGAAGTCCGTCCATTTTCGATTGGTTATTTCTCTTTATATTTAGCATTTGCAATGACACAAATGCCACTGTCTACCCGAGTTTCCTAACTTGCAACGTCATTCTTATTTGCAGGGTAGTCATAACGAGTGCTTTGGATCGTTGAGATGGAAGTGAAACTATTTTGCTTGCTTTGATATATTCGGCAGAGGGATACACCTATTGTAAATATAAAATGGCTTTGTTGCAGAGGATTTGCATAAGGCGCCACCTATGCTTCTTGGGATTTTGAAGATGGAAACAAGTAGAAAGCTGGCTTGCTGGATTTTTTATTCTTTTTTTTTTTTCTGTATTCTTTTGTGTGTATATGGGTTTGGGTTTTTTCTTCTGAGTTTTCATTTTGTAAATATGGTTTGTGTGTCCTGTAATGTAACCTCTTCAAATGAAACTCAATGAAGCATGATATTTGTATTGTATTACTTCTTGTTCTTATGCTCTGCTGTTCAGGCTTCTGTTATTTTTTTTGGATTATTTAGAGCAAATATGCTGAGAAGTTAGGGATTCTATTGATATAATCCCATTTACACCATCTTAAGTTAAATTTTTATTCAGAATTCATTGAAATAACTTGATGTACATCCTTGAAGGCGATGAAAAATTGTTTGGAGCTTTGTCAAAATTCGAGTAAGGTCGTGAAAGGAAGCCAAAGAAAACTGATAAGGTTGAGATTAATAATAGCTCAATGGTAGAGCTGAAGACAGAGTTTGTGGCTTAAGCTGAGGCAGCCTTGACCTTCTCAATCAGATTAGCAGCATCTTGAACAGTAGAGATATTCTCAGCTCCTCCTTCTCCAATGGACACTCCAAATTTCTCTTCCAAACTCATCATAATTTCAACCTGACACACCAAACCGAAATATGTGAGCTAACGAAGGTGGATAGAATTATAAGGTGCAAAATAGAGGGCTCACAGTGTCGAGAGAATCGGCACCCAAATCAGCAAATTTGGTTTGGGGAGTGACAGCGCTTTCATCAATGGAAAGTTGCTTTGCGATGGTGCTTTGGACAATTTGTAAAGGCTCTGCGTGAGCCTGCATTTGGCAAATAGTACTCATAATGCTATGAAGATAAGAATAGTTGTAAGTTGATAAAGATAGTAATTAGTGAAATCATTACAAGGGAGCATGATATTCTGGTCTTGCTGCCACCAGATAGTGAAAAGTTGAATTTTTCTGCTTGATCTTGTTCACTAGTCGTAGCCCACCAAACATAGAACTCCCCGGCATAAAGAAAAATGCAATTTTTGTGAATCAAACAGCCTTCCCCACTAGAAAAGAAAGTAGAAAGTTTTTGTCCCACAATGGTAGATAGGCCGACAATTCGGGGAATGGCTGTTGTTCTGACGCCAGGATTGTAGGAAAGGGTGACCGCCAGAGCTGAAGAAGTGGAAACAACAGAAGCCAGTCTTGCGAGAGAGAGAAGTAAAAATTAGACTATCATCTAATAATGCAGATGTTAAATGGTTCAGTTTATTCAGATTATATACAGGGAGGGACAGAAAATGGGTTATGAGTTAGAATCGACGGCTACAAGGGACTTGGCTTAAGGAACCATGAAAATGGGCGGATTCTGCCACAGAATGTGTCTTTTCTGCAATTTAAACCTCGACATAATTTGTTTGATTGTTAAGGTTTTGTGCTCTTCACGTCGGACAAACCGATTTTACTCTCAATTGGGCACTGTATCCTTACTTCTCTGTTTTGATTTGAGGAGTCGAAAAGAGCACGCCACAAGCTCCAGTCCCTTTCCCTGTTCAGGCAGCCACTTCTATCCATAACGGAAACACATGTTAACGTCCCGCCTCTAAATACAGAACACCTTAACGGAAATAAAAAAAAAAAACTGTGGGTGATGCGATTCCCCCGTTGGTTACCGGCATCACGTCCACGTCACCTCCTAACCAGCCGTCCCACTAGCAGTTGGCACCCCTTCCTTGACCATCCTACGTGATCCCTTCCACCGACACCTGTCCGTCACCGTCAACGTCCTTCATATCCTCACCCTCGACGGTCAGTTCCAGTTACCAGCAACCCCATGCCAACTTTTTGTCCCTCAATCTCATCGAACTTACACCTCCGGTTCACTTGACCTTTTTACCCCTACTCCTCTACATTAGACATCTGACTGGGAGTGATTTCAATTTTTTATCGTCGACTTTTACCCCTCACATTATGGTCTCCGACACTGTTCTACCCGCTCGACGGAAGCCGTCAAATCAAACCCTCCCCTTCCGTCAAGCCGGTATAGATACCAAACAAACAAAACCCGAGTTTTCTGAACTTTCTCCGAAATTTACAATTTAAATATAAACAAAATGCGTCGTTATATTCTCGCCGGTCAACAGAAAAAACCCTAACTCCATTATTCTCATCACCACTCTCCATCTTTCTGCAGATCGGCGATAATGGATGACGATGACGAGATCCAGTCGCCGGCGAGTGGATCTCCGGCTTCTCCCCAGTCGAACGGTCGGATAACCGTGACAGTCGCGGCGCTGGCGCCGGTGGCGCAGCCGCAGCAGGCATTAGCTCTTTCAATTCAACAGCCTAGGAGTAACGGCGGCAGGGAGGATTGCTGGAGTGAAGGTGCGACGGCGGTGCTGATCGATGCATGGGGGGAGAGGTATCTGGAGTTGAGCAGAGGAAATCTGAAACAGAATCACTGGAAGGAGGTGGCGGATATTGTGAGTAGCAGGGAGGACTATACGAAAACTCCCAAAACCGATATTCAGTGTAAGAATCGCATCGATACGGTGAAGAAGAAGTACAAATCTGAGAAGGCGAAGATTGCAGCTGGCGGTGGCCCGAGTAAATGGCCATTCTTTGAGAGATTGGACCAGTTGATCGGTCCAACGGCGAAAATTGCTAGCTCCATTGGTGCCGGAACAAGTACGACGAGAAATCTGCAAATCCAGAAAGTGCCTTTGGGAATTCCGGTGGGAATTCGATCGGTGAATCAGTACGAAGCTCATCAACAACAGAAGCAGCAGCCACAGTTGAAGAGCCAGAAGATACAGTCCCGGAAACGTGCTTCGGTGGATTCTGATTCATCATGGTCAGAGAGAGAACCGTCGCCGGTTTCTAGTGATAGTTTTCCAGCGGAACCGTATGAGAAGAAGAGGCCAAGGGTGCAGAGGGAGATAAATTCGAGTGCTGTACGTGTAGGAGCAACGAAAGGCAAGGAAGGAGGGAAAGAGAAGGAGTGGGCGAATGGAGTGAGGGAATTGACAC
This sequence comes from Bauhinia variegata, assembly GCA_022379115.2. Taxonomy (NCBI): domain Eukaryota; kingdom Viridiplantae; phylum Streptophyta; class Magnoliopsida; order Fabales; family Fabaceae; genus Bauhinia; species Bauhinia variegata. Next base: position 13,657,328 of record CM039433.1, read on the forward strand.
AGGCCATATTGAAATTCGGGGAAGCTTATGAGCAAGCGGAAAGCTCGAAGCTTCAGCGGGTGGTGGAGATGGAGAATCAGCGAATGAAGTTTGCTAAGGAGCTGGAATTGCAAAGAATGCAGTTTTTCACGAAGACCCAGTTGGAAATTTCGCAGCTCAATCTCAATCATGGGAGAAGAGGCGGCAAACCCAGCAATCATCATCATCATAGCAACAAGAATAACAATAATATAGACAGCGATAACTAGGTTAGTTTGTGAAGACTCATTACGAGAAACTTGTAGTTTGAGTTTTATCTGTTTATCGTTACAATTAACTCAGTCATTGTATATATAACGCCATTCTATGTTTATCATCAATATGACCAAACTTGACAGTTACCGGGTCACATGTTTAATTATATCTATTATATGATATATGATCATTCCCAACAATCATTTTGTCTCGACATATATGTATATATATATATATTCTATTGGATGTTCTTCTGATTTCTGGCTTTCAAAACAGCAGACCCATGTATGTAGAACAGAATGCTAAACCTAGTCTTAGTATTATTCATCAATCCTTTATGTTAGGTGCCTTGCAGTTGTACCAATATTCCCTCCAAACATTGCATGCATAATGTGAGATTCAGAGAACAAGGTGGTTCCTTAAGAACATTACTATGTAATTTACACAACTTACAAAGTCCACTTGGTTAAGATTAGATAAAATGGGTTTTGCAGATTAACCTCAAAATCAACTATGAGATGTCATTTTCCATATTTTCTTCTTAATAATAATCCCAATCAAGTGTTCAATAATCACTTCATAATAACATTTTAGCGGGTAACGACAAAAAAAAGAAAAACATGGCTTCCTTTACAGTGCCACGTGGCGGACACGTAATGATTTGGATTTCCGAAACATTGATACGTGGTTTATTATTATTAGTTGGACAGAGTTCATTAGCAAAACAAATCAGTGACGGGGTACATCCAATCCCGTCCCGTCCCAACAACGAATTGGACTTTAGCTGTTCCACTATGCATGGCAACACACTTGTCATGATGCTCCCCTGTGCCCGTTCCGTTTGGTTTCTCGGCTACTATGGTGTGAGATACTTAATGATACAACAATTGAATCTTACCAAGGAAAGCTTTAAAGGTTTTAAGGTCTTTCTCAACTTAAATTCCCCAAAATTTCTTAGACATGGTCCTAACATCGTGACCACCTTATCTCTCACCCTTGTATACTAAATTGCTGATAGTAAATGTAAGCAATAGAAAGTGTTTTATTAATTTATAAAAACAAATTAAAGAACCGTGCTCAACTTTTTTTTGGGTTTAATTAATCCCTACTGCTTGATTAAGTTAATAAATCACTGTCGAAAATTCCTTTCCATTTCTTTGAAACCACTTCATTCATTAATTCCTATTTTGGCCTCTCACACTTAAAATTTTTATTAATTTGATTCTTTATACTTCAAGTTTATGAATTTAGTTCTTCAAACTTAAAATCCTAATTAATTTAACCCCTCACACTTAAAATCTTAATCAATTTAATCCCTTAAACTTATAAAACTTATCAATTTAATCACTCATACTTCAAAAATATTGATAAATTTAAGGGACAAAATTGATAAAAAATTTGAAGTTTCAAGGACTAAACTGATAAATTTAAAATGTGAGGGACGAAATTGATTAGTGTTTCAAATATAAGGGATAAAACTGATTAGGATTTTAACTGTAAGGAACCAAATTGATAAACTTAAAATGTGAGGGATCAAATTGATAAGAGTTTTAAGTGTGAGGGACCAAAATATATATTTACTCAAAGAAATACAACATGTTGTATAGGAAAATCTATTCTCTTTTGTTTTATTATTATAATCTTTACTCTAAAACTATTTGTTTGTATTATAGTGATATTTTTTTATTTCTCATCTTTAGATTTTTATCTAACCATTCGGAATTTTTTGCATAATTATTCAAAACTGTTAAAATTAGATTTTTGAGTTGTTTAGTAAACCATTCTATTTTTAAATCACTGAAAAAGTTTTATAAATTATGAGATTCTTAAAATATATTTAATTAGCTATAAATATCAATAAAAAATAAAATTCTTAAAAGTCAAAAAACAAAAATCTCATGAGATTTTGTTTAATAAAATTTATATTTAAACACTGTTTTTTTTTTTTTTAAAATACATATTAAATATGAACAATATTTTTTTTAAGATTTTAAAAAAATATTTCTATCAAATATCCCTAGTATAAATATGACTATGTATATAAGTATGTATGTATTAATATTAATACTGTACTGTACACGGTTGAGCATGGTCGGGAACGTAATCACATAGTGAAAGTACCAAAAGTTTCAACTTTTCGAATTAATTGACCTAGTCTATCTCAACATAGTACAATGCACATTGACAACAATACCCTTCACGGGATACTTATATTATAAATCCATACTTTACCTTACTACACTAAGGTTATGCTAATATTGAGAAATAGAAAATGAGAATATAAAATACACTCAAGTTTCGACGGATCATTGTTCTGAAAGAAGAAGAATACAAGCCCTAATTTATTTTTAAAAAAATTACGCACAGAATTATTTTAACTTAATTTGAGATAAACAATTCAATTCTCCAATTTTATTTTTTATATCATGCAAGTAAACTGGGAATATTGAATGATGGAAGGGTGATGGCGTAATCTAACAGGATAGAGTGAAATTATGTTTGGGCATGACAAATATAGAAAGTAGAATCCTGATTGATAGCGAGTGCTACCCAGAGACGTAATTATCCAAGTGATTAGGTTAGGTTAGAGTTAATCAGCACCAAAATTAGAAAAACAACACTGGATGGATATTTTCTAGTCAAAACAAAAGGAGCTGCTACAGTCAAGTCCATTGTAGAAAATCTACTTCACCAATCACCAGCACAGTCTCACTGTCTTTCAAAAATTGAATTTCCAAATTGTTATATGGTAAAATGGTTTTTGTCTGAAGCACACCATTTCTATGACTCTCTCCCCGCCCCTCACACTCCAATAGCCTACATCAGAGATACAGTAGAGGAGCGAATGTAGAAAGGGATATATGAGTGGGAAGGAGGAGTAAAGCAAAATCCATCATTTCATTGTAGGGTTTTCGTAGAACTTAAACAAAATTGGGAAAGGGAAGGAAATCGGGGAAAAAGAGCTCATTGCCACAGGGATACAAGATATAGAAGACCAGGGAACCAAATGCTGCTACCCTTTTGAACTTGGAATTGGAGGATCGGATTACGGAATCGAAGATCTCGGTGATTGGTTTCCCGGGTTTGTGGTGATTTTGATGATCGTCCCCCACATTCTACTCCCAGTTTGAATGTGAGTGGTTAGGGTTATTGATTTTACTGCATGCATATTGGGTGTATGCATTTATGGAAATGTGTGCATGGACCTTTGTTTGTCTGTGATTTCTAGGTTTAGATTCGTTTTCTATTGGATTTTGGATTTTTGCGGGTGCGTTCAATGTGAGTTCATTGTGGCCTAGTGCTTGGTATTTATTGAATCAGATCTATGTCATCGAATTTCTTTGTGGAAAAATTGATTCTTATATTGCTGCAAGAGCTTGAATTTAGTTACATTTTGTTTTCGAGATGGGTTTTAGCTTTGAGATCTTTGGTGTGCCTCTTTTAGGCATTGAAACAAGTAGGATTTACCTCATGGGCATCTGGTTAGGCGTTTATGTTACCTTAAATTTTAATTTGATTGAAAATTTAGATTTGTGAAGTATGCCAAATTGGATGACATACTAAATTATACTACTTTGATCTGATAAAGAAGTCAGTAAACCGTTTTCTTCTTCACTGAGTTTTTTTGTGTCTTCGTGCAGAATCTATAATCTGACCTTGGATTGCTCGAGTGCATTTTTTTCTGACTTCGTTAGCAACAAATGAAAAGATGATGAAGAATGCTTCTGGTTATGTGAAAAGGTCAGAGAAGCATTAGCGTTTGCTTCAGTAAGGAAAAATGAAGTCTGACACTCCTCTTGATCATGCTGTATTCCAATTGTCTCCAAAGCGTTCAAGGTGTGAACAACCTTTCTTGGATTTCAATTTGTTTTTTGGTTTTCGGATGATTATAGTTCCAATGGACTTTCTTTTGTTCCTTTTCTTTAATGAGCAGATGCGAATTGTTTGTTTCAAGCAATGGAAACACTGAGAAACTAGCATCAGGATTAATAAAGCCATTTGTCACCCATTTAAAGGTTGCAGAAGAGCAGGTTGCACAAGCAGTCCAATCAATAAAGCTTGAAATCGAGAGAGATAAAAATGCCGAGACATGGTTTACAAGGGGAACACTTCAAAGGTCAAAGCAATGAGATGGAAGAAATTTTCATCATGATTGTTTCCAGCTTTTGTAATGCAATGAACCATCTGGTTTTGTTCTGATTTGATTAGCCTTTGGTTGTTCTAGGTTTGTTCGGTTTGTTAGCACCCCAGAGGTTTTGGAAATGGTCAATACATTTGATGCAGAGATGTCCCAGTTGGAAGCGGCTCAAACAATATATTCTCAGGTAATAAGTTAATAAAAGACTTTAATCAATCAGAGAAGGTTGGTGCAAATAATTCAACAAAATTTCCTTTCTTTTATTTTTTATTTTTGATCCTGGAACTTCCTATTTCAGGGGGCTGGAGATAAGCGTACAGATGCACAAGGTATGTGTTCCTTTTAAATTTTAAATTAGACTGGACAAAGATTTACAGATGTTTCCATGTTCTGTCTGATTTGAAACTTAGCTTGTGACCAATATACATTAGTGATTTGTTCTTATCTACTTTTACAACCCTCTCTTAAGTTAATCTCAAAGGATTGCTTGAGTTGCTGAAGTGACTCGAGGGAGAGGGGGACAGGAAATTGGGCTCATTGTTTAGAGAAATGAAGGAGTTAGTATTAGGCAGAAAATCTTTACAGGTTTGTAATTAGACCTTGTTTCGATAAGGTGTTCAAATGAGTGTCTGTGCATTTAAGAGATAATGTGGTTAACATATAACTTAAAAGAACGATGATATTAAACTTAGCATAAAGATATGAAAAAATGGAAATAGTATGTGCATTTATTTATAGATAATCTGAACCCTAAGTTACATGCATTATCTTAAACTCATGAGAAATTATGGCAGGGACACTCCCCATGTTGCATGCTCCCATTGCATACCATACAGGGGAAAAAAGAATAAGTACAACAAAGGGGTAAAAGATGATATGGTTATGGGTAAAGTAACATGATTTGGGGTTTTATTGTCCAGATACCGAAGTTCAAATTTATCGAAGTTCATTAGATTACTTCATTTAAACAAGCTGAAATTTTGATTGTCGGAATTATTGAAGAAGTAAAAGGTGAAATTGGAAAATTTTGCCCCATTATCTCTTGTATATTGATATGAACATTGTAAAAGATACTTTAGTGCGTTGTGCCCTTTGGATTATTGTTCTCATAGGTGATTGATGGTGATATTCTGACAAAATTCCGATCAATTTGGTCCAGGTGGGGATGGAACAGGATCCACCACGGCGGCAGATGCAACCAAGTATCATTTCCACCCTCTTTTATTTTATTTGGGCACATTATGTTTTGGAAGTTTTCTTCTTAATTTTTTTTGGTTGGTTTACCTATATAGTAAAAGAGATAGGAAGTATGCAATTAGAAACCTAAGATGATAGAGCGGATTGAGATTTGGTATGGAACTTGGAATTTAGTAATCAGCAGGAGATTGAGGAGTATTGTGCTATATAAATGATTAATGCTTTTCACTGGGAAACTTAATAATTGTAGTGTTGATTTTCTATATGGGTTAATTACTTCAACTTAGTTGTAAAAGGACTGATCTGTTGATTTTGGTTGGTTTTCTGCTAACCTGGGTAGTTAATAGATAGTGGAAGAGTTAATATTTGGACGTGAGACCTTTTTGGGCAATTCATAACATAATTCTGCGCAAACAAAATAAGCATATGCCATATCAACTTAACAAAACCCTATTGCTGTTTATATGGAGTATGCTTGATAAATAGAAATTAGGTTAGATTATTATTCAAACAAGATAAAAAAAGATACCTATTGTCAACATGGCGGGTATATCTCTGATCTGAGTAGATAAGTGTCATTATGAAGTTGATCAATGCATTTGATGGAACTGGATGCACTACCTGTCAGAACAACATTCAGTGCTTCGTCATCAATTAGAGTGACAGCTAAGATTAAACAAGACAAAATAATAAAAAGAAAGGAAGAAAAGAAAAGGAAAGCAAATATATGGAGAGGAATTAATTATATTGACATTTAAATAACTGATTTTTCAAATTTATTTTCTCTTTTTTTTTTTATTGTCTTTTTATTTAAGTTTTTTGTTAATTTTTATTTCTTTTACCACTTATACAGGAAGGAACTGCTGAGGGCCATTGATGTACGACTTACTGCTGTTAGGCAGGACTTAACCGCAGCTTGTGCTCGTGCATCAGCTGCTGGTTTTAATCCTGATACTGTGTCTGAACTCCAACATTTTGCAAATCGATTTGGGGCTCATCACTTGAAGTAAGAACTCTGACATCTTAGTTTTTGATAAAACCCTAGTTTAAATCTTTTTCTGTTTCTCTCTTTCTCTCTCTCTGTTTCCCTCTTTGTATCTGTGAAATTTCTGAAAAACAGTCACCCTGAACTTTGTTGCGAGGGACATGGGTTTCACAGGGTTGTCTTTTTTACTAGCACACCCTATATGTAGTTCATCTGTGAGCCACATCTGGTAATGTTATGATTAGATGACTGATTTGTTCTTTTCTGCAAGTTAGATGTGAAATGAATTGGAAATTTTTTCCTCACGAGTGTTCCTACCTTAAATTCCTCTCACTTCTTGTTTCCATGTAGTGTTCTAATTGTTTCCATTTTATTTTCAATTGGGTGGGTACTGAGCTATTTCTGCTGTACAACGTTGATAGATTGCATGCAGGTTGCAGACTCCCTTAATTAGCATGTACACTGACTGCTGATCTTTTTTTAAAGTTTGAAAATTTTAAGGATCACCCAGAAATGTTAACCTATGAACAAAACACTGATTATCTTGAAATCTTTCCCTTGGTGCCCAGCATCGTTGATTGGTTTGTAAAGCTTTAGTTGATAAGTTGAGTAGTCCATCCACGTCGCCTTAGGAAAAATTAACAGGGAAACTTCCAATGGACAGAATAGAATAGGCCCCAATATGCATTGTGTTTAACCGTCATTGTGTACAGGATCTGGAAGTTAAAACGGTATTTTCTGTTGTCAAAGCTCACTTTCGTCCTGGCCTTCTCATCTGCTTAGATTTTTTTAGGGTTGTTACACTATTTTTACACTTGTATAATAGTCGTGTAATTTTTTTCTTTATTCTTTTGAGTTTGAATTAATGTACCAGATTTTTACACTTGTATAATAGTCGCGTCATTTTTTTTTGAAGTTTTAATTATTAGATTTTATTATTATGTTTGTTTGGCAAGAAATTTTTATTTACTATAGTTGGATTATGTATTTCCATTTCTAATTCTAATCTTGCCTTGAGTTGTTTGGAACAGTGAAGCTTGCACTAAATTTATCTCAGTGTACCATAGAAGATCGGACCTTATCAGCCCTTGGAATCCAGGTGGCGATGAAAGGGTATTTCGATCATCAGTTGGGTCGGATATGTCCATTGATGACCCCGCCGAAGACCAATATGGGCCCCGCACCAGGGCCGACCAGGCCCATCCCTTCGACAAACCAATACCCTCCACGTGGCAACAGAACAAGTCCTTCGTCACCTTCGCATCGCGACGTAGTAACGTAAACGAGAAAGACGAAGACGCCAAGGAGGAAATCCGCGACAACGTTTCGGAGGAGAAGAATAAAGAGGAGGCCGCGACTGAGTCGTTGTCTATTGCAGCGACCCAGCCTTCGCGGCGGCTCAGTGTGCAGGACCGAATCAGCCTCTTCGAGAACAAGCAAAAAGAGAGTTCCGGTGGCAAGCCCATTGTTGTCAAATCCGTGGAGCTGAGGAGACTCTCTTCTGATGTTTCTTCAGGGCCCACTGCAGCCGAGAAGTCTGTTCTTCGAAGATGGAGTGGTGCTAGTGACATGAGCATTGATGTGAGTGGCGAAAAGAAAGACACAGAAAGCCCCTTGTTCACTCCCTCTTCCGTTTCCTCTGTTCCCCATATAGAACCCAATGCAGCTTCGGTTGTATCTGAAGACAAGGGTCATCGGGTATTGAACAATTCAGAGAATGCATCTAATGCTGAGCCTCAGAGTGGTGCTCCTAAATTTGGTGATGGTGCGTTGAAAGATCAAGCCAATACCCAGACCTATTCTGGCCTTTCTGCAGCTAAGGAAAAGGAGCCTAGCTTCAATGTACCCACCAATTGGAAAGATCAAGCAGCTTCTCGGACCAAGTTCGGGTCTTTTACTGGTAGAGCAGAGCAGGCTGTGAAGAATGACCTATGGTCTTCTCAGGAGACATCTAAAGTTTCTGCTTTGGATGAGGCGAGGAGTGGTGGGTATAAAGGTCATGTGGGTTCTGAGTCACAATTGAGGGGTTTCTCTGATCGGTCTGAGATTACATTTGCTGGACCCAAAACCCAGGTTGCTCCTCAGGTTCCTGTTGGAGTTGTCACCCCCACTGTGGGTGATGTTACTTCTGATATTAAATTCTCTAGCAGAAGGGAGGATTCTGGGACAAGAAATCGGCTAGTTGCTCAATCACATAATAGGGGGTCTCATAATCATTCTCGATCTTTCTCAGGACAATTTGATGGTGGTGCTGGACTAAAATTTAAGGATGCTTCTTCTGTTCTGGTTGAGAGTGACCAATCTACTCATCAGCCCCAGGGGAGAACTTTTACTGGAGAATATGAGTCGGTGAAAAAGGAGTCTTCATTCCCTGTGAAACAGCAAATTAAGGTTGAAGATTCTGAAATCCCAAAAATGAAGTATCAGAAACCTCACCTTGGTAGTTTTGAACAGATTAGTAAGTCAAACGGTAAGAGGGATGAATCTCGGATTGCTTATGAAAATAGCAAGTCAAACCTTCCTGTTAAAGAAGTTTTGGAGAGTCAAGATAGCATCCATGTAGCCTGCATTGCACCAGTGGAGCAAGTCCAGAGAGTGAGACAGTCTAAGGGAAATCAGGTGCTGAATGATGAGCTTAAAATGAAGGCAAATGAACTTGAGAAGCTTTTCGCAGAACATAAATTGCGGGTCCCAGGGGACCAGTCAGGTTCTGCACGGAGAATTGAGTCTGCTAACACACATGTAGAACAGGCTGCTAACTCACAGTATAAAAAACCCGAAGCAGTGGAGTCAACTCCTCAAATGCCTGCCAGAAACAAAGTGCTTGAACCAGCTGGGAGTTCCATCAATGTGGTTGATTTTGATGTGAAGTCACTTATGAAGATGGTGGAAAATCATAATTATGGTGATTCCTTGAGGCAGAGTTTCTCAAATCTCAGCTTTTCTGGTGATTCTAGAGGAAAGTTTTATGAAAAGTACATGCAGAAAAGGGATGCTAAATTGAGGGAAGAATGGAGTTCTAAAAGAGTAGAGAAGGAAGCTAGGATGAAAGCCATGCAGGATAGTCTTGAACGGAGCAGAGCTGAGATGAAGGCCAAATTTTCAGGGTTTGCAGACAGACAAGATTCAGTATCAACTGCTCATCGTCGTGCTGAGAAACTTAGCTCTTTCAATTTTCAATTGAAAAGGGAGCAGGTATTCTATATTTTATGGTATTTAGAATCATTACTAAATTTCAATCTTCTTGAATGCAAAGTTTATTTTCACAATAAAACCCCAGCCTTCAATTTTGTTCTAATATTCCCCTGTTTTTGACAGCATCCAATAGAGGCCCTTCAGAATGAAGAGGATGATGATCTTGCTGAATTTTCAGAAGAAAAAATTTATGGCCAGGGTATATTACTTGGTGAATCAACTTTGGGAGATAGTGCTTCAAGGCAAAGTAGGAAAAATTTTCCTGGCAGAAGTGTGTCTTCTTCCACACCTCGCACTGCAACAGCATCAATGCCACGCTCCTCAGCCAAAATTTCCAGCTCTGTCTCGGGCAGACGTAGAGGTCAATCTGAAAGTCCTCTTGCGCAGTCTGTTCCTAACTTCTCTGATTTAAGAAAAGAAAATACGAGGCCTTCTGGAGTCAGCAAAACAACCCGCTCCCAGGTGAGAAACCATACCCGATGCAAGAGCATCAATGAAGAAATTGCAGTTATCAAGGATGAGAAGTCAAAGCGAACTCAATCTCTACGGAAAAGTCCTGCCACTTCTGCTGATTTTGAGGATTTGTCTTCACTGAAGTCTGATGGTGTTGTTTTGGTGCCATTGAAATTTGATATGGAGCAGGCTGACCTGGGGACTTATGATCAATCTCCAAAAGGCTTGGAGTCAAGGTCTTTCCTTAAAAAGGGTAATGGCATTGGTCCTGGTGCTGGAGTTAATGCTGTCAGGAGGAAAGCTTCTATGGCATCTGAAACCCAGCAAGATGAAGAATTTGATGAATTGGAATTTGAGGTGGAAGATTTGGGGGATGCAGCCAAAGAGGAAGAGGATGAAATTGAAGCTGTTGAAGATTGTACTTATACTAACAATGGAAGGGTAAGACAGAGCCAAGAGTCAGAAAAATCTGGTAATTCTGGGTCTGAAATTGGTTATTCTAGAAGATCGCTTACTCAGGTAGACCCTGTTTCAGCAGCTGAAATGCCTAGTACCATGGTGTCAAATTTCAACAATGTAGGATCTCTGCAGGATTCACCAGTTGAAAGTCCTGTCTCTTTGAACTCACGCATGCGCTATCCATTTTCTTATCCACATGAGTCTTCAGACATTGATGCTTCCATGGATTCTCCAATTGGAAGCCCTGCATCTTGGAATTCACACTCCCTTACCCAGAATGAGACTGATGCTGCTCGAATGAGGAAAAAATGGGGCACTTCTCAAAAACCTTTTGTTGTCACCAATTTGTCCCATAATCAATCCCGCAAGGATGTCACAAAAGGTTTCAAACGGTTATTGAAGTTTGGGAGGAAAAATCGTGGGTCAGAGACTTTGGTTGATTGGATCTCAGCTACAACATCTGAAGGAGATGATGATACAGAAGATGGCCGAGATCTTGCCAACAGGTCTTCAGAGGACTTGAGAAAATCGAGAATGCGGTTCTCTCAGGGTCATCCTTCTGATGACAACTTCAATGAAAGTGAGCTGTTTAGCGATCAAGGTAACTTAAACTTTTCTTGATTTTCTTGTCACCGAGGACCAGGCCTGCTTAGCGAGATCCTTTCATATTACCTTTTCTGATATGCATAGCCCTTTTAGAAAAGTTATTAGAAAAGTTATTTTGTTTTTAAATACATGTACACACACACATTTTAAGTTCTCTTCTCTCATGCCCTGTTATAACATGCTGTCTATGATGGTCAAAGTTCATGAAATCTGAAAAGTAATTTTTTGGCTTTTTGTTTTTGGGTTGAGAGACATGTACACGTTTGTATTTTTACCGTATTTTTGAGTAGAAAAAGACTACAATGCGTTCTCAAATTCACTTTGATGCTCATTTCTTGCAGTCCTATCTTTGCAAAGCTCTATCCCTGCGCCTCCAGCCCACTTTAAACTGAGAGATGATCATATATCAGGAAGCTCATTAAAAGGTGATGCCACATTAACCAAATTCTGTTCTAGGTTAATTCTGATCCATTTCTGGTCATAATACTGGTTTTTGGCAGAAGTTGTACAGCTTGTGATGAATCAATAATATGTTTTGTACTTTCTATTTGTTGACTCAATTTTGTTTTGTAAAGATCATGTAGTAGTATCTCCCATGAGATTTAGTCATAATCAAAGGGAAATTTGGTCATTAATCATCCAGAAGGTTTTGGTTTATGTTTCCTTTTCATCTAGTTAAGAATTAGGCGTTTTTGCTCCAGATTTCAGTATCTTAACAATCTTATACTTACCATAAGTTTTATTTTTGCAGCTCCTCGATCATTTTTTTCTCTCTCATCTTTTCGAAGCAAGGGAAGTGACACAAAGCTGAGATGAAATGTCGTTGAGCTTGAATCTCACGAGTAAATTGGGTTATCTTCAATTTTAGGGTGTAAAGGACACTTAAATATATGGTACAAAAGTGAGAGGTAGGCATGATACAGTGATCTATATAAAAAGATATACGACGCAATATTTGTATATTTCCTTTGGACTCATGAGTTTCTCTCTTGTGATTTAGTTAGCAATGGCTGATAGTGGTGTTGAAATGTGCTGTATACTGTATTCAATGAAGAGTCGCCTATTGGCGCTGTGTCATTGTGATTTTGGCAGTATGGAGGCATTGTTTTCTCCCCCTTTCTAAATGGAAAAGAAAAAATAATAATAAGAATCCTTTGGCACGTACTGCAGTTGTTCTTCGCTGAAGGAAACAGCAATGTAATCTTCGCTCTGTTTTCAATGATATATATTTCGACTGTAATTCATAATTCAGTAACTAGCCTTGGCAAATAGATCTTATCTTATGACGTTGCTAGTTTATTTATTTTTAACCCTTTTCCATTCTCAAAGATATGGATCAAATGTCCGTCAATTTACAATGAGAAAATGTTATGAAAGCTTAACATTTGTTATAAGGATCAAATGTCTGTCAATTACAAAATCTGATATGCTCGTGATACTTTTCCTTTTATGTTCTGTGTCCTCTCATACCAAGAATTGAGATAATTAATTGTAGTCGGCAATGTTCACAAGTTAGAAAAAAAAGGAGCAGAGTTAGAGTTTTGAAGCCTTGTGACACTTTATTGGCTTCCCATCTTTAATGGTTTACATGCTAATATTGTTCGTGCTGAGACTGAAGCCAATGCCTTTGCTCGATTCCAATGATCTAACCATGTAATATCATAATGTATTCATTACAATATACAGCTCACTCCAATTGCCACTATTTGCTCTAATCTAATGCTTAATATTTTTTTCTCATCAATATGTAGTAAATCGTAAGTGCTATGTGCAAATACAATGGTCAATGCTGAAAGTGCTTTTAACTAATGGCATCACATGAAGAAGTGGACATCGAGATAATCTTACCTGTCTCAATGGTAACATTCCCTCTAATTTAAAGTGAGATGCTACCCCATAAACAGAAGATAATATCCACGAAATTGCATTTAGATCAGGTAATAATTCTGTGGTTACGTGCCCGGCATGCAAGAGTATAGATGTTCTTGGTAATGGTTAACAATCAGAGGCATTCTGTTTGGAAGCCTGGTAGTTTCTCGTCTCTCTGCAGAATCTCTTACACCATCTTCCCAGAAGGGTCACTTCGAGTTTCCTCTTGCACCCTCCACTTGGCCTTTTATGATCCTACTTCCATGGTTCTTGAAATTCTTGGAGAGAAGTCACTAGATTCTGGGTTTTCTGTGGAGAAGAAACGCAAAGATAGCAACAGCGTTTCACGGAGACAAATGGAGCAAGCCAATCAACAAGTGGTTCGGCAAACTGAAGCAATTTAAACTCAGAGAGTGAATGATTGATGGAGACTACTCATAGGTTGAAGCGAAAAGCTTATACATGTCTGCTTTCTCATGTTGACTGACTCTGCTGCGTCTGCTCTGGAGAAGCCAGCTTGACTCTAGAATAATGAAATAATGAAAATTGCTTCAAAACTACGTTTTCCCCCAAACACTAATAACTTGGATTATTGTGAATGGAACCCTGCCTACCTCTGTTGAAAGTGTAATGTGACAAATAACATTATTTATATTAAAGAATAACAAGAAAAAGTTTAAGGTTCACGTTTATACAAAGTTTAGCTATCGTATGATTTTCTGATGACATAATGTTACAGTTGACTGAGTTCATATATGTCTTCTGCTTTCTTTTCAGTGTTCCAACACATCGAACATGCTAAAAGTGTAAAAATCCTAAAGGCTTTTTTGGTTCAGTTGAAAGGAACTTACCTTTTTGCTGAAAGATTGAGATATGCAGATATTTTTCAACATCTAATAGTAACTAAGGGAGAGGATCCAAGATGGAGAGCCAGAGCACATGCTCAAATCATAGATAGACAAAGCACGTGCCCTGCTTCTCCAACATGGATAGCCTCCCCCAATTTCCTTTTTATCAGGTGATTGAAAGGTTAGCAACGTTGGTTGAGCTCTTCATTGCTTTAGTTCTATAAATTAGTGGCTCAGAAGTTAGACTTAGAGCATAAGATCGCAGAACAATGGGATACACAGAGTTAATTATGTTGGAGATTATATATACTAAGACGTACTTAGAAGGTTCACATGCTGACATGTATTGGTTTGGCAACCATTTTGGCAGCGACGAGGGTTGTTGATCGGTATTTCTTTTTAAACTTTTTACATGTTTAAAGAAGAACAATAATATATGGCGTCATGATTTGGCTACAGAATTTTGGTTTTAGTTCAGTTGAAGTTTGGCAGCCAAATAGGAGTTTCGTGGAGTGCGCGAGGCGCTGGGTTGCATCACAAGTGAGGTCTGCCAAACGTTGGCAACAAAATTTAGCCATCTCACAGTGTAGCAGACCATCTACCAACGTCTTCAGTCGAGTTATTAAAGTGGTTCTGCTTTTGAAACCTTCAACTAGATTTCCCTGAACAACTAAGATCTTAACAGTGTCCTTATCTAAGATAGTGACTCTCTTAGACTCTTCATGGACTCAAAAACATACGATATTTATTTGTCACCATAAATCCTTACATCAATCAAAGTAACAGCTGTCAATTTGAACTACAGGGTGTCATCTTTTCTTTCAGAAGAGTGAGAATCGGGGAAATAGAAGTATATAACGAAAATAGAAGGGCTCAAATATTCAATGATCATTTACCTACTGATTGAAAGTTACATATCAGAATCCACTTCTGTCGTCGGTAGACCTCACAGGGTATAGCATATACATACATCCGTTGCTTCCCAATATAGCTCAAAGACTGATACTTACAAACAACTGTAATATCTGAAATATGACAAAGGCTTCTATCTATCTAATACTGTCTAAAAGTAAGATTCAGCCGACCATGGCGTAGGTTTGTTTCGCCCAACAAAAGCTTCGGAGCAGTGTTTGTGTGAATAGCCGTCACACCATGAAATATATGTCTAGATTTGCCACCAAAAATCAACACATCTCCTGATTCTAGTTCAACTTTTTGTGCCTTGTCAAGGTCCCTCTCATCACCATATAAAAAGTCTGCTTTGTCTCCAATGGAAAAGGAAACCACTGGAAAACCTTGACGAAGACTTTCTTGACTTTCATCACGGTCCTTCAATGGAAGTCATGAAACATAATGAAAAAACACATTCGAAATCAAGTCAGTAATGGGTTTAACTCGTCTACCCCTTTACTTAACAAAATCAAACTGACCACCTAAAAGCCTTACAACATACCTGATGAAGACCAAGATGCCCGTTTTGCAAGTAAAAATTTACAAGACATATGTTTGGTGACATCCCTGGAAGTATCTTCTCTGGATTTTCTGTTTTAGATTCTTGTTTGATGAGGGCATGAGAATCTCTTATTGCTTTTTCAACGAGTTCAAGAAATTCATCAGGGATGTTAGGTGGCTTTACGCCATCAAATGGTCGGCTGTCACCGTATTCACGTGTTTGAGGATCCCAATTTTTACCCAAGCACATCATCTTCAAATGCAGTTTTGCCCCATCACGATAACCAGGCTGGTAGAATCCTCCAGAACCAACCCCCAAGTCCCGGCATTTTTTCACTATCTTGACCTACATGCATACAAGGATATAAAATAAACAAGTGAACGTTAACATGCACAAAAATAATCTCGAGTCTATTAAGAGAAAGAAAACAAAAAATAACCAATGGCTCCAACATAATACTCCTCAAGATCAGTGAGCATAATATTCAATAATAACTAGACCATTGAAACAACTAAGAAAGCAATTGAGCACAATGGTCACACCTGATCATTCAAAGGAATGTAACCCTTCAAGAGGACCATTCCAGGCCTATACACAATTCCATTGAATGGGTTCATGTTGCGTTTGCTTTCATTCCGCCTTTCTCTGTTCTGTAGGAGTAAAGATGGTTTCAAAGTAATAGTTGTAGATTCTTTAGGTGGGCAAATATCAAAGTGATCAACAGATACCGGCTGATATGAATTCTGCATTTTAGGGTCGGCTGTATTCTTGGGATTATTACTTGCAGAGAGTGCATCTACATCAGCAGGCTTCAAAGACAGCACAGTATCACTCTGCTGTTCATCAGTATTTAACTTGTTGGAGACATCAACATGCACATCCTTCTCAATACACGGTACTGAAGCAACTTTGTGATTCTGTTCAAAACAACTACCTAAAGCATTAGGTGAATTCTGCTTCAGATGACATTTTTCCATATTGGAACATCCACTTCCTCTCTCATATGAATATGACTCCCGGCTATTGTTACTTGATCCAAGCTGAGTACCAGTGTTCTGTGAAGAACCATCTCCTGGTGTGTTCTGTGAACTTTTCCTCCCATCCTTTACTCGCCATGAAGTGCTAGCAGATCGTCCATCTCCAACTCCAACATCCTGTTCATTAATCCATATTTGATATTTTAATATTTACATTTTATATCACTCAATGTACAGGTCATATTGACCAATGAGGGAGTGCAGTTTTATATAACATGTAACTGTACTAAATACCAATCAATTGGAATGATATTGTTGTTACTCTAAGAAAGAATTTTTTCTTGAAATAATCAAACAGAAACAAAGGCACATAGCTATGAATTCCTCTCCCTTGATTTAAACTACCGTATTCTATGCATCAATTTTTTTTAAGAAATTAAAATTTCGAACTGAGAATTAAAAAATAAAATTGTCACAACACTTAGCCGTTACTCAAATAACCAATTCAGGAGCACATCGATTGTACATCTCTAACTTTATTGTATCTCATGCATGCGCAAATAGCAATCCAAAGGAAACAGTAAGAAGGATCAATTACTGGGCCATGACTGTCAGGATGGTTCGATTGACCATATCGACGCGGAGACCATCTCATTGGAGGCGATCGGCCTCGAGTGTGTGCAATACGACCTCGGCCACGATTCATTGCCCTGGATTTCGAAGCAGCTGATAGATTTGGCGGGAAATTGGGGTGCAATCGAACAGGTTCTCGTATATGAGGTCGTAATAGGAGAAGTATCTAAACAGGTGATTAGAGAAGGCAACTATGCCAATGTGGTTGAAGAAAATAGAGGAGAAAACGAGCATGCAGAGGATATTGGAAACGCGAAACTGAAGAGAATTGGTTATAAGGCAAAAGGAAGCTTTGAGGATTTCAAAGTTGAAAACTTTGCAACTTCCAAAACCAGATGGCCTTTAGGGTTACTCCATTGATAGCAGTGGAAGCGGCAGAGTAGAAGAAGCTTAATTGAGCCTTGAAATTTGGAATCCGTGTCGAAGTGACTATTCTTTTGTGCGGAAACTTTTCCTAATGCGAAATTGATTCCTTAACGAGAGTGGAGACTGCTTTGGAACTTTTTTTTTTTAAAAAAATAAAAATAAATGTGAGCAATAAACCGCATTGAAAGGCTTTATTCAGGAAATGGTTAATCTTGATTTTATTAAAATTTATTTTTTAAAATAGAGAGAAATTGAAAACATTTAGAAAAAAAAAATTAGAGTAAATTCTTACTTCAGTTTTTTATTTTAAATTTTAATTAATTTTATTTTTTATACTTAAAATTTTATCATTTTAATACTTCATATTTAAAAATATTAATAAATTTAAAAAATTAAAATAATAAAAATTTTAAATTATGAAAGATTAAATTAATAAATTTAAAATATAAAAAATAAAATTAATTTAAATTTTAAATTTAAGAAATTAAATTAATAAATTTAACGTATGAAAATTTTAAATGTAAAAGGATAAAATAAATATTTGTAAAAAGAATTATAATATTTAAATTATATAATAAGAATTTCTTAAATATAATCCACTGAAATTATGTGGATATGTAATTTTATTATGGTTTTCTCTTCAATTTCGTTTCTCCTTATTATTTTCCAACAAAGACTTGTTAGCCAGTGATTTTTGTATGCTAAAAAAAAAAAAATGAGGTATAAGGTTCATGTGTAGAAATGAAATGTGAGTGAATATCAATTTTTGTTTAAATGTTAAAAATATTCAATTATGAGATATTAGTGAATAATTTTAAGTTTGAGATTTTTATGAGCTGTCTAAAATAAGCAAATAAAATAAAATGTGATTTGGTTGGCAAATGATTTCTAGTTGACTATTAAAAACTTTGTTAGATCTCCTTCCTCACTGTTCTCTTTCAAAACGCTCGTTGTGGCACTTTGGCCATTTTATTTTATTTTTTTCTTCAAACCCAAGTTCTTCCCTTGACTCATAACATCAGCCCTCATCGTGGCAATTCATCGATCGGCTGGACTTGTTGCCGCGACCACCCTAGCTGGCAATAATAGTGCGGCAGCTCCGGCCACCGTTTCATCGCCATTCTTTCTCATTTCTTCAGGTTATACCTCTCCTCTGCTCTCTCATCATCTCACTCTCGTATGTCTTCGTTTTTCCTCTTAGTTAACTCCAAGTCTTGATGGAGGCGTATTCCTTTTTGCTTTCATGAAAATTCTTCAATCTCTTCTGTCTAATTGTTTGGGGAAATGCAAAAGAAATTGGGGACTTTTAATTGTTTTGAAGAGACGTGAAGTGAGAGCAGTGAAAATTTGGTTTATGTATTCAAAGCTATCCGCGTTTACCTTTCATCCAACAATCCCACCTCTCTTTATTCAATAATTTGAATGTGTAAGATCTGAATAGCCTAATTTCGTCCTAGTTCCAAAACTATGTTTAGAATTTCATTTCCATCTTCGTTTCTCTACCATTTTTATCACGATTTGTCAGATCTTTCACATCAAGTCAGCAAATTCTACATTCTATATAACCTGTTAGTTTATTATTGTTCATGTAGATGATATGGAAAAGATCATGTATCCGAAATTATTTTACTAAATTTGCATGGTTATTTTTTCACTCCTTATGTGCCAGTGAACAAGGTGTGTTGGCTCAATTGATGTATTCCTGTGTCTTTTGGTTTTGGTTTTGCTAAAAGTCCTGATTCTGACTAAGTTTGGCTTGTCACTTTCCTTGAACCGGTGATGCAGTGAATCCTGGTTTAGTTGCAAGGTTTGAAATCCAAGGAGAGAAGTTGCGAACTAGTAAAGATGGTGAAGTTGACGATGATTGCTCGGGTTACTGATGGTCTTCCACTAGCAGAGGGACTGGATGATGGTCGTGATCTTAAAGATGCTGAATTTTACAAACAGCAAGTTAAGGCTTTGTTTAAGAATCTCTCGAGGGGACATAATGAAGCATCAAGGATGTCAATTGAAACTGGCCCTTATGTTTTCCAGTATCCTTCTGCCCATACATTCTATAGCTGTTTTCTGGTAGTAGTGTATTAATTGGTTCGTTGTCCTACTGGTCCTCCTTTTACATAGTTAAGTCCGTTTAGTAGCCGAGGGTAATATCATACTCGTAAGTGTTTCACATACTGTAATCCTGCGTACAGGTTTGGGTGGTAGAAAATTTACGAGAATATGGAAAAATGTCTATAATTTGCTTGCACTTATAGGTTGGTTCTCTAACATACTGTATTAGCCTTATGCCTTGTCATTTTAAAACTAATGCTGGGTTTCTTTCCCCAGACTCTTACATGTTTCTTTCGTTCCTTATAATTTATAGCTTCAAATCTTTTGATTTTGAACATTAGAAGAGATTACTGTCTGTTTTCTTCTTTTTAGTAAATTAGTATCTCCTTTTTTTTTTCTCTTTGATCACAATTTAGTTGATGCTTTTGCAAACGATATTCATGGGCAAAAAGGGGTACCATACCATCATTGGCTATTGATTCCCCTCCACATAGATGGTTAAACAAACTTTAGTCATTTCCTTATATATTTAACTGTTATTCATCTTTTTTAATGTTTATTTCATTTTAAATTAGTTATTTTTTTTTCTTTATTTTAACATTTTTTGCAAGAAGTCGTAGCCTATAGTGACCTTGACAAAGGTTCAGTTATATCATTGAAGGACGTGTCTGTTATTTGACAATGTGTGATCGTGCTTATCCTAAGAAATTGGCCTTTCAATATCTTGAGGAGCTTACGAATGAGTTTGAGCGTGTTAATGGGTCTCAAATTGAAACTGCTGCCAGGCCTTATGCCTTCATTAAGTTTGGTAAATTAAGCTCTCTTTATGCGTGCATTATATTCTATCTTGTACTGTTTAAATTATTATTTTTCTCCTCTGCTACTAACTTTTCCTTTTCTTCTTTTAATGTTTAAAAGACACATTTATACAGAAAACAAAGAAGCTGTACCAGGATACCCATACTCAGCGCAATATTGCGAAGTTGAATGATGAGCTCTATGAAGTCCACCAGATAATGACTCGAAATGTGCAGGAAGTTCTTGGTGTTGGTGAACAGTTGGACCGTAAGATAGTCCTTCTATTTTCTAATTGATTTTAGGTGTAGCATTTTTTCCTGATTACTTCTTCTGAGTTCTGACTGAAGCTTCCATCCTAAAGTAAAGTTATAAGCCCCATTATTTTGAACAGACTATGAAAATTGAGCCTTCTAGGTATCTTCCATGGACATTTCCACTGTAGTTGTTTGGATTCTTCCTCTTTCCCTTTCTTTTCATGTAGTATCTCTTTCTACGAGTGTGTGTCTGCATTCTGTTTTGGCTCTTTCTAGACTATGTACTTCACGTTCTACATTTGATTCATATTTCAATTTGCAGAGGTCAGTCAAATGTCTAGTCGCTTAACATCAGAATCTCGCATATATGCTGATAAGGCAAAAGATTTGAATCGACAGGTAACTCTTTCAATTTACTGCATCATTAACATGAATCGAATGATCATCATCTTTGGCAATAGTGCTATTTATTTATTATTTACTGTGTGATGATTATACATGCCAATCGAGTTGAGTCCTGTGACCTCTGAAACAATTTTGTTGTATTTGTAATTGGTTCTGTTACAATATGTTTAAAAATTTATTATTTGTTATTTTCTAAATTATTCTTTTAATCATTTTATGATACCTTTGTTTATTGAACTTAGTGAATAGGTTAACATGATAAATAACCTGATGTTGCTAGATTTCTGTTGAAGGATATCCTGTTGTAATAATTGATTTTTAAGGCAAACCCCTGTATCATGTTTACTGCCTCCTCGAAGGTCCATTGATTTCCGGAGTATATTGTCTTTCATATGAAGTTTGTTGGCGTTCTATCATTGTTCAATAATATCTCCATGGAGCCAATTCAATCCTGGCATATATTAGGAAGAATTTTTTTTAAAGCTTATGGACAATTCTTTTATTTTTGTATTACACTTAGTATTTTGAATGTATAATTAAAATTTTTTGTATTAATTGTAGGCTCTGATTCGGAAGTGGGCTCCTGTAGCTATTGTTTTGGGAGTTGTCTTCGTACTTTTCTGGGTCAAAACTAAGCTTTGGTGATCCAGCATCTTCTCAGTATACGACAGTTTAATCCAGTCTTGGGTTGCTGTGGCTTCATGCTTTTGTGACGTGATTATCCAGACTAGCACTAATTTGATCCCTATATGCAAGAGATCACGTCTGCATTTGTGGATAACTTTGGCTTTAAGAAGGATAATCCTTTGTTACATCCGAGCATCGCTTTCTGGAACCAAGATATGAGAAAACTTAATGTCCTTGGGAACGCATATAGGCATTAGTACATTTGTTTACTGCTCCCCAATTTGTTTTGTTTTGAGGATTATTGCGTTAATGAGGCAAATATATACATCTTTCATTTTATTTTCTTAGTGTGAATTTCAACTCAAGTAGATGTGCAATTATATGGGCATTTTGATGAGTTTGTGGTTTGCTCACTGATTACTACTAGAGCTTCTCCTTTCCCTTCTCTAAATTATGACATTGGTTTAGGGGGGGCAACTTTAGTCGTATTAACCTCGAAAAAAGGGAGAAAAAATAATTTAGCTATCGTCATGTAGGATAAGGAAAGCTATCCTTGATTTGAACATGAAATAAAGATGTAAATCACCTCAGGTGTCTTATCATACATCCATCACTCAACTAATTTATTTTATCTATTATAAGTTTATAACAATGCAGCATCATATTTCCTCGTAAGGTGCAAACAAGATGGATGAGTTGTCCCAAAATCCAATGATTTTGAAAGAGCCACCTTGATGTCCAAACGTTCCCTCGTATCCTGCTTGAATTCAGATAATCCAACACAAGCAATTTACAAAAAAAATTATAGACAGCTCAAAGACCATATAACTATGTTGGGGAAACATATTCCAAATTTCTGTCTGGATTCTTAGGTTGATCTTTTGATGGACCAATCCTCTCTTCATTGCCTTTAAACTCCGATATTAGTTGCTGCAGGAAATTCTAGCATTGTAACATGACAATTGTTGTTAAGAATAGGGCCAGAAGCTAATACCTTGACTGTTGCAGCTGCTTCCACAGCACTAGAGGCTCCTTCAAAACCTCCCAAGCCTACATTTCCTATTTTCAATTAAATGTGATAATTCGATCAATCAGAAATGGTACAAGCAAAGCGCTTACGCGCATCTAATATCACAGAAGCTCAACATGTACCAATGGGGGATAATTGCTGCATCAGATCCACCAGAAAGCATTATGTCCTGCAATTGCACAGGATTTACAAGACTATTTGAATTGATATTCCAATCTTATCAAAAGCTCCGATTAAGTGCAAATACTATCTGATATCTGCTTGACACAAAGTATCACAGTTTCACCTTTAATATATGGTTTGCTGCACTCAGTATGGAAAAGTTACTTGTAGCACAAACTGTAGAGATCGAATAGTTGGGGCCTCTCCAACCCTGCAATTAGAATACTTGTTAGTGAAGCACAACTTTTGTACACAACAGGTGTTGGAGAAAAAGGAGTCCCACATCGGTGGGTTAAGAAGTGTGATTCCTCTATCTCCCAATGCTTTCTTTCAGTAAAGGGTGAATTTATCTGCTCTTTTACAAGACACATCCATCTGCTGAGAATGGCCTGAACTTGGATGCATACAGAGCAATTCTCTGATTTAAAAGAACAGTAATACAGTCAACGCAGTGCTACTATCAGTTACTACAATGAACCAGTGCCAATGCAAACTATGGCTGCCCTGCCACAGCCATAGTTTTGCCTGAAATAAATAAGAAAGCTCAGATTTTTCTTTAGAAAAATAATGGAAGGTCAAACAGGAAGATAACCCTATTTAATCACTGTATTCCTTCACAGGCTCAAGTGAAAAACAAGAAGTTATTTTTTGGATACTAGATCCATATATAGATGGAAATCATTCTACTTTTGTAGTCAGTAAAATTATCACGAAATCTTTTGGCTTGCGCGGTCTCTTTCGAGAATGAAGCAAATCAATTCCACCATCCATTTCTGTCCTTGAAGTTGAAGAGGTGACTTTTATTTGTAATTTGTGTCGATTGAATTGAAAATGGAGTTTCGAGCTGCAGAAGCTGCACAAGTGGGAGTGGCAAATTGCAAAATTTACGTTCATACGTACATACTGTCGCACTACAAATTTTAGAAAAATTGCAATATCTTAAATCTTAAAGCTATTTGCTGCATGTCCTTTTCCAGTGAAGTTCAACATATTCTGATGAAAATATTTTCGAGCCAATTGCCTGTCAACCCTAAGCAGACGGGGCTGAGTCATTCTTTGCCAACCTGAAATATTTTCGAGCCAAACTGGCCCAGGTCACCTGAATTGACAGCCCTAACCAAACTCAAGCAAACTTCCTTACAGAAACACCTCAGCATCACCGCTGTCCAGAAGGCAATGTTGCTCAATCATGCCAATATCTAACCAAATATCTAAAATTTTCTCCAACGTTCAACAGTAGGGGATCCTGAAACAATTTGTCAATTCACTAAAGGAAAGGACTAACTAGTCAGTCTCCGTGCAGACAGAAAAGAAACTATTTACAGTTGACATAAAAGTGATAGTTATCGTCACATTAATTCCCCCACCAGGAGATCCTATAATATAACCTTATGACCAATTACATCTTATTGCCGATTTTGTTACAGAGATATTCAACGCCATTTACTTCCTCTAAGGCATCTTTCAATTATTGATGAGTTGGGGGCTTTGATCTGGAACCTTCATCTCTTATAACTTCATTATGCATTATTAACAGAATTGCTCTTGTTCACACCCTGCATGTCCATAGGGGAGTTTGTGATACTACTAACAGACCCTAGCGTCTGAGAGCTCAACTGTGGACTCGCTGGACATGCCTCAGGATTACCAGTACTCATAGCATGGATCGCTCCTGAGCTCATTTGTTGTGGGCTCATTGGAGTTCGTTGATTCATTTGCTGAGGGCTTGCTTGCTGCTGTTGCATTTGTTGGTTCAACGGTGGAACTCCCATGGTAGATGGTGAACCCACCTGAGGTGGTGAGACAACTGCCTGCAATGGCGAAGTTGTTTCTTGCTGCTGCTGTAATTGTGGCTGAAACTGCTGTTGCTGTTGTAATTGCAACTGCTGTTGCTGCTGTTGTTGTTGCTGCTGCTGCTGTTCCTGGTTCATATAAAGATTCATCCCCGCCATCAACTTTGGTGGGCCCATAGGTACAATTGCTCGCTGCATCATGTTAGCCCTATTCAGGGACTGGCCCAACATTGAAAGACTAGCAGAACTTGGGTGCATCTGCCTAGCTCCTGAGATGCCAGCTATGCCAGATTGAGATGCCCCCAACATGCTTGCACGATTATGTGCCATCCTAAGCTTAGTTGTCAACAATTCCGCATGAGTTATTGGCCCAGACCTAAATTGCTGGCTTATTGCATTACTAATATTTGAAGTCTGGCTAAGACTCATTGGAATCTGACCCATACTTCCCATACCAGAAATAGAAGTCATTGGTGC
The DNA here is from genome assembly GCA_022379115.2 of Bauhinia variegata. Classification (NCBI taxonomy): domain Eukaryota; kingdom Viridiplantae; phylum Streptophyta; class Magnoliopsida; order Fabales; family Fabaceae; genus Bauhinia; species Bauhinia variegata. The sequence goes on from CM039433.1 coordinate 13,682,339, forward strand.
TGAGATTCCTGTTCCTCCCATACCCCTTGCAGTTCCCATATTGATAGGACTGCCAAGGCCTCCAAGCCCAACCATGTTATTTCTCATATTGCTCATACCAACAGCTGTTCCAAGTCCCATCATCATTTTCCTCTGCACTTGAGGCTGTTGTTGCTGTTGCTGCTGCTGCTGTAACAGCTGAATCTGGAGAGGTGAAGGCTTGTTAATCATGTGATTACCTAATTGTATGTTGTTGTTCTGTCCAATTGTGTTTAAGTGAGAAAGTGAATTTGTTCCAAGCATCATGGGAGATCTCTGGAACTGGGGATTCTGCTGTTGAATTAGAGAATGCTGATTTTGCTGCAATTGCTGTTGCTGTTGCTGCTGCTGCAGCTGTTGTTGCTGTTGTACCGATTGTTGAGGGTCCAATTGCAGTGGCCTTGGAGCCATTGAAGCACTAGCTACAAGTCCTTGGGACATTTGTAAGGCCTGAGGGTTTCCAGGTGGAATTATCCTGGTGTTTGCGAGGTTCTGGGAGGATGGGTTTAGAGATGCGTTACTGTTGCCAGTTGGTTTTGCAACATCATTGGATGACTGACCCGAGATTGGTTCTCCATATTGCTGCATTTCAGCTGCAGGAGTGTTAGGAGCTACCCCAGCCCCACTTGCTTGACTGCCTGGTGGAAGGTTTACCCTGTTTGGTTTTGGTTGGATGTGGGGGGGGTCTTCCATCACATATCCATCACGTGCCATCTGAACAAGGCAGGTTAATCTACTTAAAGAAACATTGGAAAAAGACTTTCCTTTCATACAGTTCCACTTCAGTTATAGAACCATACCTGTGAAGAGAACTCTGCTGCAAGCAAATCCGCAAAATGCTGGTGCAGAAACATGTCATATAAATCAGAGCATTATACTTCAAGGAATAAGCAGATATAATAAATCCTAAGAAAACAAAGGTCTGCGCCACTATGATTTTGATAGCCTTTTAACTTTAATAGCAATGTCATGGTTAATACTTACCAATGCATCATCAGGTTTAGCCCAAGAAAATTCATACAGAAATTAGTTATCCTAAACTACAGTGGGAATACAGCAGCATACTTTAGAACTGAGTGGAAGCTGGAGAAAAGCAACCAGATAAACAAGACTAGCGTGCTGAGGAAGTCAGCATTGTATGAGAAATATGAAACCGATGGGAAATATTAATCGGAAGTGAAACTTAACATTTGAGCTCAGAATATGGCTTACTAGAAGATAAAATAATAAACAAAATGGTTAATAGCTTAAATAACTGAAGAAAGATGCATTCAACTAACTTAACATGTAAATCTTCATTACAATGAGATTCCAATTTTATTATATTAAAAAAAAAAAAAAAAAAAAACTTACAGTGTTGGGTAATGTGGGGAGATGATCCTCCGCAGCAAGGAAATCCCCATCATCAATATCTCCGTAATGCATTGCAACTGTGCCATCAGATGGCTTCTCAGACATTATCATCCTAGTTCTCACCTTAGGAATGAAAGAAACAGAATTTCCTGTGCAGGAAATTGGAATTTCAGGCAAGCAGAATGAATTAAATTTCACTAAGGACAGAAGGCTGACCAATATTTCAACAAACCTTGAACTACACGCTCAGGCAGCACAAAGTTTAAGATTTTTATTTTGCAGACATTCATACTGCCACCTACAAGAGACTTTGACAAAGTCCTTGAACTTGCATCATCTTTCAAATCCTCACCATTGGATGCATTGGAGAGACACATCACTAAATGTTGAGGTGAATATGAATTCTGCTTTCTTATAGGATAATTATCCACCTTGTTCTTCTTGTGGTTGAGTTGATATCTGAGAAAAATCAATATGCAATATCTAAGCACAGACAAATGGACAATAGGCTTGATTGTTTTGAAATGCAACATCCTGATGCCTACTCTTTGTAATTACACAAATAACCATCTTTATGAACAAGGAAGATATGACCTAGTAATGCAGTTGTAGAAGACTTCAAAAACATACCTCATTGTCACCATTTCAATTTTCGAGAACCTTTCAAGCAAGTTTTGATCAGCCGAAGCTGGGGCCCCAACTGAAGGACTACTCACATTTAGAGGCACACCAACATTACTAACACTAACTGGAGAACCAACTCCGCTCATTGCTTGGGTCTTGGGAAGAGAATTAGATCTCCATTTTGCAGCTAATTGAGCTTGATATTGCCTTTGTGTAGAATCATTAGCACTAGAAGTCAAAGATGAAGCCCCAACAGCAGCAGGAACTGATGAAATTGTTGTCTTCTCTTTTTGTGATGCTCCAAATGCAGAAGCAGCTGAAGCTGATCCAAAATTAGGTCCAACTGAACCATTAGAAAATTCCCCGGATTTTGAAGATAATGGAGACTGAGGTAGTGTGCCAGAAGATAAACGAGGACTCTGTACAGGTTTCCTTTTCTGGAGCTGGTCATCCTTTCTTGCTTCCTTCTCCATGTGCTGACCCAGATTATTCCAGGTGGTCTGAGGTAAATTAGATCTCATGAATGGATGCAGTGGGAACCTTTGCTGAAGCCTTGATTGTTGAGGGTCTAGATGGTTTGTCTCCATTTGAACTTGCACTTCACTTTTATTGCCATCTAATTTTTCCAATTCAAATGGCTCTTCCTTGGGAGTTACTCTCATACCCTGCTGACCAGCAGCAAACTGAGCAGCCCCAGTGTCTTGATTCAGCCCCCTTTCCAAAGCCTGCTGGGGGAATTTCTGAGTGCCAGTATTTGCATACTGAATTCCTCTGGACATTGCTTGCTGTTGTAATAAAGTATTCTGCCAATTCGAATCTGATCCTTGAAGGCCATCAATACGTGAGCTTATTTGTTGCTGTTGCATTGTGTCAAAACCAGCAGATGCAGGCCTCATTCTTTTAGCAAAATTGGATAAAGGTGATGTTTGTCCCTCCTGATTCTCCCTCCTTCCATTTGCATTTTCATTATCAGCATAGGAGATCATGATGTCCTGTGCAGCAGGGGAAGCACCCGATGTATTAAGAGCAGAAAGTGATCCATGCTCCTGCAAGCTTCTTGGTGTTCCGACTCCCATTTGATATCTCGAATGATGGGACATCATAGACAAGCCAGGGATAGAAGCATCTGAGACAAAGCTCTTAGGTCTTAAGGCCATGGCAATGCTTGGGTTAAGATTTTGTGTTGCAAGATTGTCTTGGGGATGCTGTGCAATAGCGTTAGTTGAAATGATTCCTGAATCAGCTGACCTGCTAGTCGAGCTTTCCGGTACTCTATCTACGCAAACTTTCTTCCCACGAGTTTTATTATTAGAAGTAACAGTGAATTCTGGCATCTGCCTTAATCTTTTTCTTCTCAAACTACTCAAATTAAGCTGTAAAATGAAGATCAACATCATCAAGATGCAAGCGGCCATAAAATAAGTTTATTCAAGGGAGGAACAGGCTTGTTCATACCTTTATGGGAACTGGACTTTCACACAGCCGATCTAACTTGGGAGTAGGATCTAGGTGAAGTTGTGGTTGTAATGTTTTTAGTATCTGTGATTCAACTTCCTACCATCAATGTGAATATAGATAGTCAGCATTAGTACTCAATAAACGATGGGTCAAACAAACTTGCCACTCACTAATGGTAGATCATACTCACCATTAAATCACCATATGTCCAAGAATTATCTGATATCAATGGAATGTCCTTCACAACATTCTCCAAGGACATCCTGAGGTGTACTCTAATAATGGTAGGGGAATTATCAGTAGATGCAACACCAGGCCCCTTTTCAGAAGAGCATCTTCGATAATCACGCACCTAGAAATTCTCCAAAGTAAATCCACGAAGACCATGTTGTATTCTTGAATAACTTTCATACAGAACTAATTAGAAATGTAAAATTTTAAAAATAAAGCATACAGAAGAAGTAGGCTCACCTCACAAGTAAGTGCTCCATCAACGTACTTACATGGTATATCATCAAGAATATCTCCAGGCAAGTGGCCCGACTCAATAGCCTCCAAATAGATCATTACAAAGAGAAAACAAGGTAAGCGCATGATAGTGAATAGATAGAGCCAAAATACTATCAAATCAAGAAAGTAAGAAGATGCACATGACAAGGAAATTCAGGAAATCCAATCAGAATACGCATGCATACAGTAATGCCTATTATACATGTAGCCAAGTAGTTTTGTCAATCCAATTTGACGATTGTAGCCTTTAAAATAAAATTTACCAAAATAATTAAAATGCTTGAAGAATTAAACTAAAAGAACAAGAAAATTAAAGGAGAGGAAGATCCTTACCGAGAAAAGACTTTCTGATGTCCTATCATATGGATGCAACAACCTTGGAACATCTTGATAGGCAGACTGGTTAGCTGTTTCATTCTGAAAATTCATAAATTAAAAAAAGAGATAAATAAGTGGAGCAAGAATTCTTCATTTCAGGTAATTTTTTTCTAGTTTAGGCTCATATTAGCAGTTGTTTACAACAAACCTCTGAAGGTTTTCCAATAGAATAACCATCTGGGAACAGCTTCAGCGTGAAGGAAGCTTCATTCTCTGTCAAAACAAGAAAGAAGCAAAACACTCATGATTCCGAATTTCCAATACAAATTAGCTGACTAGGTACTTTATAACTGACCTGCTAATGAAGGAGTTCCAGATTTAATAGATGAATTGAGCGCACCAGCAATATTTTCACTAGCCTCAACAAGATTGTTCTGTATTACAGGATAACCAAATAGGATATGTCCATTATTCACATTGCTACTTCTATCAAACTTGATCAAACTAAGACAAAATGCAGGATAATTGCCATATAAGATAGCATTTAAAGATATTGTATGTCACTTGTAAAATAGAACAGACCAAATTATCAATTCAAGATACTGATAAAACACAGAAAACCTAAGGCTTCTTAAGGATTACATATTCTACAATCTCATCCCCTTTGATAGTCCCCTGTCCCCAACTCCGAAACCCACATAGATTTCCAAATAACAGGTATGTATTTTCATTAATTATATTTGCTTAACTATATGAGGGTGTAACACAAAGATAAAATATCAAGTTACACAATAATTGTTATATCTTCCAAATTCATTTTACTCTTCAGCTGCAAAACAAGGCGGAAATTAAAGTTTAAGAACACTTCTATTTTTTATATCAAGCATAAATATATATGCGTCATAGTCTTATTGATACAGAACATAGTATTTATTGAATGTTGAAGCTTCATGCTTTGACAAAATTAAAAATTAGAAAGGACAAATCTCTCAGTAATCTCCAAATACATAAAAAAATTTAACTACTACATCCTGATTATCAAAAATACTTTCAAGACTCGCCCAATTTTTCCTTTCCACCAGAAACTAGGAGACAAGAACTCCGTATAATATGGCTATCTAGATGAATTAAGCTCACGGGCCGCCAACTCCGGCAAAGCTTGAAGTTTTTTTTTTTTTAATGAAAAAGGGAGACATTTTTAACATCCATTTCTCTTTGTCGGGGTCTTCTTAGCGAAATGGATGTTAAAAATGTCTCCCTTTTTCATTTAAAAAAAAAAAAAAATCAAGCTTTGCCGAAGTTGGTGGCCCGTGAGCTTAATTCATCTAGATAGCCATATTATACGTAGTTCTTGTCTCCTAGTTTCTGGTGGAAAATCAAAGAGAAAGACCCAGAATTTCCATTGTAATTTTCTCTTTCATCCTAGTAACTTCTCAGCGGCCAAACAAAGTAAAATAGTTTCAAATTTTACCTGAGACTCTCGCGTGGAATATTCATTTTTGGAGGCAGCTCGGGAGCTAGCCTTCGAATTCTCTGATACATCACCCCCAGAAGCTTCGGATTGAAGAAGGGACTTTGAACGAAACCGAGTACCAGTCTTTGACACTTTGAATGAGACGCCCATGATGGATCCTCTTGTGAATCTTGTTTGACACTGGGGTTAAATTGAAGAGAGCACTAGCAGTAAGAAAACAATGGAAAGTAGTTGGGAAAAACAAAAGCCCGTAAGAATGTCAGTTATCCGTTAACTTCATCCATCTGCTGCAAATTCAACAGAAACCGATCAGAGGGGAAGAGCGACACGCGGGGACAGCTAAAGCTCTTCGCGGAGGAGGAGATATTCTGTTCAATTCATTAGATTCGTTAGATATTTATATTTATATATTTATACATTTATTTATAGGACCCTAACACATGATTGAGAATTGCGGTCTGTTTGGCTAAAAGCTTTTTGGCTATGCTACCATTTAAAGCACTTTTCTTCTAATTTGTGTTCTTTAGTTGTTAAAAAAAAAAAAAATTAAGCATGTAGAAATGCTGAGGGGGTAATTAGGGCATCCTCAACTCTTGAAATATTTTAGTTTTACCAATAAATTTTGCAAAAGGGGGTAACTTTTCTTTTGTCTTCCATAAACAATATAAAAAATCTCATTATTCCCGGGTATATTTGATAAAATAAGATAAGATAAAATTATGTTTATTTATAATTTCATTTTGTAAGATTTATACAAGTATTTGAAGATACAGTCAATGATATCACGTATAAAGAAAAATATAAACCATTGTGTTTGGTCAAATGATAAAAGATTCGAGATTCAATTTTTTATATTTTTAATAATTTAATAATATTACAATACTATTATTTTTATCTGAACAATATTATTTTATTTTATTAAGAAGAATATATATATATATATATATATATATATATATATATATATATATATATATATATATATGAAACAAAGACGACAGATTAATTTAGGACAGAGTTAATATGTTCGATAATCAATATTTGTCGCACAGGTCATTTATTAATTCCGAGGAAAAGGAGGGGTGGAAAAAGAAAAACCACAGTTCCTCGTGACGTATTGGATGTACACTCAGCTTAGCACACTGTAATCTAATCGTATCCTAACGTTTATCCTCAGCAATGGCGGTAGTGGTCCGCTGCTCATGCTTCCTCACTCGACCTAACCTCCGACGACCTCCGCAGCGGGATCAACATTCGGGCAAGTCCCACGTTTCCGGTCAGTACTCGTGCACTCAGAGTATCATTTCCTATCCAACCTTGCTGCATCTTCTTTGTTGGCTTAAGTTTATATGCACACTCTTTGCCTCTGCTTTGGATGCTCAAACACAATTCTGTTGAATTTCGAGAATAAACTTGAATTTCTTAACTGTGCATTGGATTTTGACTCCGTTGTTTTTTTTCGCTTTCTTTCTGATTACCGTCTGTCTGGGGAGAAAATAATGTAAAAAAGAAAAAGGGTTATTGGTCCTCCATGTTACTCCTTTTAACTTTTACTCTCTGTGAAAAGTTAGAAGATTCATATCATTAGTCAGGACTCAGCATTGTGGTTTTCTCGTGAACCCAGTCAAGTTTGAAGGTTGATTCTTTGTTTTCTAGTTGAGCTTCTGCAAAACTTTCAGCCAGTATAGGGTACTTAATATGATAAATTTGAAGATGGTTACCTGAAACTTGAATAGTTATTGTTGACTTCAATTTTTAGTACTAATTGGGAAATCCGCTTACGAAATTGAATCCATTGTTTAATTACTAAGTGTTGTGTTGTAGCGTCAAAATATAAGTTGATTAATCATCGTGGTTTGGTGTAATTTATCTAACAAAATATCAAGCTAGAATTTCATTTTCATTTTAAGCAACTCAACTGAGCCCACTAAGTTTATCAAAAGAATAAATGTGAAGGTGGGAGATTATTTTATCTGACGAAGAATTTTACATTTGACTGAATCAGGAAATTTAGCTTGTCTTTCTTATAAAGCGGAAAAGTTCGTTCCTTTCTTGAGAGATAAGTTTGATGGATCTGGATCTTCTGAAATGCAGCGTCTGCTGCCCTGCTCAAAGTGTCAGGTATGATGATGAGTCGGCATGCCAGCTGCTCCGCCTTTTTATTTGTATCATTGTTCATATACTTGCTACTATAAATGTTCTAGTTTCATTGATAATCTCCTTTATTATGGAACTGGGCAATTACATTACAATCCTTTATTTAAAAGCCAACTTAGAAAAATGTCCCGTACAGTTCCTGTCAATAGATCTAACCTCTAGTTATGTTCACTGCTTTATGTTGAGAAATTGCTTCGTGTCTCACTTTCCTTTATATATTATAATGCCAACTCGAAACTCAGTGGAACTTGTAATCTGTTTGAAGAAATAAATATCTATATGTAAAAGTTTCAGTTGCTTATGCCTTCTTTTGCTGATCATTGTTTTGGCATATTTGTTTTTAACTTCTGACATCTGATTGAAGTTTTCTGCCTTGTAGGAATACACACGCCAAAGGTTTCCATCAGTAATATTTCTTGCCAGTAACATTTTGATGTTCTCTACTCCTTGTAAAGTTTTGGCTGAAGCTTGTCAGGAGGCTGATAACCCTGTTTTCAATATGCCTTTACTGCTTTCTGTTGCCCTCATTGGGGCCACCGTTGGAGGTAAAATAGTATCATCTGCATTATACTATTTCATTGCATGTTCCTTACTCTGAGAGCTTGGCAGAACTTCAGTAACTAGAGGTGTGGCCATGTCGAGCATGAAAAGCCTCTTGAAAGCAATTAGTTTTGCCTCTTTACATGTTTTTAATCTTTTTGTTCACTTATTAAGCAACATGCTCTGCATTGTTTATCAAAGTGGATACCATACGCATATGCAGAAATTTAACTCTTACAATTTGAGTTAGCAGATTTTTTTGGGAAAAAAAAAAAAAAAATCAAACTGAAGCTGTTTATATCATTTAATATCTAATTTTCTTTTTATATCACGTTATAAAATCTGTGCTTCTTGTAAAATGTAGATATTACATCCAATATGTAAACTTGTATGTGGTATACCATAACTTTCCTTTCTTTGAATTCATTGATTATGTGGCAGGGTTGCTTGCTCGGCAAAGAAAAGGAGAACTAAAGCGGGTGAATGATCAACTGCGCCAGATCAATGCAGCACTAAGAAGGCAAGCCAAAATTGAGTCTTACGCACCTAGCTTGAGTTATGCTCCCATTGGTGGAAGGGTACTTGAGAATGAAGTCATTGTGGATCCAAGGAAGGATGAACTCATTTTTAAATTAAAAAACGGCAAGAACTTTTTGAGGAATCAGGAGCCAGATAAAGCATTCGTGGAGTTCAAGACAGCACTTGAGCTTGCGCAGAATTTGACGGATCCTGTTGAAGAGAAAAAAGCTGCTAGAGGTTTAGGTTTGTTGTCTTCCTTATTTTCTCTTTTCATGTGCGTTTTCTTATTGGCTGCTACATCGTCGCACGTGCTTTTCTTCTAATATATAGTGAAAGATCTGAAAGGAAAGTCTTTGCATTTTACAGGAGCCTCACTGCAAAGGCAGGGAAAGTACCGAGAAGCCATTAGATACCATTCCATGGTTTTGGCCATTTCGGAAAGAGAAGGAGAGGACTCTGGAAACACAGAAGCTTATGGTGCGATTGCTGATTGTTACACGGAACTCGGAGACCTTGAGCGAGCTGGACAATTCTATGACAACTATATTGCAAGATTAGATTTAGAAAAGGAGTAATCTTTTTTCAAGACACTAGTCGCAGTAGTTTACAGAGTTCCCATGTTGCTTCGCAGTTTCCACCGGATATCTTCTGCGGAATTTTTTTCAGCTCAGTCTGTGTTTGAGTTTAGGAGTCATTTCTAGATAGACTCTTGCGGTTGTGTTCTCTTCGAATGCAGATTGTCATGGCAGAACTTCATATAAAGCAGCATAGACTGCTGCTGTTTTGATGATTTCTTTCTTATTATTCGTCCCAGTGAATTTCTCTCTGTTGAGCTCGCATATCATCGTTATACTAGTTAAGGACGACGCCCAGTCTAAAGCCCTGCCCAATTAATTTACCTACACAACCAAAAAATGGCCACAAATTTGTTTATTTATTTTGATTGTACAGACTTCTAATAATAAGCTACACGGTTGAAACTTGCAGTGTACATCATGTGTAGGTGAATGAGGAAGATAGTTGCTTAAACAGCCATCCCCTCTTAAAATTATAGCCACTCATCGCTATTAATCAGAAAACCACATACATGATACAAACCCATACAAATGTTGACACATCTAACATGGTTAAACACGATTGGACGTGAACAAGGCAGGGTATATATATATATATATATGTGGATAGGGTTAAATCATATGACAAGAACCCTGTTATTTTTACTGGTAATACATCAGTTGTTGTGCAGCAGCAACATTCTGGAAGCCACCATCATATATCTGGCTTGATCCAATTGCCGCTTGTTTTAGAAGGTGCTGCCCTTGGGGATGCATCAGGGTATGAATACCGCCCATCTTGCTCATTGCAAGCTGTCGCTCGTAGGCCATAAGATCTGTTGCAGAGAGGCCTGGCGGAGGAGCAGAAGCAGGTGGTGGAAGAGGATTTGAAGCAGTTCCAGGTGGTGTGGGTTTGCTCCCCCAGGAGCACTATATTGAAACAGGGTTACAATGGTTAGCAGCAAAAAGAAAATTATATAATAACTTGGTTTTCACACAAAAACAAAATTATAGCCCTATGTGGCTTATGAATAATGCAAATTCCAAAAGATAAATATCTGTATGTCATTAGACCATAACTCCGAAATATCCAGCTAACTGTATACTCACAATGACAATAAATAAGAAACCAAAGACCAAAAGAAGCCCAGAAGGACTTGCAGTTCAGACAACTTGGAAGTAAGCAAATAATTATATTCCAATTCACGATAAGTTTTTTTTACTACTGATTCACTGAATCGGTAACAAGTTGTGAAATGATGTCAAAAAACATCAACTAGATGAATCAAAACTGAGCATAGAACATGTCATAAAGCATCAGGAAATTGATTTGAAGCTCAAAGATGAAAGCCACACCTTAATTTGCTTGCCACAGAGGATAGACTGGGTATTGCCAAGCTGGATGGCCAGAGCTGCTTCAGCATGAGTACTGTACCTCACAAAACCAAACCCCTTATCACGCTGGACACGGACCTCCTCAATAGCACCAGCTCCAAGTGCATGGAAGTGGCGATGCAGATCAAGCTGGGTTACCTGCAAAATCAACAGACTTTAATGAACACAGCAATTTGTGCAGAATTCAAATATGCAGCTCAGATGTAGACATAACCAGCTTTATTGGTAGACACAACAGTTAATGATTTGACTGCTTGTTTTAGGAGGCTCTAACAGAATCATTGTCATTATTAAGGAAAAAAGGCTAAAACAGTTTTGGTTACACTTTTTTACAGTTAACTTCAGCAAAAAAATATTCTTTTTACAGTAGTATCTTTTGCTAAAAATAGAAGCTTATCAAGACGAGCACTGTTGCCTATAAAGAATAATAGAATAGGCTACAAAGGTAAACTGCATGCTTTAATGATGCAATTATATCCAGTGCACTTCCAAATCTTTTGTATTAGACCCAAAAAATGAAAAACACGGATAGAGGAAATAGTCTTGCCTCTGGAGAAAGATTGCCCACATAGACGGTAGTATATTGAGGATTGTTCTCGGGAGCATCACTGTTTGTTGTCTCTCTACCATCTTCTGCACAAGCAAGGTAAAATACTTAAGTTAATAACTTAATAGCATGCCTAGTGCGTCACCTGTTAACTACATAAACAAGTCAACACATCGAGTGCAAGGAGAGATATTAAGGACAAACACAACAATATGATACAAATCCAGTCATCTATAACAACAAAATTTTCAGGTCAAAAGGAACACAAATGATGTAAAATATCTCAAGCTCCTGCTTCATCTGTAAAATGAGAATGGTAGAAAATAAGCAGAGTACTTATATCAACACAGTTTCAAGAACTGCAGCATAAATTACTCACCAGATGAACCATTTGTTAGTTCAACCACACTCTTAGTTTCTGAGTTTTGCTTGTCTTCAATGGCACCAGCACCCTTTGTTGCCCAGTTACAACGTAGTTGTCTACTACCAAGCCACTTACCTGAAAGACAAATGCATGACATCTTTATTCTTCAACAAGAAAATCCGACTGCTGATGAGACAAGAAGGAGCATGTGCCCCACAGAATTAACCGTAAAGTGCTTGTATACCAGGAAATAGATATCAAAAACAAGTGTTAGACACAATTTTTCACCAGGAAAATTTGGATTAGTCTTTATCAGGAAAAATAAATAAATAAATAAAAGAAGTTAAACTTCAATTCATGATATTATCTCCATGTATTGATTCAATGAGTTGGGGAATTTTTTCTCCCCAATTAATATGAAACTATGCGGACTGATTGGAGACTTATCCAAAGACAATATGGTTTAAAACCAATCCCACCTCCCCAAAATGCTAAGGGCAAGCAAGAAGTTGTATACAAATTTCTTACCAGTCAAATCATTAATTGCGCTTTGAGCATCCTTCAAAAGAGGGTTAAAAACAGAAAGCAAAATAAGTCATTCACTGTTAAAAAAAAACGCATTATTATGCTAAAGAGAAAACAAAAGAATAAAAGGGAACTAAAATTTAGCAGACCTGCTGATTACGGAAGCAAACAAATCCAAAACCCCTTGATCGGCCAGTCTTCTGATCCCACATTACCCGTGCATCTCTGAAACCAGCAGAAAGATAAAATTAGAGAGCCAACTATCAAATGAGCTAGTACAAACACAATTTTAATGTTGAAATTTGAATAAAGACTTTCCTATCAGAAAAGAGTAGTGCATTAGCAAGAAGGTATAAGAGAAATGAATCTTACGAACAACTGGGATAAACAGAAAAGCATGCAAACAACATAGCATCAGTAACCTCTGGACTGAGATCACCAACAAATATGTTGTAATGACCTGGAAATCAAAATTAAATTATCACAATAATGAAGCCAAAAGTTATCAAAGGGTTACAAAATCAGTTTCAAACAGAAATATTCATATAGAATCATGAATCAACCTGATGTATCCTCTCTCTGACCACTAGCGTATGCCCAGTTAACTTTGATAGGCTGCCCAAACCTGAAAAAAGATTGCATTAAATTTTATGCCATAAATTATTACCAAGCAAATACGGACAGTGAACAGAAATACTTACAGATGTCTTCCATTGAGAGTTAATATGGCAATAGCAGCAGATCTGCGATCAAAATAGTGAATGAAACCATACAACGACTGCATACCAGAGGCACAAAGATGTCAAATGTAAGATTCACTTTGATCCAGTTCTTTAAAACTATGAATCAAATGATAAACTATTTAAGAATTTGAAAATATACCTTCTCCTTTCTAATAACTTTGCACCCTTCAACAGGACCAGCACTTGAAAAAACTTCTTGCATAAGTGGCTCGGTCACCTGTGTATGGATGTTCCCCACATACCTGCATTTTCTCAAAGACGAAGAAGCTAGAATTTTAAAAAAAGAAGGGAGGAAAAAAATAAATTAGGTACAAGTAATATATTAGTCATGAAAGAAGAACTAACATGCAGGTAACAACTTAGTGCAACCAAATTGATTGTTAAGGAGAAGAATGAACAAATATTTACTTAAGGAAATAACCAACATCAGCAACTTCAAAATGCTTTAGACTATTTACAGTTTAAAAAAGAATTTTAAAAAAATATATTAAAATCAACCAACAATTACCTAAGCTCGTTTGCACCACAATCATACAACAAGCATGAAAAATAGAAAAGGAAAAAAGGGGGAAAATGTCTAGGCAAACACTCACACACTGCGGCAAGTACTTGAATCAAAACCAGGAGGCAAATTTCCACTTGGAATTGGCTCAATCTGCAAAATGAAGATGTGAAAAAGGAAAGAAAAAGAAGGGGGAAAAAATCAAAATAAAAGTGTTTGTATTCTATCTGGCTAAGACAGCAGCACCAAAAGAGCCATCTACTTAGGGTGAATGGGAAGGAGAAAACATATAAACCAACAAATGAAAAGAAGTTTACGAGAAGTTATTCCTAACTCTAACAGAAGCAAGTAGATGCTATCCGTATCCCAATACACTTCTGGAATTTAGAAGCAAATGCATACCAAACTAAACCAGAAGATAATTGAAACCTCAAGCATACCAGATAACAAGAGCTAATCGATGTCAATGATGAATTCTCTAAGTTAGGCTACGCAGATTTCTCCCCCTTTTCTCAATAAGATTCCCTCCAACCATTTAAAAGACCAAAATAGCAATCCCATGCATGTATATTTATTGACTCAATCCCTCCAAACAAAACTGATGATCTTACAAACTATACAAAAATAATGGGATCAAAATCGTACTTGAAATCCATTCCAACTTTATCACCTCCATCAATCCACTGAGATAAATTTCCAGTTTTCTGCTTAGAATTCCGTTGAAAAATAGCAATTTTAATTGGCCCCATGACCTAAGTGCAAAGACAGTTCTGATTGTTTTTCTCTCCAAGTAGTCTTCATTTCCTTTTCCTGATCTTCTTTGCCATTAGACTTCCGTGGTGTGATACCCAAGTTTTAGCATTTTAGATTTACTGTTAAGACTTTAAGATTGCAAAAATACAATCCATAGTCAAAGGGTATGTTACAAACAAAATTACATTTCAAAGCCATCTCACCATACACCATTTACGGAAGCAGATAGAAGATCCAAGCCTGATTTCTAAAAGCCCGGGCATGCTTTAGTTTACAACAAATAGAATAATACTCTTTGACAGGCATATGACAGTGTTTGTGAAGTTAGTTCACAACCTCCACACATCAACTCTCTTCCAACGTCTACACACCCACTGCGGATAAAAGAAGAAACGGAAACCAGAAGGAAGAAAGAAGTACGGCTGCTATATTCTTTTTCACTTTAGATGAAAGTCACATCCAACTAAAAGAGACTATTAAGGCATAAGAGTAATTTTTCTGGCAATCCTTAGAACTCCCAGACTAAGTATTGATGCTGCATAGACCTTCACACAACCATATGCCTCTCCCTCACATGTGCACAAAGCATTCACAAAAATGCGACAGGAAGAGAGAGCTTAGAACAAGCTAACAGTTGACGCGTAAACATAATAAGAAAGCTGCTTACTACCAACACAAAGTAGAAATTTTCCAACAGAAAAATGCCTAAAGAAAAGTGGGAAAGTGCAGCATTTTGAAGCTCAAAAATCTTATGGAAATATTAATTTTGTGGTAAATGCATCCGAGACCTTCAATACAGATGCTGTTCGGTTGGAAAACTTGGCAGAACTAGAAAAATTCAAGTTGCCACTATATTACAGACCATCTTGTCTTGTACCTAACCACCGTGGGGTAAAAAATGCTACAACCTTGAATCGGAGTTGAATTTGACAAAAACAAAAGCCAAATTAAATAGATGTCCACCCAAAAGCAAAGAATGAACGTGAAATGAAACTTTCCATACAAAGCGAAAGCACTGCTTTTTTTAAAAAAAAATAAATAAATAAAATTATCCAAACAACCAGCTCCAAAGAAATTCCCGTAACAAGCGCAAGTAAACCAAGTTAACCCTAGGTGTTCCAGCCAATCGAGGACGGGAACTACCAATGCTCGAATATCGACCCGCAAAACAAACATCAAGATTAAAAATGAAAACAGAACATGATCAAACCAATTATGGAAATGAAGAACAAAATTGAGAAAGTACTCCAACCTGAGGAGGAGCTAAGAGGCCAGGGTGGGAGAGAGACTGTTGCTGGAGAAGAGCTTGTTGCATCAAAGCTTGCTGCTGCTGCTTTAGCCTGTGATTCTGCATTTTTCTGGTAGATTTTCCTGAAAAGCAGGTTTCTCAATTAGGGTTAAGGGGGGTCCAAAGTCTGGCCCTCGAGTAAATGTAGAAGATGAGGGAGAGGCCTCCAAAAACCAGAGGAATCATTTACAAGGGACACCAGGAGCATTTATAAAAGTTTCTTCTCTTTTTTTTTTTTTGCATTTGAGAAATGATAACAATCACAAGGCTAGTATGTTGAGTTTCAGCAAATCCAATAAATTTTTCTTTTTCCTCCATCACAAATCCCGAATATTCTTCAGTATTTTTTTTTTTTTCATTTTCCTCTAAAATCATTTTCGGTTTCTCTCTCACATATTTACATTACATTATTTTGTGGAGATTTCTTTTCATATCACTTACTTTTCCATTCCTACCCACTCCTACGTTTTTTTGGGATTGAATTTACTAAAATACCTATGAAATAAACTGCATAACTCGAGCCACCCCCTCGACAGAGTCTCATCATCTCTGTTTCATTGTGAATACAAATTATAAAATTCCAGAGAAGTTAGAAGCTGTCTCTACCTTTTTATAAGGCCAACTTCTTTTACTCACTCTCCATATATGCTTTGAAATAACGCATCACTCTCTGTTGGGGAAGTGGCTCAAGTAACTCCCCTTCTCTAATATACACGCAAAATTCTCAAGACACGAGGGTGAGGGTTTGCCGCCGCCGCCGCCACCGGCTTTCCTATGCTGGCAGCGAACCAATATCCTTACGGTTGCCGCCATGACTGCGAAGCTTTCTGTTCTTTGTGATGTCGATTTTAATTTCAAGTACTAGCTTCTCGGTGGAGATCTAAACGCTATAATTTCTGTTACGAACAACAATGATCCCAAGCACACGATTCATGAATATGATCTACCGACCTTCCGCTAAACTAGTTCGGGTGGGGTTTGAGGATGGGTTTAGCATGACATTTAATTTATCGGGATATTTTGTTAAATTTACCTCTAGAAAATAGGGCAGGTGGGCAGGAATGGGAAAATTGGTGGTATGAAAAAAAGTCTCCTTGTTTTGGGCCCAAATAATTTTGGGCCTTGAGAATCTTGGGCCCATTTAGGTTCTAAGTTGGAAATGGCCTAGGTAGCCCAAAATGTACGACTAAGATTTTCTCTCTTATTGGTCATGGATCCTACCATTGGATTTTATTGTGAATTTTGTTGTATTAGGAGAATCGCTTCTCTATTAATCGCTAGAGTTTTTAACTTGTCAAGTGCATGGGATAAATACTAAGATAGATAGAGCAGGAAAAATCGTCGTGGATTCACAAAAAGTTAATTACATTAATTTTAATCTCATAAAGAATATAAAAGTAGATTAATAAAGTTATATAAGATAGTATTCTTGAAAATATGATTTGTAACAACACCTAATTTAATTAGGTGATACCTTGATGGATTAAGACTGGTAAAATAAGACTAATTGTTGAGCCATTAACATATGGACAAACATATATATATATATATATAGAACTCTAATGCTATGCCATGAAGTTTCCTAATCGCTACTGCCTGCTGAAGCGATCCATTAAACTTTAAACATTTCTTCTTCAAATTCATACCATTCAAAATTAAATAAAATTTCTTCTTGAAAAAAGAACATAATGCAAGTAGCGTTGGTAACAAAAGGCAACTATACATTGAAAAAAGATAATTATACGTAGTAATATTTTAAATTATCTCAAAGTAATCTCATTAATGGACCTAACAATTTTTGTTGATCCATAGTAATGGACCTATTCCATGCATAAATAATAGAGAATATTAGAATTTATGTTACGAATATGAAAACCCTGAGAAAAGGTTAAAAAAAAATCTGGGAAAGTCCTACGATCTTATAGTTAGCATATTCCGGCTGACGCCAGGCTGCTGTATAACCTAAATCAATGAGCTAAACTACTGCAATGACCTACAAATTAAGGTCAAACTGTTTGTAAGATTGATCTCCATGGTCATCTCCTGAACTGTTTCCTTCATTCTTGGTACCATCTCTCGTTGGGTTATTCAATTGGTAAGGTCCTTTAGCCATGACCCTGCAGAAAACAAATATTTAATCAACTGACCACTGAATCTAAATCAGACGACATAAATAAGATTATAGCATAGTTTAGTTAATTATATTATATGAAACTCGTTCTTACCTTTCTTTCCTCTTCTCAAGGAATTTCAAAAGTGATGCTCTCCTTGGGTATCTCATATCTGATTCAAGAGACAGAAACCCAGAATTGGTTATTAGTTATATAACCTTCTAAACGTTAAGAGCAACCTTTTCTAATTTTTTTTTTCTGTCTTATGAATCAAATGTTATGTTTTTACGAGGAAAAAGAAATCAATTTTATACCTGAACCGATAGATTGGGTTCCTGGTCGAGGGACTTCTTGGTCGGTGTTTGTTTGAGGTATTTCCATGGCGTTCACTTTTTCGGTAGCAACAGAAGCACTAGGTGGTTTCTGGTTTGTTCCAGAGCTATCGGAGCTCAACTTGGTGGCCAGTTCCATGATTTCCGTCGCCTTCTCCGCCGGAAAGGTATCAAATACTAACACTTTACCGCCGTAGAATATCGTCAATTCGGAGCTTCCGGCGGGATCCGGTAACCTAAAATCAATGAAAACGAAGAATTTTTAGAAAGCTAGACAGAGGGTCACGTCATGATTAACTGAATGAAATAGCCAAAATTCATCCTCCCCATGCGAACCTACTAACAAATCTGGGTACGTGCAAAAGCTGTGTTTCCTTGTATACCCTTCATAGCGGAAGGATATAACCAGCATACGCCGTTATTCCCATATCGTGTTTTTCGCAAAAGCATGGGTATTTCAGTAATTTCAACCCACAAAAAAGCTTCAACCAGTCATTCTGAGCATTCTAAATTACCCCCCAAAACAACCACAGTTCATTATACTTTTGTTCTCAGAATGAAGTATATTTGCAGAAATCAAGGTATCAAACTGCTACGCACCTGTTGTCAGACTGCTTAATGCAGGCGTTTTCTACAAACTGTGGAAGAAATTCCATAGCTGAATCCGAATTTCCTAAGGTTGTTTGCAAGTTCTTTGAAGTTCCTGAATTTCCACAAGAACCTCTATCAGAAATTTTTCAGATTTCTATCTCTAATCAACAATTTAACGCGAAGAATTTTCCGACACCATTCATCTCAAAGCAAATCCAGCGTAAATTCACAAGAAATGGGCAAAATGAGCTTCGATGAACTTTTCATATTTTACACTAGGTGGGCAAGGCGCAAAACCGATCAAATCGAACGGAAATCCGAAACCCTGGTACCAAATCAGAGAGAAAAAAAAAAAAAAAAGAAAGGGAAAGCGCAAAATAAATAAATAAAAGAATAAAAAAGCACCTCTGGGTTCCATTTTCCCGGCACTTCCAAGGCTGAGACCTCCAAAGGTTCGTTTCTCCTTCAGGAGCTGGCTCAAGAGGTTGCAAGTCTGTGAAAAATTGGATCTCTCCGGCAACTTTCCGGGCCTCCGGCCATCGGCCCCCACCGCGCCAGGGAAATTAGACATTGCTATGTCAATTCCGAACGGAAGATTTTATCTTTTCTAGGAATTGGATGGTAATTCTTTGATTCCGAAAACCCTTTTCACCTTATAGTCATTAGTTAACACTTTAGGGTAGCTGGGCGAGAGGTTGACAGCAAGAATATATGGGAGCCAGGGAGCTTCCTGAGCATGTGCTACGAACCTGATTAGTCGGAAGAAGAGACCATGTGTTCTTTATCTTTGAATTACAAATTAAAAAATTAACAATATTAAATCATTCTTTCGTTAGCGATAATTTATTAATTATTAATTCATGTCTTATTTGAGCACGTTTATTTTGTTGTGCCCATGACTTGACAGCGATAAGAAAAAAGCAATTGTTCGAAATTTCCAAGTTTCGAAGAGGAAAGAGAAAGTGCCGGTTTTTTTTCGTTAAAGGAAGCGACTCGTCTAATGTCATAAATGCCCCAAGAATTCGTTTATTAACCCAAATTGCCCTTCTCATAATCCATATCCAATTCAAGAGTTCATAGCATCTTTGGAGTTGAGTTGGTGGAATTGAGCTGTACAAATGGGGTGGCTCCATCAGTGAGCACTCTAATATAAATTGGTTGACATAGTTTATAATTACATTAAAATTTGTGGCCATCCCAAATTATATACTAAGATTTTATATATAAATATATTCATGAAAACATTATGCAAAAAAAAAATTATGTACATTAATATAAACTCAAGTTAATAAGTGTAGTTCACATAATACATCAAATTAAACTCAAGAGTCAAAGGATTAACTCTATATAGATAATAAAAGACAGAACTTGCTAGGAAAAAACTTAGAAGGTGCGTAGAAAAAGTTGAGTAAGAACTAAGAAGATTAATAAAAAAAAGAAAAAGAAAAAGCAGCTGTGAATAACAAATAAAAAATTATATTCAAAAAGAATGACAAATTGTACTTGTAACAAATCAATTGAAGTATATCCGCTGCTAATTTTAGTACTATAGATGTACACTGTTTGCTTAGTACAATTAACATTATTATATTATGGTCAAAGTAACAAGGTCTTAATTGTTGTACTTATGTAACACGTGAAATAATAAACAGATCTACTTCTTTGATATTTAATTAATTAAGCCTCCAACTACTGGACCGTTCTCTTTGTTTTTTTACTTTATTCTCCTCCATTCATTTGACTATTCATTCTTCTCTTATCTAACCAACCAAACATACCACAATTGAATTTTATTTAACATCTTGGACTTGTAATAGTATGATGGCATTGGATGCCAATTATTGAAATTTTCAATTCAAGACTTCGACAACTCCAAAATTTCGAGGCTTGACCACGCAAAGGCAGCCGTTGTTTTGTATTTATTTGTCAGGCTAGATTTAATAAATAAGTATATATATATATATATATATATATATATATATATATGAAAAATAGTAGTAATATTACTTTTTAATCCCTTCATGGGATGGTTCTAGACTCAACAAAAGTAAGCATTTATTTTACTTTTTCGTCTGTGCCATGCTTTAACTGTATAATTTTGTGTATTGCTAGCTTGAATTGGGTAAATTTAATTTAAACTTTTTATTATTTATCAAGAATCAATTTATTTTATTTATTTTAAAAATTTAAATTTTATATTTATATTTAAGATTATTAAAATCACAACTAATAACTTAATTATATTGAAGTGATGTAGAGCAAGAAAAATAATTTTAGAAGTTTTCCCGTGATTCACTCCCAATCAAATATTGATTGATTTGCCATTTGCTAGTAGTGGTCATGACTAAAAGTTGGCTAGTGTGTAATATTAGTTAAATTTACATGTTATAAAATTGTTTAAATATAATATGATAATCATATAAAACAAATAGATAGGATAATTCGATCACCCAATGTCTAGTTTAGTAATTTTGTTTTGCGAAGGTTGGGTATAGGTAACTAGGTAAGGCGAGTCTTGTATTGCGTGCCGACAGGCACCGACTTCCCAGTGGGGCCACGTGCTTTTATAAAGCAACAAGAGGCTGAAACACGTTTCGTCGAGACTCGTGACACGTGATAAATAGTGTTCCAAACGATTCCTATTTCCGGAACATTCCGGTTTCTTTCCATTGTTCTCCATCTTCAAAGGACACTTGTCAGAATCACGGAGCATCTCCTGCCGCATCACGTCTTCGCGGGGGCACCAGATCCCCAACTCATTTTAAGGGTAAACTAAAATATACTATACAGGTTATAATTATTTAGAAAAATTTCTGATAAAAATTTATTTAATAATAATTATTATTTATTATACAAATATTTAGTAATTAAACCTGTGTTGATATATTTATTGGACCAATAATAAAATGTGATATTGCCTGGGTTGGTAGTGGTTATGTATGAGCTCGCCTTTTCTTGCGAGGAATTTGAAAAGATTTAAAAACGTGAAACTCTTTTTTACTTTTTTAATAGAAACGTGAAACTGTAGTGTTTGGTTGCCATCAATTCAATCTAAACAAAGAAATTTTTTTTTTCTTTCTTTCTCTTATTTTTTGGTTTCCTAAAATGCAATAAAACATAGAAAAATAAAATAAAATAAAATGAAAAATGCTCTCTTAGATTTTTTATTTTTTTTTGCAATGCGGTGTACCAGGTCAGAGGCCCAGAGCCTATAACCAAATTGCAAAGGAGACCTTTTTTTTTTTTTTTTGAAAATTGCAGATGATGAATCAGCATTATAGGTAGCTAACAGCTTTGACTAAAATTATAGTATCAAGTTTGAATTTGAATTGTCGTAAGAAACAGATGCAAGAGGTTGGTCGGTCATACACGTATGAAATAAATTACGAAAGATTATGTAATACCTTCTCATGTTCCCTAACTTTCAAATACTCTTTTCTTAATCAGATTAACTTTCAAACACTAAAGTATTTTTTATTTGATATAATAACTTCCGTAATCTCTTTACAAATGATGAGATCTAGAAACAAAAAAAGAAAATTCCAAGAAGATGCCTTTAATTGAAATTTCTATAATTAAGGGTGAAAATTCAGTTGGTTTAGGCATTTTTGGGTACTACCCTTGTCATCCCGACTTAATTGTACCAAACACACCCTAAAATGACTTAGTTATTTTATTTCTTAGTTAGATGTTTTTTTTTTATCTCGAATGTATTTATGTGAAGATGTCTGGGTATTCGAGACAGAAGCCCGCAACATAGATAATAAACACAACAGTGATCAGCAAAAGAAATTATTAGTGGGCTTCGGCCCAACATTCGTGAAGGGAGGCTCATAGTTTTCCACACAAGGACATTAGCAACGAACTTTTATAAAATATGGACTTACCATAATACCCTTTCTACATAATAAAAACCCCAGTTTATTTAGAAGGGGAACTTCCCAAACCACCTGAGGCCATTTTAGTGAATGAAATCAAACGGTTACAACGGATTTCCCTCCCTTGACTTGTTCAACCAAAAACTAGCCCAATCCAACTCTCTCTTCCCTAAATCCTTGAGTTGAGGGCTTGTCGTTGTGAGGCTGTCTGTTACTCTCTCGAAACGGTGCAGCGAAAATTTAGCAGAACGAATGACCAGAAAATCACAGCACATTCTGCAGCAGCCACACCGTCGCGAAACACCGAATTTCCAGCCAAGTGATGGCCGTATCCATGGAATTTCTCCGGCCGACGATGCTCTTCTCCACCTTCTTCTTCTTCATCATCATCATCAGTCCCAAGGCATATTCTATGACCGAAGCTGAAGCTTTGCTTAATCTAAAAAATTCATTCACAAATGCCACGTCTCTTGACAAATGGGTAGCTAACTCTGCCCCTTGTACCGATCATTGGGAAGGAGTGTTTTGCAACAGTGGCGCTGTTACGGGGCTTCGTCTTGAAGAAATGGGCTTATCGGGGAAAATAGACATCGATGCATTGCTTCAAATCAAGGGTCTTCGAACTGTTAGCTTTATGGGCAATTCCTTCTCGGGTTCAATTCCAGAATTCAATAGAATAGGTGTTCTGAAAGCCATTTACTTGTCACGAAATCAGTTTTCGGGTGAAATTTCTACAGATTACTTTAAGAAAATGGGGTCTTTGAAGAAATTGTGGCTTTCTGATAACAAATTTACGGGTCAAATTCCACCATCCTTAGCTCAAGTTCCTCGCCTTGTCGAGTTACACCTGGAAAACAATCAGTTTAGTGGGAATATTCCAAAGGTATATAATGCATCATTGCAGCAATTTAATGTGTCCAACAACAAATTGGAAGGCGAAATTCCAGATAGTTTATCGAAGTTCGATGAGAAATCATTTGCTGGAAATTCTGGCCTTTGTGGTGATAAGTTACAAAAATCGTGTAGCAAGCCATCGGAGCAACCCACATCCGTAGATACACATCACGATCAAGGTCCAATCAGCAATGATGTTGATGGGTCTAATTCAAAAAGCAGCAAGAGTGACCCAGGGAAGATTGCTGCCATCGTTGTAGCAAGTGCACTGCTTATCTCACTTGTTATTTTTTTTATTGTGAGATCAAGGCAGAAAAAGAAAGAGGATCTTGACTCGCTTGCAAGGGATAGTAATGAAGAGGCGGCAGTTGAAGTTCAGGTAGCTACACCAGCCAAAAGAGAAGAGGTTTCAATGCGAAAAACAAGCCGTAATTCCAGCAGAAGGGGATCCTCCAACGGAAAGGGCGGTGGAAACTTTGGAGAACTTTTGATGTTGAATGAGGAAAAGGGAGTTTTCGGGTTGTCAGATTTGATGAAGGCAGCTGCAGAAGTGCTCGGAAATGGAGGACTGGGATCTTCATACAAAGCTGTGTTGGCTAATGGTGTGGCCGTGGTGGTGAAGAGGATGAGAGAGATGAATGCACTGGGAAAAGATGGATTTGATGCAGAGATGAGGAAGATCGGAAAGCTAAGACACAGGAATATATTAACCCCTTTAGCTTATCATTATAGAAGAGATGAGAAACTGATGATTTTTGAGTATGTTCCTAAAGGCAGTCTACTCTTCTTGTTGCATGGTAAGATTAATAGTTCTTTCCTGATCTTTTAAGTTAAAAAATTTCATGGTGAGCTCAATTCAATTGGATAAATGAAAAGAAGTAGTACTAGGAAAATTTTACCTTGCAACAAAATATAAATAGTAGCTCATATAATAACGATCATCTTCAAACATGCACATTAAGATTTTGCCCAATACAATAATGAGAAAAATTGTACTACGTACTCACAGGTGATCGGGGACCATCGCACGCTGAACTGGATTGGCCTGCCCGTCTGAAGATTATTCAAGGAATCGCCAATGGCATGCGTTATCTTCACACAGAACTTGCTTCCTCTGATTTACCTCATGGCAATCTAAAGTCTAGCAACATTCTTCTTGGTCCTGATTATGAGCCACTGCTCGTGGATTATGGGCTTAGCAATATGATTAACTCTGCCAATTTAACACAAGCACTATTTGCTTCTAAGGCTCCTGAAGCAGCACACTCTGGCAAAGTTTCTCCTAAATGTGATGTTTACTGTCTTGGAGTTGTCATTCTCGAGATGTTAACAGGGAAATTTCCTTCTCAATATCTTAACAACGGTAAGGGTGGAACTGATGTAGTTCAATGGGTTGCATCAGCAATTTCTGAGAGAAGAGAAACAGAACTGCTTGATCCTGGAATTGCAAGCTCTAAAAATTCACTTAGTCAAATGAGGAAGCTTCTCCATATAGGTGCTGCTTGCACAGCGAGTGACCCCGAGCAGCGATTAGACACGACGGAGGCCGTTAAAAGGATAGAGGAGGTAAGAACAGAGGGTGGGCAAGAGTGAAGAACAATAGAGGTCTTGCCTTCTCTTAGAGATGGCTATGCATACTCTAATCACGAATCAAGCACAGAAGGGAATGGTGAGCAATTGTCTTTGGCATCTCCTAATAAAATAGATGGAATCAAATTATGTTCTCTTTCGCGGAGAAGGAACGTGTCTGATTTGGACTTCAGAGGACTACGAGTTGCAGCTGCACCGGATGAAATGAACGAATAAGCATGTACATGTAATTTAGTGCATAATATGCATGCAAGTTTACTGAAGCCTTGATTATAGAGATAAAGTGTATTCAGCAGCTACAAGAAAACGTTATGAATTCAGAAAACCTTTGCAGCATGATTTTAACAATGTTCTCGGACATCTTTTAATGTGGGCATTGATGATGTCAAACATCTTTGCTGTAAATAGGAAAAAAAAAAACTGGTCCGCGGCGATTGACACACGATAATGTCAAACAAGTTCTACGGCAGAATCTCTAACTTTTACTTGTAAATTCATCATTAACTGTCCACAGCCAAAGGTATCACCGATACGAATCAAAAGGGAAATGTTTCTTCAATTTAAACTAGATATAGAATGGTCAACACAGAGGCTTGCTTTAGAGCATCATCTTCCTTGTTTGTAGGAAAAAGAATGCCAAACCCGCCTCTACTTGGCGTAACCAGGGTGTGTGCGTCAGTCTATATGCGGCGAATGGTTAGTGAAGGAAAGGATGGGCTCATCAACACTAGATATACCCTTTGACATATATGGAGCAAAATTATTACGAATGGGCATTAACCTAAATCTTTTTTTTTTTATTTTTAATCTGAAAATAAATTTGAAGTCTTGGTACCTAAATTACGATTTTCAAGTGTTGTTTTTTCATAATTAGCATGAGGAATTGGATTGGGCAAATTATAATTTAGAACGAGAAAATAAGACAGACAGACAGACAGGTCACCGACTATATATTTTTAGTTTCTGAACCGAAAAGGACAATATAAATATAAAAAATATTAGTTTAGTCAACCATATCCTGTTGTTCACAGCATACTCCAGCTGGAAAGCGCAAACTCATAGGTCGGCTCATGTCATCGTGGAAAGGAAATCCTAATCCTAATTATCTGTAATTGAAATCTCTGCTCCATTATGTACAAATTCATCATTCAATATATATAATTATTGAATAATTATAGCTATAGATGTGATGTGATCCAATTCTGCGGCAGGCTTGCATTCACAGAAGTTTGCCTAAATTCACCATAAATCTAATTACAGAATCATAAGAAATATGCTGTAGTTGCAGGCTAGCTGCACTCGTGCAACTCCAAATTCTTAAACCATTTATTTTTGTCCTTTTGTTATATTAAAATAATGATTTTTACAGAACAGTGCCTCTCGAGACAACCATTGTATACCAGATTCCTAAAAATTGAAAAAAAAAAGAAAAGAAAAGAAACTATATAAATATGTTTACTCAATACACAAATGTCTCCCATGCAATGTTATTTAAATGCTCGAACATGTCTTCTTTTTTATTTTACGTGAATTGCATATGTACGTGCAAGCATGCATGCACGTGAACGTGGGCCCAAATAAGATCACACTTACATGAATGGCTCACTAAATCTATAGTTTAATCTAATTTGCTTCGTGTATTGATGTGAATCTTTCTTAAAGGCCACCGGGCCCTGCTTATGGGCTTGGCGCGGGACCTAGCTCTATAATCCACATCAGTATAAAATCTCTTCAGAAACCCTAAAAAGACAGACTTACCCATCCACAACATGTATGTATCTGGCCAATGCAGCAAGATTGAACAGGAATATATGCTTAACATTTCTTAATACAAGCCTAAGATAGGTCTTGCTTGGCTGGCTAGCTTGCCAATATGCTACTAGATAAATTTATTTATAATAATTTTAACTTAACTATATATGTCTAGGGAATACTAAGCAAATTAACAACATAAAGTGGCTGGCATGTTGAATCTCTGCAGAAAATTTATGCCAGTGCATGGATGTAGAGAAAACCCTAGCTCTGAAAACCCAGCAGAATTAATTAATATTTCATGAATTCAATTTTGCTGAGAATTCAACATGAAAGAAAAATACACGTATTACTCATCATTCAAATCAAGCTCACTTGAGATCGTCAAAGGTTTTACTTAGATACTAGTCAAAATTCAGAATTTCCGGCTTCATCCATATATATATATATATATATATATATATATATATATCTTTCATGGGAGATGTCGTCAAATTCAATCCATGCATGCATGTAATAAAAGTTTATGCATACACACCAAGAAGTCTCGGTAAATCAGTTATAGTTTCAATCAATTTTGCCATCCAGCTTTTGACGGATGGGGATTTTCCTTTGTGTTTCCCTTTTTTCTATTTGTTAAGAGAAAGAAGGCAGTGGAAATCAAATCCATGGAAAATAATGTTTTGAATTCCTTCTGGAAACCATTGATTAGAATGAAATGTCAATGCGAATTGGGGGGTTTGAAATAGAAAGTCCTGTACTGCGTGATAACAACACCGTGCCTACCATCTGATGAGCAGCTGGGAATTAATTAACAATGCCTATCTTAAGACAAATGCAAACGAAAATGACTAAACCAAATATAAATATCCAAATGGATATACATCCATCTCACATGACATTAATTAATTTAAGATCCTAGATAAATTTATCTGACATATATATATATATATATATATATATGCTTGAGCTTCTAGAATTCCATTTTATGGTTGCATGCACTTAGATTTTTAATTATATCAACACCACATATATATAGATATATGGACGATGATATTGGGCAAAAGTTAAACATAATTGAAGTAAAGTTTCACTGGATATGTAAGAGTAGGGTCCGTTTTCTCCTCGTTAAAGTAAATAGGAGAATCGGCATGATTGAGTTTTGTTTTTCACTTCTTCTTTTTTATGTATTTTGTCCTTTCAGATATTTTTGACAGGTGAATTTTTCAACCTAGAAAAAACAAGAACAGTTGAGATAACTTCGAGATGTTCTAAATTTCTACACTTAAATTATACATTCATTTTTTTAGAGTAATACAAGAGTAATATTAAAAAAAAATAAGAGAGATAAAAAAATGTAAAAAGTAGATATAAATTATATATATATATATCTGTAAGCATATCTCTTTAAAGATTGTCAAAGCATGATAATTCATTATTTGAGAAATGATTGTGGATAAGATAATTGTAAGATTGACAAAATGAAATTAGAAAAAAAAAAGAAGAAAATTTTACTTCACCGTTATCTACTGTGGAGGTTTCACCGGCGGCTGTCAAAAAGTCAAATCGTCAAGAGAAGCATGTCCCACTCACTTCCGTTTTCATTTCCCCCTTCAATTTCCACATACGCAAGTTTCCTCTGTCTCTCTCAATTCCACATTCAGACAAAACCATCCATGGCTGCATAATTGCCCCTACCCTTCTTAATCTTATTGTTGAGTCGCCTTTCTCTTTTCATCTCTCTTCTCCCCCACCTTTCCCCAAATAATAGCCCACCAAAATAGTATCTTCCTCTTCACTAAATTCCTAAATCCCCAGACCCCAAAGGAAATTCACTACCTTTCCCAATTCCCAGATTCTAAAGCACCCATCTTTGGCTTTTGTACTTTTTCCGCTCTTGCTTTTTCTTAGGGGTTTTTATCCATCCAGTTAATCCATGGAACCACCGGAGAATGCTGGGTTAGCATTTGAAACTGCTGAGAAGATAGTATTCAGGTGGGATTCCACAGCTTCTGAAGAAGCAAGAGAAAAGATGATCTTTGAAGGTGACCGCCATGAGGTTGATCGCTATTTGCAAGCTGTTGATGAAATCCAGCGCTCCATGTCTTCTACTTCGATCTCTGATGACCAAGACAAGGTCATCTCAGCTATTCAGATAGCCATGGCTCGCTTGGAAGATGAATTTCGCAATATTCTTATAACCCATATTTGTCCTATTGAGACCGATTCGTTGACCGATCCTAGCTCTTCGATTCACTCGGCTTCGGTTGCTGGAGGAGCTGAAGAAGTTGAAGATGCTAATGGTGAAGAAGAAGATGATGCTTCGTTGAGCAAAGAAGATGGGCTTCTTCGGTTTGATAGCGGCGCTTCGAGCGCAAGTGCTAGCTACCGGTCAGCTAGCAGTATTCGGGAGATCGATCTGATACCTTCCGATGCCATTTATGACCTTCGGAGCATCGCGGAGAGGATGATCTCCTCAGGATATTTGCGTGAATGCATCCAGGTCTATGGGAGTGTGCGAAAATCTGCGGTGGATGCAAGTTTTCGGAGACTTGGGATCGAAAAGTTGAGCATCGGTGACGTCCAGAGGTTGGAGTGGGAACAGCTTGAAACTAAGATCAGAAGGTGGATAAGGGCTGCTAGGGTTTGTATTAGGACATTGTTTGCTAGTGAGAAGAAGCTCTGTGAGCAAATCTTTGACGGGTTAGGGACTGCTATCGATGATGCTTGCTTTATGGAAACAGTGAAAGGTCCAGCTATTCAGCTTTTCAATTTTGCTGAAGCGATTAGTATTAGCAGGAGATCCCCTGAGAAGCTGTTCAAAATTTTGGACCTTCATGATGCTTTGATGGATTTGATACCTGATATTGATATAGTATTTGACTCTAAGTCTTCGGAGTCAATCCGTATTCAGGCAGCAGAAATACTCTCCCGGTTAGCAGAGGCAGCAAGAGGGATATTATCAGAATTTGAGAATGCCGTGCTTCGTGAACCATCCAAGGTTCCTGTGCCAGGTGGGACAATTCACCCTTTGACAAGGTATGTGATGAATTATATAAGTTTGATCTCTGATTACAAGCAGACATTGAATGAGCTGATAGTGTCTAAACCATCAACGGGTTCGAGATACTCAGGTGATCCTTCAACCCCGGACATGGATTTTGCTGAGCTTGAGGGGAAAACCCCATTGGCTATTCACTTGATTTGGATCATTGTGATATTGCAATTTAACTTAGAAGGTAAGTCCAAGCCTTACAAGGATGCATCTTTGGCTCACTTGTTTATAATGAACAATGTTCACTATATAGTTCAGAAGGTGAAAGGGTCTCCTGAATTGAGGGAGATGATTGGAGATGATTATTTGAAGAAGCTAACTGGGAAGTTCAGGCAAGCAGCTACTAGCTACCAGAGAGCCACTTGGGTGAGGGTGTTGTACTGTTTGAGAGATGAAGGATTGCATATGAGCGGTGGATTTTCCTCTGGAGTCTCCAAAAGTGCTTTAAGAGAAAGGTTTAAGTCTTTCAACGCTATGTTCGAGGAGGTGCATAGGACTCAAGCAACTTGGTTGATACCAGATTCTCAACTCAGGGAGGAGCTTCGAATATCTATTTCAGAGAAGCTGCTCCCTGCGTATAGGTCATTTCTAGGGCGGTTCAGGGGCCATATAGAGAGTGGAAGGCACCCAGAGAACTACATTAAGTATTCCGTTGATGACCTGGAGACTGCTGTTTTGGATTTTTTTGAAGGATACCCAGTTTCACAGCAATTGAGGAGGAGATCTCAATGACAGAGTGAACTGAGTTTTGCTACTTAGGAATTAGGACAAATTCTTTTAATTTTTCCTGAACCGTTCAGGTGACTGAGTGCTGGCTGATCTGATCATTCTTGAGCTCTCCATTATTTCAAGATTCACCATCGGAATACCTATTTGAAGATTGGTATACCTTCCAGAGAAGCCAAGTCGCTCAGCCTGAATGCTTCTGCCCTGTAAGCATGTTATTTGATTTCTTACCACATTCTAGATTTTGTTTAATTTGTTCATATTGGAATTTGTTGTACGTGTGTTTCTCATTACTCTAATGTTAAAAGCAGCTTTTTTTTGTAGCTTGACACGACTCAACACAAAGTGATAGCTTTGGCATTCATAAGATGCATATTGGAAAATGAAATCTTAGATGAAGTTGTGATCTTTATCTTATGTTTTCTTTATCATTGAAACTCTTGAGTTGCATTTGAAAAATGGAACCTTAGTTGATTGCTTACACAGACAAAATGGGAATTGCTGATAAGTTTCGACTTCGATGGAAGGCCTTACTTTTACAAGAAAAAAGCATGGCAGCTTTAATGTTTTGTATCTTAATTCTCTGTAGTTTTTTGGTCCATTGGTGTTTCCCCTTTTTCTGTACTGGCTGTTAGTCAGAGTGTCTTGAGTGAAAATTTTCACGAGTTCAGTCTTGCAGTAAGCGGCGTGACTTGTGGTAACGAATTAGTCTAACTAGTGAGCCCTGTTATAGAATAATTTACAATATAAAGCTTTTGTCTCGATACCAGACGAATTACACTCATTGTTGAAAAAAATAGGTGTCTTCGGCAGAATATTTGAAGAGATTAATTTCATGTTTGGTTCACTGTCTGGAGGGTTTTCAGTGTGATTCTTGAAAGTTGCTTCTGGCTTCAACATGATTCTGAATCATGTTGGTGCACCTCCACTTTAATCCAAACACGCCATAACTGGTAAGGTGTAAAGGAAGTGGAAGAGGGCACGGGGGTGACTAGCAGTTTTACTTTTAGTTCATTTCGTAGTTCTTTTACGAGACATTGAAATCCTTTATATTTTGCAGTTTTAAGGTGACAATTTAGAGCTGATTTTCTTAAAGATGTGTTGTAACTATTAAGTATGGTTTAATTTTGAAAGTTAACTCATTAAGAATCTGCATCTTATTTTTTGTTCATTGAATAAACTCTTGTGTATGTCCCTATGCATATCTCTTTGTAATAGTATAGTATTGTATTGTTATGACTACATTGGTCCCTTCATAGCTAGCTTTAGTGTTCCTTGCTTTTAACTAAAATGGTAGAAACCTGATAGTTCATCAGGCAATTAGACTAAGGATGGGATGAGAATACTCAAGCTCGTGGAACTTGGAAGGACTGGTTGGGATGAGCTATTGAAATAACTGCGTTCTAAATAAGCACTTATTAAAGTTAGGAGTAGTATATACCAAAGAGCTTATTATATGATATGAGGCTTGTTTGCATAAGAAAGTAAGCTATAAACATTGAACAGCTTATCTGTACACTCTTCATCTTTCCTGTCCTGTCTGTGTCGTCCAGGCAATTATCTCTTGAAACTGCCATAATCTGGTGGATGATACAAGTCAAGTCAGGAAAAGAGAAACATTTCTCTATTTCTTTTTCTTTTGTGAAAATCATAAGATATCTAGCATTATGTTTGGGATTGATTCATTTGAATTTGAGTTGAGTAGGACCACAAAAAGCATTACAAAAGTTTTTGTTTTAATGAAACATTTATCTATTTTTTGGGCAGGATGTTTGTAAATTTTTTAGAACTGCTTTCGGAAATTAGATAGGATCATAGGAGCAAGAGAATACATCTCACCTTACGTTTTGTTGGCATCTGGTTTTTTGATGTTTGTCGTGATAATCTTGTATTCTGATCATGGACCGGAATAATTTGACTCTGAAAATTAGATGAATAGTGCCATTTCCAGATTCGTTAGGAAAAAATATCTGACACACATTGCAAATTTTTGAATGCGAAAATAAAGAATAAAAGGAAATGGATAACGATACTTTACTTTTTCTGCAAATGAAAATGAAAGGAGAAGGGGAAGAGGAAACTGACGTATATTGTAAGATCCAATTATACTTGAAAAGGCCAATATATCTTTCTAAGTTTTTCGTTTTATCAAGAAACAAGCAGGACTCTATGGAATCAAATTTAGTCTCTGCCTCTTCACGCTTCAATGCTATTTTTTTTCTCCCCAAAAGCCAAAGCTTAGCATAGCAGCTTCGAGTTTCTATCATCAATACAAATACAACTGGAAAAAGTAGAAACACTTGGCGTGAAAAGCACTCGTTCACAGCCACAGCCAGAGACACATGCATGCAGCAGCGCACACACGCAAACGACAATAACTTGTTTTAAGATTTTCACTGAATTAGTAATAGGTAGCCAGCTCAAGCATTCGCACCACAAGAACATGAAAAATCTATCATGTATTTCATTTCAATCTCTCGGTGAACTGTGAACTGTGAACTGAAAATGAAACAATGAGCCAACATAGAAGACTAATTAATTAAGAATTGGAAGAGAAAACCAAAAAGAAAAAAGGTGATACAACAGAAGTACATGGTAAGAGCTACATTCTAGTCCTATTCTGTCTTCTCTTCTAAATCACCACCACTTGAAAGTCCATTGCCTCCTTGTACAGGTCTAGCATCTGGCACATGTCGGACTTCCTTTGACGAAACTGGCGATGGTTTTATGAGGGTTAAAGAAGTTTCATCCGTGTCGAACTCATCACTCGTTTCTTCAGAGTAAGAATATCTGTCGAGAACAGAAGCAAGAACAGTGGCAACAGTGAGAGAAATATTGCTTCTTTGGAGAGAAAACATATAGGTATCATGTAATGAAAGTAATATTAATCAGTAAGTTAAAAGAAAATGACGACAGAGACAGGTCTTCACCTCGTTGAATTTTGAGAGGGTGCCCAAAGAGCACATATGACACAAAGGAGTGAAAATGATAGAACTTGCCAAAAGGCAGGAATGATCCACGCATTCTGCCACCGCTCGTTGTATACGTCATTTGATTTGAAATGAAGCTGAAGATAGATTTGGAAAATAAGAATTTCAAGCACAAAAAAAGTCCCCACCAAAAAAGTTCGACAAGTAATATCTATCTAGTTTGCCCAGATTTCCTGGTCTTAACCAAAATCTAAGTTCCTTGACCTAGCTTATGGACATATGATCTACTGATCCTATATGTTGAAGACATGATAGCAAGCTCCAAAAAAGCAATCACAATTTAAGCCCTTGATACTAGTTAACATTTAAAGCAATTGAAATAGTTATAACTTGTTCATAAAAGTCATTCTGAAAACATACTAGTCCACAATTTAATTGCTTCCTATGTGTTTCTGCATGACAATAAATTGTTTTTGCATGACTGCGGATTACCTCATAACATATCCAGCCCACTGATAGAATTACAGCTACCGCCAGGGCATTAGTGAACTTCCTGTAAATATCCAGTTTTACCATCATCCGTCTAGCCTGTCAGATTGCATAATCAGGTAGAATAAATTGTTTAGACAGCTAAGTCAAAAGTCATGACAAAACTCTTTGACCTTATTGCAAATGAAATTATTCAGTAGTGCAGTTTACGCCCCACTTATGAGTAAAGACTACATACTGAGTGAGGAAGGAAAAATCACCCGTCATTTATTTACATGAATTGAACATTGATGTGAAAAGACATGTTTTGAGATAAATACCTGAAGCTTATTCAAAGTTGCAGAGAGTGACCTAAAAATCCAAAGAATGAAGAAAGCATCTAATACTGCCACTGGAAGAACTAAAAACAGTCTTGCTTTTCCAGAAAGATCACTGATTGCACCAACATTTTCTACCAATTCAACAACTTCAGATGCAAGAAAGAAGGTTGCTCCAAGCGTAAGAACCTTCGATGTAAGCCCACCAAGGGTAGGTCTCACAACACCATAGCCCATTGAAACCATCAAAATGATCAGACGTGCCACACTGCGCTTAATGGTCCCAAATGTGACTGCCCATATAGTTATCCCAGTTGGCCTGACTCCAGTCTCATTAAATTCAGCATAGTCAAAGTACCACAGAACCATCTCAAACATTCCCAGCGTTATCACCAGTGTAATGCAGTTCTGCAATGGAAAGACATCCCTCCAAAATCTAGCATATTGAGAGAACCAAAAGACCCCAAGCAAAACAAAACCAAGGGACATAAACCCATAGAAATTCTTCAGTGGTGCCATTCTACCAGGTAGATAACCACTAGGATTCTTCCATAGAGTTTTTCCTTCTACAACAACTTCTTTAAGCATTGGATCACAATGGATGAAATACAAGTTATACATCCCAGTTTTTGTGATTTGTATAGATGTTGATGGCAGTGACGCTATTTCATCATCAACGTTAAATGATACACCAAAAACTTGAGGCCAATCAGGATTCTTTGTGGAAGGGCGGTAAATGACCTGTCTTTCTGTACATACACCCAGTTTTGCAAGATCACTAGTGCAACAAACAGCTCTTTGACCACCATAAACTGAACCACCGATTGATTCCCTATCTTCAACTTCAAAAACAACAGCACGAATTGACCCGGAGCTGAAGTTGGTAAATTCTTTATTTCTCCGAAATTTGACCCTTTCGAACCTGGTTTCCAATTTACAACATGATACTGGGTAAAAGAATAAAGGGATTACAACAGAAAAATGCAAATAAATAAAGAAATATCTAGATTAAACACAATTATCAGAAGAACTGAAAAGTAATGTGAGAACTACAAGCGAATTCCATCTCCAAATTTGCATATAAGCTCTGAATTGTTTGCACGATCCCAATTATGTTTTAACAAGAGAAACTGGCTAATGAATATTCCAATATCCTTCCCGTTTTCATATTCTCATAAATATTTCTGAAAATCTTAAACATGTATCCAAGCAAATTTATAACCAAATCACTAAACATTATATATCCTACGTTTTTTATCCCTTTCAAAATAAAATTGGGGGCAGCTACTAAAACAAGTAATTTTCCACGCCGCCAAAATTAAGATAGATTGATGTCACGCTCAATCGATATAATCCTACTTCTTACTAAAGTCGCTCAGAACTCTGAATGCATATCCCAAGCCCGAATCCAGCATCATTGCCAACAAAATCTAGTTCTACAAAGCACGCAAAAGTTACGGAAGAAACACCAAAAAAGGACAAGAACTTCAAAAACAAAGCTCCATTTTCACTCAAATTGAAAGTGGAAACAGCAATGAAAATCCACAGAAAGCATAGATCAGTGTGAATTACAGGTTTCGGTTGAAAATACCGTATGTAAGCGTCGCCATTTGAAGCTATGGAACTGTCATTCTGAATAGACAGAGAAGAGTAGATTCCTTCACTTCCTCCATGTACTACAAAGGCATTTCCTCTGCCTACGAATTTCTCCCCTCTGTAATCGTGAACCGAAGCTTCACTGTAGTAAAACAACACCGATAGCAGAGCAAGAAATGAGAGCAATTCACAGAACCGCGACATTGAAGAAAGCTCAGGAAAGAGAGACAGAGTACTGGATCTAGGGAAATGAAGAGATTCTGTGTCTGAACTCTAAAGTGAGAGAGAGGAAGATTCAAAGATTATTATTTTGCTGAGATTTAGTCATTCAGCTCTGGTTTTGAGCTAGACTAGAAGCCAAAGGGTGCGCGTGAGCTTGAGCTGGGGTTAACTGAAGTGGAGTGTCAGATTTAGTGTGTGATTAAGGATACAATACAGTGTGCGCTGACGTAATATTTTTACGGTGGGTTTGCGTTTAAAATCCAAATGACGCAATATTTCTATACCCACTGATTCCTCCTTTGCCGAAAGTCAACTGTCAAAGGTTGTCGGTGTGGTTACGAATTTGTTCTTATCTGAAATAATAACAACAGGAATAGCAATTCTTTCAAGTTCATTTTCAGTAATTATTATTTAATAATTTCTTACTAACAGTTTGTTTGAGGATTAGAAGAAGAAAATTTATTTTGATAAAAATAAAGAAAAAAAGAGAAGGTTGGGCACACTAATTTCACATATTTTGTCGTTTCATAAAAGATGGAACCTATCCAAATGAAGCCTGAGTTCTTTTATAGGCTAGAGACAAATTGATGCCAGCTTCATCCGAGTTGAGTCCAAAGCCAGACATTGTTCTGTTTTCTTAGCAAAAGCCCAAGTCTTTCGGTGGTGTTTAATTGCAGCATACGAAAGGTGAATCATTTCCAATACAGGGATACAAATTATGAAACATCATGAAAAGAAAATCCAGTGATCAATTGCTAACTGTCAAATAATGCTCTAGCAACGTAATGCTTGTATTCATTCAGACTAATTACACAGAAAAATGTTTAACCCTCATGATTCCTAGATTTGACAGCACCCAATCAACACAAGTGAAAAACAGCCGCTGTAATATTTGCGGAAAAGTGAAGGATCTGTGACTATAACTATGGGGTTCACTAGTCCAAGTCAAGGAATTCCATTCTTTTCCTCATTGTCCCTTTCAGATCTGTAGCTTCCCTTTCTGCTTTCTGTGCCTGGATGATCACAATCCCAGTCAAAACAACTAAAATTTAAAGAAAAGATCCAAATTGCTGCATAAAAGATGAAATTATAGGACTTAAAGAGCTGATACACTAAAATTATCGCAAAAGCCAATGGCTAAAGAAATTCAAATACAGTCAGATGTCTCGTCATCAGAAGAGAAAACCTTAGTCAAGACCTCCAATAGTACACTGCAGCAGATCCAAAGGCTTTTTATGCTAAATTATATCAATCATGTAAGTATGCAACAACCTTTTGTATACTTGAGTAACCAAGTTTTGGCAATAAAGTATATATTTGCTTTAAATCTACCGCTGCTTCAAAGTGTCTTAAACTTACCGCTTAAAATTTCAACTCTCCTCCACAATATATAAGAAGTTCAAAGATAATTAGAAGCTCATCTCTAATAGAGAATTCAATCTATTAAATTTATACACCAACTTTGTTTTCCATAAAAGCCACCTAATTCATTATCGACATCATGTCAGAACAACTTAAAAGCACAGCCAGCCAGCTAAATTCTAGCTACGACACGTTCAGGAATGGGGTTCTCACTCAAGATTTGAAGTTTGTTGATCAACCATTCACAGAAT
The DNA here is from genome assembly GCA_022379115.2 of Bauhinia variegata. Classification (NCBI taxonomy): domain Eukaryota; kingdom Viridiplantae; phylum Streptophyta; class Magnoliopsida; order Fabales; family Fabaceae; genus Bauhinia; species Bauhinia variegata. The sequence goes on from CM039433.1 coordinate 13,720,077, forward strand.
TCTCAACACTACGTCTAGGACTCTAGGTCAATCAATATGTCAATTAGATCATTATAAATTTGAAAGAAAGAAGATTTGTTGGTAATGCGAACATGTAATGGGGAAATCACATATAAGAAGCCTTGTACAGGAAACCAAGCTTATAGGCAATGGTGGATGGCATGACTACTGATGTCAAAATAACAACGTAGGGTTATCTTTATCATGTATCAAAATAGTGACAGATAAAGACACAAGAAAAATGTCTATTAAGTAAAATAAGGCTGAAAGGAGAGCATACCCTCTTTATTTCTGCTGCTGAAACACGAGTCATATGTGGGGGAAGTTCCTCCCTCTCCAAGTCCTAAAAGTTATAAGAAAATGGTTTGTGAAGTTGAAGTTAAAAAGTACAAATCTTTTTAGAAGTAAAGGAAACTAATCAGCAATCATACCAGCTCACCAATTAAAACAACATTCTCCCCACGGATTACATAGAGACCCAAAGGGATGTCACAATAAAGATTACCAACAATAACCCTCTCGCATGCACCCTCAAGAACAGCGTTGGCTGCATATCATCAATACAAAGTTTTAGATCGCCAACTTGTGGCATTTCAGACCATACAAGATATAAGGAGAAAAAGTTGGTACCAAATTGATCAAAAGAGCGAAGTGTCCCTAAAAGCTTTCGACCATCTCGCAGCAACACAAGAAGTTTCTCTACAATAATAAACGGAGTCAGACCAAAAAACCAATTAGGGATTCATCCACATTGTAAAACCCAATTTAATTTTACAGTTCCTGGTGGATTTCATTGCTTTCATATCAGTGAGTAGACAAAATTCCTCTCGGAGAAGTTTTGTATACAAGATATGCCAGAAGCCATTCCATATCAAGACCAACCAAGAAAAAGAATTTAAGATTTCAAATAACACCGGTCACATCTTTCTCTCACTTTAACATAAGATAAATAGGGAATTCTTAATCATTCCCTCAGCCAGAGTCACTAGTTCTTTCCTAATTTGAGGTAAAATCACTACAGATGTAATTTATCAAAAGCTAGTTACGGAGTAAATTATAGTAGAATGGAGAAAGAAACACTACAGGAGGGAGTGAAATTACAAAGAAGATTCAAGAAGAGAAGGAAATGAAAGAAGACTACCAATTGGGCTTTCAACCAAAGTACTGTTGCTATCTACATGTTATATTTTAACTGGTAGGACATCCAGCCATGTATAATGTACTAATAACTTTCTGTGTTCCACGGTTCCTCCCACATTTTACTTGTACAATTAGAGTTTCTCAGAATTCAACAAAGTCCCCATTTTATTCTTACAACATCTGTAGGCACTACTCTTCATACATTCAGCATATAAATATTTTCATAATTTCTTCATATTTTAACTATTCATCATATCCATATCCAATTCCCAACTAAGTGTCAGAAGCATCACATAGCCTGAAAAAAGAGGTAACTAACATGTGTAACATGATTATGAACTATCACTGACAGAGTACCCCTTCCCCTAAAACGATTTAACAAATGAAACAATAGTCAAGAGCGTGTAACACATAAATAGCACAACCTACGTTTATTGGAAAAGATTACACTATGGACTTCCACAAACTTAAAACAAGTTGAAACCAAAAAAAAATCTTTCAACGCGTCCAGGTTCGCAGTTTTTGGCATCAACGAGCATTTACTCTAAAGAAAATATTCATCTTTTAGGATAACCAAATTCAAGTGAATACAATTTTGAGATTAATTAATATGAATTAAAACGATAAAGATAGAAATCTCACTGTCAAGATAGCTGGCAAGTGAAGTAGAAAGGTAGATATCTTCCGGGCCTGCCCAAGACATTATCGAGCTCAAACTTTTTCGGTATCTCAAAAACTACCGAAAAATTTTCCAGAAACCAAGCCAATGGCATTGGCAGCACAGATTGAACTCTGGCGCCTCACCAAGCACTTCAATAACCCTTAACAATAGTGAGAAAGTGAAACCCGAATCCCAGAACTAGCTCACCAAGAGAAGGGAAAAAAATACTTCGAGCAAACTAACAGAACGAGAAAGCGACGATTTTTAGATCCAAATCCCCAGAAAGTAAAATGATTAATGATAAGGTGTCTCTTCCGGATGGATGGAACGAGGTGGTTGAAAAAAGACCTCAGATCCAAACGCACCGGAAGAGCTGGGGAGTGTATTTTCGCAGAAAAGGAGGTAGATTTAAAGACAATTTGTCAGAAGATGCGGGAATATTTGAGAGGAAAAGGGATTGGATTTAATTTCTAGGGATTGGAGGAGATAGATGAGTCGCTGCTGGTTCCTCCATTGGTTCGGTTTGTCTGTTCGATCGATGATTGTGTATGGGACCGTCATTATTGACGCCGTAAATCCAGTTTCAGTCAAACAGTAACTGGGTAGTCATCAAAAGAGAGAGTGAAGTGAAAAAAAAATAATAAATAAAAATAAAAAGGTCCTTTATAATGTGCCATTGTTTAAGGGAAAAAGGGCTTTCAAAAGATTAATGTGTTATTGTTAATCTCTTTATTTTTTGGTAGGCGTTATTGTGATAATTTTTATTCTCTATGCTTTATCAATGTTAATATAAATACTTTTTCACTAACAAAATGTAACTTAAATTCTACTATAAGAAAGTACTATGTTTAAAATAAAAACGACAATAATTGAATTTGTTGTACCAAGCATGTAAGATTAACTAACGAGCTATTTTAGTCAAATACCCAATATAACAAATAGTATAATGTTATCTATCTATTGCCCAATGTTAGAAGGTACAATATTGATATAATTAATACAATTAGTTTCATTGAATTATTTATTTAGTTGTTTATATCCATATTGTGACTTTTTAACAATGTGACATAGTAAAAAATACTCTACAAAAAGAGATATAAAACAAAATTTTGGAATTTCAAGTTCCATATTTGATTTTCTCTAAGCGTGTTTAGTTACTCAGCAAAATAAGAAGCATCGGATCAGTCTATGATACAGAATATTATTAATCCCCAAATCATCTTACAGATTAGCACAGGAAAAAGAAAAAAAAAAAAAAAGTTGAGTAAAAATGAGATGAAGAGTGTATATAGAACAGATTACAGAAAATCTTTTTCTTCGATTTTCTATAACATGAGTTGTTCTGCAGATGTATGCAGATACAGCCATGAAAAAACGGAGAAACACCGTTAACAAAACAGAGACTCTGCTCTTCAGTTCACCATGCATTTCATGGTGAAGAATCACAGATAATATCTGTTTTAAAAATATGATCCCCACCTCATAATCCCATCGCCATGTGTATTTATGTCTTCAAATTCTTTAATCTTAAGCACAAATGTCCTCTATGCCTGCAAATTTATAGTGACAAAGAGTTAGAATAACTTTTTCAAGCTAAAATTCCCATGATTTGGTTCCAAGGTTATCCTAAGAAAAGGAAAGAATTGCTCAGATTGCTTACCTGATCATATATGAAAAGAGCTAGTAAAAATGGAGGCAAATTTATATCTCCAGAACAATATCTGCAATACGAAAAGGGATAGCATCAGTCTGTGGCTGTGCCATTTATGCATGTGATTTTGGGATTTCTATCATGGATGGTGCTGATTGAGAAAGTGCATAGAAGTGTTAGTATATAAACTCACATTCAGAATCAGTTTTGACCCATTTACAGCCATCATCAGTTCTGACCCTTCTACATCCATCATCAATTTTCTCCTCTGGTTCATCATCATCCCTTTTGTTAGGGACCTTTTTGTTCTCTAGGCACTTCTTCATCGAAGATGCCCGAGAAGAACTCTGAGTGCAGATTTTCTTATGAAGAATTTTTCTCAAAAGCTGCATGAATAATCATAATGAAAAGTATTAAAGATGGGTAAGGGGGGAAAACAGACATAGAAATTAATCAGCAAGATCCAAGATATGCATAGAATAGAGGAAAGGCTCAAGAGTCAAGATAATCATATCATTATGTAATTCTTTATCATGCAGTTGAAAATACAGAGAATAGAGAAGAAAGCATGAGCAGAAAGAGATGAATAAAAAAGAAGAGGTTGTTACCGTTTCCATTCTGGATTCTTGGAGAGTATCTCTAGGACTAGGTGGTACTGCAAATCCACTTCTACAAACAAACATCTTCTTTAGCAGGAAAGAAATTGATTTCTTCCCAATAACTTTCTTGCCATTTTCTTCACATATGTCTTTGCATTTACCAAGTATAACACTAAGAGTCTTCTCAATATCTTCTTCTTTATCTCCTGAATCACCGCACAGTGCATTGCTAATTCTCCTATCAACTTCCAAGCTTGATGGGCAATTGAGAAATCTGTCCAAAGGAAGTTCAGAAATTTCCTTTTCCACATTGGGCTTTTTCCTCAAGAGCTTAGTTAACTCTTTTTGTAGTTTCCCTATTTCTTCAGGAGTGAAATCTGCAATCTCCTCACATGATGATGGATCCTCTTGAACATTTTGGTCTTCTGGGTTTTGTGTGATTTCATTATTGTTTCCAAAAGTTCCAATTGCTAGTAAACTATGAGGCCAATCATTAAATTCTTCTCGAGGCTCTGGCTTTGCATAGTCTGTGCTCATAATAGTCAAAGTAGAAAAAATAAATTAGTAGTCTCTTTAATTTACGTTGGCTTAGACCCATCAAACCCAAAACAGCAACTTACCAAATAACCAAATAAATTAAACCAAGACCAAAGTATAATTAAACCAAACAAAGAATTTGACTGTACCACAAAATGTCATGTGGACAGTATACAAGGGTTTGCCTTATGTTCAGCTCTTCTGTGTCATTGAAAAACATGAGGAATAAAAATAATGCACTCGATATCGGTAAACTACAACTCCAGTGTATGATTGTTTATGAATATATATTGTAACTACTGCCGTTTTTGGAACGTTGGAACGCTATTCTAAGGCCAAGACTTTTGGGATATGAATAAGAGACAATATATATGACATGTTTATCTTACAATCTAAACAGATCTATCTGAACTTTTTTTTCTAAAACTTCGATGCAATGACTTGCAAGTTTCTGCATCCAAATGTTATTATTAGCATTACATATACTTCCTTTGAAATCTTAACACAGTCAAACGATCTAATATATGTGGATCTCTCGTTCTCATGTAGTCTTGATTGGACATGTTGGTATGCTTAAAATCTTTGTTTTGAGATTGAACCTTAATAGGATAACCACAGAAACTCTCCACTTATATTTTGTACTATATATGTGTAAACCTTAATATGTATAAATGTAATAAAAGACAATGTGTGTAAGATGCAATGGCAACCATTATCTTCTCGTTAAGAGAAGTTGGTCATACGTTTATAAACTGATGAATAAATATATAGATTGAATATGTGCACATATTGGGAGAATGCAACCTAAGGAAAGGAGGCTTACAAGTAGTTGTGTATGTGTTATGTCTCCTGTTGTCTTGTTTTCCACCAAATTTATTTTGCACCCACCCGAAGAACTGCAAGTGAAGAAGAAATCAATATGCTTTGAACAGAAATGATATTCATCTTCACACACACACATACATTCAAAGACAGAAGCTTAATGATACCCAGAAGAAGACTTACCTTCATCCTAATAAGGGATAGGGGGATAGCAGGAAAGGAATGTGCTTTTAGAGCTTTTGAAACTAACAGTATTATTGTATGAGGTAAGGATAAAAGGTGGTTAGAAGTTAGAAGAGGTGAGAGGTGTAAGCACTCTTTAGCCAAGTGAAGAGGGAGAGTTCTTCAGGTGGTGAGTCCTACTGTGTTGTTTTAGAGCAGATCTTAAAAGCCAATGAGTATTGAGCTTGGGGATTGTAAAATAAGATCAGATGTGGCATTTGATGAATTTCATGGTCAAATTGGAAGAAGCTTGAAGATTTCTTTTGGTTCAAGTCCCCAAACACGGCCTACTAGCCCTCTTGGCCTTTTTCCCTTCCCAATCAGTGTCTCTGTATCTGACCAGTCCTCTCCTTATTATATCTTTTCTAATGACCACATATTATTTATTATCTATTATAATATATACTACCAGACATTCTCTTCTTACTTGGTTCTTCTCAGCTCAAGTCTCTTGCTACACGTGGTGGGTGAGAATGTTTTTGCCACTCTAGCCATCAGATCAGATAATGAAGTTTGTAAATATATACAAGACGAAATGCTAGCTAGGATAATTTTGGTGCATTAAAAATTAAACAACTAAGTAACCCTTCTAGTTCTAGAGTGAACCAAGTGATCAGATAGCACGAGTCATAGAATCTCGATCGCTTCTAAAAGTCCTTCAAGTTCCAAATTGGAAGACTAGAAAGTCACTCAACTTTCGCATCACGAAGCTTCAAATGCGCGCACATGGTCAAGCTTCTGTCGGTTTATTTGCATATCTCACTATACTGTATAATCTGTACTGTACTAAGGCACCCGTATATATTTTACATTAGCAGCTAGCAAGCATGCTTCAAAATTTACACCAAATATCCAATAGCATTATCTTTCTCTCAAAAATGACTACACATTATGAACTGGGCATGTGTCTTGGAACTGGCAAGGTGAGTCTCCTTTTGAGTTAGACAGAAAAGAAATAGATAACCAATATAAACTTTGATATTGCCAAAGAAAATTTGTGTATATATCATCATTTTCAAAGAGAATGGAGTTGCAGAAGAAATGAATGTAAAAAAAATAATGTGTTGGAGAGAATGAGGTATCTATCTACTGTAAACGAGGTATGGGCGGCAGAGAAAAGAAAGGTGGGTGTATATGTGAATGATGTATATAAAAGTACGACTATGTGCGACATTTTAAAACAAAGGTAGCACCCATGCACACTCGCATGGTTATGTCGCTCACTTACCAGACCACTTTCATGGATTTCACCTGCTCCACTCTGCTTTTCGGTACAATGGACAAATCCATAACAGCAACTAGTACCCTCAGTTCCATTTTTGGCTTCTTAGTTTCTTGCCATATATTAGGTATTATTCATTAGATAATAGAGAAGAAACGAAACCAAAAGAATCCTTTATTTATAAGGTTGAATGCATGCATAATATTTATTTGGTCTGTTAATTCGAGAATTTTCAATTTTGTTTTATTTCATTTTTCTTTAGCGAGGATGAACTAGCTTAGAGCAAGCATTTTTGCGACAAAAAGTAAACAAGACCCATGATGCACCATGACCATGCACCGCACAGCCGGCCATGGGGTGGGACCTTGGTCACACGATTCACGCCTTGGCGGCAGCTTGGCGCCGGATAATTACAGCGGGTTAGGTTATGATAGTAAGTAAGCTACGTGTCACGACAATGCAATTCCCACAATCCTGTCAGACCGACACGTGCATCGGGCGACTGTTGACTTTTTTCCCACTTTGTCCATATTATTCGAGAAAGAATCGTTTACAGTAGTATTTACTTTTTAATTTCCAATAAAAATATAATTTTAAAAAATTAAATTAAATTATTATATATGTGACAAAATAATTTATTGAGATTTGAATATTTCTTATTTGTTATGAATTCGAGTATAATACGATCTGGGGTTTCAATAAGAATGAGAAGAAATGATAATTATTATTAGAAGCAAGGCAAGCACAAATTCCTTGGTTAATGCTAAATGTTGTGTGTCACGGGTGTCAATCTCAGATTGCATGATACCTTATGGAAAGTAAAAACAGGTACCGCACACATAGAAAAAGATATAGTTAAAAGTGAACAATCTTATTGGTTTAACACATGCAAAATTTTGCCATTCCCAACCAAAGCAAAAGGCCTATTATAATAATGATAATATTTCACACTGTATCTGCTATAATAAAATTTGAATGTACCATTATTGTATGTAATATAATGTACCTCGTAGGTCATCAGATTGGGCTAAATTAAGTGGATGATATTATAAAAATCCTCGAGATGCAAGTGAGGGACAAGTGCTTAAAAGAGTCAGAAACTCCAACTTTTAAGAAAAAGAAGGAGGGAGGGCACGTGATTATTGAAGCTCCTAGATGTATAGGATTTGGAAACTATTCTAAGTAAAGTAACAACTTAGGAAGACTTACTAAATTTGGAAAGTTTAGTACTTTGCTCCACCTAAAATAATGGGTTATTGTCGTGGACTTGTATCGTCTAAGCAGGTAGTGATCATTATACATTAACTAGTAGGCTAGTTTAATGGATTATTGTCCTAACGCTTATTATATTTATTAATCTCACCATAATTGAAGAAGCCACCTCGAAACTTCTTCATAAATACATAAAATCATGACATGCTTTAGGGAAATATGACCCTTGTACAGCTTTATCTCTTGAAGACAGAAAATCCTCCAACTCAGGCTTTTAATTAGGAGTTTGTTTCGATAGTTAATTGCAAATGTGTTTGGCAGGACCTATAATGTTCAAAAAGTGTAGATTGTTTCATCTTAATTAAATTTGAATTAATTAATATAGTAATAAATATTAAATATTTTTTTTTAAAAAAAATAACGTCGAAATTTGTCTAAAATTCTGGCTGGGATTTCAATTTAGAAAGTTTCTTCATGGATGGAGACTTTCGCATAGAAGTTATGACATTTTACCAATGCATATGTAGAATTTTTTATTTTTTTTTAATTGCATAAGAGGTCGTTACTTGTGTTTGACTTGGATATATCTAATTTTTTCTTAGAAAATAAGCTTATATGAGTTGAAAACTTATTAAGATTAAGGTAATATCTATTAACAAAAGTTTTCATTCTTTATATTAACAATAAATTTAAACTTATATTTTTGTGAAATATTCGTAGAATCCTTGGCAAGCATGTGATGAATGATTAGACAGATAGCCGCTGGTTTCCTCTGTATATTTCTAGCTCAAAGCAACATAAACATGACTTTAGAAAGTCCAGCAGATACACTCTAAATTTTAATAGCTTAGAGTATAATCCAGAAATTGAGTTCAATACCAACTATGTGTGGTTGGGTTAGCAAATCAAACGAGCACAATAGTTAAAGAGACCTATTTACCCTTTCGAAGGCCTCAGAGGTTAAAGGAGGAGAAAAATAAAATGAAAGTTTCAATGATTCTGTGGTCCGTTATTTTAAAACCATGGATTCCCCACTGACATTTCCGCAAGTTGCTAGAGACTTGGTATCAATAAAATTCAATCAGTATTCATAAAAAAAAAAATTAATGTACATACCATTTTGTTGGCTCGAGTCATGAGAAAATTAGTTATATGATATATATGTGATTAATCGTAAATTTTATATGCTTGGAATTGATTTGTTTTAGTTTAATTGATTAATATAATGATACGAGCACAATTTGATATGTGGTAAAAAAGTTATTTTTTAAAAAATTATTTTTTTTGGCTAGAAAAACCCAGTAAATATTTACTGATTTTAATTCTAAATAAACATAAATTTATTTTAAAACCCTAAACCATAAATTCAAATCACTAAAAAAATTAAGATTTGATTTTATGATTTAGGATTCAGGTTGGAGTAATAAATATTTACTGAAAAATTTTTTTAAATGAAAAGAAAAGAGTAGATCATTGAAAAATGATGAAGGAAGAATTCACACTTCTCTGTAACTTTCTTTCCTCCTTACCTGTAAAGAAACCCATATGCAGCTGCATACACCATCATTATAGAAGAGCTAATATACATTGTTAATAATTTATATTACAACACGCAAATTTTACGTTCAACCTAGTGTACAATGTCACTAGAAACAGTCACATTCACAGTCGAATAGCTCATAACAGCATTTAAACAACCCAAAACAAGCCAGGGCAGTGCAAAGTTGAGTACAAACGATAGAGCATTGGTCATTCACCAAAGAGCAAGTCTGAATTAAACACATGCCACAGCAGTTATTGGCCATTTTACTGCAACAATTGGAAGCAGCCTTCTCCAATAGTCCTGCAGTTGGTTTTGCTTCTTTAACTGCTGGTGGAACATTTTCAGCTGTTGCTTTCAAGTCCCCAAATCCAAAACCAAGCCCTCCAAGGAAATTCTTTTCGCTATCAACTTCTGCCTTCTGCAGGCTAAGTCTGTTGTATGCCTGTTTTGGGGAAGTGAAATGATTATGAACTTAAATTTTATACAGTAAAAGGTGTGTGGCCGTATTTGTGTAAATCTAAAGAAAATGATTACCTTCTGTAACAGAAATGGTTCGGGTGCTTTATTTCCTTTATCAGTCCCCACAAGAACTGGGCAGGTATACTCTGATGGGACTTTATTTTGTATGCTCATTTTTGCAACCTATAGGAAAAGTAGTATACTGTTTCCTGTAAGTTAATAATGTATAATGCAGCAGAGACATGAATATAGAATATACTTATTGTACAGCTACTACTTGCATAATATCAACACAAAACTAGTGCAAATCATATTAATATTAATCTGAAAATATATAATGGATATTTGCAATACAATCTCTTTCCAAACCAGCTCCATTGATCCCTCCAACCTTGTTGGTCTTATTGTGTGTGTGTGTGTAAAATCAGTATAAATTTGTTTGAAAAAGATAAAACTGAAGATATTTCCTTCTCTTTTCCTGTTCCTTCTTTTAGAAGAGAAATGGCATCATCCAATAAGGAGAAAAGTATGTAATAGACTAACCTTCTCCTCTAGCTCTTTACTTTCCAATAACCATGCTTGAGCAGTGACCATGTCTATATGTCTCTTTGCGAGGACCTGGTTAGAAAATCAAACTTATAGCAGGCTTCATCTAATAGAAAAGTAACGAAGAATGCTTTCATCAATCCTACTATTCAAGGCTCTGATAATTTCTTGGTGTGAAAGATATGTGCTTTTTAAATTACTCAGTAACTTGGCAAATTTTACCTAGGAAATAAATAAGGTTAAGATCCAATAAGTATTAAACACTAACCAGGTGTCTGAGTAAAAAATAAAAATAGTTAAGGAACAATGCAGGGGTAGATTAATAACCGTGCAAGAATAACTAAAGTCTTTGAAACATATCAGCTTAAGTAGCCCGAATCTTGAAATTAATGATCATGCAAACTCATGTATGAGTTGCATAGTGTATTCAGTACAAGATTGAAGTTATGAATTATAATAGGAAATAATTAGGACGAAGGATTGAACGCTTACTTTAGTGAGTTGCATGTCTTTTGCTCTTTGCACTTTCAACTCCACTACAAAGCGGTTCATATCCGCCAAGATGCCATTAACTTTAATTGAGCCAGGAAAGGTTCCATCACATCTGCCTGACAAGATCAATGGAATTCCCAATGAAAGGTCTGGAATATGAATTGGGAATAACTGTAGTAATCAGAGAAAAAGTAGTAAGCCACTATGAACAAATAGACATGATCTTCCAACAAACTTGATCACTGAAGCACATTTTAGCAGCTATAAGCTCTTGATAGAAAGATATTTTTTAAGTGTTACAACCAAGGATGAAATATTTCTGGTTATGTACCTCCAGTGACTCAAGACCTTCTAAGCTTTCCACAGATATATTGGCAACAATGACTGATGAAGCAATCCTGAATAGCTTTTGCATTCGAAAGTCAATTGAATCTGCCCAAGAAAGAGAAAAGCAGGAGAAATATTTCATAACCCATTTGTGCTAGGTTGATTGTATGAGAAAAGAATAACTCTTGACATTTGAGCGTGGAGAAGGATATGCTGACCTAAATCATGAGCAACATCAAAGTGACCCCTCCCTATTTGTGCTAGCATTTGCAGGAAGTAGTGATTACAATATAAACCTGAAATCTTTCATATTGAGAATCAGAAAACGATTATCAAACGGAGCTTCAGAAGGCATGTTGCGGCAAGTAAACACCGAAATGAAATGATAAATTCTCATTAGGAGACCAGAGTCCTTGCCTATGCCAAAAGTACTTAAGCGAGGAGCGAAAACTGATTGCCCACTTGTGACGTAGTTTTTCACAAAATTGCAGATCTCTCTCTCGTTTTCAACAGCGCCATCAGTAACGAGAAACATGAGAGGGACTGAATCAGTAGTTTTTGGGAACAGCTTCATTGCCTATGATAGAACAGACTATTAAATCAAAACTTTATAACAATAAAGTGAATATTAAGGATTCTTTATACCAAAAAAAAATTGCGGAAAAAGAAAAAGGAAACTTATTAAGCACTTTGTAGAATGCATGCAGTTCATCCGAAGCAAGCATACCAGTAATTTATCACATCTAACTTTTTCCCCCCTAGGTTGATGCTTTATAGTACCAGGAAAAGCAATAAAGACATCATACCACATGTGAAAAACATGAATTGAATATGAAATTGTGATTGCTAGAAAACGGCCAAAGAGCTAAGTAACTATGATAGTAGCCACAACAAATCCTACAGGTTCCAGGATAAATTCAAGAGGGCAATATAATAAGAACAGACCAATTGTTATCATGGTATTTGATGCATGCATTTGATGTTATGGGAAACTGGAAAAATCAGAGCTTGATATTTGTGTCACCTTTAGAAGTAGAATACATTCATTAGCACAGCTGAATAAAGCAATCACAAACAGAAAAATAATGCATTAACAAGACATGAAGAAATGGCAGAATGTTTCATACGATTTTGAAAATGTGGTCAAATAAATGTTACCTGAGTTAGCGCAAGTAAGATATTTGTACCGCCTTTTGCAGTAAAATTAGTCTCAACCCACTGGGTAGCATTTAAAATTGCTTTCTCTGTAGCTGGTTCCATGGTTGATGAAAACAAGCATGCCTCCTCATTGAAAGCTATAATGTTAAATGTATCTTGCACATTCAGTTGAGAGAGTGATGCAAGTAGCGCATTCTTTGCATTTTCCAGTGGACTTCCTCTCATACTTGCACTAATGTCTAATATAAATACCACATCTCTTCTGAATACCTGTCAGAGCAAGAGAAACAGAATCCACCATTACTCATTTGCAAAAAGGATGTAGAGATTTTGCTTGCAAATAAAGAAGCTATGGACTCTGGTATCCTGCAGCAACTTGATGGAACATTCTCAAATGGATAGCTGACTATATAAGATGTCTATCCTTCTTTATTGTCATTTGTGCATGGCAGTGTGTTTAAGTTCGATGTGCTCTTTACTGTATAACTGTTCTTGATGTAATCATTCTTAATGAAAGAAGAGAAAGCTCCAAATATCAGAGTAGATCATATATAGAGAAATGGACACAGCTAAATAGCAACATAACCCCCAGTATTCATTTTGATTACATAGATGCACACAGCCTCATCTTGCTGTCCACCCTAAGTAAAATCACACTATAAAAAGAGAAAACAAATATACATGACAGAGTAGTAGAATGATGCAAACAAACCTTCCTATTCTGGCCATTTCCAGGGTAAAGATACATGCAAAATATCTCTCGTTGATCAAAATCACGCAGAAATGGAGATTGCAAGAGCACACCACCAAAAATGTCACTTGAAGAAACCTACAAGCACAGTAGCCAACTAAGCTAAATATAGCATATATGGTCCCAAAGTCTACCACTTCTAATAGAACTGCATAAAGAAACAGCGTAGACTTCTACTAGGCCTTACAGTATATGAGAAACTGAAGTCTGTATTTGACCATGCAGGCACTTCTGCTTCATACGAGAAACTTACTTTACCTACTTGACGTATTAGTTCCTGGAAAGCCATAACAGTCACATCAATTCGTGTCTAGCAGACACCAAATAGAATTGATACTATACCAAAAGATTTTACCTTAAGAGGATGGCTGGTGCCTTTGCATAATACCTCTGCTGTAGTACCAGAGTTAAGTTTCAAATATATCTTCTCTTTCTTAGAAATTTTCTTTCCCACAGCCACAGGAACAACATATGTGGGAAAGCTAAAGGGTACGTTAAGAGAGAGCTGACCATCGTTATATAATAATTTCTGAGACCATCTTATCTTAATTGAAAGGAGGGAGCCTCCAGTAACCTGAAAGAGAAAAGAAAAAGAAATATCATTTTGAATCGGCTGATAAAGTTAATAATAATTAATATTATTGAAGAAAGATTAATTTCACTTATGCTATATAGCAATTACCTGTGGAACATTTATGGTATAAATTTGGCTTTTCAAAAAATATCCATCTTTAGATTTGGCTGCTTTCTCCTTATGCTTTTCGTCTTCCAGAGTGATCAGCTCAGTATGATAAGATCGTCCGATATCATCAACCTCGAGACCTAGAAGTGAACCCTGTTAGCCACATCATATTTAACTTGAGAACTCATACACCAAACTTTCAGCTTCTAACTTCTTAAAGGAAAAGAACAGTGTGCGAATTCATCAACCAATTATAACTATAATACAAAATAAAACAAGACAGTGCCATCAACATATATGGGAATATTAGAAGAAGCAGGAACACATACTACTTAAACATAATTAGCAATGTAACATTCTAAATTTCAACATTTCTTTTCCATCTTAGGAACTTTGGTCGTTGGCATATGTACTAAAATTTTCCAAACACCACAACCATGATTTTGGGATTTCTGAAGCATATTTTTAAAACTCAAAAAAAAAAAAAAAAAAAATCTTGAGCAAAGAACCGCTGTTTCTCAAATAACAACAAAAAAATTATGTTTTCATACTTAATTAATACTTATCAAATATCTATATTACCTGTTCTCCCATTGGGATAGCTATGCGACAATCACACACTCTACCGTTCCTTACACAATGCACGCGCCATGTCCCACTAACAGTGATGAAAGCCGTGTCCAAACAGCAGTCAACATCCATGGAAACTCCGTGCATATGCAATGGAATCAACGCCGGCGGGTCACACCGGCCATGCACGTATGGCTGGTAACTCCGTATATCCGGGTTGTCAACTATCTCCGGCTCCGGTATCACCGCATAGCACATCGGCGCGGTCGGGAGGTACTGCTGCGGCGACCTCGACATCTCCACCTCCGATACTGGAGCTGGAACCGCTCCTTTACCGTAGAAAATCCGCTTGGAGAGCCGAAGCCCGAACTCCACGCAGCTGGAAAATTGTTCTGCCATTATCAGAATAGCTTCCGGAAGGGGTGAACGCCGGAGAAAATTAGCGGGAAGTTCTCAGAAGAATATAGAGAGGGAAAAAGGTTAGAGCTTTTCGGATAAAGCTATGACAATAAGCTGTGGGAATCTGTAGTGTCATTAAATAGCAGTGTGGAGTTGCCTTTTGAAAAGCAGTTGTAGAAGAGCAAAATCGAAGAAGTAAAAAATATCACCGTAAAGAACCGCACCAGAGGGAATTGCATTTATTTTTAAAAAAGAAATACTACTACTGTATATTAGAAAAATAATTAATTTCCCTCACAGTATCAAACCAATGAAAACCTGCCACGTAAATCCAAGGAAAAAGAAGGTCTTTCTGGACCCAACCCAAGGGGTCGCAAGAGGACAAATAATCGATGGACCGTGATTGAGTGAGTTGGATTGAGAGCAGTTACGACAGGGAACATCATAGTATTTAATTTCGCTGACTCGTATGACCAGTGTCTGCCAGCCACTTACTTTACCTTTTTTTCAGTGACAGTTATATTTTCATTTTTGGAAAAATTTATATTTAAAAAAATACAAAATGACTGTATTAAAAGAAAATTTATCCCATGTGCATCATGAGTAAACCACTTGCGTCAAACAGATTATTGTTAAAAAATAATTATGATGCCTAATTTTATTTTCCTACATAGATTTAACATGTATGAAATAGAATTACATTTTCTATTTCCTTCTCTAATTTGATAAAAATTATTTGCTATGAATTAATTTAAACTTAAATTAGATAAAATTATAAAAATAAAAAATACATTTTAATAGTTCAAGTTTAAATTTTTTAATTAAGTTAAAATAATTCTTATTAATTTATCATAAAAAATAGTTTTTACTAATTTATGTATTTGATGATGTTTTTGTTCTTTTTATATTATTTAATTAGTTAAAAATTATAAAATAATGTATTTTGTAATCTTTTAACGAATGAGATAGAGTGTGAAAAAAATAAGAAAAAAAAAAGTTTATGAATTGTATATTAGTATATTAATAATAATAATAAAGAGGTGGTCCCATAATCTCGTCTTTTGCTTAGTTTTTTAATTAGTTATTCATTGTGTGTCTAATCATAAGAGGGTAAGCATAATCATGTGCCAAGCTTTTATTCGAAGTTAAAGCTAAGCATAATTTCTTGCAGGTTTTTGTTTCATCAAGTATTGAATACTTGTTGATATAAAATGTTATCTTTCTTGTCCAAAATAAAGTATTTATGTGAAGATCTTGTATGCATTAGCAGGCAAGCTACCTAGTCTTAGCTTCAAGTTGAAAAAATCTATCATAATGTATATAAATTAGTTGACAAAATTATTTAAGTTGATAAAAAATTTTAGATTAAAGTTTTTAAAAATATAATTACCTTAAAGTTTAGTAAAAAAAAATTTGTTACCTATTAGAGCGTGACCAATTTTTTTTTTTTTTTCTTTTCATCGGCTGTGATCATAGACGTGGTGAATAGTGATTAAGTAACAGCGTGAAATTAGGAAACTGATTAGAATGGAAGCCACTAATGATGTTTGTCGTTTGGTGTGCTTTTAAAGGCTCTGTTTTTTTGGGACATTTGTTTTTGGAAACAATTTAATGGGAACGAATAAATCAGCTACGAGCGGGACCACGGTGGTCTCCACTGTCCTCTTTTAACGTTGACCGCACGATCCGATCCGGAGTTTCTGTAATTGCATGGCGCGACAGATCATGAATTACTACGAATAATAAAGGCCGCATTAAAAGTCTCTCTCCGTTATCCATGCAACGTGACGATACATAAGTTTAGTTTCGTCTAGCAATTAAACATTATGCTTAAAAAGAAAAAAGACATATCGAAATATCGGCTGATAAATTTTATAATTTTAATATAATATTTTGGTATTATTTTGATTAATTACTTTTGAAATTCATAACTTAAGGAAATTATACTAAGTTTACCAAAATAACCCAGCAAAAAAGACTTTAAAACCAGATAAAAAGAGGTCTGAAATGACAAAGACGCAGAGAGGGATGGAAGATTATGAACTTTTTGTTCGTTTTATAAAAATCAAAAAGTTAAAGGCATGCTTATCATAGTACTTTGTTTTTTCAAGTTTTTTCCACACGGATGGGATTTGTTTGAAAATATGGCAACAACGTGAGTCACGTGGCCCAATATGTAAGGTCCACGAGAGATCCGACCCCAAGTTCAGCCATGCCGTTTGACACCGAGGACACGTTATTCTTCCTGTCGTTTTCCAAGACAACTATTGAAACTCCGGTGTTTTTATTTGTTTTTAATGTCTTTTTTCTAAGACTCAAAATTACCAAAATATCACTGGCATAAAAGCAGAAAAGTTCAAGTTGATAAGTCGATATTTCAAAAAGAAAAAACAAAAGTCATCGATCATCATCAATGACGGTATTATTATTTAAGGGATGTTTTGGTAAATTTGGTATCATAACAAAAGAAATAGTGGGATGAATCCATAAATTATTGGTATGAAAATAAATGGCCAGAAACTCTTCTTCAATTATAAGTGGGTCTATCAAGTTCCAGTGGTCCACTTGTAATTTATATTTTGGGCCACCTACAGAAACATCATATCAATTTATCAATTACTACTACATATATATAAATAATTTATGGAACTATGTAATAATTTTAGATATCGCTAAAAATTTAGGATATGATGGTTGTAAATAAACATTAAACATTATTCTAGTAAAATATAAGTGAGCCTAGACAAAGGTGTTAAAGGGAATGTTGTCTCTGTCACTTCTGACACTACAATCCCATAAAAAAATGTTGACAATAGGGACACTGTAAAAAAAAAAAAAATGAGATGCAGATGATGTAGTCAAATAGCCAACCTTATCATAATGAGGGCTATATGTCATATCATTATCATGCTTGAATAAAATAGTACCAACAAGGTCAATAATTAGATATTACTACATGACCACGTGATACTAGAAAAAAAAAAAAATCAGATATTACAGCAACTAGTATGTAGTGCGGGGATAAAATTGTCAATAGAGTTAGTTTGAGTTTTATTTTGAGTGAGTTAATTTTTTTTGGTTAATAAATTTTGTTTTATTTTCATATTTCGTGTTTCATTTAATTAATCCCCTAATAATTAATAAGATTTATTTTTGCTAGATGTTTATCCATTCTATAGTTTATTGTGTATTGGAGGCCCATAGTGACGTTTCGGTAAGGTTTTGGAATCTTAATGGGCCAAATTGCTTAACAGAAGCCTCTTTCTGCCCAAATAAGAAAAAAAAATAAAATTGCCTGATCCGGTGAAACGACATCGTTGTTTTCAATTTATTTTCTTCGGAAGAAAGTTATGCGCTTTTTGTCGCTGCTGATTGCGATCAAAGAAGAGGGTTCTGTCGTTTTTCTGTAAACTGCAATTTCTCCTTGGAACTTCCTCTTGCTCGGTTTGCCCTTCTTTTGCAGTCCGTTCTTCCTAGAAAATTTCTAGTCCCGAATCATGAGTCGTGGAAGTGGTGGCGGATACGACCGTCATATAACTATTTTCTCGCCGGAAGGGCGACTCTTTCAAGTGGGTATGTAACTTCTTTTTATATTTCGATCCCAAGTGTGTTTTTCTCATCTGGGTTTCAAATTCGTTAAAGTAAAATATCCATTGACAACTTGCTTTAACGGTGTTTTTTAATTTGTTTTACCATAAATGAAAAGGCATTACGATTTGAAATCGTTTTATTATTTATTTCTTTTTTTCAGCTGAAAATTGTAGCTCGAACACCTAGTCTAAATTGAAATTTTGGTGTTAGTCTAATGGGTGTGATGGCATGCATCGCAATGTTGACATTTCAGTTAGTCCCAATGCTTTTACTTACAGAACTGGCCCAGTTGTTTTACTTGGGGGATTACTGAAAAACTTAAAGGAACACCAGTCGGGTAAAACAAACTAACAATGAACTATCTGATTAGGATATGTTTCATCAAGCAAAAGGATTTTATTTCCTTTCCAGTGGGTGAGGTTTCATGCACCTGGTATACCCTTTTGGCCTAATCTGACAATTTTTTATTCTGTCTCGTTAGTTCAGTTTGTATTAGTTTGGATTCCATATAGCTGGATTTTATTCCTTTGCTAAAGCATTAGGACATGAGGAAAAGAAACTTCCCAGTAATATAAATTGAGCGTGTATTGCAGTTAAGGATGGTAGGCATGGTAGCTTTAGTAGTCCATGCCTGTGGTTCCATTCTCTTGGTCTCAATAGTTTCTCTTTACTCGCCTTTAATGCTTACGTTTGATATTATTAGGGAAAATGTTCTTTTGTTTACTTAGTGTTAAGAATTCGATATTTGATTAATTGTCTTCAACATGCCTAAATATTAGGAGAAACTGCTTGTTTGGTTTCTGTGGCAGATACTCTAGGATATTCCTGGTAGAGATGATCAAACTGGGATTAATTTAAAAGCAGTAAAATTAGCCTCTTCATGAGGATTTCGATGTGCTTGGTTCACCAAAAAGTTTGAAAAGTTTTTCTTTTACCTCCCAAAATATTTATGCATCTGCCAGTGGACTAGGCTGGATTACAGTCCTTTTAATATTGCTTATGGCTAATGGTGGTTCAATTAGTGAGTCAACAAGTTTGTGAGGGGTGCTATATTCTAACTTGTTTGGTTTCCAAATGGACAAAATAGAGTATGCTTTCAAGGCTGTTAAGGCTGCTGGGATAACCTCAATAGGTGTGCGAGGGAAGGATTCAGTCTGTGTTGTTACCCAGAAGAAGGTTCCGGTGGGTATTATAAATTGGTTATTGAAAAGCT
Source organism: Bauhinia variegata (assembly GCA_022379115.2). Classification (NCBI taxonomy): domain Eukaryota; kingdom Viridiplantae; phylum Streptophyta; class Magnoliopsida; order Fabales; family Fabaceae; genus Bauhinia; species Bauhinia variegata. Next base: position 13,739,874 of record CM039433.1, read on the forward strand.
TTCTTTTCCTTTTGCTTTGATTAAACGTGGAAGGTGCTTAAATCTAAAATTTACTGCAGGACAAGCTGTTGGATCAGACAAGTGTCACACATCTCTTTCCCATCACAAAATACCTTGGTTTACTGGCAACTGGCATGACAGGTTAGATGAATTTATTGAAGCTTGTCAAAATTCATACTCTGAACAGCATGTCTTTGTTGTTGATATTCCAAGAAATTCCCTGACTCAATTTTCTCCATCATTTAATAAAACTTGGTTATTGCTAAATTGAATTCAAGTTATGTCCCTGACCATTTAATTTATGTGTTCTATACCAGCATAAATTATGATTTGAAAACTGTAATAATAGACAAAATACCTCTTGGTGAGAGGAAAACAATGAGGCTACTATGAATCAGATGAGTTTGTTTTCCATTCTTGTTGATTCCTTTGCACTGAGAGTCTAAAGTGAACCTCCTGAAAGTTAAACCTTCATAATACAGAAGCATCTATTCATTTTTCATTGGTAGTTTATATTGAATATGTTATATTTGCCTCTCCATAATTTTTACTTTGGTGAGAGTTCTATTAGACCCAAATCTCACTAGTCTTTTTGATTGAAGCTTTCTTGACATGTGATTTTCCTACTTCTCCTCTCCTGTTCTGCTACTGAAACATTAAAGACCTTGATAAGATTGTTTGCTATATAACAAACTTTGATAGATGACATATTGTTTACATTTTAGGAAAAAAAAAGTTACATACGTTCTTTTGAACAATTGCTTGTTTTCTGTTAAAGCTGATTTCTTCTTAATTATGCTTCTTTCCAGCTGATGCTAGGACATTGGTTCAGCAAGCAAGGAATGAAGCTGCTGAGTTTCGCTTCAGATATGGATATGAGATGCCTGTGGATGTACTTGCTAAATGGTGTGTAATTAATTTTGAACTAGATATTTGGTGACCATTGTTCGACACTCATTGATATTAAAGATTTCCACACATTTGCTAATCAATCCTATTTATCTGACATCCCTTGGAAAACATTGCATCTACAGGATTGCAGACAAATCGCAAGTCTATACTCAACATGCTTACATGAGACCACTGGGTGTAGGTGTGTTGTCAGTCCTTTTCATTTCTATATCCATACATAGTCTTAGTCTCTGCCTCTCCCTCTTTCTCCTCTATATCTTAATTTCCCATAATTGACTTTGTTTCTTCTGCCCTTGGTTTCTGATAATTTTCCTTGGAAAGTTGCTATGGTCTTGAGTATTGATGAAGAATGCGGACCTCAACTTTATAAATGTGACCCAGCTGGTCATTACTTTGGCCACAAGGTACTTTCATGATTATCTCTCTTTTCTCCCTTTTTTTTTGTTGATATAATAGTCTGCAATTTATCATGTACATTTGATTTGTAAGCGTTACAATCCATTGAGATATGTGATTTTTTATTTTTGCCCTTTTCCTTTGCAACTTCAACTTATCTCTCTTCGCCATGTAAAAACATTGAAATGTAGACATCTATCTGGTCTGTGCTTAAAAAATTTTTGGATTATAGTTTTAACTGCTTCGTACTACTTTGTTAAGTATTCTTTACCTTCTCTTGGTTCTTCACCCACGTATAGATCCAATCATCCAAATGCACTTAGTCGTCTTGAAATTTTTCATGTTTGGTGCTTGACAGTATTGAATGTTTCTTTCTTGCATTGTACATTGATGAATGAATTATGTTGGACTTTTTCTGTTTGTTTTTAAAGTTATGTGCTTTTAAATTGATTATTTGAAGCTTATGGTTTGGCGTTTATTCTGTTGCATTCAGGCAACAAGCGCTGGACTGAAAGAACAAGAGGCAATTAACTTCTTGGAAAAGAAAATGAAGAATGACCCTTCTTTTACCTACGAAGAGACTGTGCAGGTATATGTTTGCATGATTGGTATGATAGACTATTTAAAGAACTACCCTTTTATTTTATTTTTTCCGACTCCTTTTTATGAGCCAACTTATGCTTCACTCTGTTGCGTTCCACAGGCTGCTATATCTGCGTTGCAATCAGTTCTTCAAGAGGATTTCAAGGCCACTGAGATTGAGGTAAAAAAAGCTTCTTTTTTGTTTATTTGTGGGACCAGTTTTCCTTTGTAGCTCTTCATCTTAGAACACCATAACAATTTATAACTCTACAATTCTCTGACCTCTAGCACTTGTTTCCCTAATGGGATGGAACATTGTCCTTACGTTTTGGCACTTCTGCTGTTCGCTGGTTTTACACTTGGGTAGTCTTAATTTCTGTTTTCCACATGCTCCAAGTGTTTTTGGTTAAGTGCAAATCAATGATTGCATTAACGAAGCAGAAACAGAGGATTATAATTTTAGCTGTTCTAGAAGCAGATTCCACCTATGAAATGATCAAATTGGATTTCTCTTGTACATGCAATGTGATTCTAAACTTGATCAACTTTTCATGATACTGACGACGAATAATTTTTCTTTTCTGATGCCATGGGATTAACTATATTATGCTTTCTGTAGGTTGGAGTGGTGCGAAAAGAGAATCCAGAATTTAGAGTTTTATCCACCGAGGAGATTGATGAACACTTGACTGCCATAAGTGAACGTGACTGAGTTGTTCTTGTGAACACTTGACCGAGTTCGCGACTGTTAGAATCTAGAAAGATTCTTGCATTTTATATGATAAAGGATGTTTGTTCAATTTTTCCTATGTTAGTTTGAATCATGAAACATGTTCTTGTTGACAAATTGCTTAGATTTGTTAATTGTTCTTGTGATTTTCACTATAATATTTAAGTGGGAGTTTAATTGCTGTAAACTATAAAGTTCAAAAAATTTATGAAGGTCCAGACTTTCATTAACATAAAGCTTGGTTTCATGGTGCAGGCAAGTTTTATTAATTGATATAGGATTCTAATAAAGTGGATTTTGAATATATTTGGTTTTAGAAATAAAATATTCATTATTTAATTTTAAATATAAGTTAAGATGGTGGTATTCTAGTTATACGACCAACCTCTGCATGATATTCTAGTTATTCGACCAACCTCTGCATGATCATGGTCCTTCACCTGGAATCTCAATCCACTTCACTCCTGGTCGGTTTGAGCCTTCAACTGCCATCCATCTCACATGCGCCACGTGTCCATTAAAACCCATAAAAAAAATAGTAAAAATAAATAAAATACATAAATAAAACTGTTTCTTTTTTGCTTCATCCTGAATCAACACAAAGTGTGTACAAGCTTTTTCAACAGAAAGTTAAAAATTAAAAATTAAAACTTACAACTTTAAAGGGCGTTACAATTATATGCCTCTGTCTAATCTTTGATGCCTTCGATGCCAAGTTGGTTATTCTAATTTCCGCCAAAATCAAGCTCTCCAGGTTGGTCCCGATTCTGTCTTCTCAAATATTTCTGATATGGAATTTTTGGGTTTTGGGTTTCACCATTCCATTCGTCATGCATTTCAGGTGTCTGCAATTTGATTTTACTTTTTCTTCCTCCTTCCTTTCAATGATTGATCTGATTGACTTTTTCCTTCTTTCTATTGATTGTGTTCATCAAAACTAATGTTTACATTATTTTCGTCCCATGTTTTTTCATCGTTTTTTTAATTAATTTTCTCTTTTGTCGCTCGAACAATATTGAGGACTGGAAATGTTTAATTCAACTCATTTACGAGAATTTTCTTCCAAACATATTATAGAAGATCAATTTCATATACAAAGTTGCAGCTTTTGATGCCCGTGTAAATTTTTAAACCATTTTAGTTCGCCTAATCATTGTCTGGATCGAAGATGAAGTATTTGGAGTTGGATATTATCTATAATTACAACGATAGTTTTATTTTTTTTTTAATCATTCTTTCTGGTTTGTCATTATAGGGATCTTTTAGCCATGGCAACTGCTACCGTGGCTACTGCGGCCGGTGCAGCTGCTCTTTTGTACTACACATTAAATCGGAAATTGCAGTCGAGCTCAACTAATGGGGGGGATGACGAAAATGATAGTGATGCAACCACCAATGTGCCATTGGGAATTAACCGTGTTTCAAATAAATTAATCCAAGCTCCTGCCACATGGTTGGAGACAATATCAACATTGTCAGAGACTCTCAGGTTTACCTATTCAGAGACTCTTGGGAAATGGCCCATTGGAGATTTGGCGTTTGGTATCAGCTTTCTTTTGAAGAGGCAGGTAAGGGAAATTTGTTTCTTTGTCAGTACTCCCATCATTGGTTAATTGTGTAGTGTTCTGTTGACATCTAGTGTGCACTGAAGATTATTGTTAATAGGGTGGAGATAACAGGACAATCACAAATTTTCAGGTTACGAGTTAGAATTATAATGGGTTGATTGAAGAACCCAATTGTCTGGCTGAGAATATTAATAAAATATGTAGCAGGTCTTTGGCATATCTGATTTTGTGCTTCCTGTTATCCTTTTTTCTTTTTCTGACTTATTGTAAGTATTCAAGTTTATGGGTTGTATTTTGCAGGGCAACTTACATGTTGGCAGTGTGTTTGGTGGTAAAGACAGTTTACAGTTGAAAGGATCTGAGATTACTGCTGAACTTAAATATCTCTTGAACTTGTTGACACTCTGTTGGCATTTTTCAAAAAAGCCGTTTCCCTTATTTTTAGAAGAAACTGGCTACAGTGAAGAGAATGTTCTCCTTCAGGAACCTAAAGCAGGAGTAAGTGTTGTTTGAGTCTTCACAAAGAATTGAGAAGAAATTAGAATCTATACCCTGTACTGGTTATGTAATTGATATTTATACTTTTCTTAACTTCTCATATAGGGAACGATGGAAGAGTAATGTGTCATAGGCTATAGTATGAAAGGGGGGAAGAAGGATATGAAAATGTAGTTGGATATTGGACTTGTATTGTGAACAAGTTGTCCCGTGACTTGTACAGAAAAAGAAAAAAAGAGCCCCATGTCTGAAAGAGGATGATGGTTGAGATGAATAAATAATACTTTACTGCCATAACTGTAGTTTACTGTCATTGATTTTGTTTGCGATTGTCTAAACTTTCTTATTTATTTATGTTGTGCAGATTTTGAAGCCGGCCTTTACAATAATAGTTGACCATAAGAAAAAATGTTTTCTCTTATTGATTCGTGGTACACATAGTATCAAGGATACTCTAACGGCTGCTACAGGAGCTGTGGTTCCATTTCATCATACTGTTGTGCATGAAGGTGGTGTTAGTAATTTGGTTTTAGGTTATGCACATTGTGGTATGGTAGCAGCTGCTCGGTGGATTGCAACGCTTGCAATTCCTTGTCTTACAAAAGCACTTGAGCAATATCCTGGCTATGAAGTTAAGGTGATGATATATCTTTTTTGTTCTAATATTGTCCCTTTCCCTTAACATATTTTGGGATTTTTAAACTTCTAAACAGGTATTGGCAGCAAAGTTTAGTGTTGGCTGATGTTGCAGATGGTCTTTGATTTCTCTGTATCTATAGTTGACATCATTTCACAAAGCATGGCCAAAACAAGAATTTCGACAAAGCATGACTTATTGTCTGAAATTTTTTTTTTATTATTTTCCTTGGAGGATTAAATCCTTAAAACCTGAAATTTTCTCTTGGACCATGGTATTATCTTTTGTTTTTGATTTTTTCCTATCTAGTAACCAGTTTGTTAATACTTAATAGCTTGTGCTAGTGAGGATATCCTAGATTGTTGCCATGGCCTTTTGTCTGTCCTTTCCCCCCTCTATTAACATCATCTCATGATTCTTTAGTTTGACAACATAAGGTTGTTTTTCCCAGAACTTAAAAGGTGTTTCAAACCATCATAGTATATTTATATATGTGCTGTTTGGGTATTTAATTTCCTTTTTTCAGCTTCCATTAATCTATATTAGACCATAAGCTTCATATGGTTTAGTATGAATATATGATTCTTCTCTGGTTTTTTTGGGATTATTTTCTTAAAGGGCTATTATGTAGATTGTAGGGCACTCCTTGGGTGGAGGCACGGCAGCACTTCTAACATATATACTAAGAGAGCGAAAGGAACTGTTTGTAACTACATGTGTTACATTTGCCCCAGGTTTGTCTTTTATCTATCTTATCGCAGAACTTGTATTCCTCAATGGACATATGACTTTCCATATTTATAATTTACAAGGATATTATGTAATACCCTGTACCACTTCGGGATTAATATTGGTTGGTTCCTGTATGGTTGTTACTCATGCAGCTGCTTGTATGACATGGGAGTTGGCAGAGTCAGGCAATGATTTTATTACTTCTGTTATAAATGAAGCTGATTTGGTGCCTACATTTTCAGCTGCTTCTGTAGATGACTTACGTGCTGAGGTTGTAATTTTTAACGTGCACGTTTAATTTTTGCAGTCTTTTATGAATCCTTTATTGATAGGAGGGGAGCAGGAAGTGATAGTTCAAAATTTGGACAAATGAATGTTTTTCCATTAAAAAAATTGGACAACGATGTGAAAGGCAAATGATGCCAGGGGGAGGATGATTAACTCCCCACTCCAATTGCATGTTTTTGTGGTCCTCAACTCAAGTAAACTCTTAGGATAATCTTATTGTTATGAGGAGGAGTTTATGTGTGTGGTTCTAATGTTATATTTGATTACTATTCTGCTTCATGTTGAAGGTGACAGCATCAGCTTGGATAAATGACTTGAGGAATCAAATTGAGCAAACAAGAATTCTCAGTACTGTCTATCGATCTGCTTCAGCATTGGGTTCTCGCCTCCCATCTATCGCTACTGCTAGGGCAAAAGTTGCTGGGGCTGGGGCAATTTTGCGTCCAGTTTCAAATGGTACCCAGGTACTCATTTTCCGTTGCATAAATTGGTTCCCTTTTGTATAATAAATTATCAACTAATCCTACAATAATATCTTGTCTTTCCAAAGCTGTGGGCGGTGTTGCATCCAAAGTGATACCACCAACTATGGATTGAGTCATGTGCATAACTTGGAAGAGTTAATTTGTAACTTGTCAATCCTCTTCCGAAGTTGAGGGTTTTTTCTGTGGTCTGGTTATGTGAAGAATGCTATTTATTTATCATGATTATTTGATAACTAAGTTCAACTTTTACTTTCTTCTACTCAATCTGAATTTTGAACCATACTGCAGGTTATGATGAAGACTGCTCAGAGTATGGCTCAGGCAGCTTGGACACGTCCTACCCTTCGCCGACTATCCTCTTGGTCATGCATGGGACCCCGTCGCCGACCCACGGCTGCTCGTTCAAGCTTTGGAGAAGAGGTTGGTTCTCCTAAATCTTCAACCACTGCTAATGGAGAAGGTTCCGATCCACTTCTTCCACCATCCAAGAATCCAAATGTTGTTCATGACATGGAGCTGCCTGTATCTTCATCTGCGGGAGAGTGGTCTTCTGAAATTGAATGTTCCCATAATGACGATATGACTCTAAGTGGTGACAGAATTGAACTTAGTGACAGTGGGGATATGATGGCCAATGACAGACGTGAGGACCGGATGACCGAAGTGGAGTTATGGCAACAACTGGAGCACGAGCTCTATGACAGATCCGAAGGCGAGGAAGATGATGTTGTAAAGGAGATAAGGGAAGAAGAAGCAGCCATGGCAGAGGTTAGTGATGTCCAAACCCAGAGCTCTGCACCAGAAGTGAAAGAAGTTCACAGATTCTTCCCTCCAGGAAAGATAATGCATATTGTTAGACTCCCCCCTGACGATGTGGATAGTGGAAATGATGCTAGTAGCCCCACCTCTACAGACTCTGAGAATAGCCAGCCAGATGAAACGAAGATTGGGATTTTTCTGACTTCGCGGTCTTTATACAGTAAACTGAGGCTTTCACAGACCATGATAAATGATCACTTCATGCCGGTTTATAGAAGGCAGATTGAAAGGCTAATAAAAGAACTTGAGGAGGAAGAATCTTGTGAAGATCATAGAACTCTCGAGAGGTAGTGTCATAGGTAGACATCATCAAAATTAGATATTTGCGCATGCATTGTACTGAATGGCTTTGGGGCGTTTTGTCCCATTAATCCTGGAACTAAATCCGGTAGAAGAAACAGCAGTTTTTGTGCGTTGCCGGAACGAGGAACAATGGCGATGACAGCCACCGACGACCAAGCAGATAATCAAATGGAACAAACTCATTGCAGCCGAAGTTGGTCGGGAAAAAAAAAAAACTGTAAATGGTCCCTAATTCCAACTTGTCTGTATGTAAATAACGAGTTGAAAACTGACCGAAAATAGAAGGGTTGAATTGATTTACTCTACTCTTCTTACCCGAATGAAATGATTTTCTGATCATTCTTAAATGAATTGTTTTTATTGCCTCCATCTCCATGTACTGCGAGCTTTTAACAGATCAAAACTGTGATGTTGGAGATGCTTCCTAACTTAGAATTGCTACAGCATCAGGGACAAATGTGAAGTTCTTAACTGAATAAACAAAAGTGAATCCTTGAAAAGCAAAAGTGGCTGATTAGATTAACTCATATCAAAAACCGATGGAAACTTAATTATAAACCAATCCCTTTCCCTATACATATATAAATTGTGATGTGATAACAAGGTCTATTACCAAGACAATAAGGGAATCGCATTCACACAATCAAAATAGAATTGTCTATTACCAATTAAGTAATTCATCATTAGTGACAGTTGAGTTATTACAACTCAACTTAACAGGGTCTAATGACAATTATATGCAGTTAGAAAATAATTAAGACCCCAACCCATTACCATTTAGAATCAATAGCATTATAAAAATTAATAATATATCATGTCAACAAACTGTATGTTCTTCAGCCAGCAAGCATCAAACGGAAACCCTTGTTACTTTCATGGTATATATATATAACAATCAGATATCTAGAAAAGCATTTTCAGAAGGGAAAAACTATTTTTACATCCAAAGTTCTACTCTCAAATTATACGCCTAGTTTTTTGAACGTAGTATAGGAATAAAATTTTTAAAAATATATATATATATAAAATAAGTGTAAATTTACCAGTGTACCTGTAATATATCACTTTTCAAAATTAAGTTATGCCGATTATGTTGACCTTTTCTTCTTGAAAATACAAATGGTGAAAAGACTAAACAATGTATGTAGGATATATATAGCTCTTCATTCATAAAGGATTACCCTGTCTCTTTGCGGGCGTAAGCAAAAGCAAAATAACCTCCATATACATACAAGACAAGATTATCCATCAAACAAACACTACTTTCATTTTCAGCTCATCAATTAGTATCTGCCATTTGTTTTTGTTTTTCCCCCCTCTTGCAATGAGAAATGATTATCTAATTAATTTATCCACTAATTACTCTCATATTACTTCATGCAATATATATATTGGTTATGAAACATTTTAAATTATTTGTATAATGACTTTATTAGTACCATATATACAAGTTTAAGCAAGATGAACTAAACTTCAATTCAATAATCACTCTTTTTTTTTTCTTTACTATTTATATTCTAAATACACTCATTAATTAACACGACAAATATGATCTAGCACTCCTCTTTATTATTAAAAAAATAAAAAAATAAAAAGCAACTATATGTTATTGATATGAAAGAGTATATGCTGAAACCGAGGTATAATCAATGGCCACTAATTAATTTCATCTCTATATATCTCTTTGCTGTTCATGGATGCTATCAATTATTTAATTATCAACAAGGTAAGTGTGTAACACGTAAGTCATGATTATATTGGTATCAAATTAGGTTTTATTTTAATCAATTATATCATCCATCAAACAACGTTACAGTCCATAGAACATGCTGGAATGCAATTTGGTTAAGTTGAGTTGACCTATGTAAATTAAGCTTATCTACTTGAGAGGGGAATACGCCATTGAGGAAACAATTTTTTTTTTTTTTTAACTTTAATATTTTGGTCATTTCCATGCATGATCGAATTAATAATGATAATATCAGCAGAAAAATCTGCATATGAAAGCAGGAAATAAATTGCAGAATATAAAAATATAAAGAGGCTAGACATGAGAGACATGCATATTGAGATGCAGTGTGAATTCCATGAAATTAAATGCAGTTCTAAGCAGAGCAGTAGACATGAATTGGTGTATGTGTCCAATAAAGAGGGAAGAATGGAACAATTCATTGGTGGGTTTGTCCCTTTTTATTGTATAGATCATTAATTTCTAGCCAGGGAGGTGTGTGTACCAAAATGCAAGTCCCTTTCACAAGTGATAAGTAAGTGCATTGGCAATAATGTCACCCTTGTTTATTGGCATGCCAATGTTTGGTCCATTCATTTACTAATTCAAACGTAGAACCTATAGCTAGCTAACTATACACACATGCATATATATATATATATATATATATATATATATATATATATATATATACTTGAAACGAAGGTAATTGATGTGGAAAATTAAATTAGAGACAAGTTTGATTATGGAGTGGGCGAAGCAAGAAGGTGGCTTGGTATATATAGATATATTTTGCATGTGAATTTGATATGCCTAATAATCATATTAATGAAAGTGGGGACTAGACTATATATAAATAAATGAGTAGTTGCGTTGCGTAGGAAGCAGTGCTTTTGCAAAAGTCCAACCCAATTATTAAAGGCGTGAAAAATTCACCTTTAATTTGGCTCTCTCTTTCTTTCTCTGCAACTATCTCTCATGTTATGAATCATCTAATTCATTCATGGCAAATAGACACAAAATCAATTCTTGGGATATATATGCATGTATGGATCAAAGTCCTACACGTAAATGAACAAGACTTTGCTAATTTCTTTATCCAAGACAAATTCTCTAGAATCATGTTGTCTATGGAGTTCTCACTAGTTTCCCTTGTTACCTAGTTACGACAAAACAAAAATAAAAATCAAAACAATCGCACGTGAGATGTCTCTACGTGGATGAAGGCATGCTTGGACTTTATTGAAAGAGTTGTCACACCCACAATAATAAGAATAAGAATATAAGAATACGCGAGAGAATAACTCGCTACATATATATAGATATGATTCAAATATTGAACGCCATCTTTCTATTCAATGGAAAACAAATAAATGTCAAGTTAATTAAGATCGATCGGCAATGTTATTATGAGTTACGAGAAGCTTTAGATTATGTTTTAAAGGGGCTTAAAGAATCCAAAAATAACTAGCTACACAGACCACTTTAGTCGTAACAACATGCATGCATGGCAGCCATTTTAATTATCAAGTGTATATATATATATATATATATATAGAGAGAGAGAGAGAGAGAGAGAGAGAGAGTTATTATATTTATTATCTTATTATAAAATACTAGAATAAAGTGATTATTCCTCTCCTGAATGTCTTTCATCAACTGTTTGGATATACAGTCTGCATGTTGAGTTTTTCATAATTTAGATTCGTATCTCTCTTTTTATCTTTGTACCCAAAAGATGAAAATAACAAGTGATTCTTCGAGGGCCGTGGGTATCCTAATAATTGATGCTTGCTTTGCTTTTATATATATATATACACACACAGAGCTTAAAGTTTATATTGTATGAAAATGGATGGAATAAAATTTATAAGATAATGGTTATTTTTAAATAAATGATATGATATCTATATATATATTTTTTTGAAACTTCTTTATAAAAATGAAAATATAAATTGTTAATTATAGTACTAAACACAGCTATTAAGAAAATAGACCTGTGCTAAAATTTTATTTTCCAACATTTTAAGATTAAATTACATACTATCATTATTATTTAGTATAATAAGTGTTGTATTTCACATTGTACAGAATATTATAATTCTACCTACCATGTCATTTTTATTTTATTTGTTTTTTCGTTGAGTGCCTACCATCTCAAATTTTCTAGCTGTTCAAATGACGATAATGTGTACCCAACCCACATCTCAATAATTTTCATTTGCAATTTAGTGCTAATCATCAGGTTATTGTACTGATAGTACAAACATTCAAACACTAATTCTATATTAGAAGCTGCTTTATATTTTATTAGTTTGTTTTTTTTTTGACTTATAGGTATCTCTTGTTAGGGTTAATCCTATTGGAAGTTATATAAATATGTTGGTTATTTATACTTATTTTTATTATTATATCACTTTTATTTTTTATAATTTTACTTCAATAAATAATTAATATACAGACCAAATATACTCTAATAAGTATAGAAATAGCATTTTGAAAATCTTGCAAAACTTGCACACATGATTGATTCTGTTTACACATGCACCTCGGCGTTGCTTTATTAATAAGAAAAATTATGGGGTAAAAAAAATGATAATGGATCAAAAAGGAAAATTTCCGCCAAACAGCACATTTTGGCTAAGAATAGACTCATGGCATGATAATGCTTAGCTGGCAATCCAATCATCAACGGCCAAAATATTCACTTGCATAGAAAAATGATGCTGACGTGGATTATACCACAGGCCCCCTCCTTAAAGCCTCAATCATTGGCCTTCCTTCTCTTGCTACAATTTTTTTCTCTCTCTCTTTGAATTGTGTTCTCTCTTTAGTTTTACGCCATTCTCGTATCTAGTTGAGTTCAGGATTCTGTGGAGGAGAAACAAAAGCAATCGCCTTGTTTGCTCGTATAAGATTTGGGTTTTTTAGAAGTTATCACCTTTTTCAGGCAAAACAAGTTTTTTTTTTAGTTTTTAGGAGGTTTCAACAAAGCAAAAGGGATTTTTTCTTGTTGAAGTTTTTCAGAAATGGTTTTGATGTCTGCGTTTTTCTTTTCTGAGGAAGAAAATACCGAAGAAGGAAGGTGGGAGAAAGAGAGATAAGAAGAAAAGAAGACCCAGGAGGCAGAAGTAGAGAAAAATAAAGAAGCTGTTTTGATCTGCTTCTGCTGGTAATTCTCTTCAAATTTCGGATTCAATTCTTATGCGTACTTCCGGGTTTTCGATATTACCATGTTTGTTGATTTTCTACAAAACCCAAATCTTTTTCTGTTCTTGTTTCCTGCATAAAGTTCCATGCTTTTCTTTCAATCAGAAACAGTTTTCAGTTCAACATTCTTTATAGATGAAGAGGAAGAGGAAGAGAAAGGGAGAGATAGGATTTTTTTTTTTTTTTCCAAGTCCTATTTACCTTGCCTGCTTTTGTTTTTCGTTTTGACTTTGACCAGAACCTTGTTTCTTCATTGATATTGTGAAAACAATAATTGAATTGAAACATTTTTCTTTCCGAGTCATTAGCAGAAAGCATTCAACCTGCTTGTTGTTTTGCTTCACAGGGTGATTGGCAATGTCTGCAACTGTGATAAGCGATCCTAATCCTGTGGTGATATCTGCGCCAGAAACTCAACCAGTGGCTAGTTTACTAGCTACTGCACAGAACGAAGTTGAATTTGCCATCTGTGACTGCTGTGGACTAACAGAAGAGTGCACCCCGGCATACATCGAGCGAGTTCAAGAGAGATACCATGGCAAATGGATTTGTGGATTATGTGCCGAAGCTGTTAAAGATGAAATCATAAGGTCTGAAAGGCTTGTGAGTACTGAAGAAGCAATGACAAAGCATATGAACTTCTGCAAAAAGTTTAAGACTTCAGGGCCACCTACAAACCCCACAGTACATTTGATATCAGCTATGAGACAGATTCTTAGGCGTAGCTTGGATTCTCCGAGAGGGATAAGGTCCACACCAAGTAGTCCAACTAAGATGGCTAACAGGGAAATTGGTAGCCCAGGGCTAACCAGGTCTGAGAGCTGCTTATCTACTCTGTCTGGTGCTTGAAGGAATGACACGAGATGGGAATAAAACAGGAAGCAGCAGAGGGAATCTGTACATGATTATGATTCACCAAAATGGGAAGGGGAAGGGGAAACAGCAAATAAAGAACATAAAAAGCTAAGGTTCAAAGTAGATGTTCACTTATCTAGTACAGTACTTTCAATCTCTTGTTAGAATTTGAATATAATTCGCTCAAAAAGTTTTGTTTCATTTATAAAATTTTACCGGGTTTCTATTCTGTTTACCTATTTTTATTGCGTGGACAACTGAAAGCAAGCCTTTCACTGTTGATTCACCTAAGAGAATATTGAAAATCTGCATAATCTTCAATTTTGTCTTGAAATTCAGAAATTAAACAAAGTCCATGAATAATTCTGAATCAAAATGATCATATGGGTTGAAATTAGAGATGATTGTTTTACATTTGAATAAGAAATTAACAATCATTGAGTTCTCCAAGCCGGCATAAATCAGTAATCGTTGGTGAAATATTAAATTGGCCGGTCTTTCTTTGGCCACTAAGTGCAATGAACTAATGATGCTTCTGGAATTTCTTTTTTAATTTTGAATGAGTTGCACAATTCAATGTAATTGTGTCTTCTTGCGACTAACCAAAGAAAGGACAAAGAAGAAAATGGGTGGTTGGAACAATCATGGACTTCTCTAATAATGGTTTGGAAACCTGGAATTTTGATTCCATGTGCTGAGTTGCCAGAAAATTAGCAATCTTTTTTATGGGATTCTTAAAATATAGAAGGAGCAAATCATGGGTGAATGTTTCTTTCACGGACTATATCCTCCCTTGCCATATATGACAAAAGAAAATTTCTGGTCAGGGCTATCTGGTGAAAAAGTTCAATAAAATAAATTGTGGATGAAATTCTCAAAACCCTGTAAGCATTTTTAGTCCTCACTTACGGTACATCAGAAGAGCATATACTTTTTTCTTTTCCGCTAGACTATATGTGAATGATAGAGCCCCGAATTGAATTAGATAGAAACAAAGGCATTGCGGGTGAGTCAGGGTGACTAGAACAAAGAGGGGCAATCAAGAATAATTGTGCCCCAGAAATGGAAAGTGGTTCGCCAGTCTTATCCTTTCGAGATAAGAAGTAGTATCATCACACTTGGAACTAACTTGAATTTTCTATGCCGTGCGAACAGAACGCCATTCCTCGTTTGAGATTTGTTCAGAAGCATCGGTAACACCTTTGGCACGACACTCGAGCGTAACGACAACTAATAAGAACAGCAACGTTATAAGACCAAAGCTCCTAAATAGCATTACTGTTTCAGTGACAGAGCGTTCTCTGGAAAGCATGTGTGTGTCAGGCGGTGGACCTTGGCTTCCTCTTACGATATAAAGCGAGAGACATGCATGCTTCTAGCCCCCACAAATGATAAAACTCAAGTTTCTTGCACTTGGAAACTTGTCACCAATCATGTTAAGTGTGTTCAGACAAAACTACTGTAGGACAGCAGTAACTGCAGAGTTTGGACACTAGTCTATGATAAATTCGAAGTAATTTCTTTCAAGCTCATCTTTGACCACGTTTGGAGCCTCTTTTGACAGATTTCCTTGCACTGTAACTCGTAAATGAGCTTCTCTTAATTATTATTATTTTCTTAGCATGAGGTTTTGAACTTTAAAGTCGAAAACAATGCAGCTATTTGAACATTCCTTGGCATTTCTTCTTGAAAACACACTGTAGCCTAGCTTCCAAAGCTTAACTTTAACCAAAATAGGCCTTTCCCGGACCTCAAAAGCAACAATTTGCTGAAAATTCATTTAGTAGGGAATGCAAAACGGGATTCAATTGGTGATTTTTTATTTTATTTTTTTTGTTTTACTGAGCTTTTTGGTCTATAATCTAAGAGCAGTTTGACCTTTAGATTGCAGAAAGCATAATTTTGATACATATGCAGATATGCTCAACGAACAAACTTTTTGAGCAGTGAGCCAAATAAGAATCTTATGTCATCATGGACAAAATAATTGATTGTGAAAATATATTCTATGTTAACTTTTTTTTTCTTTTCAATAATAATAAAAAAGTCCTCCAAAAACCTTTTTTTTTTTTTTAATGAACCAAAAGAATTAGCTTCTCCACATTCACTTGCAACTTGCCCCTTTTAGTGTTTTCCTAAGAAATTTCTCGAGTGAAATATGACACGTATTTCTATCTTGTCAATAGATTGATCTTAATCGAGACGACGTTCTCACCAGCAAGGATGACATGAAATATAATATCAGAAAAATTGAGCGTCTTTTTCTCTGGAAATGCATGGTGGCTGGTTTACTAAGAAAAGTAACATCTAAACCACCCCAACAAGCATCCACACTCTCCCTCCAATTGTTTTTCCTACCTCCCTACTCTAGGAAAGCAGTTTACCTGATTTGTCAAATAAGACAAGAGATCTTTGACATTAATCTATGGGGTTTGTTTTGATGAATAATTGTGTACTTTGTTAATTTAATAAGTGGATTAAATAGCCTCATGATTAAGAATTCACTTGTCTTCTTCTGAGTTTTTGCATTGCTTGAAAAAACCAAGTGGGGGCAATGATGCATTCTATTATAATATTATATATATTCCCATGATTGAAGATAGTTGCCAACAATTACATTCTCCCATCCCTAGACTTGTGTATGCGGTCAAAAGATGGAATCTCTGCAAGAGAACTTATAAGAATTAATGTGTTCGCAATCTTCTGCTGATGCTATAATTCTTCATGGGATTGTTCTGAAATCTCGAAATATATTGTGCTCTCTGCAAACAAAAGGGATATGGTTTTATGGTTAGGGGTGACTACTGACTTCAAATGAGATATAAATACAAAATATAATGTTAAGTATCAATATAATAAGTTTAGAATTTTAATCTAATAAAATAAAGTTTATTATTGATGTATCATCTCTACGTGTGAAAACGTTGAAGAGCCGCCAAGTGAGAATACGGTTGACTTGGAATTTCAGAACCGTGAGGGAAGGTTCGAATTATTTTCTAAATTTTTTTTTAACTTTGTTCTATCTAAAAGATAAATATATAGCAGTGACCATGCATGATTGGACTTGGGCCCAAGACAGTCCGCCCATTTCTCAGTCCAATATTGGATTGGTCCAGCAGCCTTATGGGCTCTACTACGATGATGTTTACCATAATTCCTCGGACCCTATAAACTGCCAGCCACGTTGTCAAACTTTTGGAGAGAAACGCAGAATTGCATATGTGGTGTTTGTAATTGAGGATAGTCTGTTGATACCGGAGATACTCAATTGTGTGATTGTAATGGTGACAGAAAATATTGTTTTAATTTTGAGCTGTTTGAAGACTGACTCATCTAATTTTTCCAGTGTAATGTAATAGATAGGATCTTAATTAATTAATGATGGCTAATAAGAACAATGAACAAAATAAAAAGCAGTTTAAATGGGGACTTGCATGCACGTTCAATTCCTACACAATAAATTAATCGATTTCCTTGATTTGTAGGGAACCCATCTAGAGGTTCGTGTATTTGATGTTATTAAATGGTAAGATTGTGCAACATATATAATTATGAAATGTCGGAAAGATATTTATTAAAATGATGAAATTGTTTGTCAGGTGGACCCACCACTCTTGTCTTCTAGTATTAGTATTAGTACTAGTACTGGATTTAATTATAACCCTTTCTTCTTTGCTAATCTTCTCATTGATTTTTTTTTTTTTTTTTAAATATCGATTTTGTCCTTAAGTGTTTAACTCCCTCACCCTCTTCGAAACCTAGCCCTCTCCTCTGCCGCTGCACATCACTCTTTTTTCTTCTCTTCTATTTTCACCGCAAGTTACTCTTGGAATTTTCTTAGATTTTGAAAATAAATTTTAAGGTATGAGTGTCTATTTAAATATATTTGTTTATGCTTGTTCATCCTTAGAGAAAAAATAGTTTGGTTTGCGGTGGTGGGTTAAATGACTATCTACAACCGTTTGAAGAGAAAAGTAATCTTAGAGAACTGTGTGCATGTCTAAACAGTTCTCTAAGGCAGTTTTTCTCTTCACACGACTGTAGACAGCCATTTGGCCTTCTACTTCACCTTTGTGAACCCTTTTTGATAATTAAACGACTATGTACAGGTGCTAAGAGAACCAAACAGCTGTGTAGAGCCGTTTGGACTGCCCAACGGCTCTCCACAGCCATTTGGACTGCCCAACGGCTCTCCACAGCCATTTGGCTCCTCCATTACCTGTACAACCCGACCTCAAATATTTGTTAAATTATTTGTTTATTCATTAATATCAAAAACGATTGTAGAGAGTCATTAAAAGAGAAAAACAGCTCTACACAACTGTTTGAGTAATCCAACGGCTCTGTAAAACTATTTTCTCTTTCAAACGACTTTTTATAACCGTTTTACGTCACGTGCGAGAATGGGAGATGACAAGGGCATTTGAGTCATTTTTACATAAAGGGGGAATGGGAAAGGAAACTCCCTACTAGTACTACACTCAACAAAGCAAGAATCTTCATGGAACCTACCACTTCACCGCATCACTCTCTTCTGGTGGTCCAATACTTGTACCTACTCTCTTTATTGATCAAAAATAGGCAATCCTCCTTGTCATGTGCTCGCGCTCGTGCTCGCTCACTCTCTTTTAACCAATCAAACCGCTGTCCATGGTTTCCCCATTTCTTAGGAAGTAAACACGGGGAAGACACAAGGAAAACAAGGTCATGCCTTCTCTTCCTTCTCTTTCCCTCCTCCACTTCGTCTTCTTCTTCTTCTTCTTCACCGTCTTCGCCTCTGTTTCTTCAGACCGCTCGGACACTCCGCGAACCTTCATCGTCCACGTGTCCAAATCAGCAAAGCCCGCACTTTTCTCCTCCCACCATCGCTGGTACTCCTCCATCGTCGAGTCCCTTCCTCCTTCCCCTCACCCCGCCACCATCCTCTACACCTATAATCGCGCCGTCCACGGATTCTCCGTCCGTCTTTCCGCCTCTCAAGCCGCCAAGCTTCGCCACATCCCGGGTGTTCTCTCTGTTTTACCTGATCAAATCCGCCATCTCCATATAACCCACACCCCTGATTTTCTCGGCTTAGCTGATAACTTCGGCTTATGGCCTAACGCTGATTACGCCGACGACGTAATCGTCGGAGTCCTCGACACCGGAATTTGGCCGGAACGTCGAAGTTTTACAGATTCTGATCTGTCTCCGGTTCCGGCGAGCTGGAAGGGGGTTTGTGAGACCTCGCGTGAGTTTCCTCATTCGGCTTGTAACAGAAAAATTATTGGTGCTAGAACTTTCTATAAAGGTTACGAATCGTACTTGGAGAGACCCATTGATGAATCTGTCGAATCTAAATCTCCAAGAGACACGGAAGGCCATGGAACGCACACTGCGTCAACAGCCGCAGGATCTGTGGTTCAAAATGCAAGCTTGTTCCACTATGCTCAAGGTGACGCAAGAGGAATGGCCACCAAAGCTCGAATTGCTGCCTATAAGATCTGCTGGAAATTGGGTTGTTTCGATTCTGATATTCTTGCTGCTATGGACCAAGCGGTTGCTGATGGTGTCCATATCATCTCTCTGTCTGTTGGAGCCACTGGGCATGCACCTCAATACGACCACGATTCAATAGCAATTGGAACATTTGGCGCAGCACAGCATGGTGTTCTTGTGTCTTGTTCAGCTGGGAATTCAGGTCCTGGTCCATCTACAGCTGTCAACATAGCTCCATGGATTTTGACCGTGGGTGCTTCTACCGTTGATAGAGAATTTCCTGCAGATGTGGTTCTTGGGGACGGTAGAACTTTCGGTGGGGTTTCACTCTATTATGGTGATGAATTACATGACGTTAAGCTTCCATTAGTATATGCTGCTGATTGTGGAAGCAGATATTGCTATATGGGGTCTCTAGAATCATCGAAAGTGCAAGGAAAAATTGTTGTTTGTGATAGGGGAGGCAATGCCAGGGTCGAGAAAGGAAGTGCAGTGAAGCTTGCAGGTGGTTTAGGAATGATATTAGCCAATACTGAAGATAGTGGTGAAGAACTTCTCGCAGATGCACATCTTATAGCAGCAACTATGGTTGGTCAAACTGCAGGAGACCAGATTAAGCAGTATATAAATGTAAGTGAATATCCAACTGCAACCATAGTGTTCAAAGGTACTGTGATTGGCTCTTCGCCAGCTGCTCCAAAAGTTGCAGCCTTTTCAAGCCGTGGTCCAAATTTTCAAACACCTGAGATTCTTAAGCCAGATGTTATAGCTCCCGGTGTTAACATTTTGGCTGGGTGGACAGGGAAAGTAGGACCAACAGATTTGGACATTGATCGTAGAAGGGTTGAGTTCAATATAATATCAGGTACCTCAATGTCTTGCCCTCACGTTAGTGGAATTGCAGCTTTACTTAGGAAAGCTTATCCAAAATGGTCTCCTTCTGCTATAAAATCTGCCCTGATGACAACAGCTTATAATGTGGATAATGCTGGGAAGAACATCAGGGATCTTGGAAGTGGGAAAGAATCAACCCCATTTATTCATGGGGCTGGACATGTGGATCCCAACAGGGCTCTCAACCCTGGGTTGGTTTATGATTTGGATACCGATGACTATTTAGCATTCTTATGCTCAATTGGGTATGATTCTAAGCGAATCTCGGTTTTCACTAGAGAGCCTCTTAGTTTGGATACTTGTGCAGGGAGATTAACTAGTCCGGGTGATTTGAATTATCCATCTTTCTCCGTGCTATTTGATTCCAATAAGGATTTAATAAAGCATAAACGAGTTGTGACTAATGTCGGAAGCAAAGTTGATGCCGTTTACATTGTCACAGTGAATGCTCCCCCTGGTGTTGAAGTGAGTGTCTCTCCCAGTAAGCTTGCGTTCAGTGCTGAAAATCAAACACAAGCTTATGAGGTTACATTTGCCAAAGGAGTTGGGTATGCTTATTCTGCAAGCTACGGATCAATTGAGTGGACTGATGGAATTCACCACGTCAGAAGCCCCATTGCAGTTCGTTCTCTTGGTGGGTTCGCAGCATCCATTTGAATTTCATTCTCAGTTTGTTGGTTGTCTTTGTAATTTTCCTATTGGCCTGTTGTACACTACGAAGTACATGCTAGCTTTCCTGCGTAAGGCATTTCTCATTCATGGCTATGGAGTTGTAGATGAAATGGCTTCAAATAATTTGTGGAACTCAAACTAGACATGGTGATTTGACTTGAAATGCATACCATATGTACTATTTCTGGATTTATGTAGTAACTTTGCAGGTACATCATGTTATAAATGTATGCTCCCGTGTGGATATCATGCTTAACAAGACCTGTTTTGAAACTAATAAGGTCATATGTGAACACACTCTTTTATTTTCGGGTATGTTCCCAATTCTGTGGAAAGCAGACTAAACACTTCCAAAGATCGAGGCCTGATTTTCGGCCTCCGAATCACTTTCAGTCACAAACAGAGCCATTTTTGTTTTTGGATAATAGAGCTATAGATGTCCTCAATTCTCAGCTCCTTTTAGTCGTTTCTAAAAGTAACAATTCTTAATGGAAACTGGAAGTCTTCGTCTAATTGCATGTCCAAAAATGAAATAAGCTTGAATCGTTATGTTCTCCTACGGACGGTCCACTTTCAATTTTCACTAAACCAGTGGAAAAAAATTTGGAAAATAAAACAAGAATCTATTGAACCAGAAGATTCATGATGCAGTCGCTTTTCTTGGCAATTAGCTTTGAAGCATGATATGATAACCAAGAGGCTTCACGTCATGCATATGAGTTGAAGATACAGAGCTTTCGGAGTATGCAGATCCATTTTCTAGAGCAGACTTGGGCCAAGTTTAGAGAGTTTGTTTGACAAGGTCACATGAGGTTTGTTTGGCAAACGATGATAACTGAAGGACTAGATCTAGGACCGTGGATGCAAACCCCTTCCAAACCAACCCATTAGATGTGACCCAACAACACAACACAGAAACCTTCACGTGATTGAAAATAGTCCGTGCAATTTGAGGTAACTTTAAATGAAAGACATCACTATGGTACAATAATTCCAACTAAAGGTAACATGATGGGGCTTTATTCCCGTATTGGGACAAGACAAGAAACAAAAAGGCCAAAAAAGACAACTGGGATTTCTCCAAATTGTCAAAGTACTTGTAATTCTCCCACTCACTGCTGTCTGCAACCGTAAGTACATGAAAGTAAATTCATAATCAAGCTAGCTACCATAACACAGAAACAAAGAAAGAAAAGTAAAAGTTGGCTTTTAATCAATGTAATTAATCAAAATTCTTTTTTTCATTTTTTTAAAATTTTTTCCTTCATATTTCTTCTTTTCTTTGCCTTTTTCTTTTCCATTACAACTATATATATCTTAAAAGCAGCAATGAAAAAGTATGCTTCCATTTGATTTGTATCCTGAAACCTTTATAAATATGTTGGTATTGTTTTATGTTTCTTTCCATCTAAGTCGTTGAGATTGGGTTAAAGGAGAACAGGGAAGCCCATCGATGCATTTGAATTGTGCATCGTGGTCGATTCGTTGTCCATAACTAAAACATGGGCAGGTTTTGTTTGGGCTCTACCATCTTTAGAGTGGCAGGGTCCTTGTCTTGGCATGCGAGACACGTGCTTCAATCCATAAGTGGCAAGTCCCTGTCCAAGCATCTTTAGTGCTTCAAAATGGTGGGTCTCACCACAATTTTGCTTCATTTCTGCACACTCACGCCGAAGTCACTCAAAATGTTTCAGCTGCAATTCGTGCCCCTTACAATTATAAACTACTTTCTGTCCATAAATTTTAATCTCTTTTTGCTTGATGTACAAGTATCCCTAATCTCTCCTCTCTCGACATAAATATCAATCTCATATTTGGAAAACTTAAGGTTAATATCTGGTCCTCCAACAGACTTTTATGAATATGAATGGTTTGGCTACATATAGCCAGCCAATCCCATGGCACTTTATGATTAATTTCAACACATGAAATGCAATTCTTATTGACTAGCTAGCAAAGATTTGTGAGCTGTTCATTCGAAAAAAACTGTATGGTTCGTATATATGTATGGCAAAGGGTCCACGTCCACTCAATTGCTGTAAAAATCCTTAATTCATTGTGGTTCCCCACTGATCTCTCTCTCTCTCTCTCGGTATCAGAAAGTACTGGCACAGTCATTAACCACAGGCACAAGGACGGTGGTGGTGTAGGGAGAAGCAATTAATTGATCGCGAAGAAAACGACGTCGTTTTCTAATGTTGATATTTGATTCTCGATCATCTCTGTCTTCGTGGTCGGTGCTTGTTGGATTATTTGTTTAAGAAATTGAAATCGAAACGCTCTCATTTTCTTGGTCAAGATTTTGTACTAGACTGGACTTCTCTATACTTTGATTTCAGAGTGCCACGCTAGCTCTTTTCCTCCTCTCCTTTCTTTCTTTCAAACTACAAGATTTTCTGAAGTCAGCCTCATTAATGTCATTAATTAATTATTTGATCAATATATATATATATATATATATATATATATATATTTATATATATTTGATGGAATATGATATTATAACATGCCTTATTACTTATGCTTATTGGAATTTGTCTTTGAATATATACATGTATCTTCCAATTACCACAAGCCAATATTGAAGATGGATCTATATTAGTATTGGTCCATAATTTGAACAAATCTATATTCAAAACATAAGATAAGAAATTAGCAGACATGAAAGTTTCATTACATTTCTTCCAAAGGTAAAACTTTGTTTAAAAAATAATTATTTGGGAGTAATTATTTATATGATTGTTATTAACTAACATGAGTGTTCAAAAATTTACAAATATAAATTAGTCATAATTGTAAAGTATTTTTTTCTAAATAATCAAGAGTGTTTAACGGTTTGTTAATGCCATTTGGGACTTTGCTTTTCTTCTCTGGCTCTCTTTTAATTTGTTTTTATTTCTCTGACTTTGATTTATTCGCGTTGAGTTGAAAGTCTCTACCTAACAACCAAACTTTTTTTTTTTTTTTTTTTCTTCTGTGTTGAATGTAACTGTGTGAACAATTTTTTTCCTTTTCTTAATTCAACTACTGATAATAATAATTAAGACTATATTCTCTTGCGTTCAGATTTCAAATTGAGTGTAAAATAGCATTTTCCATGAATATAAAAAATTAAATTGTAGGTCAATGTTTGTAAAAGTGCAGAAACCTCTAACAATTCCAACTTTAATTTATTGTCCATATGAATCTTCTTCTTCTTCCTCCTCCAAATAAAGATTCCACGTTTATATGTTGGAACCTTTGTTTTCCTCGTACGATATCTAATCAAACTTTCCAAGCAATTTACGTAATAGTAATTAATTGATAATACCAATTTCAATTTGATTGCCTCAAGGAATATATATATATATATATATATATATATATATATATATATATATATATATATATATTGCCTTAATAAGTCCAACATCCCTTTTGAATATATGTATGATGATAACTTGGTCCTCCTTGCATATTCCTTCATTTTAATTATAACACAATATCGATTAAGATTAGTATTGACCTAAATTAAGTCAAGTGTCAAGATGGGCATCATTAATTCTTTTAATTATATCTATCCCATGTGGCATGTATATATATAGAACAAATTGATCCATTGGTTTAATAAGTGTAAACCTTAATCCATCTTAAAAAGCTATACAGAGAATTCAATTAATTATTTGCATAAATTAGAGTGTTGGTCATCTTAGGTCTTAACTCTTAAGCACGATTATTCTTATGGCTGCCGTTGACCGTAGGAAGTTGTAATGTTTATCTCTAAAATTTCTTGACAGAGGGAGAGCGGAATATGATACATAGGAATAAGGAGCAAAAAATCAAGAAAGAATACTAGAGGAAGTTTCATAGAGATTAGGATTAAGCACTTTTGGGCTGGCGGCTGATGGGCAGTGATTGCATTAGGCAAATGAATTGACAACAAGAGAAAAGAACATAAATAAATGAGGTTAACTAATATATCTATGACAAATTAAAGAATTAGGATAGATTGGATTTCCCCACGGCTTAAATTTGCCAAATCTTGAATAGTTTTTTTTTATGTAAAATGAGTTCTACCTTCACTTTAATTTGCAATACATGATTTTTATTGCCACTTGGTAAGCAAAGTGTTGCCCAGAATGTCCTCACACTATGATGTGAGAGCATTGGTTCGCAGTGGCCCCCTTTATTACGCATTACCATCGCCATTACAGTAGTAAGCACCAAACCTGCTATTATTGATACATAATGAAATATTTGGCCGTATATAGAAAAAAACTTGCATCGTCTTGCAAGTAACTAGACTAGAAGAAATAAGATGTGTGGCAATAATAGAAATTGGATCTCCTGCAGTAACTGCACGGGTACAGTCGGCTGCAGACCGTTCGATCGGTGATAACTGTGCAGTTTACAGAGATTGAACGGACTGCAATTGATTGTACAATTGTAGAGTCGTACACTGATTGCAGTAGATTTGGGTCCAGCAATAAATCTCTACCTGCAACCAAAAGAAAAATGTTAGAATAAATGTGTGGCAATGGTGACAGATTTTGTTGCAGAAGATGAGACTTGTAGCTGCTGCTGTGTCATCAATCTGTATGCATGGGCATTCTATTCAATTGAAGGACAAGCATGCGCTCTAATATATAGATTCGTTGATTCTGGAATTATGGCAATTAACTCAGTGCATGCGCCCTTGGCTTGATACCAGATCCAAAGTTAGGATCAACAAAAAAGAAATTTTCAGGGCACGTGCTTTTGCAAATGATTATGCCAAGAAATCTATGCCTTTCACTGGTCCAGGTACAGACTGTACATATCATAATAATATATTAAATATTGGAAAAAATATTTGATCATCTCATCGATCGTATCTCTCTCTCTGTCGATTAAAAAAAAGAAAAACAATTGCCACGTTTATTTAATGATACAAAAATCACACAATATAATTCTATTAGATCATCCCACTTAATTAAAAAGATGTGATAGTGCTAAGAAAGTAGCTAGATAGTTTAAGTATAATGTTCGCCCCAACTCGAATTATATCTAAATCTATAATTCAAAACTAGTGCTAGTGCAGATTGATGATGCACTTCGGATATATATTTTTTTTTTCTCTACAAGAGAATGTTATCAGATAAAGATAAGATCATAAAGAAAATGAAATTGATGACTTACTTATATGGGGAACCTTCTCTTGCATATCATACAAGCATATTTGTGTGTTTTTTTACTATTAGATAAAAAATATTATACTTTTTCATTAAAAATATTACAAGAATGATGATTTGAGTTACAACCTAATTAATATTATAGAAGATAGACTGAATTAACTTTTCTGCATTTCCAGTTTATTTTTAAAGAGTATATATATATATATATATATATTTTTTTTTTTTTTTTGATTGATCTGGTAGCTCCAGAATTGCAAGAACATAATTTGACATGTCACGGACCTCCTGTGTTGGTTGTCTGCAGAGTCTGTACTAGATACTTGATGGCTTTGGAGAATCCAGAGTGATAGGACACAATTGCCATTTTAAAAGAAGACAAGGGCATACGTGTATTTTGAACAACAGAGCGCCTACTTTCCCTTTGGCATAGCTCAACACCGCGTCTTTTCCTTGGAAGCGTTTTGACTCAGCAGCCCAAATAAGAAGTCAAAATCAAAAAAAATAAAAGAGAGTGATTCACAGGTATTAATTTTGAAAAACGTGTGGACGGTGAGAATCATGGCAGCTCCCTTTTCACTCTCTCAATTATTTATATGTAATCTGTTCTAACTCTTTCCACTCCAACAAATCAGCATAGCTTCTCAATTTCTCATCTCTGCAAAAGAAGCCGAGCCCACAACTGAAAACAGAGTTCCACAGAGGAAGACAGAGAGAGAAACAGAGTGTAGAGTGAGAACAGAAGATGGCTCTTGTAAAAGAAATCATGGGTTCTTCGTTGATGGAGAGATGCTCATTTGTTTCTTCTTCAAAAGTGCTTCTAAGTCATAGATTTCATCAGAAGCAGAACCAGTTTTTGATGAGCCCTGTTTTAACATCTTTGGATGATAGAAAAATGACGAGAACGATGAAGGGTGTTAAGGGTCCTGTTGCAGCTGTTAGTGAGGATTTGTTCAAGGCTTCTCCTTCTGTGCCTGCTGAGAAACCAGTTAAATTCAGAGTCACAGCTGTGGTGACAGTGAAAAACAAGATCAAGGAGGATTTAAAAGGGACCCTTGTGAAGCATTTGGATGCTTTCACAGACGGAATTGGCAGAAATGTCGTTCTGGAGCTTATCAGCACCGAGATAGACCCAAGTAAGACTCTTTTTTTTTTTTTTTTTTTCTGTTTGTGGGTGGGTCAGAAATGTTAATCGCTTAAAAAAAAAATATCATTTTTGCAACCTAAAAGATTTTTTCTGCTTCTGGGTATGCCAGAATCTTAACAATTTATTTATAAAATGGTAACTTTTTGTGGTGCTCTAAAGAAATTGTTTGATTTGGCTAGTTTCCTCCGTCTGGGCAAATGTCAAAAAGTCATAGTCTTCTGATTTCCCATTCTAATTTAGATCCTCTGAATTGTGTTTAAATCTTATATTAATGGATTCTTTGTTAATTTTCTATGGTGTAGAATCGAAGCAACCAAAGAAGAGCAATGAAGCTGTGCTAAAGGATTGGTCAAAGAAATCCAATATTAAAGCAGAGAGGGTCAATTATACAGCTGAATTCATTGTGGACACAAATTTTGGGGTTCCTGGAGCTATCACAATGACAAACAAACACCAGAAAGAGTTCTACTTAGAAAGTATAACCATTGAAGGATTTGCCGCTGGCCCGGTTCATTTCCCTTGCAACTCATGGGTTCAAGCCAAGAAAGATCATCCTGCAAAGAGAATATTCTTTTCTAACAAGGTGAGCTCTCATGAAACTTTGATTATTTTCAAGATCTTATTAAAACCTTAAAAGACTTTGTCAATGGCTTTGATTTTCTATTTTCTCAAGGGGGATCAGATCTCACTTTGAAGAATTGAAAAGGGACAAATAAGGAGAGATTTTTAAATAATTTATCTATAATAATTTAGCGTGGTGGGACTCGCAACTGCATTGCCAACTTGATGAATCGAAAATTGAAATTATTAAATTTTTAGTGCCATCTGATCTTGGTGATTTGGAGAGTTGAATATGAAAATCCCCATGAGTTCTGAAATTTTTTATATGCATTGCATGGGCCCAAGGACCTTTAAATTCCATCAACTGCCCGCAGAAGCTAGACCCAACTGGGAAAATGATAGATATCTTCTTTTGTGGCACTAATTTAACTCAATAGCTTTACTCATTTTCTTTATAATTTATTTGAGCAGCCATATCTGCCAAACGATACACCAGCTGGGCTAAGATTATTGAGACAGAGGGAGCTGAACAATCTGAGAGGAGATGGCAAAGGCGTTAGAAAATTATCTGACAGAATATATGACTACGATGTATATAATGATTTGGGGAACCCGGACAAAGGACCTGAGCTTACAAGACCAACCCTCGGAGGATCTGAAAAGTATCCTTACCCAAGACGGTGTCGTACCGGCCGAGCCCCAACCGATACAGGTAAGCGGCGGCAACTCTCTGTTCAGATTATGAGGTTGCCTAAATAGAACACAATAATTCACCAAGTGTTTTTGATTTTGATTGCATGGAACCGTACAGATTTGACTGCAGAGAGTCGAGTGGAGAAGCCAGTGCCTATGTATGTTCCGAGAGATGAACGATTTGAAGAATCTAAGCAAACGTCAATCTCTATTATGAGACAGAAAGCGCTGTTACATAACTTAATCCCTGCGTTAAAGGCCAGCGTTTCTGCTGAAAACCAGGACTTCAATGAGTTCTCAAATGTTGATGGCCTCTACAGTGAAGGCCTTCCCATTAAATTGCAAGATGAGCTCATAAAGAAGCTTCCATTGCCAAAAGCGGTGAGCAAGCTCCAAGAATCTAGCCATGGACTCCTTAAGTATGACACACCCAAGATCATTTCCAGTGAGTATCTCCGTTTGAATGAACTAGTAGTAAATAACTCTACTGTTATCTTTCTTAGTTCTAAACCAAAGAAATATGTCAAAATGTAGTATAGATTGATTTACTTTTTAAGGTTTACTGTGGTAGAATAATATTTTCTATTCCACGTCTTTTAAATTTTAAAATTTTTATTAATTACTTAATTTCAGAATCAACAAAAAAAAAATTAACATAAAATATAAGATACAAGATATTATTTGGAGTTGCTTGCTTGCTACTTTTATGTAAGTGAAAGTGGGGTTAGGCCAATAACAATAGGAACTTCAAAATTATTGATTTGACCTTTGAAAATTATTAAGCAGAGAGCATGACTTGGTCGGTGGAATAAGGTTTCCCACTTACCAAAACCTTTGGCCATCAATGTTGGATAAATGGAAGCCAGATGGGACACTTGGATCAGAAGCTTCACGAGAATTGATCCTCTTTATTATTATATTATATACGAATAGTAATATCACCTAGCACTTGCACAGCCAAATTAGCATCTAATGCTTAATTTTCAATGCTTTCCACGAAGGAATAATAAAACTAATAGTATAACCAAATACTTTGTCTTACTCAGTTGAATCTAAGTAAAGGTGATGTTTTTTGTTTCAACTTTTTCCTATTAAAACTAATCATGCGATTCATGTGCAGAGGACAAGTTTGCTTGGTTGAGAGATGACGAATTTGCCCGCCAAGCTCTCGCCGGAGTTAACCCTGTTAACATGGAGAGGCTGAGAGCTTTCCCACCTGTGAGCAAGCTTGACCCTGAAATTTATGGTCCACAAGAATCTGCCCTTAAAGAAGAGCACATTCTAGGCCAACTTAATGGCATGACTGTGCAACAGGTACCCATCAAAATCAAAATCCAACCGCAAATCCAAATCCTATGAACTTTTAGCTGATTCTGTATGATGTTGGGATTTTGCAGGCAATAGAGGAAAACAAACTGTTTATCATAGATTACCATGATGTCTACCTTCCATTTCTTGATAGAATAAATGCTCTAGATGGTAGAAAATCTTATGCAACAAGGACGATTTTCTTCTTGACACAAGCCGGAACTCTCAAGCCTATTGCCATTGAACTTAGCCTCCCACCTTCAGGACCCAGTTCACGGTCAAAACGCGTAGTTACACCTCCAGTTGATGCTACAAGCAATTGGATGTGGCAGCTCGCCAAGGCTCATGTTTGTGCCAACGACGCTGGTGTTCACCAACTTGTTAACCATTGGTAAGCAAAGCAAATCAAATCAAACCCAGCCCCCATTCTTCCCTAAAATCAAAAATGCATTACGACTTGAATCAATTGGAATAGGAAAGTGGGCAATAATTAATTTGAAGTGGGGTTTTTTGCTGTATAGGTTACGCACACATGCCTGCATGGAACCATTTATATTGGCTGCCCATAGGCAATTAAGTGCAATGCACCCTATATTCAAGCTGTTGGATCCTCACATGAGATACACTCTGGAAATCAATACCATGGCTCGCCAAAGCCTAATCAATGGAGATGGAATCATTGAGTCATCCTTCACCCCTGGGCGCTATGTCTTGGAGATCAGTTCTGCAGCTTACAAACACTTCTGGCGCTTTGATCAAGAGGGCCTCCCTGCAGATCTCATCCGCAGGTAAACATTTGGACCATAAATTGAAAAGAAGCCATGACATGGACTATAACTGTTGTTTGCTTCATTTGGTGTATACAAATTAGGATCTAGATTACCTATGATTGATTATAGTATAGTGGCTGATTGACTATTCCTTAGCTATCAGATTAGACTATATGGTCCATCAACTAATTGATCTAAAAAGCTAACGAATTGTCTTTTTAACAATTAGAATGCAATCAACTGCATGCAATCTTTGTTCACACAAATTGCAAGTGAATTTAATATCCCACTTTCACCAATGAATGCAGGGGAATGGCAGAAGCTGACCCAACACAACCCTATGGTCTAAACCTCCTGATCCAAGACTACCCTTATGCAAACGATGGGCTTATGATTTGGTCAGCAATTGAGAACTGGGTGCGCACCTATGTGAACCATTACTACCCAAACTCAGCTCTCATCTACAATGACAAAGAGCTACAAGCTTGGTATGAGGAGTCAATCAAAGTGGGCCATGCAGATCTTCAAAACGAACCCTGGTGGCCCACACTGAACACCAGCGATGACCTTGTCTCCATACTCACCACCCTGATCTGGACTGCCTCCGCCCAACATGCTGCCCTTAACTTTGGGCAATATCCTTACGGCGGCTACGTGCCAAATCGTCCACCGGTGATGAGAAGACTACTCCCAGAAGAAGATGACCCAGAATATGCAGTTTTCCAAGCAGACCCACAGAAATATTTTCTCAATGCATTGCCCAGCGTTATCCAAGCTATAAAATATATGGCAGTGGTTGACTTGCTCTCTACTCACTCGCCCGACGAGGAGTACATCGGAGAGCGACAGCATCCGTCGACATGGTCCGGTGATGCTGAGATCGTTGAGGCATTTTACGGCTTCTCGGCGGAGATCGGACGGATAGAAAAGGAGATTGAGAAAAGGAACTGTGATCGGACGCTCAGGAACCGTTGTGGGGCAGGGGTCATACCATACGAGTTACTGGCACCTAGCTCCGAACCTGGCGTTACATGTAGAGGGATTCCAAATAGTGTGTCTATATGACAAGTTAATAACCCAAACAGTTAGGCTCGCGTCTTTAGTTTTGAGAGATATTTTGGGTGGTTTACCACATAGCAGCGCTCAGTTTGTACCTATATTGATTAGATTAGATAGTTTGCCTTGGAAACCTAGGCATGCATGTATAGGCTGTATAAACTTGAAGGGTGTCACATATATTTATTGGCCCTTGTTTTAAATAAATATTAGTTTCATGATACGATAAAATAAAACTATCCAAGGCGTGGGAGGATGCGGATGCTGATGCTCATACTGTGGCCTTATAAACTATTCTCTCGGGTTGAACTTTCTGCATGCATCTGCATACTTGTCTCATTTTGAATTAGATTAGATTAGAGCCTGAAAGCTCATATTGAGACAAAAGCATCTTTGCGTCATTTTGACGACTGCACACGCAAACAAGACCTTTAGTTCTTCTTCTTCCTTTAATGTGACCTTAGTTTTTGCTTTAGTACATGATATTTTATTTTGAATATGATATACAATTTTTGCTATTATTATGAAAATAGCATGAATTTTGCGAGGGCCAAAGAGTAATTTAAGCTTTTCGATTTTCGTCTTTTAAAATCTTTCAGAGAACTAATTAATATTTTCAGCAACTATATGGACACGAGTAATTATTTTAGTGCTATTATCATGTGATTAGGTACGTGATTTGACTTCCTTCTATGGCTTTATTGGTTGATTTGTTATGATTTGCTGCTGAATGTAGTTGCCCCAAAGTTGGATTAGTGTTTTGCAAATAAAATTTATTGCATGGGTTTAATTGGAAAATTAATTACCGGTGACAGAACATGAAGAAACAAAGTCAAGTACGTAAGAAACCACCTTTGTTTCAGTGACAACGACGACGACAAATGGACAGCTCCATTTCATTTCATGTGTAGTTGATTAATATGAGTTACGTCATTATAACTGCAACTATAGATCGAAAAATATCTGGGTGGTGTCTCATATTCTGTCTTGAAAGAGCAGCCATGCTTGAACTTTGAAAGTTATTCGGCCCATCTAGTAGGAGTACTAGTATTTTCAACGGAAAATATTGATCCGCACTTCTAAAAGATGAAATTTCAATTTATCTTATCACCAATTATGTAACTAACATCTGCGTTTCATTAATTGCGTCTATATACAGCCCTTCCGTTTGAGTATTACATTACATTTCTCACAAGAACAACCCACTTCCACTATGTCAATAGAATTACAACCTTTTAGTTGGCTTTCTCATGCAGCCGCTTGGTTCATAGCCTTGGCCGCCATCCTCTTCCTCCTCCGCCTTCGCCATCGCAGCGGCAGATCAAACCTCCCACCGGGCCCAAAACCATGGCCTATCATTGGCAACCTCAACCTCCTCGGCCCACTTCCCCACCGATCCCTCCAGGCTCTCTCCCAAAAGTATGGGCCGATCATGCATCTAAGGTTGGGCTCAGTGCCATTCGTGGTCTGCTGTTCCGCCGAAATGGCCAAGGCCTTCCTTAAAACCCATGACCTCAACTTTGCTACCCGGGCAGAAACCGCCGCAGGAAAGTACACAGCCTACGACCACTCCGACATTCTCTTGGCCCCTTACGGCCCGTACTGGCGCCAGGCCCGCAAGATATGCGTGATGAATCTCTTCACTGCCAAAAGCATGGAGCTGTACGAGTATATCAGACAGGAAGAGAGGGATGCTATGCTAGAGCAACTCTTTAACTCTGCAAATACACCCATCACGCTCAGGGATTATATTTCCACCTTGAACGTCAACGTTATTAGCCGCATGGTGTTGGGGAAGAAGTACGTAGAAAATGATGAAAACGCCGTCGTTACTCATCGAGAGTTCAACGAGTTGATACAAGAGTATTTCGTGCTGAATGGGTTTGTCAATGTTGGTGACTTGATACCTTGGGTTGGTTTCTTGGACTTGCAGGGTTTGGTTAAGAGAATGAAGGCTTGGCCTAAGAAATTTGATAGGTTCTTGGAGCATGTGTTGGACGAACACGTTGAAAGAAGAAAAGGGGTGAAAGATTGCGTTGCCAATGACATGGTGGATGTGCTTTTGGAGGTTGCGGAAGATCCTAGTCTTGAGGTCAAACTTGAACGCCATAATGTCAAAGCATTGACGCAGGTAATTAAATACCACTATTTTTCTTTACTTACTACTTGTTTGTTCTCAATTTTTTCTGTAAACTAGATGGATCAATGCACCTTAAGATCAATCCAACGCCTTATTTTAGCAATTGCAAGAATTTTGAGTACAAGTAATCCACACATAGGCATCATATTTAAATGGTTGTATATCCACAGGATCTTATTATAGGTGGGACAGAGACATCTCAAGTATCCATAGAATGGACTATGTCTGAGCTCTTGAAGAACCCAGAGACCATAAATAAGGCTAGAGAAGAGTTAGATACGGTGATAGGAAGAGAAAGATGGGTTGAAGAGAAGGACGTTGGTAACCTACCTTACATTGAGGCAATTGTGAAGGAATCATTGAGGTTGCACCCTGTTGTCCCAATATTGGCACCCAAGGAAGCTCGTGAGGATTGCAATGTTGCTGGGTATGACATTTCCAAGGGGACTCAATTGCTTGTGAACGTGTGGTCTTTAGGTAGGGACCCTTCAGTGTGGGAATACCCTAATGAATTTCGCCCTGAAAGGTTCCTAGGCAAGGACATTGATGTGAAAGGGCATGACTTTGGGTTGCTGCCATTTGGGGCTGGTAGAAGGATGTGCCCTGCTTATAGTCTTGGTCTTAGGGTAGTTCAAGCAACAGTGGCTAACCTGTTGCATGGGTTTCAATGGAGATTGACTGGTAACATGAAGGCTGAGGACTTGAAAATGGAGGAAACTTATGGCCTCTCTACTCCAATCAAAGAGCCACTCAAGGTTGTGGTTTACCCTAGACTTCCATTGCATCTTTATTCCAACTTAGTATGATCAGTTATTAAGCTTTTCTCTGTAATTAGGAACTCAAGTTGTTTATTGAAGTTCTTCTGCTGAGACCTGTGAATTTGCAAAATCTTTCTCTTTTTTAGATTATATATATGGGAAGTTTAACTGACCCCAAATAAAATTTGGGTTAAATATTTCATTATATATGGACCAATATAATTACGACAACAGGATTAAAAATTGAACATACTTATTTATTTAACTTGTATTACACAATTTTGATTAATTATAAATCAACCCCATTAATTTTAAAAATTTTATTTTCTCATCCCTCCTTGCATCCTTTCGCATTCTGTTTCTCATCCCTCATCCCTTTCGCATTCTGTTTCTCATCCCTTTCATTACAACTAGCTTTATTGTTTTGGAAGCTACATCTTTCTCCCACCCCCTTTACCATCTCTGAAGCTAAAGCCACATTTTTGCATGAGCATTATCCCTTTAGGTTTAACGTTGGGACTTGATTTTGGACTAAAAATATTAACATTTTTTTAAATAGATTAGATTTAATTTTTTAAATAGATATTATCCCTTTAGCTAAAGCCTATACGTGGTTCTAATCAAGTTAGTAGTTTTTAAATAGATTAGACTTGATTTTAACAATAAATAAGTTTAATTTATAAATTTTTTAAAAAAGAAATATAATCTAAATACAGCAATAATTTATTTTAACAATAATTTATACCTTTGTATCTTAATCTAATCATTGTATAACTTAAATAAAGCAAAAATTTATTATGATCCTCTTTCACCTTATAAAAATAATTTTTTATGTGATATAAAAATAACTTTTAAAAGTTATTAATAATGACAACTAATATCTGTTAAAGTTTTTTAGTTAAACATAAAAAATATACATAGAATGTTTGTATATTGTAAAAGAAAGATAAATCTTAAGAATATTATAATTTAATATAAAATTACATTAGTTACTTTAGATAAAGAAAATTATATTAATTAATTAAAGACTTTCATTGTCTCTCCTAACTCTAGTTCTTAGAACCAAATTTACTTTTTTCATATTTTTCTCCCTTTCATTTCCTTCCCCTATAGTCTTTTCTCACAATGAAACTATATATCAGTGTGTGTGCGTGTGTTGTGTGTGTGTGTGTTGTATGTGTGTGTGTAAAAAAAAAAAAAAAACCTTTTAAAATAAATAGTTATGTAAATATAAAATTATTTTAAAATTTTATTTTAATTAGATTGTATTGTTATTGACATTGCAATTGGCTTGAATTAGTATATGTGTAAATTAATTTATGAAAAATAAATTATTGTTGTATTAGATTATATTTTTTAAAAAAATCTATAAATTAAACTTATTTATTATTAAAATCAAGTCTAATCTATTTAAAAACTACTAACTTGATTAGAACCACGTATAGGCTTTAGCTAAAGGGATAATATCTATTTAAAAAATTAAGTCTAATCTATTTAAAAAAATGTTAATATTTTTAGTCCAAAATCAAGTCCCAACATTAAACCTAAAGGGATAATGCTCATGCAAAAATGTGGCTTTAGCTTCAGAGATGGTAAAGTGGGTGGGAGAAAGATGTAGCTTCCAAAACAATAAAGCTAGTTGTAATGAAAGGGATGAGAAACAGAATGGCAAAGGGATGAGAGGGGAAACAGAATGCGAAAGGATACAAGGAGGGATGAGAAAATAAAACTTTTAAAATTAATGGGGTTGATTTATAATTAATCAAAATTGTATAAGGCAAGTCAAATAAATAAGTAGGTTCAATTTTTAATCATGTTATTATAATTATATTGGTCCATGTAAAATAGGATAATTTAACCAAAACTTTACTTGGGATCAGTTAGACTCCCCTTATATATATATATATATATATATATATATATATATATTTATAGAGAGAGAGAGAAGTCTAATTGACCCCAAATAATAAATAAGGTTAGACTACTCTATTTTATGTGGCTTAATCATGATCATTAATAGTGCAATAGATAGTAAAAATAACTTACTTTTAACTTAAATATCTAATTTTATTTTTTTTTTAAATTGAACCACATAAGTATTAAAATTTACATAAAATCTTACATTCATTTTATTTTTTTTTATTCTTATCCTCCTCACTCCCTTTCCCCCTCCCCCCTCATATCTCCCATTTATTTCTCTTCAAGCACAAGAGAAAAATCACATACTCAAAAATTAAAAAGAAAAAAAGCAACTAAAAAACAAAAATAATTATCAAAGCTATCAGTTACAATTTTTTTTATCTAACACTTGTAGCCATTTTTTATTTGCAAATAATATTTTCCTTCAATAAAAAAAAATCTTTTTTTTTAGATGGGAAATAAAAAAAATTTCTTCTTCCTCACACAAACACTAATCTATATTTTTCATTTTTTTTTTAGTGACAATTCACAAAAAGAGGTTAAATCAAAATGAGAATTAAAGTATTTTTTTCAATAATTGCTCAACTCAAAATCAAAACTTTTACATTTAATCTCTTTAAAATATTAATATTTAATTATAAATAGGGAGTATTATATATATAAAATTTTCTTTAAGAATTGTCTTAACTCTCGAGTTATAGTTGGAGAGGGAGAAGTTAGAAATTTTAAATGATAACAATTATATTTTAATAATATAATCCAAATAATATATTAAAAAAATTGTTTTGATTTAAAATATTTTGAGAATTACACTTTAAGTTATCTTCAACATTTATCAATAAGTATAAATATATATATATATATATATATATATATATATATATATATATATATATATATATATTAGATTAGGTACATTTCTCTTTTTTTATCACATATAAAAAGTTCATTTCATTTGTGAATTAATGTTAATTATTGTTAGTAAAACTCGTAAAGGAGTAGTATAGTTTTAAATTTTGAAAAAAGATAATGAAAAAGTGAAAATAAGATTTCAAGAGAAAGATTCCACCTTAGATTTTACTATTGAAGAATGAAGATGCATGTTATGTGAAAAGAAAAACAAAATAATATTTTTTTTTAAAATTAAATATATTGATTAAAATATATTAAAATATTTTTTAATATATTAAAATAAATAAATACTTCTTTTAACACTTAAACCTAGTATTGATATGTTTTTAATTCACTGTAGTATCTTAGATTAGATAATTGGTACTCGTTCAGCTCCTTCTAAACCCAAAATATATCTTGATTATTTAAAAATCTTTCTTTCAATAAATTTAAATCATTAAAAACATGTTTTAATTATTGCAAAAATTAAGATAATCACATAAAGTATTAACAAGTTGTACAATTAAATTCAAATAAAAAAATAGTTATACCATGAAATCACACACACATACATAGATATATGTATATGTATTTGTATATGTATATGTATGTATGTGTATGTATATATATATATATATATATATAAACACTATTATCATAGCTAGACAATATTTATAAAATTCTTCAATAAGAATTTGCCACAAAATTTAGAGATTTTGCTTAGAAACTTTATACTAATAAATTTCAAAATATTTCAATTGATATAGTTCATACTCAATATAACTAAATTTAGTTAAACTATCAAATTAATAAGCATGACACTTGTTATTATTGAAAACATATATTAAGTGTGGTCTTAATTTAATTATTTATAAATTATTTTTTAGAGGTTAAGTATCTCAATAAAGATTGTATTAGTTAATTTTATTTTAGTTAAAGGATATTTTTTATTATTATTTGTTATTGATGTCAATTAAAGGATGTGAAACTTTTATTTTTATTTTTTTGAAAAATAACTTCTAAGAAAAAAATACTATTGGCATAAAATATTTGTTAAATGGTAAATTAAAATTTATTATAAGAAATGAATGAAGGGAGAAGCAATAGTATAATTTTTTTTTTTTTAAATAAGGGAGGATCAAAATTAAAATCTTAAAAGAAATGAGGATTTATTTGTAATAAATGAAAATATTGTTACAAAAATTTATATTAATCATTAATGCTCATAGCAAGTTGGTTAAATATATGTGTCCTACTATCATACATTTTTCATAATTTTAGTGATTCATTTAAAATAGAATAGTTTAACTCATGGTAACTTTTTTTTATATATATATATATATATATATCATCACAAATTAAATTTGTGAAGAGTCAGTGCTGCTTTGCAAGCTTTTATGGCTAACTAGCTACACATTAATAAGACACTCACATTAATATTGATTACTATTAGTGCAGTAAATACTCAAGTCATTATCACTAGGTTCTTTCTTTGAGTTAATTGCACCAAAAACTATATATAGCTTATTATAGGAAAGAAAGGGGATATCTTTTGTTTGACTTTTTTTTTTAATTTTGTTGGCTTGCTTTCTAAATTTATTTTTAACAAAATAATAATTATATAATTATTTTATCAATTAAAAAATTTAAAGAAAAAAGACAGAAAAATGGTTACTTAGAAAAGAGGATAAGTTGCTTAGACTCCCATTTTTTTTTTATGTACTTCTAAAAAAATTAATACAATCTCCAAAAAAGAAAAAATTAAAATCATAATATGACCTTCTTAATTTTTTTCCCTTTCTGCCCTTTTAAATATTTTACTCCAAGCTCCATTATTGATGCTTTTATGTCATAATCGTGCGGGACATGCATACTTCGTAATTGTCGATGCTTTCCATAAAGAGGAGAAAAAAAAATCTTCAGCTGGTACGAATTGAGTTCAACAACAAAATTAAGTTAAATTAATCAATTTTAACTAAAATACAGACAATAAATTAATTGTGCAAATGTTTATGGGGATTCAAATAATTTCTTCAGTTCTTTCTCTTTGGCAAACTGGTGAAGATTTTGGCTCCACGTGTCTCTTTTACTGTAATCATAATTATTTATTACTGAATCATTTATATGAGAAAAGAAAAACCACCTGATAGATAGTAGTACCTATCTTGTTCTACTTTTGGAAAGGATAGTTGTTACAAGAAGCTGCTAGAAACACTGGTAGTAGAAATTAGCACAATATGACTAAAGGAAAATGCTAATATTTTCAGTTCGTATAATGTTCACTGGTTTCGAGGTTCGGGTCTCAATTTTTTTATAAATAAAAAATGAATTGGTCAAGTTGTATATATTCCACACTAAATCAAGATTAATTTTAAATAAAATAAAATTATTAAAAATATTTATATTATTTAATAATGTCGTAATTTTTTTTATATTATTTCAAATAAAAAAGTTTTTTTGTAATTTCATTTTAAATTTATTATTGGGTTGGACTTGGTTTAGTTTTAATCTATACCATATATAATAATGTAAATAAGGACATGTTTGCACGCTCTAAAGAGTATTAGTTGATGAGTGTCATATATTGATACCATTTATGCTTTATAACTTAAAACAAGTTGGATCTCCCCTCCCTTTCGAGATGAATTTTTGGTCCTCCTGTTTATTAAAAAAAAAAAAGAAGAAGATATGTTGGTCAAAAAATAATAACATGTAATCTAGAATAATAATCATCACAAAAATTTAAGGCAGATGGGATGGGATGGGATGGGAAGAATTGGTTGCATAACTAGAGAGAAGCAGATTATGTAAGGTTTCTTTGCTAGACTTTTGGTTCAATTCAAATAGTGTCGACCATTGACTTGAGTCTTTCTAATTCAACCATTTTATCCATCAATAAGTCCATTAAAAAATTTCCATGAAATACACTGACAAAGCACATGCACTTGCCCAGAAGCAAGAGTTGGCCAAAATGGTTTTTTGGCTAGTAACAACCACTCCCATTTTGTCCATTATCGAGTTAGAGGTGTCGTTTTGTGATTTTTTGGCTAATTTATATCGTTACAATGACCAACGCTCTGTAGGATTAGTAGCATATATAGTATAATAATAATAAACTCGACTTGAAAATTTATAATATGGTGACCATACACCACTCTTTGAATTAAAGCTACTTTAATTTTGCAAGTCTTGGTCAAGCACCGACTGATGAGACACTTTCCCGTATGCTTACAGCCTCAAAATTAATCGCCTTGTACGAAGGAGTTAGGACATTGCCAATGTCTGTGTCTATATAAGTATCCAACTCGCCCATACCAAAATCTCATAGCAAAACCCAACACACTTAAATCGCTATGGCAATAGAATTGGCGGCTCTTGCTTCTTTTTGGCTTTCAAGTAGCACGGCCGCCTGGCTTGCCACTTTTGCCGTCCTCCTCCTCTTTAGCCGCCTCCGCCACCGCCCGAAATATAACCTGCCACCGGGCCCAAAACCATGGCCCATTATTGGTAACTTCAATCTTATTGGCCCACTTCCTCACCAGTCCCTCCATGCTCTCTCCAAAAAGTACGGTCCCCTCGTGCAAGTCAAGTTCGGCTCCTTCCCGGTGGTGGTGGGCTCCTCCGTGGAGATGGCCAAGGCCTTCCTCAAAACCCACGACGCCACCGTCGCCGGCAGGCCCAGATTCTCGGCGGGGAAATACACAACTTACAACTATTCCGACATCACCTGGTCCCCTTACGGCCCATACTGGCGGCAGGCCCGCAGAATGTGCCTAATGGAACTCTTCAGCGCCAAACGCCTTGCTTCGTATGAATATATCAGAAACGAAGAGTTGAAAAATCTATTGAAAGAGCTCTACGATTCTGCTAACCAAACAATCTTGCTGAAAGATCATCTATCCAGTTTGAGCCTCAACGTCATAAGCCGCATGGTGTTGGGGAAGAAGTACACAGAGAAGACCGAAAACGCCATCGTTTCTCCGGAGGAGTTCAAGAAGATGCTGGACGAGTTGTTCTTGCTAAATGGTGTTATCAATATTGGTGACTTCATTCCTTGGATTCATTTCCTGGACTTGCAGGGTTATATAAAGAGAATGAAGGCTTTGGCCAAGAAATTTGACAGGTTTATGGAGCATGTGCTGGATGAACACAATGAAAGAAGAAAAGGGGTCCAAGATTATGTGGCCAAAGATATGGTGGATGTGCTTTTGCAGCTAGCTGATGATCCAACTCTTGAAGTTAAGCTTGAGAGACGTGGAGTCAAAGCCTTTACTCAGGTATGCATGTTCTTGATTCGTTGATCTCAAGTTTTGGTCCAAGTTGAACAATTCAACTTTCCTAGATTTATTATTGTTATTCTTACAGTTGACTGATAGTGATATACGGCAAATTCCAGGGACAGTACATGGAAAGAGCAAGGATTTATGGTTAAATTTATTAGGGTGTGCATTTTTATTTTTTATTTTTTTTTAATATCAGCACGACTTTCTTGGTTGATATTTTCTAACCCCATTCAGTCTACCAGGGGTGGCTCCACCCAGAAATTGATATGTTATTCCGCCATATTTGACCTTTGGCAACATATCTTTTTCAGAAAGAGATATAATATTATCCTTTCTCTAACGTTTAAACTTCATACACTTTAATTTTCTTATGAAGAGAACAGGGTACTATGTCTACGTGTGCTCAATTTGCTGTATTAATATTTGATCGATAAAAACTTTGATGTCTTATGAAGAAAACAATCTACCATTTAAGCTCATTTAAAATAAAATGAAGCCTCGTATTCATAATATCACTTTCCTTTTCAATTATTGTTCATTATCTCTTATCCACATATTCATTAAATGAAGAAACTATATCTGCTGCTCCTGCTTGATAACAAATTTAATATGAATTGTCTAATCATATTTATCTTTTCTTTTTCGCATGCCATTGTAATAGGACCTTATAGCAGGTGGGACAGAGAGCTCAGCAGTGACAGTAGAATGGGCAATCTCTGAACTGTTGAAAAAGCCAGAGTTGTTCAAGAAAGCAACAGAAGAGCTAGACAGAGTAATAGGCAAAGAGAGATGGGTTGAAGAGGCAGACATTGTGAATTTGCCTTACGTTAATGCAATTGCTAAGGAAACAATGAGACTCCACCCAGTGGCACCTATGCTAGTGCCAAGAGAAGCCCGTGAGGACTTAACCATTGCTGGCTATGACATTCGCAAGGGGACTCAAGTGCTTGTCAACACATGGGCCATAGCCAGAGACCCTTCAGTTTGGGACAATCCTTATGAATTCCAACCGGAAAGGTTCATTGGCAAGAACATTGATGTGAGAGGCCACGACTATGAGTTGCTGCCATTTGGAGCTGGTAGGAGAATGTGTCCTGGATACCCACTTGGTCTCAAGGTCATTCAGTCAAGTTTGGTAAATCTCTTGCATGGCTTTCATTGGAGATTGCCTCCCAATGTGACCAAAGAGGATTTGAACATGGAGGAAATTTTTGGGCTTTCTACACCTAAAAAATACCCTCTTGAAGCTGTTGCTGAGCCCAGACTTCCACCTCATCTTTACTGTAAGTGATTGTTGCGTATCCTAATTGAGGTTTTCTCTATAATATGATAAGACATCAGGGGGTTTTGAAGGATTTAGGCTATGTATGTTTTTTTTATGTAGTACTGCTATTGCATAACTCGGTGGAAGTATCTCTCTTTTGTAATATATATCAAATTAAAATAACGTTTACCCCTTTCTTTTTGTGTTCATATGTTCTCGTTATTCACTCTTTTTTTTTATTATTATTAATGGCATGTAAATAACTACAATATAATTGCCAATGATTTTTCAATTATATTTTTGGAAAAAAAAAATGAAAAAGAAAGCAGGCCAATTAGTAGGAGTCGGTGTGTTGCTACCCTCAATCCCGTAGTGCAAAGCTCTGTCATTCTCACATTTTTCGAGTTATTGAAAAATGACAGAGAAGGGAGAAATTGTATTTCAAGTGCACTGTATAGACAAATCGAGTAATGTCTAGTTGTTTACAATAGATTTGCTAAAATTCAAATGTTTGCAAAATAGTATAAGCAAAACTTTAAGTACTTTTTCTTTAATGGACCTTGTGGACCCTATTTCGTTTTCACCTTCTAATAAAGAGGAGACATGTGAATTATCGTGACTTGGGATCCCTGCCCCAGAACAGGGATAATTTTGTCCGGATCTATTCTTATATGGCCAATTCGGCACACCCCAAGATAAAGTAGAGTGTACGGCGTGTGAGAAAGAGGGATGTGTGGTCAGAAATTATGGGGTGTGTCAAAAGAATAGGCCGTAGGTGTTGAATTCAACAGATAGCATAAAAAACTGAAGGCCTTGAAACAAGCTCATTCTTCTTTGGGCCTCATATATAATAAGCCCACCGTACTAGGAGTTAAATTCAACAGATTGCATATAAAACCTAAGGCTTTGAAGTTACATAGGTTCTTGGAGCATGTGTTCCAGGGAAACAAGAAGAGAAGAAAAGGGACTTAATTATGATTATGCATAATCTCGTCATCAAGCACGCGAACAAATGACATGACATGCTAACAACTTATTAATAGTTCGATGACCAAAGAATTCTATACTTGAAAGTGGTGGTTATTTAAATTATGATTCCATCCTTTGACGACGTTAGCAAAATACAGAAAATTAGAGGTTAGCTTAGTG
The DNA here is from genome assembly GCA_022379115.2 of Bauhinia variegata. Lineage (NCBI taxonomy): Eukaryota > Viridiplantae > Streptophyta > Magnoliopsida > Fabales > Fabaceae > Bauhinia > Bauhinia variegata. The sequence goes on from CM039433.1 coordinate 13,783,752, forward strand.
GTGTACTACCCTCTCCAATGTCTTTGTAGTTTTCTCATGTGTATTTAAATCTTTTAACTTAATCTCACTTCTATCTATTGTATACAAATATCTAAATAATGTAATATGATATGAATTTGATTCATCAAAAACATTTTACATAATATAAGGGTCAAACTCAAAAGGCTAAAGGCCTAATGTCATACTCACACTCTGTCAAAATAAAAAAAAAACTTTTAGGATCAAGACACTATAAAAGAGAACTCCATTAATGAAAAAGGTAAGTCGCATCCAAAAATCCTAATCCATCTTTACTCTGATTTCTCTTGTCTTACCGAGACCTTTTACATTAATTTGAGCATTAGAGTATCACCCGATCAGTCATTTTCTTTCTATTTTTGCAAACCCAGTGCGGCCCAAAAGAGATCTAGCTGATCCCAACCAAGACCCAGGTGTTCTTTCCATATTGATCTACCAACATAATATGTTTTGAATTTTATGACAATGGTGGCTGTCAGGTAATAGTGAATGAGTATCATGTCTGCAGAGGGTCTCTTCTTTTTCAGAACGATTGTAGGGTGGGTCATGGGAAACAAGGGAAAAAGTTCACAATTTTATTCAATAATAGCAGCTTCATAGGAATAATGGTTGGTGTTGGAGCTCTGCCTTATGCTAATGATTCATCCTCTGACTAAGATTCTTGTTAATGTGAATTGTACCTCACAGGACATAGCTTTTAAACGGAAATTCCAAAGACGGAGCCATATCATATGCTGCAGGGTTTATTTTCTATGTGATAGGATAGCACCAAAAGAAGAAAGAAGACCAATTGGTGCATGCGTCAGTTTTGGACACTTAAAGTCACACCATTGTTAGATTCACAAAATTCATCGTTCTATGACCCTTGAAACTTCAAGCTACAGCCACCTTTGATCAGATAATTTGCAGGAAATTAAGAAGAAACTGATATAATGGATAAACTTGGTGTTTTACCTTAGTGGTTTGAATCCAATATGTGGTTTCTCTTTGTAACTCTTTCAATCCTTAGTGTTTGATAAATTGACCATGAAATATGCACTATCTTGACTTGTTCATTAATCTAAAGTAAAGTTTAAATCTTCTGCGTGGTACCATGGCCAATCTTTCAGAGGGTTGCTCTAAGACATCCTTAACTCTTCTCTTTGCCCCTATGTTCAAACAGTTTTGGCTTTAAAACGAATGCAACAACAACAAAAGGTTGTGTGATATTATCGATGGATTTCTATGATGTTTGTTTTGTTTATTGGTCGAATTCCATTTTAAGGAAAGTAGAAAAGGTGAAAACGACCATAGAATCTTAGTTCATGAAAATTCCAAAATCCATGTACAAATTTTTCAACCCTCAAGCTTTGGCTTTTGGGAGAAGATATTCTAATTATTGGACCACTATAATTAATCACTAGTGTATGGCATTTTACCGCCATAGGAACAATAATGATCACATAATACAATGTGTTTTATCAAAGCCACATTAAAAAACAAATGATGCATTTCTTAATGTCATAACTTAGTGGTAGAATATCCGATAACCCCTATCATATTTCCCTGTTGACAATTAATGCATGGGTTTGATTAGTATTCGTCTTTGTTGTTGTGATAGTTGACATCTTACCAGAAGACAGCTGTAGATTCTTAGTTTGTGATTTTAGCCTTGCCACGAGTGATTTTCATTAACCCCACTTTGGCTTGGTTGGGGTTGGTAAGGAAAGAAAGAAGACACAAGCACAGGCAAAACAATAGCTGAAGAACAAAACTGTTGCAAAGTTTTCTTGCAGAGTTAAAACTTTGAATTGGATATGCCTACAGTAATTATTGACAATTGACTCCTTATATCAAATGAAAACAGCAAAATTTTCTTTGCTTCAGATTGAATATTTCTTTCCCCTCCTTTCTGCAAAATGATTTCCATTCATTTATTTATTTTTTTTGTTTGTTTTAGGTATTGCAGAGAAATGAAATGCACCTAAGCTTGGAAAACTGACCTTATGAGATTAAAAAAGAAAAACTTGTAATCATAACCTTCCTCTTCAAACTTCAAAACCAAACATTGTCTTTGCAAAATGAACTAAATTTTGAAAAAAATGGATCATAGCAGTTGACAGATATTCAACTATGGCCTCACCAGTCTCAGTCAGCATACAGTTTTCCTTCTTCTTCTTTTTTTCATCGATTTCTTTCCCACATGTAATCCATATTTGGAGGAGAATCTTTTTGTAAACTATTTTGAATAACATAGTTTGGGAAAAATCTAATACTTAATTCTGAAACGACCATTTGTCCACACACGGCACAGGTCAACCCCACAAGTCAATCAACAATTGGGTCGACTTCACTTTCAAAATCATCTATTTTTCAAAAGAGGAAAAAAAAAAAATTGTGTGCCTTTGTCACATATGAAACGAGAAAGGATATAGAAGAAACATTGTACAAAGGTTATACGACTATATGCTCTGTTTTTACCGACGACTCATAATGGGAAAACAAACAACACATAAAAAAACTAGCCACATTTGTCACACTAAGGTCCGAAAATTCAGAAGGCCCCGCTATAGAATATGAAACATCTTGGAACTTATGAAAATGGACCATGAAATTCCAACCAATAACTAAATGAAAGGCTAAGAAATGTCTAATATACAACATATCTATCTCTATCTAGCTTTACACTATCCTTTTCTTGTTTATCTATCTTATTTTATTTTATTTTTTTACTGAGAGTACAATACAGCATGAACAATTGAAGATCGGTTATGCTAATACATAGCAAATTAGCAATCTCACTCTTTTTGTGACCCTTGTTTGGGAGAGTATAGACTGGTACCCAGAGTTTTATATAGGGTAGTATCTGAGTAAACTGCACGATTCTTCAGTGGCTTAATTTGACCTCTATGTCTATGACTTTTTCGAAGCCGGTTGCGGGCCTTGGCTTTCTTCTCACCCCTTTCTTCGTCTTGTTGACTTTTCTTTTCATTCCTGCTTTGCTTATGATGGCCATTTTCTCCTTTTTTCCCATTGCTTTGAGCTGAAGTTTCATTTCCTACCTTACTGGGAACTACATAAACAAAATGGCCAACTGGGAAATCTGCTATGTCCATGAGAGGCTCTAAGGTCTTAACCACTGTGCGCATTGTGGGTCTGGACTTTGCCTGATTGCTAAGGCACTGATAAGCTAAAGCTGCAACCTTTCTAGCCCCTTGTGAGGAGTACTGACCCTCAAGTCTTGGGTCCATTATTCTTTCAAGTTTATGAGGATCCTTCAATAAGGGTCTTGCCCACTCTACCAAATCTTGTTCTCTGGTGGCTCTTTTCTTGTCCACAGACCTCTTTCCAGTAAGTAGCTCCAAAAGAACCACCCCAAAGCTATATACATCACTCATAGTTGTCAAATGTCCTAAAAGAAACAAAAGAAAAGAATTATTTTTACAGATGAAAAGCTAAATGTTCAAGCATTAAGCACTTCAACTAAAAAGTCTTAGCTTGGAATATTATTGAGTTTTATAAGATTAGAATGGGCTGATCACACAAATTTTAATTGACAAGAAAAAAGGTTTTCCTTGAAGTGGATAAACTAGAGTACCTGTCATGATATACTCAGGAGCAGCATAACCGTGGGTGCCCATTACCTGAGTTGTGATATGTGTTTCATCTCCTTCTGGACCATCTGTTGCTAGCCCGAAATCGGAGAGTTTGGAATTGTAATCCTTTTAAAACAAAGCAATGTCAGTTTGTGAATTGTTTTAGAACTTGAATAGTTTGCTCGTATTCAGAACTTACTGCATCTAATAGAATGTTTGAGGTTTTAATGTCTCTATATATGACTGGCTTCTCTTCTTCATGAAGAAAAGCAAGCCCTTTTGCAGCTCCAATTGCTATTTTAAGTCTCGTTAGCCAAGGCAAGGTTGCCAAATAACCTGCATTTATCAGAATGATACCATTTTGGTAAGAAACCATTGAAACTGCATATTAAAAACATGTTTCTGGTTCATTTTATTTTATGCCAATTAGGAGAAAGACCTTTGAAAAGCTTGTGTTCAAGGTTGCCCCGTTCCATGTATTCATAGACAAGGAGCCTATTCTCATCTTCACAGCAATAGCCAATCAAGTTCACCAAATGAGGGTGCTTCAACTGCCCCAGAAAGATTACTTCAGCCTGAAGCAAAAAGTCAATAGAAACGTTAAGAAAATTTCATCTCTTGAAAAAGACTCGTTTGTTTTTCACAGAAGAATATGCGTAGTATAATTATAATAACACTTACCAACCACTCTCTGTGGCCTTGATTGCCATCCAAATCTAACTTCTTAACTGCTACAACTTGAACTTCGAGTCCAGGCCTAAGCTTGTCATCAATGAATCCTTTGTATACTTGTCCAAACCCACCTTGCCCAAGAATACTGCTTCTGCAGAAGTTGTTTGTGATATCTTTGAGTTCCTTGTAAGAGAAAATATGAACATTTGATCCAAGAAGAGAATTGGATAAATCACTCACGACAGAGAATGATGAAGAATTGCTCACATCAGAAAGGGACAACCTCCTGGAACATGTTTTTCTGGGAACTACGGTTGGGTTCTGGGATTGGTGCTTGGCCTTGAAACATCCAATTACAAAGGCTTTCAGGAAAAGCCTTTTGAGAGGCATATTCTATATATGGAGCTTTGTGAACTGTGGTGAGGGCTAGTGCGAAATGAAATGATGGGAGGGTTAGCTTTTATAGTGACATGCCCGAAGGAAAGTTTTCTAACTTTCTAAAATCCCATAAGATGATGTAATTTTTTTTTATAATAATAAAAAAGAAAAAAGATCCACCTGTTCACCCTTTTAATTGGTTACAGTCAAGTTTCCAAGGTGAACAAATGGACTATATCAGTATATTTTAAAGCCAGTTGACAAGCTTGGGTGGCCGCTGATCTTATCCCGATAATTATTTTCTTAGTTAAAAAAAATAATAATCTATTTATAAATCGTAAATTGTAGGAATGAGAAAAAGCTGGAGATGTTTCACACGAGTTCAAATGGTAATAAATTTTACTAATTAATTGACAGATAATAATCTAGTATACCCAGAAATTAATTATTGTACGAATGAGAGAGGAAGATGAGCTTGGATGGCCTTGACTTTGGAAGTTGTTATCACTGTCTACGTGTTGCTTTGTCTTGATCCAATTGGTCACATTTCAAACACATGCTTGAGAATGAGAATTGCAATGCTGCTGTTGCTTGGTAATTTCATTTCATAGTTAAATTTCTTTCAGAATATTATTATTGAAATGAGAGATTAAATATATGATGTCTCGACCTTAATGTATTGTTATATAGAAAGACAAAAGGGGGAAGAGGAAGCAATATTGAAATAATGAATAATGGATTGCATAAAGTTTCGGCTGGAAATGGCGTCAAACCCGTTTTTGTAAAAATTCAAGATTTCTTATTTGACGGGCCATGCCCATCAGCCTGCTCCACAATCAACGCTGGACCAGACCAAGTCCACGTCTTCCTTTGTTGTAAAAACAAAATTCAAGAAATATGAGAATATTTAATTAAGATATATATTTAAATTTAAAATTTTAAAAGGCTCAGTTTCCTACTTCTTCCGTGTGCTACCGAGGTCAATATTTTTGTCGCTCTTCTTTCGTTTGCCAAAGTTTCTTGGTGACTGACGTCTACACTCATCAAATATCTGCTGACATCACTTGTTAAAGCTTTTTTTTTCAAGAGAATAAGAATATAAGATAATAGTAATTACAATTTATTGAATACACAATAAAAATTCAATAAAACATGAAAAATTGTTTCTATAAATTTCTAACAGATAAAAAAATTAAGAGCAAACATATATATATATATATATATTATTTTTCAATTTATTTCATTTCCATTTTAAATATTACCTACCCACCAAACCTAGTTAGCTTAATCTAATCTAATCTTATATATTTGATATAATGTAATGCTGGTCAGCTTGGCCTTCGAACATGCTGTACCCATGGACTAGCATTCATTCAAATGTTGAGGACGTCGTACTTTTACTTTTAGACAAAACATTAGTGGTAATTATAGGTCAAACGGCGTTGTCGTTTTAGACAAACAACGCTAGCGATAACCATTAGTCAAGAAAACGTATCTACGACCACAAGATGAAGGGTTCTCCAAGTCCTGAACAACCCATCATTTACGCCTCCATAAATTTGTAGCGTAATTTTCTCGATGGAAAAAACAGTAAATATTTCACGGCCACGTTTGCATTTTCTAAAGAAAGCCACGCGTAATGAAAATAAATCCAACGTAGTTATAATTCTTTTCCTCTAAATAACTAACCTTCAATAAAAGTTTAAGAATTCAAGAAATCAACTTGTTTGTATACAGCAATCAATAGGAAAATTTTAACAAAATTTTGATCCGATGGATGCAACTGAGAAACTTTGGTAATTAAGAGGAATTCCCAAAAATATACAACTGGGGAGCAAAGAATAAAGAAAAAAGACTTGAGCCTCTTTACTGGTTGTAGATGAACTCATCGTGTAAGGGCCAGGAGGATCTTCGTAACTCATTCACAAAACGGCAACACAAAAACTATATACACAAGACCCTGCAATATTCATCACCTTAATTACACCATTGGCCAAAAACGCAAGAAAGATTTCCCACTTTTAAAACAATTAACAGTCTTATTTACCTTTCATGGACAGGAATTATAGTCCCAATCTAGGATACTGGCAAGAAAAAATAAAGCCAATTAAGAAGAATACTTTATCGTTGATCCCTTGTAAGAATACTATCTGAAAACAAGGCTTCCATTTTGCTGCATTCTCAAATTTTCTATGAGTGACTGATAGAATGATTTCAGTGCCTTGATATCATTTCCCTGCAGTAGAGAGAATGCAACATTAGGTCCATCAAAATTAACTATTCAAATAGGTAATTCTTTTTTCTTTGATAATATTTCAGCACGAGAAGTACCTGCAACTTTAGTCGATACTGCTCTGCCAAATCAGGGGGACAACGTGCTGCAGAGAATCCCTTTGATACAAACTGAATGAGAAAATCATCACCAAATTTGTCATACATGACCTTCTGAGCCAACACAATTTCTCCAAACAAAACAAGCTGCCAGATAGAACACAATGAGCACTAAGTATGGCATACACTATCAAAACAAAGCACTCAAGGATAAGAATTCAATTGACATTGTAAATGAGATGATTCTGTTAATTGCATGTTCCCACTCCATTTACAGATCAGTTTCTATGTACCACCAAAGAAGAGCTGTTGAAACTATCCTACAAATGGACTAGTACAGGGCTAGATCTTCAAACACTTCACCAAGCAGGAACCAACGTATGAGTGGTATTCCATTTTTTGGAAAACTTAATTAATGGAATGGAAAGGGACCCAATTCCATTCTGTCCTCAATCCCCCCGAACAAAAAAAATAAATAAATAAATCAGCCTGCAGGCAATGGAAATATAAGGACTGTAAGGGAAATTTGCTTTTACAACTAATTCCCACTTTCTTTAACTTCCAAAGACAAGGGGAACTTCTCCTCCTCTTCTTGCTTATGCATCCAACAAGAGGAACGTAGTCCCCCATCCTTCCCCTCCTATTACGATCCATCTCATTTCATTCCGTTCAAACTCCCAAACATAGCATTAGATGAGTGTCCAAAAGAATACACGGCAATAGTAAATGAGCCTTACAGTATTTGCATCATGGAACTCAAAGGATCTGTCAAGCACACTGTATAAACAGCAGTTTATCGCAAATGCCTCAATCACAAAACTTCGAAAACCAGGAACCTGGGAAACACTGGCCATTAGGTACAAGAGAACAAACGCATTCTCAAAACCTAGGATAAGTAGAAGTGACTGGGATTTACCTTCTCTTCAGATGGCTTGGCACACCAATCTTTAATTAACCTAGTAAATATCTGTACACATGCCTAAATTGTGGAATCCAAAAGTTAGATTCAGATTTCACGTTATATTGATGACACATAATCCAATAAACTAGCAACTGCTATGCATACCTTTCTAACAAGAATATCCTTATGATTACAAGAAGAGTACAACAGCAACTGCATCACTGGATCCAAGTATGCGCTACTTTTTGGTGAAAGAAAAACAGAAGATAAATCATGTGTAGTAATCACATGAAGAAATGTATATAATGTTCGCTGAAGTTCTTGTAATTCACGAATTTCCTACAAGGAAAAAGGTGCAAATCATATAATGCATATAAATGTAATAGAGCATAGAACAACAAAATCTTAGATAGAAATGTAAATGATATCCCCCTGTAATAGATTTTCACGATCAAATCCAGCAAAATACAACTCTCCCTATAAGAATAGCATTTGGTGTACAAAGCAGGTCATATTATATAAAATTGTGTAACAGTATAATACAAATAAAAGAGTTAGGTAAAAGTGGCAATCCGCCAGAAACAGCCAATAACAGAAATCAACCATAATAAGACAATGAAAACTTAGAGTAAGGAAAACAAAAGGACAGACCAAAGTATAAATTACCCACTTACTAATAAGGGTTCAAACTGCATTAGTATTTTCATACCTCGGTAACTGCTCCAGGACCAGAAAGTAATTCGTCTCTGGGAATAACACTAAATATCCTAACAGCAACAGCTGGAAAGATTTCCTCCAAAATGTCATGCAACAAAGTGTTGAACTTGCAGATAAGTTGATTAAGTAATACAAGAAAGCCAACCATCTCCTTTGGCTGCAATAGAACATTATCTTCATATTAGAAACTTCTCTTTTCATATTGTGAGGAATCCACAAAATATCATATCAAATTAAAACAAATCTCAATCTAACACAAAATAATAATATAATCAACACCTTAACTTAACAAAGAATAATAATATTATCTAGAAACATTTCAAAAGACACGGACATCATATTGTGCAAAAATAACAAAATCGTTGCAATTACTGCTTGCTCCATCATAAGATGGAACCACATTGGACCTCAAAGCTGCTATAGCTGGCAAAGTCACTAAGTGCCTGAAAGTGCTTCACTCGACACTAAGAAATTTAGAAACTAAAGTGCCACAATTTTAGTACCAATAGCAACTAAAGCAGATACTCGGATCAAGAGTATATGCAATAGACCCTGCTACATTAGGAAAGGAAATCTCTCAAGTGCCAGAAAGGCTTGAGAAGGCAACCGGGCAAAACTCTCACTTCAGAACAATCCATATTAGACACAACCCAAATTTCAATTACCATACACACATAAACAGACGTAGATTGACAGGATTATATACTAACATGCTCCAACAGTCAACTAAGAAAATACTCAGGAGGAGAGAAGCATATTATTTTCTTTGCCATCTCATTCCAATTTCTTGGATATTCAGCAAAACCTAAAAGCCGCATATCATTTTTGTGGGCTACCAATGAATGAACCTCAACACCAAAGCAAAGAGTTGCACCTAGATCTAAAAATTGCAAAAGGATAAAGTTAATTAGCTAAATCAGAAATAGTACCTCACTTTCAGAAAGCAACTGCTCCAATGCATTTGGAAGGTAAGGAAAGACAGATGCTCCTAGCATATCCACCATGCGGTGTATAAATGATGTGACCTGCATGCCACGTGGGGATATTAGGTGACAATTACAGAAGATTTAACAAAAGAAAGAGCTTTCAGTCCCTATAGCTAAAGCTTACCTTGCTTCGCAGAGGTTCTACTTTAGGGAATACAATAAGAACTTTCAGAAGAACATCCAATGTCTAGGAACAAGAAAGAAAAGAAGATTTAGCAAGACCAGAAAAAGAAAAATAAGAGACAACACGCTGTTTCAAATAAAATAAAAAATAGGCTCATCGATCATAAGTACAAACCACATGGTACAATGTTCATAACCACTAGAACAGCATAAAGGATGGCCATCTGATGAAATATACACACGCACACACACATCCCAACAACACAAACCAAAAGAAAAATGTATAACACCAACCTGCTTAAACATAAGACCAATTGCAGGGCGGCTACCAGTTACAAGACGCTCACTGAAGCCCTGGACCACATCAAAATAAGTACTAAGAAGGGATGAAATAATGAAAAATATTAATATATGATACATTTTCCACTTATGTTCCCTTTGAACTTGAAAATTAAGAATCTGTGATGATATCAAAAAGTAAATCTGCTTATCACTCAATAAGAGTTGTAAGTTTTGAGGGCTTTACCAAAGAATGGCAAAGGAAAAAACAATGATCTAAAGTACCTTGCTGAGGGAATTAATAGCCATGATAATTTGCTGGATCACAGCAATTTTGATATGAGTCTCTTCTGTAGTCAACAACTTAGTATTATTAAGCAATGTCTCAACCTGTATTAGAGAAGCACAGGAACACACATACATCAAACGACTATAATCCTTTTCTGGAACATTTTTTGGGCAAAATATCTCATTAAGTTAAGAGCAAAAGTAACCTGTTGACAAAGAGGACTGAGCAAAGAAGACAGATAATCAGATTGTTTTTCAACTGGGACATCTTCCATTCCAATCAATAACCCAATTGCCTGTATGTGTCAATTAACAAATCAGAAGACAAAAAAAAAAAAAAAATCTACCTTAGCCTTCACAAAGACACATTTGATCTGAAAATATGTGAACTGAGAATACCTCAAAAATATGGCTACCATCTTCTGCCCCGGATAGCTCTTCCATTGTATAATTCATGCTAGTAAATCGAGCAACAGTGTCTTGCAGGCTCTGACAGAACATTCCGAAAAAAGTGAGGAGACAAATGAGCCTAATCATAAGATTTATGCATACACGAAAAATGGAGGCAAAAAGAAAATGGTAGCAGAGTCCATGTATAGAAATTTTGTTTCAAAAGCATGGGTTGAAGTAAATTAAAAAACAAAACAAAACAAAAAAAGCAAAAAATGAAAGAGGGATAGATAATATTTTGTTACCTGTAAAATTGTCTCTATAAAAGGAACAAGCTTCACTTTTAGAAATTTTACAACCCTCATAAACAAATAACTAGCCCTTCGGCTTACATTGATGTTTGGATGATGTATGCCTCTTTCATCAAGAAAGGCAGCCAAAACCATAGGAATACACTGACTATTATCCTGAACAAACTTGATATATCTTGTCACAGTCTCCAAATAAACAAGAGCAACTAGCCTATTAGAGTGACAAGGAAACCTTGTTGATAGAAGCATAGGCACCAGCTCACTAAGCAATCCACTCCCAGTTCGCATGGCTTCATCACTAATTGACTCTCCAAGGGCATACAAAAGAGAAAGCGCAGCTTCCACCTCTTCAACACTGCTATCTGAGGAAGTTGAAACAGCACTTGCTAACGAGTTTCTAATAAATAATTGGGTCACATCAGGTGCTACACGACCCACGCTGCGAAGTAGAACAAAGAGATCCTTCCTAAAGTCTACCATCCTATCTTCCTCCTCTTTCCCAACTTTGTCCCATACATCAAGATTATTGCGGTATGCAGGGTCATACCGTATCAGCACAAGGATTACTTCCAATATCTGACCCACATGAGGTAGCTGTTTGTCCCTCAAAGGAGTAAAACTTTTCATTGTGGCAATGTAACCTGAAAGGAACTGCACCATATTAAATGTAGCATCTACCTCACAGTTCTTCATTACGTAGAGAACAGACGGTAAAACTTCATTCAAGAGATCCATAGAGATTTTCTTTGCATCCTCAGAATTTATACGTTTAAAGCATTCTAATGCTTCCAAGGCATACCCAGTAAGCAAAGCAGCTACGTCAGAAACTAACTCCGAATCAGCATCCCCTGCCACCAAACTTAAGATACGACTAATTTGAAGATTCTGCAAAAGGGACAGTTTTGATTGGTGCTCCATTCTCTTGGAAACTACTGCTAACAAGCACCTGACTGCAGCACCCCGGAGTTGATCAGACATCCCACCATTTAAAATCAAATCGAACAGTAGAGGGATAAAGGCATCGTTCACAACCAACCCAATATCAATCCATGAAATATACCTCCTCATAGAATCTAATACGCTAGTACAAAGCTCTTGATCGGAATTTCTGTACATAGAGACAATGTCATACCATGCTCTTACTATCTGGGCGACACACTGCTGCCTCATGGCATCCTTAACTCGCGCAGCAACCGTCAGCTCTTCAGGGCTTCGAGGGTAGTCCAAACTAATCAATTCATCATCTAGGGCATTCAAAACCCGGCAGAACATATCTATTACCACATTCCCTTTACTCAAATGAGGGAAAAAATCGACAAAAACAGTCGACCAAATCATTGGATACTCAAGGTAAATCAAAGTAACCATAACCTGAGCAAGTTTATTCTTTATAAAAGCAGGGCCTTCTAAAACCCTGGCTAAATTCTTGTCGTCGATGCCTTCGAGGCACACTATAGAAAACACCGAAGTTCTAATCATATACTTCTCTTCCGGGCTCATTGATGAGTAACGAGCCTGGATAACCTCTTGTAAGGTCTGTAAACACCAAAACTGGACTTGAACAAGATTTGAGAAACACAATTTTTCGATACACAAACTACAAATTGATGGCTTCCCCTTAATATCATTGCAGAAGTTTTTGGCTTGTTTCTTCAACCCATCGTCTGCAGCTCCAGATTCATCAAACATGATTAAAATCGCTTTCTCCAGATCATCCATAATACTCCCAAGTCTAAAATCCAAGGTTCAGTTTTCAAGTTTTTCAGAGGAATGGAGGAGTAATAGAAGAATACAGGAACGAGAGAATGATGGGATTTCAGAACGCCTTACCTTTGATAGATCAATTCAATTCAATGTATCAATTGGATTGATGTGTTAAAAGTAGAAAAAAAAAACCTCTAGGGTTTTTGCTCAGGTTTATAGAGGCTAGAGGAGTTATTTCATTGGATTCAGGGAATTTATAGTTTAGTATTTTCCGATTTTGCACAAATATTCAGCAACAAGAGTCAAATTACCACAAGAACGCCAACAAGTTTTGAACGTGGAGCCAAGCTGGGTTATACTCATACACCATTATCCCACTACCCATTCTAGTTTCAATTATTTTTTTGACAACTGCAGTGAACGCATAATTGAATGGGCTGGGCCCAAGTTAATAATAATATTATCAAGTTGAGCCCATTTCCTTTGGCACACCCCATTTTTTAGGTAGCACACCTTATACCCTTAAAAAGTCTAAAATACCCACAATAACTTTAAATAGAACACATCCCCTCTCCCTCACCCTGCCCATTCACCATCCTCGATGCACCTCCAATAAAAATCTGTAATTTTGAAAATTCATCAAAAAAAAAAAAAAAATAGCAATGTGTTGAGAGAAATTTTTTAGGGCGTGCTAGGTAATGGGTGTGCCAAAAGAAATGGCCAGTTGAATCTAAGTCCCAGAATCAGTATGTTCTTTTCCCAAAATAAGCCCAACAACAAATCTGTTTCATTATTATTTGTCATTGAGACTTTGCAAAAAGTATTCAATGAGACAAGTATCCAGATTTGGTGTTGTCTCAACCAAAATTACTTCTAATAGAAAGAATCATACGAAAAACCAAAAAGAATATAAATAAATAAATAAATATTTGAGGCAATTTGGTTGTAAGAGATGGACAGTAATTTTTTTTTTTGGGTACATTTTATTATTAATTAATTTTTAAGCATATTATTGTTATATAATATCTAAACGTTTTTAAATTTAGTCAAATATAAGTGCTTAGTTTAGTTAGTAAATGTCCGTTTTAACTTAATTATTATATTGAGATTCAAGCTTGAGAATATAATATGGTACCAAATATTATATAATTTTTCTTTTTTTAAAAAAAAAAGTACGTACAAATTAGATTAAAGGTTGTTTAATTCGAAATTTATAGCATCACAAGTTATAACATAGAATGATTTCATATCTGTATGCACAATCAAATCTTAAAGAGAGAAAAAAGCTTCAATGTGTAAAGTCTCAAAAGACAAGACTCGTATTAGGTCAAGAAAGTTAAAAAGGCATATCACTTGGCCATTTAAGTTTAAACAAGTCAAAGTAGAAAGAACAAAAATTCAGCCCCCAACAAAATTAGATCATTGCACCCACATATATGTACCTCCCCCAATTGCTACCTCTAGGTCCTATACCAAAGTAATTACCGAATTTGTTAAGATTAAACAAGTATATTGATTTTTCCTGTGATGAAAAGTAGTATTATTTAACTAACCGACAAAAGTTTAGTTCTTTTAAGGATTGATTATGGTATTGTACTAAGAATACCAATGTAGCAATTTTGTATTGTGTATACAAAAATGGGTGTTTTAACTTTGAAATGGGAGTATACAACTCATATGGTGCAAGTTTATGTCCGTTGTCCTGTCCTGCCGTTGGCTGCATTCTCACACAGCTAACCTTACCAAAAAGGTTAGTTTGTAACAGTCACTATCTTCCAATGCGCATTCAGAAAATGCGTGGCGTGAGTGCAAACTACATCATGATTGTGTATACATGCATGCTGCCTTATGCATTGCTTAGCCTTGCACGTTTTCTGAACGTTCTTATAAGCAAAAGCACATGCCTCTTATTGAACCCCCCACCAAAAAAAAAGAAAAGAAAAGAGGAATCACTGTTTAAAATGGTCATCTGATTTTATTGGCACATACAAGCCGTTCCTAATTTGATTTCGGAGTTGAGACTAATACATTATTAAAATTAAACGATTTGAATTATTTACAGTTGATTGTACCGTGTAATAAACTTGTTGATCATTCAATTCATTTGAAGCTGTACAATTAACATAACTTTAAGTAAATCGATTAACAGTAGATTATATTATGAAATCACGGGAGGTAATTCGTCTCCCAAATTATACCCCTCACCCGGCGAAGCCGTAGACATAGATGTGCTGAACTGACTCGGGGTGAGTTAGGAAACGACAGAAGAGAGTAGCACTAACACGTGCGAGGACTGTGACAATTAACTCTTACGAGCAGTCGATACCGACCACGTGGACTCGAACATGTTGACCGTGTGGCAGAAACGGTCGATAGGTTCGTGCCACGTGCCGTTAAGTCCGTCACGCAACGGAATTTAACAGAAACGAATCAATCACGTTCGAGGTGGAGATGTGATCCCTATCAGCTAACCACCAGTCTTTTCTCTTCTCCCTCAGTTTCTGGAATCGGCACCTTCCAGATCCTCTACCCTACTGCATCCCTCTCCAATCCATAGCCCCATACCAAATCAATGCATGAAAACAGACCTTTTTATTGAATTTTCAGTATTGCCCCGATTTAAATTTATATTATTAATATTGCTGGATTTTAGACCATCTCTTTGATTTTGTTTGGTTAAAAAAAATTATATTTTTGAATTGCTTTATTCTATTTGATAAGATCTATAAAACAAGAAAAAATCGTATATAAAAAATAAATAAAAATCGGAAAAAAAAAATAGTGATTGTTCATCCACGTCATCCTTCATGCGTGTTGGTAAAATCGCGAAACAAATAAATATCGAAAGATTTGCGGGGCCACTAGGAACAAGTCTTGCTCGGTGTCTAAATTCATGAACATGAGCGTGGGCATGCAAGTGGGAAAAGCTGAGACAACACCACCTTTGGGGTTCAGCAATTCATCATTATTAATTATTTATTTAATTTAATAATGGCAGGAATCTTAAGAGGATAAGTTCCAGCATAAAATAATAATATTTTTATCACATCGTAAAATAACAATATTACAAGCAACTTTGATGGAAAGATGCCATTCTCCTTTTTCTTTTCAAAAATGAAAAAAAAAAAAAGTTTGATGGGTTTCTATATTATATTAAAATCACAATCTTGCCATTGTTTATTTCATAATCTCACCCATTTCTTGGATCAGATTCGTTTTTATTAATATTTATAATTGGATAAATGATTTTTTTTTATATGATTGGATATAAGAATCCTAATAAAAGGACAACCGAACTAGGTTTGTTTTATTATGAATGTAATAAATATATAAAAAAAAATTATAAATGTTAATAGAGAAAAATTACTAACATTGAGCAAACTTTTGGATGAATTTTGTTTTCCTCTCAAAAAATCAATTCTTATTCTTTTTCCTTTATTGTCACGTTTATTTTCTTAAAGAAAAGTTAAGTAATGTTATACGTAATTCCATAAGAGAATTTTTCTAAATAAACGATAAAAAGACATATTAATTGAATAATTCTAAGATTGTCTTAAAATTTTATAAGTTTTGTGTTCAAATTCAAAAATGTAATATCACAAAAAAAAAATAGAAAAATTATAATAAAAATCAAAATCTGGGATGTTATCTCTAATTTTTTTGTTCTTTCGATATTTTTTTTAAAAAATTAACTTTACTTCAAAAACAATATTTACCTTAATCTATCATAGATTTTTTTTTTTTATGTAAGATCTATCATTGATTTAAATTTATTTATTTAAGAAAATAAATATTTAAAATTCTCTAACCTCATATAATACATAAAATAATTATCCAATAAAAAAAAATAATTATATTACTTATTTTTTTTAAAAAAAAACATAGATTCATTTCCATTTTATTATTGTTCTCACTTAACTTTCCGGATTCATTTTTTGTTTTGTAGGCGTCCGGATTTATCTGTGCTACAGCAGAAAAAAATGGGTTTTATATCAATATAATAATAATAATTATTATTTTTATTATAATAATATTAGTTAAAGCTTATCCAATACTCTATTTATTGACATTGACTAACATTTTTCACTTATTTGAATTTGAATGACATGCCCTTTTTTTTTAAAAAAAAAAAGTTTATGCCCACACAATTGTGTGGAACTCTCACTAGTTAATAAACTAATTTAGGATAGGGATTTAATTCACACACTTTCTTTTTAATTAACACATATATCATTCTCAAAATATTCTTGATGAAAAAATTATAAAGAGTTATGAAATTTTTTTTTTTTTTGACTCAAACAACTCTAAAAAGTCATTTCAATTACAAAGCGATTTTTTAAAACTGTTTCATTGTTTGCTTTTATAATTTTACAAGTAAATTTTTTTGTGTTATATTTTTGACTGTGATTGAGGTAAATTTATTTGATTAATTTTAAAAAATAGTCAACAATAATGTTTGATTTAATATTCTGTATTCTCTTTTTAGATTTTATTTTATTGAGTTGAATCAAAATTTAAGTATTAAATTATTTGCTCTATTAGATATCTTTTTTTTAGATAAATTATGAAGAATTTTACTTTTTTATATTTAAAATTTTTAATAGATTGACATTGACAGTGAATTAGCACTTAAATCTAATAGATACCTTGTAATTATCGAAGTTTTTTTAGTCTTATTTATTAATTTATCAATATTTAACTATGCTTTAAATATTTTCCCATTAATTCTATTAGAGAAATTTCTTATTTTCATAATTAATGCTTGAAATTATTTTTTTTTCAAAGATATGTATAACTTACAATGGTCCTAAAGCTGTTAAATTAAAAAAAATTAAGAAAATGACCTAAAAAATGATTTGAGGGAAATTTTTTTGTTTAATTACTTTTTAAAACTATTTTCTCAAAGTATTTTGAAAATGAAAATGAAAGTGTGTATTAATTAATGTGTTAATTAATTTTCTTTAAGAAAGTGATTAACTGTACGACAGATCTTATCCATCCATAACCCTTATTTGAGAAAATATCATGAGCTGGTCCACAGCACAGAATCATTAGTGGCAGGTTTCAAGGACAATTTAGTAATTGCGACACTTCCTTTTCCTGGCCGCTCAATTACCAGCTGGGAAAAAACCAGAGAGAAGACAGATTCTGCGGAAGTCTAAGACCTCCTTTCCTCCTCGGTGCTTCCATTTCCAATCGTATTTGACACACTTTCTTCTCAAATTAGGGATAGCACTTGTAAATTCTCCTATTTTTTTTACCGTTCCCTTTTTTTCTTCACCTCCCATCATTTCATCTCTATAAATTTGTATATACTGTACCCCTATTCCTTCTCCTTTTCAGTTTATACATCTCAATCAAAAATTGCCGCTTGAATCTTTGAATTCTTCAATTTCCTTCTGTACAGTCACACGGAAGCACTTTTCCCATTTTGAATTCCTTTTATTACAATTGGGTGTGCGAAAACATCAACTGGGTTAGTGGGAGGGAGAAAGTATTCTGGTCTCTGAAAGTTACTGGGGCTTGTATGACATTCCTTTTAGCCTTTTTGGCATCTGAAAAAAATTAATTCATTGGGTTGTAGGCGAAATTTAGTGGTTCCTTGAGTATATTTGATTGTAGATTTTACAAAAATTCTAATTTTATCATTAATTTAGTTCTTTTGAGCTTGGGATCCGAAACCCAGTTTCTAAAAAGGGGAGAGAAGCAGCAAAACCAGCAGCTTTATCAAGCATGGTGGTTTCTACTATAGTTTTATACGCTAGCCCACCAAGTAGTGTGTGCTCCACGCCGCACCCCTGCCAGATCAACGCTCATGCGTCTTGCGACTTAGAACTGGGGCCTCGTTCTTCGTCTTCGTCGTCTTCCACTACGGCATCAACGTCTCAGAAGCCAGTAATGGGTGGCCTCTCGTGCCTGTTCTCTTCGCCGGCGGTGAAGCACACTACGTTGTCGAGCTTCTCCGGTGCCGGAGAGGAATTAGGTTCTCTCTGGCACGACAGAGGGGAAGAATTAAAGGAACTGAGTTGCTCCTTTTCCTATTCGCCAAGCAAATTTGGCGGTTCGTCTTGGAAGAGGGATCAGAGCCCTGTATCGGTTTTCCAAGCTCCCATTTCGTGTAGCAGTAACGCTGTTGGTTCTGCAAGGAGTCAACCAGTGAGGATCGGATGCGAAAAGAGTGGGAGTGTGAATTATCAGAGTTCAATTCGGGGTGGGACTAGTGGGTTATTTGAAGGGTTTGTGAGGAATGCATTAGGGTCCTGCTTAGATTATGATCCCCCATGTTCTGAGGTCCGTGATGGAGACTTAGATGTGGGTTCTTCATCTGCCTTGGTGGATGAATTGACCTTCAATCTGGAGGACGCTTTTTTGGAGGGCAGTTTTGAGCCTTACGCTAGAGAAATGCTGCTGAAGGCCCAGTTGAGGCACAGGATCTTTTGTGAAGAGTTCGTTATTAAGGCTTTTTATGAAGCTGAGAAAGCGCATAGAGGGCAGGTAAACTGAACTTGTATTGCTTGGAGTATGTGGTTTCTGGTTTTCATATTATGAGTTAAACGGCTTTGAATTGTTTCCTGTAGATGCGAGCTTCTGGTGATCCGTATTTGCAGCATTGTGTGGAAACGGCAGTTTTACTCGCTATGATTGGTGCCAATTCTACAGTAGTTGCATCTGGGCTTTTGCATGACACACTTGATGATTCTTTTCTGACTTATGATTATATATTTGGGACATTTGGCGCTGGGGTTGCTGATTTAGTTGAAGGGGTGAGGAACATGTCTCTGGATCAATATGCATCTAATTTTGGATATGGTGCAATTCTATGTTTTAATCTTTCTGTTCAAAATTAGCACGTGAATCAATGTGTCTTATTGAGTGATCGCTAATGGAAATCTGATTATACAGGAGAATAAGGTAGAAATCTTGTCTTAATGGCACTATTTTTACGTATTTACTAATTCATCTAAAACTTGGTCAAAGGTAATAAAGCTTGGCCTCCGAGGATATTGATGTGGGAGTTTTCTGTTGGACCTTTCAATTAGATTTGAATGTAAGTTAGACTGTACAAATCAGTTTGGATTGAGGCCGAGTTGGGTTAAATTCACTACTACGGTTAGCGGCCAGGAAGGGTTGGTTGTGAATCAGTTAAATGTGGCATCTATGATGGTTTCTTATACGACAGGACAAAACTATTCTGTCTGCTGCATGTCCGTGATATGAATAGAGAGTTCATATTATTCTTGTTTGCTCAAATTCTTATGTAGCTCATAGCTATGGAAGTCCTGTGATTGCCATGTAGAAACTGTAAAACGTAATTAAAGGATTTTGTTAGTCTGGAGAAACTAACTTTATGGAGTGATTAGATTTGAATTGGACTGTCAAGGTTTTCTGGTATTTTGATTTTATTTTGTGAAGATTCTAACTGATCTTTTTGCATATTAGGTGTCTAAGCTGAGTCACTTAAGCAAACTTGCACGTGATAACAATACAGCCTGCAAGTCAGCTGAAGCAGACCGCCTGCATACCATGTTTCTTGCAATGGCAGATGCCAGAGCTGTACTCATCAAATTGGCAGATCGATTGCATAATATGATGACACTAGATGCACTTCCTGTGGCCAAGCAACGAAGATTTGCAAAGGAGACTCTGGAGATTTTTGCACCTTTGGCCAATCGTTTGGGAATATCTACTTGGAAGGAGCAGTTGGAAAATTTATGTTTTAAGCATCTCAACCCAGAGCAGCACAAAGAATTGTCTTCAAAACTTGTGGAGTCGTCTGACGAGGCATTGATTGGTTCTGCTAAAGATAGATTAGAGCAAGCACTTAAACATGAAGGCGTTTCTCATGTAGTTTCTGGGCGTCATAAGAGCTTGTACAGCATTTATTGTAAAATGATGAAGTATGTTCTCTTTCTATTATTTCCCTCCAGTTGTTTACCTGCAGCTGGTTTTAAGCTTTGCATGTCATCTTTTATGTCGAATATTAGAGAATGCGCAAAGATAATACAAGGCATATCTTAGATAGTTGAAGAAAGACTATTTCATTCATTCATTCATTTGTGTCTCTATTTGCAGGAAGAACCTAACTATGAACGACATTCATGATATTTATGGGCTGCGCTTGGTCGTTGACAAGGAGGAGGACTGCTATAAAGCCTTGAGAGTTGTTCACCAGTTATGGTCTGATGTACCTGGAAAGCTGAAAGACTACATTAGCCGCCCCAAGTTCAATGGGTATGTCATGCTCTGGAATGGTAGTCTACACTTGTATATGGTTTATCTACATTTCATCTGACTTCAATTCTGTAATTTATAGGTACAAATCTTTGCATACAGTTGTGATGGGTGAAGGCAAGGTTCCCCTTGAAGTACAAATTCGAACAAAAGAGATGCATCTGCAAGCAGAATTTGGGTTTGCTGCTCATTGGAGGTACAAGGAAGGTGATTGTCAGCACTCCTCATTTGTGCTTCAGATGGTTGAGTGGGCCCGATGGGTTGTAACCTGGCAGTGTGAGACAATGAGTAAAGATCGTTCATCTGTGGACTACCCCGATTCAATCAAGCCGCCATGCAAGTTTCCTTCCCATGCCGACGATTGTCCATATTCGTACAAGTCTCATTGTGGTCATGACGTTGACAGCCCTGTGTTTGTAATCGTGATCGAGAATGATAAGGTTAGTTATTGAGAATCTGAGATTATGTCTACTTAATATCAAGTTTTCTCTTTCCTGTGTACATTTTTTGAGTAAGATCTAATTTTCAGTATTGTCTGTGTGTGAATGTGCAGATGTCTGTCCAAGAGTTTCCTGCAAACTCAACAGTAATGGATTTGTTGGAAAGAGCTGGGAGAGGAAGCTCTAAATGGAGTCCGTACAGGTTCCCACTGAAGGAAGACTTGAGGCCAAGGCTGAATCATGAGCCTGTAAGTGACCCCATCTGCAAGTTGAAGATGGGTGATGTGGTGGAGCTAACACCAGCCATACCTGACAAGTCTCTCACCGAGTATAGGGAAGAAATCCAGCGTATGTATGATCGTGGGCTAACTGTATCAGGCAAGGTGCCTGCTGCCAGCGGCATTGCTGGCTTGAGAAGTTGACCCTTGTTGGGAACCTACGACATAGCCATGTACTATTTTAGTGACAGTTGTAAAGAACCATGTATTTGTACAGAACAACTCTATCTTTTTATCAACCTACTAATTCGATTCAATCACGTGCTCAATCATCAATTTATCAAGTTGCTCCTCGTGACTTGAATTACCTTTCACTGCGCGCGCTTCTAGTTGTGTTTGGTCTTACGGTTTCCAGATCGTAGTTTTTCGGATTCTCGCAAGAATAACTGAGCCCTGTATGGTATATTTTGGAGCAAGGAATATGGACAACAGTGAAGCATATGAGATTCTTTAAATGCTATTCGTCAGGTATTTGAAGCTACTATTGTCTGGTTTTACCAATGGACCCAAGAGTGACATATAAATGACGCTTAGACACTAAATTTGATAGCTTCGGTTCTTTGAGAATATTAAGTCAGGTGAATAGTGCATCTCTGTCTCTCACATGACCACTGTGTATGCAGCCAAGTGAACTCCCGACTGCTATTTTCACAAGAAAACAAAAACAGCCACCGTATGCGTCTCATTTCTACCTTAAAATTAATAAGGTGAGGTAATAGAATCCAAATCAATTGACCAAGCTTCAGTCACACAAATGAAAGTTTTGAGGTTCCTAAAGCACCATTAGGAATCTACCGAACAGAGCCATTGTAAACTTGCAAAATTTTGTCACAACTACGAAAACACGTATGAACTGGCACTGAAGTAAGGATAAAATCTCCTTTACAATGATGATGGTCAAGTTTGGATAAGCAATTAGATTACATAAGACAGGCTTCTTTTGAACTACAATTCTGAATGGTTACACAAATTTCAAGTTTTAGGACGTTTAGGAAGGGGAAAGGACACTCTTTGAGAAGCGTTCTGCAGCATATCAGTCTTTTCCTCAGGGGGTTTGGGATCCGCGGCGTCTTCATCCTCTGTTTCTTCTAGTGGCTGAGCAGGCCTTTTGTTTGGAATAGCAAGTTGAAAGTTAGGGCCGACCAATGTGTCCTGATCGGGTGGGAGAGGGATACCAGGACCAGCTATTGACTTTGGTAATGGAATCTTGTTGCGGTTACGAGCCAACTCCAGAAGCACCTGTTAATGTATTATATTTAACTTGTTACTTTCAGCAAAAGATTGTATTGCTTGACAACAAAAGGGAAGAACTAGGCCCCTGTTGACCACTTTCAAGTAATAGAGGCTTGAAGCGAATATCAGAGCATTAATATTGGTGATTTAGAAAGGAACTAAACACTATATTGGATACTAGCCAAAGGTTTCTACTTCCTCCACAGATTTGAACTAAGTGCAGATCAGCATCGGCAATAAAAAGCCCAAGCAAATAGCAATTGAAATTTTAAGCAAAATGAGTTTCTGCAAAGCTAAGTAAAGGTGTGGAACAAGAAAAGAGGAAAGACGACAAGAATATTTTATATTCGAGGCCCTTTTGAATCCAGTGTTATGTTTCGAAAATATAAATTACCTGTTTGGAAATACCATTTCCATTCCGGAAATTTCTAATTAGCCTTATAGACAAGCAGAATGAAAAATCGGACAAACAGTTGTTAAGTAGGCAGCCAAAACTACCAATTTCATCTTCAGCACTCAGCAGCTTTGCAAGTCTTGTTTTTATCTTTACTTACTAGAGACTATATCAACAACAACCTCCACATATTGACCAAATAACAAATTACATACAAAGATATTGTCTTCATCTAAGAAATTCTTACATTAGTTTGGTGCATGAGCCAACCACAATCTAGCATCACCCTCTTTACCTTAACACGGTTTTTTTTTTTTTCTTTAAAGAGGTTTTTCCGAAAGTTTAGAACCTTGATATATACATTTTTTTGCATTCCATTAAAAAAAAAATCAACAATTAAATAGCATGGTAACCAGGCTTAATAAGCGAAAAAAAAAAAAGCCAAATAGAAGCTAAATTACCTCTCGTGGCGGTGGCTGCGAGAAGCTAAAATTAACTTTTGATTGAATAGCAAGTTTAACATCATCGCAGTCAATTGCTGACTTGTTAGCATGCTCTGAATACACTTGCGCATCTGTCAATACATCAACGACATAGCGATACCATAACTCCAGAAACTTGTGAATAACACGAGGTTCATAGTCTTCTACACCCATTGATTTCAACAGTAACTTCACAATCTTGGCATCCCTAGGCAAGTCTTCATCTTTTTCTGCCATTACCCTCTTCTGGTCAGTTCACCTGCCAAAAATTAAGTAATAATATTGGATATTTTGGAAGAACTCAGCAAAATCGCAGATTTAAATCATATGGGTACCTGTTTTTTACAATAAAGTCGGAGGTAGCACAAACTCAAGGGCTTATGGGGATTCCCATAAAGGTTCCAAATTTGTTCGGAAATCAGGGTGGAAACAAGAAGGGGAAGAAAAATTGCTTCTATTGATTCGATCTGTGAAATGATGCAGTTGATTCTCGGAAACTGAGAAATTTACCGAGAATACTGAATAGAAGACGGGAGTAGCTAACCGAGTAAATGGAGGGAGCGAAAGGAAAGAGAAAGAGGGGTCTGTGTCTCCGTGCTCAAGTCAAGTTAGCCTCAAATAAATTAGGTGCTTTTTCTAATCTGATTATAAGGAGTGTAAGTAGGTTGTCCATGGGCCAGCCCAGTTTCAATAAAATAGAAAAAAAGCATGGCCCAGTGAGATGTTAAGCAGACAATTCTAAGCCCAAAAATTGGCACATTTTAATTGTTTTTTTATTTTTATTTTTGGTGCTTTCTTTTTATTTTTCTTTTAAGAAATGGTTAATATCAGCCCCTCTGATGCAAGAGTGCAGTAGTTTTCTTATATATAAACAAAAAAAGAATGCAGTAGTTTTTTTTTAATAACAAAATGAGAAATTCAATTGCTAAATATATACTCTCTTTTTTTTTTCTTATATTATTACATAAATATAATACATCTGACTGAGTACATAAAGAAAGTGGCATAGGGAATGAAACATAAGGAGAGAAAGAGGCATGGCTATTGTATTTGCTTTTATCTCCAAAACAAGTCGTGCACTGAGGTTTGCCAGTGAAGTGCCATCATTAGCATAACCAAAATCCCTGCTAATCCCCAAGAAGAGCTCCCAATTCTGAGCACCCATGAAGGCTCAGGAGATGGCAACAGAGAAGCTCTTGGATTTGACCCAGAAGAAACTGACGAGGTTGTTCTGATAGCAATTATAAGTCCAGCAAGAACCATAGGCAGAACGAAACCAGAGCTCCATTTAGATTCATAGTACCTTATATCATTCTTTGAATTCACATATAACGGAGACAACACCACCGCAGAAACTAGAGCCAACACCATGGCTAGCGATCTTTGAGACGCATTGTGGCTTGAGTAAGCAGAATAGGCAGTAGCCATTGGTGGACAAGCTAGCTCAGGTGAAGATTGAAAAACAGAAAAGAAGAGTTGGTTTCTATTTCTTGCCAAAGAAACCAACTTGATGAGAAAAATTTGAACTTGGGAGAAGGAAATTTATGGTGGGGGAGGAGATTGGGAAGGGGGTAAGGAGCGAAGGAATCTAGGTGGAAAGGCTGTGTTTGGATGAGAAAAGTGATGGACAGACAGCCGTCCAAAAAGTGAAAAGGAGTTGAAGTACGAAGAGAGGCGATAACAAAGGTGAAAAAAAATCAAAAATTGATAGTAGAGATAGGAGATTCAGTGGTATGGAAGCAAGGTATAATCCTTTGTTTCTCTTTTTATTATGAGAGCTGATGTAATGTTAGGTAAGGATTGATGAGCTCTAGCTGTAAATCAACATTTTTGAATTGGAGAGTAGCTGTGAAATGCATTGTTAAAGCCATGATTTAGGTTACTTTTTGGATTCTCGTCCTTAGAAAGAAGGATAATCTATTGACAATTTCACACCTCTTACTTTTCCACCTTACTTTGCCATTCTTTTTTTTTTTTTTTAAAGATAAACAAAAAATTCAAGAATTTTAATTTAAGAAATCCAACTCAAATACTTTAATAGTAATACTCACTCAATCAATTCCACTTGACCTTTCGTTATGATAGTAGTACTTTGAGTTCTATCTATCTTTTGTAATATAAAAATTATAATTAATAATTAACTTTCCATACGTTTTTCATATAATTTTTAGATGATCATTTTTATTTTTATTTTTCTCTTTGTTTTTTATCTGTAAGCGTTGTATTGCTTGTTGTTTCGCGCTAGGATCTCCCTCCATCTCTCTTTCTCATGCCAGCGCTTTTTAAGTGATCTACCGTCAAACGACGACGTCTAATCATCGGCCGCCCCTGCGTCCTCTGCTTTCTCTCTTATCTCCTCCAAATTCAACTATTCCGGTAGAAGATTGGAAATTTCTCGATGCTCAATGAGCAGTAACTAACGGCAATGGCGTCTCACGAGCAAGCCCTGGTTTCCCTTCTTAATCATGTAGCCCTATCATTGGACGGCGCCGTTCTGGGGGTGGCATTAGCCTACGTCGCTGTCCGCTCTGTCCTCAAATTCACATTCAACTACACCGCTCTCGGTAAGCTCCGCAAAGCCCCTTCTGTCTCTGTTTCTGACCTTAGATCACTCCTCGGTGATTCCGAAACTGAAGGCAATTCCAAAAATTCTCAACTCGTAATCGTCCGGGGCACTGTCGAGGCCAAGTCCGTGGTCGATAGCAGCTGGAAGAGCTTCAGACCCGCCATATTGGTTTCTTGGGAGTCAGGTGACAAAGCTGTGGTGGTTCAAAGAACTCAAACGGTAACCCTCGCATTTGCGCTTCAATATAGTTAAACTTACAATTTTGGGCTTTATTTCTTTAGAATTTTTAGGTAATTAAATATGAATGTGCTATGTTAGAAGGTGATCATTTCCACTCTAATTCTCGCTTTTGATTTTACCAAGTGTTAGAAAATTGAAATTTTAAGGAAAATTAGTCCTGAAGACTGAGGAGTGACAACTATTTATTCCAATTCATTTATTGGGTTACTGAAAAATTCTAACAAGCAACCGCAAGAAAGGGTATTAACACTCACTCAGATTACTGGAGTCATTCTGCAACATCTATGTTGAATTGATTAAGTTGTGATTATCTGGCTTTATTACTTCATTAAAATTATATACTTATGGTAATTGCCAATGAACGCATGATTGGATGGGTGAGCGAACGACTCTTGAGATTCAAATAATGATTTTTTAATGTGTTGATTGCATTTTAGTTTTCTCGTTAAATTGTACATTGTCATAACAATAATGTGTTGGTTATGTTATACATTATATCACTGCTCTAGTATAGTGAACAGTGTCTGATTTAGACTAAGCTTGTTTATTGATTTATTGCAAATATTCTCGTGGAAACCAAAAAGCTATGCATCCATTTGGCATTAGAATGAATGTTCTTGATATCGTGGCAATCTGACGTTTTATCATTGTCTAAAAGAGTATAACTTTGCTTTATTTCTGCATTGTGCATTCAACCTATTGTTCACGCATTTAAGAGCAGAATTATGAGGCTAACAAATTTTCATTTGTTTTTCATGTCATGTAGTGTATATATAATGAATGGAAGGGGTTCTTTGGATGGACTTCTGATCTTCGAGCCCTATTTTCAAGATCTCGGAGACAACGAGAATCTACATCATTTAGAACGGTTATATGAAACTCTGTTATTGATGTTAATGTGACAGACTTTCCCTTCTCATATGTGTACAGTATTTTCTGGTATAATTTTTTGACATGGTATTTGAGTTTCATTTAATAAAATTAATTGTTTAAAAAGGGATTTTTAACATGCAAAATATTAGAATATCTTGTTTCAAAACTTTTTGCACGAGCGTATGACTTCATTTAGTAGAAATAGCCAAACATTAGAACAGGATTTGCTTGCAGTTTCAACGGCCAGAAGATTATAGTTACTAGTCTAGAAGAGGATCGTATCGCCGGTCCAATGGGTTAAGAAAGCCAAAAGGACTTGTTCATTTAGTTCTAGAGATATTTGCTTACTTGGACTTATGCATTACTCAATAGAATTTTTCTTTATCACCAAGATTGGTCTTGCTTTGTTATGGTCATTTGAGATGGTTACGGAGTCTATTAAGGTTTCTATCTCTCCTTCATCTCATCATCTTTTCAAATAAAGATCTGAAAGCCAGGAACTATCATGTTTTCGTTTCAGGTGCCTTTTGTTCTGATTGATGGTAGACAGTGGACGCACGCCGATTATGTCGTTGTCAACTTGGATGGGTCAAGACATCCCTTACCTCTCACAACAGTTTATCAGAAATTGCAACCCATAAATGCTTCTCCTTACACATTCTTGCAGGCACTGTTTGGTCATGAATATCCAGTGAGTAAATATTCTGAATGCTTTTCTTCTACTGCAATGCACAAAGTTGATTTTTGTTCAAGCTTAATACTTTTGCTAGCTGAGTCTTCAATTCATCTATTTCTGAACTTTGCATCTTTCCTTCTCTCTGTCACTCTCTTGTGAGTTGTGACACTATTTCTTGGTATATCATTTGCTGAAGTTTTAACATAGTTTTTTTTTTTTCCTTCTTCTTTCTGAAGGTTGGACTACTGGATGAAGAAAAAATTCTTCCATTGGGAAAGGATATCAATGCTGTAGGCCTTTGCAGTTTTAGAGATGGAATTGCTGAGATTAGATCAAGCAAAGATCTACCATATTTTTTGTAAGAGTCTTTTTTTCCCTCCTCTTGAAAATATTAGTAATTTAGTATTATATTGTTGCTCATGAAAATATCCCAAACTCTTTGATACTATCATATTTTGGTTTGGCTTGATTGTAAGGAATTTTAAGCTGTTCCCTTTCCTATTTAATGGTGGTCTCGTGGGGTAATGCTATGGGAAAATGTTAATTGATTGATTAAATGATCATGGCCATTTTGATTCTTCATTTGCATTCATGACCAATAATGGTAAATTGGGGTTCATTAATAAGAGTAACACTAAATAAAAGATGCTCGGTTAGTTCTTATTATTCCATTCATATGGACCTACTGAATATATTGCAAGTAGTTTAGCATTGTGGAGGTGTTCTTTTGTCAAAATAACTGTTTTAAGTTTTGACACGGCTTTTGTAGGACTGAAATGAGTAAAGATCAGCTGCTCGTTGATCTTGCCTTCAAAACAAATATACTGTTTTGGGGTGGTATTATCTTTGGTTCGATGTCAGTTGCCATTCTTGGTTATGCTGCTATAAGGTATGCTGTTTTGCTTTATAGTCCATTTATTCGTATTGTTGACTTTGAACTTCGGGTTTGGTGAATTTGGGATGGTTTTAGTATAGTATTAGGACTACATGATAGAAGTAAATGGCTTTTCTTGGGATGAAAGAGTCTGTTTCTCTTGATGAATATGTCTTAAATCAGTTGGCTTTTCCCTTACTAATTACGAAAAATTGAAATACAATTGATGATAATTTTGATCAACTTCTTGTTAATTTCCAGTCAATTAAGATATATCATTGTATTCAGGAACTGGAATAAATGGAAAGAGTGGAGGCTACGGAGACAGCTCCAGCAGCAAGGCCATGACGTCAGTAATGATGCTGATTCGCAGACTGCAGGTGATGATGAGCCAGAAGAGGTTCCTGATGGACAGCTATGTATTATATGCCTCATGAGGAGGAGGCGCTCTGTTTTTATTCCCTGTGGACATCTTGTTTGCTGCCAAGGGTGTGCCATATTGGTTGAACGTGAAGTGGCCCCTAAGTGTCCCGTTTGTAGGCAGCAAATTCGGAATTCTGTGCGGATATTTGATTCTTGAGTTGATAGAGATTGATTTTTTGGTTAACTGCAGCATGAGTCTTGCGTGCTTGCTGATTTATCTCATGTACATATCCAATGCGGCTTTACTAGGTTGGAAGAGTCAAAATTTTGACCTCCGCCAAATCCCAACCAGTGATAAGTGTTGTTTAGGTGATGCCATTTAAACTCTTTAGGTATTGGAATGGTCGTACGTGCAGTGTGTGTATGCCATACAGAATTTTTGCTCAAAAGGAACATTAAAATGGTTGCTTCGCTCGTATGATTTTCTCTTCCTACTGACTTTCGTGGTAGCATGTATTGATCCTTTCAACCATGCACTTGTTAACACGCAGATGAAAATAAACTCCTAGTATTATTGACTGTCATGTATAAAGTAGCGGAGGAATATCTGTTCACATTATGGTCATTCTCTAATTTTAAGAAAAAACACAGTAGTGCTATTTCAAGCAAAACCAAGCACACATCAAACATATTAACAATGTGTTTGCAGTCACTCTATCTGACAAATAATTCTATAAACGGAAACTACAAGTTAACTACCAGAGCCTAGGCAAATAAGTTCAATCAGATTTGAACAATGGAAACTGATGAGAGTGGACAACCACTTAACTGCACCTTCTTCGACTGAGATAGTCTAGATTGTGAACCAATCTTTTGCGAGTGACTTAACTTGAATATGAAACTCCACACCAAGCTTGTGAAGTTACCTAAAGGCAAGCAGTGAGTGTTGAGCTTGATCCTCTCTTGTCTTTACCATCCATTTTCCACAAGGAACAGAAAGAGATAGGCTGCCCCTTCCACCATAGTCCCACACTGGTATTGTTCTCTTCTACTCTCATCTCCCAATTATTGTCATACTTCCTCAACAAGGCTCTACCTCCATCAGTGGCGTCCTCTCCAAATATCTCCCCCATAAACCCTGCTTCCTTCATCCTTTCACACCATTTCTCTCTCACTTCATTCATCTCACCTTGGTTTGTCAAGGCCTTTGCTGCCTCCCCTTCCATCAGTCTCCTTTCCTCGCTCTCCCGACCCTTGAACGCCGAGCTTGTAGAATCCAAAAACCTCCATAGGTACTCTACTCTCCGTGAAAATCCCGTAGTGAAATTCCCACAATGGTTGCAGCTACATTCCATATTGTTTTCACTTAATATAACCCCTTTAGGATCCATGCTCCTCAACATTCTCAGAAATTCACTTCTCTCATCGGGGCTATTATGATTCAGGTGGTGGAGCCTAAATTGTGCACATATTATTAAAGTTTCGGTGGAGGAGGAATCTATAACTTGGGCATTGAGGTTCATTAAAGGTTGATTATCGAGCCTTTTTATCAGCAAATTGACATTGATGGACTTGGCAAAACCAAGGAGCCTAGAAGAGAAATTGTCACCTGGCGGACCAATTGAAAATGGGGAGTCCTTGTCAGTGGAGGCAGTTACCACCGTGAGGCGAACCAGTGGAGGAGGTCCACCCGGCCGGCGAGTCAAGGCCTCTAGAAATGTTGGCCATTGCACACCATAAGAGACCCCAATGTCAACGATATGAAGAGCGTGTGAACTGTTTTCTCTTTCAGCTAGAATTTGGAGGATACAAGCATTTGCTATGTTATTGGGAAAGGAAAACCAGGGGCTTACCTCATAGAACTTGAGCAGAGATCGTTGAAAGAACCGGGGTTCTGTAGAAGCAAAGGTAAAATTCCCTGCAGAGGCAGCAGGAGAAGAGCAAGTGGTGGAAGATGATAAATGCTGTTTCAGCGCTCGGAGACCATGAGCTGCAAGACGGTGGTTGGCGTCGCCGGTGGCGGAGGCAAGCTCATGGAGAACATATAAGAGGTGATGCACTCGGTTGAGCTGCCCTGCAGTTATGGCAGCAGCACAAGGGTTAAGCAACTGCTCTGCCCACCTCCCTTCCTTGTTACTACCGTTATTGCAGTTATTTCCATTGCCTTTAGCACCACCTTTCTTGTTTCCTCCAGATTTTTTAACCGTTGTCCCTTCAACAACTGCATCCCCATTCTGAGCTTCAATCACTGCACGGGTCTGACTTTTCTTGTGCTTATGATTTGAAGCTGGTTTGAGACTTGAATCTTCACAATTTTTTCGCTTACTGGGCAATTCACAAGGGGGTGAATTTATAGAACTATAAGGCTGATCTGTGGGTGTTGTGGTATTATTATTAATAGCAGCAATCTTGGTGGAAATGGCAGCAGCATTGGGGGAACCAATGATTTGATAATGGCCTATGTCTTGGCCTTGATCCCATAGCTGGTATTGTTCAATATCACCAGAGCTGTATGGATCATCCAAGAATGATGAAATGAATGAAACCGATTCTTCAAGCCAGTTCATATGGTGATCTGAAGTTGGGTTTGGTTCCATGGTCACTGTGTTAAACTGGAAAGTGAAGAAAAATTGAAGGGTTTGAAGAGGGAGTTTAGTACTGCTGAATCATTGACCAAAGAGGAGGATAGAGGTAGGAGACTTGTAGTATATTTCTTTGATAAAACTTTTAAAATTAAGCATAGGGTAGTGATGTTTCCTGAAAGAGACAACAAAAGGCATTTTCTAATTGTACATGTGCTGTTCGTTTGGAGGATGTGATGTTTTATTAAGGTACACAAACATAGACTACTAGGAAACTATGTCCCTTGTTTGTCTTGTGTGGGTAACTTGTGCTTTTGTATTATATAGAGGTTGAGATCTACAATTTAGGATTGGATAGAGGAATTTCTTTGTAGTTGAGGACAGTGATGGCAACCTCAATTTGGTTTCCAAGAGACGGCAGACATTATTTAACAAATTATAATTGTTGTTTTTTGTCTGGTAACGCCTTGCTGTTCAAACTTCCAACTTTTTGTGCTATGTTTTGTTTCTAACTCGATGAATTTTCTCTTTTTTATTGCCACTTCCCGATATTTTGAAGAAAAGCTATCTTATCAAGAAACTAAATATTTTTAAAACTTAAAACAGATAGAAGAAGATTCGAGATTATCAATGAAGGAGATTATTGACATAGTGCTGGTTTTTCACCAAAACAAGTTAGGGCGTTGCAGCTGACCTTAAGGAATGGAATGGCTGATTAAAATATTGAAGCCATGCCTGAATTCCTGCAATCTAACACATCGTTTTTCTTTTTTAATTATCTCATAGTTCATTCAATACAAAAGTTTTATGCTTTAGCACTCCTTCTAGTCATTCAAAAGCAAGGCATACGCAAAAATTAGTCCATCTTATTAATTGAAATGGGTTCATTTTCATGATATTTTTAACAACTAACATAGAAGGGTAACAACTAGCACACTTACAATGATTCAACATGAAAAACATTCCCTCATTACTGAATGAGTCTGCAATTTATTCTGCAAAAGAAAGTAAGTTTGACAACGACACTGACCCAGATGGAAAACTAAAAATGATCATCTACTAATTCCAACACCTTCATGAATGCTCTGTTACAGATACAGAAAGGAAGCCAAAACACCTGTGACAAATTGCAGTGGAAAAGTTTCAATTTTTATTTGTATAAACGATGAACTGATTCCAAGCTACTATAACGGGGGAAAGAGAGCGTATCTTTTCTTAAAAACGATGAGATCTAGAGTGAGTCCTCATTATCATGATCAATCTCAATACCATCCCAAAATGTTCTGTTCTTTTCAATTTTTGTCATAAATTCCTCTGACATGCCTTGTAACCGTATCTTCTGAAGAGCCTTCAAATTCTTCCAATCATCAGTAAAATCCAACTGTCTGCATTTCCTAATTTCTAGCTCCACGAGGCTTGGCATCGCTTCGTCCTCTATAATCCATTTTTTGAGCTTCTCTAACTTCCAGAATCTAAGAACTCTAAGCTTGGGAAAGCAGCCTTTGGTGCAAATCAGGCTTTCCCAGGTATAAGAATCAGAGTAGAAACACAATGATTCAAGGTTGGTAAGCTGCTTCTGCCACTCTGACATCGATTCATCAGAAATATTTGAAGCTGACAAGGTAAGATGAGCAAGCTTTCGTGGGAGTTGACTCGCCTTTTGTGGGTATCGTACTTGTAACTTCCCGAACAATTGCAGGGATGAGAGATTCTCTAGATTTGACATATCATTCATTATTATAAGTTGTTGAAGCTTACCCATTTTATCAACCGATTTGAGTCTCAGAGAATGAAGCTGTTTCAGCTGCACAATTAACTCAGCCAGTGTCCCCTGCTGTTTTTCATTC
Source organism: Bauhinia variegata (assembly GCA_022379115.2). Classification (NCBI taxonomy): domain Eukaryota; kingdom Viridiplantae; phylum Streptophyta; class Magnoliopsida; order Fabales; family Fabaceae; genus Bauhinia; species Bauhinia variegata. Next base: position 13,817,505 of record CM039433.1, read on the forward strand.
AGCTGGAAAGCCAGTTTCAATTTTCTAAGGTTCTTAAGCCTGTGAAGTCCATGAAGAAAAGGACTAGTCTCCTCTATGAATACACCCCACAGCATTTGAAGATTTTCCAGCGAGTTCCCCCTTAGTTTGCCTTCAACTCTACTTCGATATCTTTGGTTCAGATATAAGTTCCTCAGTTTCTTCAATCTCATGATAGAGAAAGGAAGGGTGCGAATGCATGTATGTTTTACATCCAGTGTCTCGAGATCGTGTAATTCGCCAATCAGTTGTGGGACTTCCTCTAAGTAAGTCCACCTCAAGCCTAGATACTTGAGACGAATCAATTTGCTTATGATATGAGGTAACTTAGGTTTGAATACACGTTCAAGATCAAGAACTTTAACCTCATTGAAGTGCCCACTTGTGATACCCATAGAAAGGATGTTACCTATGCGTTCTCCTGGCTTATTTCCCTCTCGGGTGTCAAAGAAAAGAATGGAGAGGGGATCCCTTTTCCTGCTCATTGCATCCACACCAAGAATAGCGTCACGATCATCAAAATTATAAACAAATCGTCGTTGCACCTGCTTCCTTAAGGACTGGCACTGCCTGCAACTTCTTTTATTACTCCTTTTCAAGATGACTTCCCTCAGCACATTAGGCATGCGACAAGTCTTAATCTTCCCATAGAAGTCGAGCTCCACTGCTTGAATAATGTTGCAGTCTCTCAACTTTTGTAAATACTCCTCTGCAACTTGTTCAGGTGTTTTTCCGTCTTCTTTTTTGATAAAGCCTTCTGCAACCCACAGATTGACTAATCTCCTTGCGGGGATTTCAAAACCTTCAGGAAAGAGTATCAAGTGAGAAAGACAGTTCATCAGAATTTCATCTAGGCGTCCATAAATATTTTTCTCAACATCCAGCCATGGTTTTTCGTTCTGGCCTCTGTTGATTCTGTCAGATGCCCACTCTAACGGCTCATGATCCATGCCATTAGCTGACATTAGATAGCCAAGAGATACTATTGGGAGTGGTAAGCCCCCACATTTCCCAACCACCTTTCTTGCACGATTTTCCACTGCTTCATCTAGTTTGGGCTCTGAGATCACCTTCTGAAACAATTTCCAACTTTCTTCTTTGGTTCGCAGTAGAAGTTGGTGCAGGTTACCAGTTTTGTCAGCATGAAAAGCAACATCCTTGCATCTTGTTGTGAGCAGTATTCTGATTCCCCGTGTCATTCCACTTAATTGTCTTTTTAGTTTATCCCAGTCTTTTGTTGTTGAGATATTATCTGCAACAACAAACGCATGCTTCTCTTTCAAGGTATCACGTAGGGAACTTAATGGAATATCAGTTCTTTCCTTTCCCATCTCCAGAACCCGTGCTTTGAATTTTCCATCTGGTTGTTGATCTGCAGTCACCCAAACATGAATCTGGAAATGACTGACAACAGTATCGTTGTAGTAAATTGCTTCTGCCAAAGCTGTTTTTCCTATGCCCTCCATCCCAAAAATGGAAACTACAGAATCAGTATCACCATTAGTGGTCAGCTTTACGACCAACCTTCGGATGTCGTTTTCCAGGCCAAATACGTTGGTTGACTCCTGTCGTTCTATGCAGCTCGCATCTATGATACGGCGTACAAGAGTGATAACCCCGTTAGTTTGCACAAAATGCATGAGCTGATCAGGTTTTCTCAAGTAGCTCTCTAAGTTTTTGTGTACCTCCGTGGCAATGTACTTCATTTGCTCCAAGCAAGCGTTTCTCCCAGCCGTGTCTTCTCTTCCTTGAAGATCATCACGCATTTGCTCCAAGGAGTCGCACAGTGACTTGATGTTTTTTTCTACTTCCTCTGAACCACTTTTCTCCTTGCAGCGAATGTCATGAACAGCTGAAGTGATAGCCTTGACATCATCTCTGTTATGATATGTGGATGTGGAGGGGCGAATTGGCTTTCCTGCAGCTCTATCAATAAATTTAAGATTATATTTGGTCCTTCTCTCGAGCAGGCGATGAAATTCAGAACAAATGCGCTTCATGCTCCCTCTGAATATAGTCTTGGCAAATGGAATGTGCATGACTCTCAAGCCAAAATTTGAAACCAACCACCAGAAATCGTCTACGTACTTCTCTGCTTCTTCAATTAAATGGCCTGCTTGTCTCATCCAGGTTTTTTCTGTTTCAGTGTCTAATTGAAGCCCAGACAAATCCACGAGGAAGGCATGCAGTGGATGCAGCAGAGAAATCGACCACCTGATCTCTTCCATGCCAGAAAATAAGTGTTTTTTGGTGGTCATCACCTCTTGTATGCTTCCTCGAGACTTGAGTTGCTTTCGATCTTCAGCTGGTTTGGACATGTTCTCTTCTGGAATTGCATATGCATATCTCAGCAGGCCTCTATTCTTAGATCTACAATGCTCCATGGTTTGGCAAATGTCCTTGGCGTCCGTGTCTTCCTGTTTAAGCAGATCACGCATTGCACTCTCGACATCTTTTTTTTTACTGACAACGTCGTGAATGACTTTTATTCTGAACAACTCTGTGGGGAGGTAATCAGTTAATCGCCTGACTTGTCTTTGTTTATCGAAGTTTGCAAGGAAGAGACTTGCATCATAAGCCACTCGTGTTGCTTTGTCCACCCATATTTTGGCAGATTCACTTAGCTGCAGATCGATCCCTTCGGGTTTGACTTCTGAATCCCAGAACTGACGAGCTCGTGATTTTACTTTTTCCAGTTTGTCCTCGAGCCGTTTCAAGTCCTCCAACAGATATTCTAGTGCCATTAATTCTTTCCTCATCCACTCTACGTCATTATCCAAGGAACAAAGACGTACCTGGATAATTACAGATAAAAGCGCTATGAGGATTGCCAATGACAAAAGAAAATTAGGGATGTCAATTTCTTGGACAAGACTAGTTATAGCGTACAAGATCCTCAGCAACATCTTCTTACTGCCAACCAAACTTTTAGCAATTCAGCGATGATGCAATGAAGAAAGAAAAACAATTCTTTTTTGTTTTAACTAGACTTTGGAAAGTCAATTTTTTAAAAATTTCTAAAACTTTTCTTGACTTAACTATAAGATTATCACATTAAATCCGATCCATAATTTTTGGATCCAGTTTTGGGAACAGCATTCCCTGTCTATGCAAGTCAACCTACGTCTATTAGTTGACACAGTTCTATCCGTTGTCTTAACTCACATTGGATCCGATCCATAATTATGGTATCCAGTTTTGGAATCAATCCAAATGAATTAGTTTAGTTAAGTAAGTACATTAGGAACTTCTTCAACATGTGAATGTATTACATTTACACCCCTAAACTTCTGAATTTGTGCCTTTCAATCCCTCAAATTCAGTGTATTTATCCATTATTGTACGTGATGAGGGAAAGTATGTTAAATGTGAAGCTTCAATTTTATTTTTTTTTGGCAAGTTTCTTTTTCTGTTTACCAATATTTCTTACCTTCTAATTTGAAGGCAAGGCGACTTCCAAGTTTATTTTTCTCTGCATATTTACATGTCGAAAACGCATTCATATAACAAAACCTCGATTCACCTAGCTATGGTGATTGATTCTTCTACAGGACAAAAATGAGGCAAGGGGTAATTAAGAAGAGAACAAAAATACAGAAAATCCACAAAGTTATTGAAGAACAATCATATAAATCTCCTCCAACGTATAAAAACAAGTTTGAATAACAATCAGACTACACAGTTGAAAACCCAGGATTTTTTCCAGTAATGCTAAAGGCTTTATTTTTCTTAGTTTTGGAATGAGAAAACTAAACAAACAACATATTGAACTTTTACTTCCGGATTAATTTAGTCCGTCGATGTCCATCTGAGATCTGAATCTTGTTGGTTATACCTAGATGAGCCATAAGAAGCCAGACATGAGTGAGCAGCTCACCGCCCCGTCTAAGCTGCTGTGCATGGTGAATGCCTTGGCAGTGGCTTGCAGCGTAAGCTAGCATTTCCAACCACACATCAGTGATCAATTCCCACATCTTCTGCGTCCTCCAGTCTTGTTCATTCTCTAACTTTTGCAAAGTCTTAGCCAGCCTGCATGCATCAAATAACACAGACTTGCTTCTGTCTCCTTTCACTGCTGAAGGATCAACTACATCACTGCAGATTTCCAGTAACATTTCATAAGCTCCCTTGTCATCTTGTAAGGGTTCTCTTGCCTTGATAAATTCAGTGGCTTCGGCGCAAGTGTCTTGGAACCTTATCTCTCCAATTCCATCTGGTAGCATGAATGGCCTTTTGACAAGAAGATACAGCATATAATCTGATAGCAACTTGCTTGCTTTTCTATAATTTGGACTTGCTGTGTCTGAACTCACAACTGCCTCATCTGAGACAGAATTGTAACAGAGATCAGTTGCAATATGCCACAAAAGAATGCTTTGGTCCAATTCTACCTCCACGGTCCGCTTCAAATCTGATTTGGTGGAATACTTTGAGTCTTTTAGCACTTTGTCGCCCCTGTGATCACAAAATTTCTTAACTTCTTCTGCCACCTTCCTTTCTTCATTGAGCTTTTCTTTTGCATCTTCTATTTTCTTGAGAAATTGCTCAAAGATCAAATCCTTCAAATATTCAGGGACAGACTCTATGTCCCCGTGCATAAACTTCATATAAGACTGATAAGCATGCATAATCATTCGGATAAGGCAACATTTGGCTACTGTCTTTTTGCTGCAATCTCCAAATCTTTGGTTCCTGGTCTTCAGGCAAAAGCTAATGAGGTTGAACTGCGCCATGCTATTGGACCACTTTCCGTTTCTAGCAGCTGAAATGACCCGAATCATCATATCTGTCACTTCGTTTTTGTGCTTCATAAGCCGTAGTATTGTCCAGTCTGAAAAAACTAGTGAAATTACTGAATATATCTCTAGGACGACAGCTCCAACCAGCAGCACATAAGTGATGACAAGGTCAGATTTTGGATACTCGCTCTTCTCTGTGACAAAGAAGAGACAAAGTACAATAATGATGCACCAGAAACTGATGAATCGGAGAAAACCACCCACAACGGAATGAATTAGAACTGCTTTAGTATAGAAGACATCGTATATGAAGCCAAGCTCAGCCTCTATCAGCTCAAACACTTCCTTGCAAGAACCATTCTCTATGGACAGTCTAGATTCTAAAACATCTTGGAAGCTAAGGATGAGATCTGCAAATAGCCGCTTGAAAGTTTCAAAGAACTTGTGAGCAAGGACTATTATTTTGTCAGCTCTACGAGTGTCATCTTCTGTTTTTGTCAGAACAATGTCTTCTGCTTCTGCATAATCACCAAATGGAGATCCAATGAGATCTTGTACATTTACCTTGAATCCCTGATCGGAGGCTGAGGAGTGTGCTTCCATAAATCTAGCATAGTTGGGGCCTGGGTCAGGGTCAGGAAACAAGGACTGCTTAAATCGCTCACTGCTTGCAGACCACAGAACCCAAGTTCTCTCCCCAATTTTAATAAGTCCAGCAATGAACATCACAATTGCAAGAATGTTAAGTTTGGCATTTGTCCATGCTCTAAGAAAAATGTAGAAAGCCACTCCAACTTGGATACCAAATTTAAGTAAATACCTCAGCCAAAACTCATTGTCTTCCATGGAGTAAGCAGTGATGGTATCTGGGCCACCAAGGTGCAGCAGAAGAAATGGTGCCCAGAGAGCCATAATGACAACCTTAGGCTCCACAAAATTATACCCAATTTGGGCCACTTTGTCAGAAAGAACACTGAGAGAGATTGTTGCAAGCCCATCTGCTGACAAGTAGGCAATCCAGAGTACGATCCTGTGCCAGATTCTGCTGTCGCACTTTCTCACGGTTCCAAGGAAGACGAGAAAGCTCTGGAAGCTTAGGCTCAAGAGAACCATAGCCTGTAGCTCCCAGTTGTTCCAAAGCTTCCTCATACTTTCTGGGAAAATCATCATTGCTTTCCTTTGCATGAAGGTCAAGCTGCTAGCCACTGAAAAGATCAGCAAAAACAATAGTGTATAAGACTTCCCACGAACTGTTTGTAATTCAGAAAAGAACGAAAAGTGAAGAAAACGTAATCTTACTTGTGATTAACATCTCAAAGGCCTCTGTCAAACTCTGGTTTGGTTTACCATTGTTTTGTCACAGCTGATCTGTTATGTCTTACAGTTTAAATTAGCTTTGATTCCACTGCACAGCACAAACAAACAGATGCATAGAATCGTTTACATAAACTGCTTAATATCTTCCCTAACGGGAGTCAATTGAGGAATTGTACAGTCACGTGCATATAATTTGTGCAAATACGTATAGACGTGGCATTCATTTATAAAACAATCGTCATTTAATGAGACAACGATGCACAGCAAAAAAAACAAAAAATTATAAAATTTATTAAATAAATATTAAATAATATTATATATAACACACACTTGTTACACTTTTTTAAAATGTCCTGAGCAAAGCAAAAGAACTGAAGTAGTGGCGCAGCGCACTGACCGAAACGCAACGCATCAGTTCATGGAGAGTAATATTTAATTGAAGGTACCTCTGTGTCATTCAACAGACCTATATGAAATCTTATACGCTTGCTGATGAGTGATGACAAAAGATTCTGACGTCATCTCTTTTGGCAGGAGCAGGGTCAACACCTTAATTTGATAACCATAATAATCGTTATTTTAAAAAATAATAATTTCTAACAAATTGAACTCCTGCAGTGTGGCTTTCATCATCGTATTAAATGATCTGGGTCACTCAAATAATTTTCATAGCTTAAACATTAACGTTGTATCCAGTTAATTATGTTTAATAAGATATATAATTTTTGTTTAACGTTCTTCTCGTTATAAATTTAATCATTCACTTGCAAAGTCTATCTTATCTATGGAACAATATGATTATAAATATAATAGATTACTATTGTGGAGACCCACTAATATTATTTATTGGCAATTTTTTTTTTTTATCTGAAGAACCACCATTCCATTATTAGTCATTTGAGATATTTTATAAGTACACTTGTAAATTTACAATTATTTTTTATATTTTTTATTTATAATTTTATCTATGTATTATGCTAAAAAAATTGAATATACAATTTAAGTGTAAGACTTTAGAATTTTCCTAGTCATTGTTGATTGAAAAGGATGACGTAATTGTTCCACATGCAAGTAATTAAATCAAAAAAATTCTGTTGACCAAAGTGGGTGTTTAGAGAGATTTTGTATTATTAGCTAGTTAAGCGAATGACCATAAGGGATAGATTGCATTTGGGAACAAATTAATTAATAAAAGATACTTGCCCTTTCAGATCTTGTGGGGACAATTCCAATTGAAGCATGAGAACAAATTACATTGCGAAACTTGAAAAAGAAATACCAAAAAAAATGAAATTGCAGCTCAGCTTTACGTTGACACATGCAAACTTGAACAATAAGCACCAACCATACCATAAGGACATTGGATAACATTATCCAAACTCAACAACATTTCCTAACCCTTCCAGCATTACCGTCATACTAAAATCTATCTTAACATTTGGAACTGGAATACATAAGAAAATGAGAAAATTAAGAAAGAAAAAACACACAAATTAATATACTCTGCTGACAGACATTGATCTCTCAGGAATTCAACGACTAAGATAGACAAAAACCAAATACAATGAATTGAAGCGAAAATAAATATTCATAACAAGCAAGCCTAGCCAGTGCCTCCTAGAACAGCCTTAAGCTTCTTCACTGTAGCTTCATCAAGGAAAGTAGTCTTTACCACTATTTTAGTAGGCAAGTTGCTAGCAAACAATGCAAAATCGAGGATTTGCAGGCCAGGGTTGGGACTGCTGAAAGTAACCAAAGCCAGGGCTCCATTTTTGCCAGCATTTATTTGAAAATGCAGTAACCCTTGTGGGAAAACCATGATTTCTCCCTTCTTCAGTGTCGTCACATAAACTGAGTTATCTGATGCTATAAATCCAGCAGTGATGTGGCCATGCAGCACCGATAGAAGTTCGTTGGCACCAGGATGAGTGTGCATTGGGATGACACCGCCGGGAGCCAGGTCTAACCGCGCCGCGGAGAGGCCAAGCCCATTGACACCTGGGAATTGGCCAACAAATGCAGGGGTCACTGCAGCACTAATGATATTTGATGTGTTTCCAGCCTTAGCTAGGCCTGTAAACACAAAGTCATCAACTGTGAGATTACTGGGTGGTTTGCAGGAAAAGCCTGCAGGGCCATCTGGACCCTTAAGGTCACCCACACAGAAGTCTTGCACAAGGGCATGGGAAGAGGATAAAATGAGAGAGAACAAGACGAGAACGTGAAGCATCTTGCTAGCTGGTAAGAATTTGATGTGCAAGAGAATATGGGGTTGGCTATCAGTGTGATGGCTTATATAGGCACTATTCTTGCAAGTTGGAGACTGAAGAGATGGACATGCAATGCATGATGACAAATGCCAAAAAAGAGACCACACCCACAAATGGCGGGATTGCGATGGGTATTAATGCTGATGAGTTCCCCCTCTAGCATAGAGAAATTTACACACATGTACCATAAAAAAATATATATTTATTAATATATATTATTTTTAAAAATATTTATTATTATATATAATTTTTTCATATCGTAATAATATCGTATTATTATGATTTGATAAAAAAATTGATAATATTCGAATATCACTATTAATTAAATTATTTTTATTATTTTATTATTTATTTTATTTTAATTTAAAAATAAATAAATAAATAATATGTTAAAAGATATAAAGATAATTTTTTTAGTGTATTTTATTTTACTTTAATTTAAAAAAATTAAAAAATAATACATGTTTAAAATTAAAAAAAATTGATGATAACCTTTATAAAAGTAGTATGTATTATTGATAATTTTTGAAATGTTATATATGTGTTTAAAAAATTTTATAATTTTTTTTATATTTTTATTTGTAAAAAATAAAAATAAATAATTTAATTTTTTTTAATTAATATCACAATACGATAATGCAATATAAGTAAATATTACGTTACCATAATATGATATTTATAAGATGTTAACCTTTTAATCAAATATCATATCACAATAATGTGATATTATTCATATATTATATCAGAGTGATATAATATTATTCTAGAAATATCGTATATTATAATATCTAAAAAAAATTATATATATTAATAAATATTTTTAAAAATAATATATATTAATAATTTATTTTTTTATGATATATTTGTGTAAATTTCTCTCCATCATCGTCAGACAGTGAGGCAGAAAAGCCCTTTTGTGCCTAATCATTCGGTGAGTAGAGAAAGCATTAGGTGCCCAGACAGAAACAGGCCTTAATCAGATAGAATTTTGGGTTGAATGGATTGCTATTGCTAATTAAAGCTGCGAGCAAGTAAGAACAAATGGATATTTTAGAAGATATTCTGACACTGCTGGAAAGTCATTGCACATATCAATCAATCTACATCTTGTGTGGAGGTAACAACCAGAAAAAGTGTTATGTCAAGCAGGTAATAATCGAAATGTTGCAGGAAAGAGCAAATATTTGCCTTAAATTTGGAGAAAAGGGAGAGACTTTTTAGAGTGGATAATTAGAATGGAAAGGGTAGAAACCAAACTAATTGGAATAATGTGGTCCAATATCACATGGGAAGAAGAAAACGAAGCACATAAACAGACATTTTGACAGCTAAATGCCTTCATGTATTTTCATTGGAACCGCAAAAATGTGTGGATAAGAAGTAAGCGCTTCCTGCTAAGATATCTCTCAGAAGCATCCTACATGGAGGAACTTTAGAGTTTAGACATTGTATGATAATATTAATAACTAAAGAAAACAATCAAAATGGGCATGCATGTGGTGCAGAACCGTATCGTCGTCTACTTTGCTGCTTATGGAACTAGTTACTCTCATTGGCCATGCAAGTGGCAGCAGTATATTACAATGTAGTTTTTTAGAAGAATTGGTCAATTAACCATTGAAAGGTTAACTTAATACGTGAAGATAACAATGGCTGTGATTTATATCTAATATTTTTTTACACAAAATTCCTTGGTTATAACATCGAAATTAAGAAGTTAATTAATAAAGTTTAGCAAAAATTAAAAGGTCAGTTGTTTGTGCGAGGAAATATGTATTGATTAGACGCTGACTGAAATTTCAAGCTACTATTCACCTTGACTGTACCCTATGAGCAAGCTTTTTTCACGGGATTCCTTTATGTTTTTCCGCTTGAGAATCCATTGGACAGTCACTAACCAAAAAAAAAACCTCTGATGTAAATTGAATGATGATTCTGCATCAGATTCATGCCCATTTTAGCTGTCATCCTTTAATTTCTGCAGTTACACAGTTCCAAAGGCGCCAATTGCCATGCTTCTCTTCTCAAATTCTTTGAAAAACGAAAACAAAGGGGGAAAATGTTCTGTCCAATTTCAATGGAAGTACAAATTCTCCGAAGGAAATTAAAGACAGTTCAAACCAAAAATCATCATTTACCCCACCCCCACCTAATATCTGTGGACAGAAGTTGATTTTCCAATGTAATTAAACCATGACTGGTAGGACAAAGATTCACTAGGTGACCACTTTTTAAGCCTCTTGGTCAGTCTATGCCTATTAGAAAAGTGGAGAGAAATCTCCATTCCTTGAGCAACAAACTAGACTCGTTACAAAATAGGACGGTTTTTTCTTCCTTCCTTCCCTTTTTTTTTTTGGTCCCTCTAGCTGAGTGACAATAAAAGGAATTGGTTTTCCATTTCCAGCCAAAGACGGTAAATGTAAAGGTCCCCCCTTAAGGACCACAAGCAAGCATTAACCTCATCAAATCTCGGAAATAATAGAAGAGAAAATAATGCCAAAGAAATGAAATTCTGTGATAAATACTAGACACTTCTAGACATGACATAGCAAAATTCGAGAATTTTTTTAGACAGAGAATTTCAAATATTTAATACCATGATTATAATATTTTTTTCTATTATGTGATATTGTACATATATAAAATATTTATTTATCGTATTTAAATATACTTAATATTTAAAAGATATTTTGATCATTCATAACATATGCCAAAACTTTTTCTTTTTTTTTCGCGGAGACATATAACAAGATATAATATGAGATAGTACAGCACTGGAGAAAAAAGACAGACATGATAAGGTTAATTTGCTGTCTTGTGGAGTGGTTATAGTTTTTGCCTTTCACCTGTAAAGGACAATCTAGGCCCAAGACCAAGACCCAAGGCGGTGGTTCTTGTTTTTTCCTCTCTTCATAAATATTCCCACACCTCAAAGTCACTTCATAAATATAGCATTATAAGTTCCATGCTGGGTGTAACAGTTAGCACAACTATTTGCAATAAGATGATGATCAACACATCCAGTGTAATAATATTTCTAGCAACAAGAATTATAATGTTTTTGGTACTCTATCTCAACACTTGGTGGAAAATATAACCTTTACCTGATATTAACCTGCAAAGTCCACTGTTTCCAATTTTTTTGCAGTAAAAGTAATTACACATGCTCTTGCTTTTGACTCAGTGTGCTGTTAATCAATCAGCTATAACCTTTGTTAATATGACTTGAAGCCAATACAAGAGAACTTTCTCTCCTCTTTAAAAGGAGGATGGATCAACATGACTGATCCGAACCCTTGGAACTTACATTACAGTTCTTTTTTTATTATTATTTTCTCATCCAAACAATAAAGAAAGATATGTTGGGAAAAAGGGTTGGTTTTGCTGAAATCCTGTTCTTAAATCATAGATTACAGGCCAGAAACTGCATTGCACAGGCTAGTCTGATTCCATTTGCAGAAATCCTCAGGTGAGCTTTAGAGCTGTGAAGCTGCAAGAAGCAGTGAGAGAGCAAATGCTAATGGCTCACGGGGAAAAGTGAGTGAGACTAGTATGGAAAGAGATGTGCTCAAAGCGAATGTAAATGAGGAAATTTTTTGGGTAAATTGATTGAAAGGCTCAGTTAGGTGTGGCACCATAAAGGAGAAGAGCATGTGTTATGAGACAGAGCAACAGAGCGTGAACAGTTTTAACCTCAGAGTGCACTTTCCTGACATTTCCTGTCAACTTGCTAGAGAGAAAGACAAGTGCTTTCAATTGCAAAAAGACAAGTCCGAACCTCCCTCTACCCAATAGTCTTTTACTTGCACTGTCCCAGCCAGCAACAATAATAAATTTTAATTCCCAAGAATATTTATTAAAAAAAAAAAAATGAACTCTGCTTTCTCTTCTATTCTATTCTACCACTTCAGAATTGTAAAAGATTACAACCCAAGGAAAAAAAAATGGGGAAAGCACACAGCACAGAGCAAATATAATGATTAGTTCCCACGAAGTTTGGGGTTAAGCCCCCAAGAGAATCTTGCTTAATCATCTTCTAATGACAGTCTCCAATTATTGTTTAATTCGATTTACGAGCAAAAAAGTTTGATAAGTGATTCTTGTGGCTAAAGGAATCATTAAATGAGCAAACACTGTTAAAGGGTTATCACGATAGTACCTAAAGAGACCTCGATGCCAAATTGACTGTACCCCAATTTCTACTTGGATGATGAAAGTGAGGAAGAAGGGAAAAAAAAGTAAAAGGGAAAGGCATCAATCCGTACAAAAAAAGCTGGTTTCATCTCTAGCCATGGCCTCCAAATCAATCAATGAGATCGTGCCACACATAGTAAGCCCAAAAAAGATTAGAAGTGACACGTACGAGACTTTTTCTCTTATTCAAAAGTTACCATACCACTCGGATTACAAGAGATTGCTATTGCTATAGCCGCTATTGCTCGGCTGCTCACACTTTGACATAATCAGATGGCACTGTTTTCAAGGACTGTGATGTGGAGACAGCAAAACCGGAGGTGCATGGACTAATCTGCATTTGAATTTAATTTTTTCTTCTTTCCTGTGTACATTTGTTTATGAATTTCTGTAAAGATGTCAGAGACAAGAGCAGCAACAAAGGTAGCAGCAGAGCAAAAACAGAAGCTACAGAGGTGCAGTCATAATAAGAGCAGACTCACTCACTCAGCCATCTTGCACAGAGAGAAATAGAGAGGAGGTGGCAGAAAGCCAGAAGTATCATCCATTGCTATTAGTAATATCCATGCACAGAGACGATTCTGCAACGAATGACTCCCAAAATATGCCCTTCAAAATCTATCAGCCCAACTAGAACGAACCCTCCTTTCTGTCTTTGAAATCTTTTGCAGTTTGTTGAATTCTTCCTCAGTATTTGTTCAAACTAGTATTCTTCTCTTTTGTCTCAAAAATGATAGGTGCAAATGTAAGAAACAGGTCTCCTTTCACAGCAACTCAGTGGCAAGAACTTGAGCAACAAGCTCTGATTTACAAGTACATGCTCTCAGGGGTGCCAATCCCACCTGATCTCATCTACTCTATAAAAAGAAGTCTAGACTCTTCAATTTCTTCAAGACTTTTCCCACACCATCCCAGTAAGCATATTTATTATGATTTAAAGCTTATGATTCATATATATATATCTATATATATATATATATACTTTTTTTAACCTTTACATGTCTACTTTAATTAAAAAAAAAAAAATGGTGTCTGGTCTGTCATAATCCATGCTGCAGTTGGATGGGGATGTTTTGAAATGGGCTTTGGCAGAAAAGTAGACCCAGAACCAGGAAGGTGCAGAAGAACAGATGGCAAGAAATGGAGATGCTCAAAGGAAGCATATCCAGATTCCAAGTACTGTGAAAGACACATGCACAGAGGCAGAAACCGTTCAAGAAAGCCTGTGGAAGTTTCTTCATCAACAAGCACTAACACAAACACAAGCGCAAACTCCTCGCAGACAGTTTCATCATCATATAACCAAAACCTATCCGTGAGCAACCCAAATACACCCTCAAGTACCTCTTCTTTCCCTTTCTCTCAATTGCCATCATCTATGGCATCCGAATCCCAGCCCTATTCCCACCCTTACCAAAATTCTTCTCTCAATCCCTTCTTTTACTCCCATTCTTCATCCTCTTCTAGACCTCCTGATTCTGACTTTTCCACTCAAAATAGCAATACCCACCAGCTTTTTATGGACTCTAGATCTTATTCTCAGGATGAAAAGGATTATAGGTTTGTGCAAAAGAGAAAAAAAAAAAATTACTACTTTTCCTTCATGTGCTCTTTCTTACGGTGAAATTTACTTTATTCTTGCCAGCAGGCATATTCATGGAATGAGGGAGGGTGTGGACGAGCGTGCTTTCTTCCCAGAAGTTTCAGGAACTGCAAGGAGCTTCCCGGATTCATATCAGCAATTATCAATAAGCTCCTATAAGTCCTATTCAAATTCTCAGTTCCAAAACGTCAATGACAATCCAAGGCAACAAGAGCCACATTGCTTTGTTTTGGGTACTGACTTCAAATCAGCAAGACCAAGTAAAGGTGAGAAAGAAGCTGAGACAAGCCAAAGACCACTTCACCACTTCTTTGGGGAGTGGCCACCAAAGAACTCAGATTCCTGGCTTGATCTTGCTTCCAACTCCAGAATCCCCTCAGGTGATGACGATGATGATGATCTTAGTTTAGCTTACTATTCATTATTGTACTTGATGTTGAAATATTCCTCTTCTTGCAATTCCCTATTTTATTTATACTTATTTAGCTCTCTTTTCCGTTGGCAGAAGAGTGACGTTTTGGTGATGTGTTTGGGGATACAGCCAAGAGAGGCTTGCTGGTAAAGATAAATGTTTTGTGGCTAGGGTAGCTTTCTTTAGCTAAAGGTGATTGTTTCGAGTTATGTAGGGGGCCACGCGAGGATTTTCTGTCTTTGCTTTCTTGATATTTATATAGCTGTTTTTCTTCCCTATGAAGAAAACATGTCTCAGATTTGCACAACTTTGTTGTTTGACTGGAAAAGCATCCAAGTTACTCTGCGGCATACTTTCAAATGGGTGGTAGGCAGGACAATTTAACTTGGTTCTGCTGCTATTGGTGATTCTAATTTTGTTTATGGACCCAGCAGATAACATGTGCAATGAATGGATATTAGCCTTTGGTACCACCCCCACTAGGTGGGAGGGCAATCGCAACACATCCAATGTACGTACCTATTAGCTCAAGGGTTATGAGTAATGTTATAAGATATTTTCTCCTCAACAAACTATTTTGCGAAAGAAAGAATCTAAATTCTAAATTGTAGAAAGAAGATTAAGTCAAGTGAAAATAGGAGAAGCACCTCAACTTAGATTTTGACACAGAGGCTGAATGTTTGTATTTCATTTATTTGAATCTTGAATTGGTTGGATAGTACGTACAGCCATCCAAAAAAGAAAGAAGCAAAAATATTCTGAATATAATAAGTTTGTAGTAGCTCGTCGTGAAGTGAAATCCCAAAATTACGTTCATGGCAACACCTTTCCAATCAGGCATTTCAGTGTGCTTTCCATTAACATGCCTGTCTTCAGTTTGAATTATCCTTTTAGCAAAAACAAGTTTTCAAGACAGAAAACAGGAACACTCTCAAACAGGTCCTACATTCTATTCTAGCCCGAATGTGGGCACAATAATTAGATTTGGTTTGTGGTCAGGGAACCAATATCATAGATTAGTAGAAAGAGAAATGACACGAGTAACAGAACTCTTTCCAACTCAGAATTATTAGGATTAGGGTGATGAAAGTGGCTGTCATTCTTAAGCCTTTATGGTTTAAACCCATAATAGCACCAACAGACTACTTACTTGTTAGAGGTATTTGGTATATTATGGGAATTTTTTCTTTTTATATTCAAGTTTATTTAATCTTAAATCATATAGTTATGCTAGTGTTCAATTAAACATGCTGAATCAAGGGAATAAATGAATTACTCTGAATTGTCATAGATTTTCTTTTCTTTCCAGCACAAGTTTCACCACCAAATTTCAAGAAGTAGACTAAACTGCAGACTGATGCCACCAAATGCCATAAGGGAAGCAGCTTAAATCAAAAATGGTTAATCGTTTAAGCCTTATAACCTACCAAGTCCGCCATAATTCCATAAAACAAGTTGGCCTAATAAGATTTGAAGGAAATAGGAAACGAAATTCTCCAACTTACTATTTCATTTTTAGAAGAAAACACAAGATGAGAAATGTGATATGACACATTTCAATCACGGCTTATTAATAGTTAAACATATCTAAGGGATCTGACAAGTTCTCCTCAAAACCCAGACCAATTTAGAATGAAAATTATGAATCGTCTCTAGGCATGATGTTACAGTTCTACCGTTTTAGAAAGAACAATAGAACATTAGAACATCATATCTAGTTCCAGAAGCAGTAGCAACAACCAATTTCTTAATCTAACAGTCTTAAAATTGGGAACAGATGCATCAAAACATTAGGCAAAACATAAAATATGTAATGGCAATTTGAACAAAGAAAGAATAGGGAATTAAAAGTTAGAGAGACACATTGGGAAAAAAAGAACATCAGATTTTGTCATTGTTAATCCTTCTGAGATTCCTAACATCAATGTACATGGTGAACATGTTAAAGTGAAAATAAGAATAAAGAACAAAAGGGAGGAAGGGGCTTCTTTTAATTATAAGCCGTGAGAAACTACAGGGGAAAGGAATAACATGAAAAAGAAAAATAAAGTCAACCAACAATGCCAATATACAGGACAACACCGAGGGCCCGAATGGAAGTATCAATACTCCAGGCAATCCACAATTCATGTCTTTTGATCATTGATTTCTATGTTCTTGCCAGAATGTGGAAAATCTCATCCAATCTATCCTCTTCAACTATTACGTGTTCAGCAAGAGTTTCAGTCCTTTAAATTTCCAACGCTAATTCACTCCACCAAACTAAAAGAATTAATAAGAAAAAACTCGCTGAATGAATTTCAAGTACCAAGTTCATATCTGTCCGTCTTCAAAAGTTGTCTCCTCTTGAATACCAAGAACCCAATCACACCAATTTGCATAATTGCCGCAATGCCCACAAATAATAGGCCAACCTTTTGTCCTGTATTCATCTGGTGCGATGTTGGCGGGGGAGGTGGGTGCCGCCACGGATGGTGATGAACATCCATGAGGGACAATGGTGGCGATGGATGATGCGGAGGTGGAGGAGATGTTTTTGGCGGGGGTGGAGATACCGGCGGCGGAGGTGTAGAAGAGGGTGAGGGTGGAGGTGCTGGTGGGGATTGAGGCGGAGGCGGAGTAGGTGGAGGAGGAGACGCCGTATAAGACGTAGATAATAATGCCAATGATGATGGCACTTTGGACTCAACAAGAATTGCAGAAATGCTAATTGATAAACCAAAAATCAGAAAACCCAATACCGAGAATGCGGAGTCCATGAAACAACAATTTAAAGATCCTGATTTTCAAGGAAAATCAATATCTGGATTAGGGCTTTTAGGAGGTTTTCGCATCTGGGATTAGCCGCCAATTCGGCTCCGGATGCAAAATTCTTGCCTCCTCGAAGACTTGCGATCAACGGAAATCCCTCCTACCAGAAAAGGAAATCAATCATACAAATTTGTCCCCAAATCTTACACTTGATCTGGAAGCGAAAAAACCCAGATTTGAGTCTAGGGTTTTGTTCTTCTTACCCAGAAAAATGTGGGTCCTCCTTGAGAAGAACAAAGAAATGAGTCCAACGGATATGGTGCAAAATAGCCGACGAGACCCGAATCAATTATAACAAAGTGATCGTTGAAGGGAGTCAAATAATGAGTCAATCACCAACAACGGCCTTCATGAATTGTCAGTTGAAGCCTCAAAGAAAAGAAGAAATGCAGCGTGATTACGGTTGAGAAAGACATGAATTTGGAGCTCTCAAAAAGATATTGATTTCTCTGCGATGAATCCACCTTCTCAGAGATTGGAAGGGGATTGCAGAGAAACGAAACAGGGTGGGGAGAGAAGAGAGAGAAGCTTCTACGCGGGCTTCAACGGTTGGCCTAATTTAGGCGAGCGATGAGCTAGCAAGATAGAATCTTAGGACCTGTCATGACTCACGAAGACACACGGCCGAGAGAGAAGGTGCAAAGAACATACGCTAGGAATGGGATACTCTGACGTGTCAATTATCGTGGGTCCAGATATTATGTGGGCCCATATGGAATTATGGTCTTGTGTGGATATCATTTGAATCGGGCCTTGGGTCCATCTCATGTTGGACCCACATAATTCAACTGAGATTTGCATTTGGTTTCATAATGGAAATTCGCCATAGCAACGTATTTCTTTATTCTTTTTTTTTTTTTTTATCAAGCAGACATGCTTTTTTACTTTTTAACTTTAAAAGAAAATCCAAAATAGGATGTGTTTGGATAATGTAAAAGGAAAATATCTTATAAGTTTTTATGTGATTTCATTTAAAAAACAAAAAACATTAATATCAATAACATAAAACAACTAAATTTGTGTATTTATTGTTTTTAAACTCTTTAAAACACTTTTACCACACAGATTCTCTTTTTTATTTATTGTTGAATATGTTTTTAGAACAAATTGTTCAAACAGATTTTTTTTTTTTTCATTTCTAAAACTTGTTCTAAAAAATTGTTTTATAGATTTGTTTTAAAAACGTGAAAACAAAAGACACATTCAAACAGGCCCAGGTTTTGTATTGAGTCAACCTTCCATTCCATGTTCTACTGGGCCATTTTTCTGTGTTTGAGCAAGCCCAATTGAAAAATATGCTTTTTGTGCAATGGCCTACAGGCCCACGGCTGTGGTTTTGTTCTCTTTTTAAGATTCTCAAAAAAAAAAAACATCATTAGAAAATAACAAAAGAAAAATGTCAAATTGAAAAAAGACCAAAAAAAAATTAGCAATATGCATGTTTTAATATCAGAAGAAATTTTTTTTCTCATAAAAAAATCAGAAGAAAATTTTGTTATTATATAAATGAAGACAAAAACGAGGGAGAGAGATGGCGCCGCGAAAGCAGTGTAGGAAATAAAAGAGCAATAAGCATGATTGAGCGGTTAGGCACGGCCTTCACAGGCCTCTTTTTACAGCATGGTTCCAAAATTGTCAGCACGAATTGTCCTATATATTGCATTTGCATATGCAAAACGGCAAGAGGAGAGTGTCGTCTCTCTCGCACTTTTCTTTCTCCATCTCTATCTTCTCCTCTTCTCTTTCTTTCTTGTCCCATCAATACTCACAGTTTCAGCAAGTAAAGTAAAAGCCTCTAAACCAACACATCTTGAATAGAAGGTTGAAAATGACCCCTCAATGGCAATTCCGTAATTTCGGGTCAGAGGCAGGGGCAGATGTAGGTATGTTGGAAATGTTGAGACAGAGATTCTTTTCTTTTCTTTTCTTTTCTTTTTTTAATATTTTTTCCCTGTGAAAATTCATTGCTGGGGACAGAGATGATTACATGAATGGAGGGATAGAAAGGGATATGGTCCAAAGGAAAAAGAGACCTTCGTCCCATTTTGGTAAAGGCCTTACTTTATCACACACCCTAGTTAGTTCCATTACTTGCTTTATTATCATGATTTTGTTTTATGAAAATAGAAAAAAGAACAGAAATTAAAAAAAATCCAAAAGAAAAGAAATGGGGGATTTAGGCAAAGGTGGTACATGATGTACATGCATTCATTATTAAGCAAGTTAAGCCTTGGAAATTGAGGCTACATTACTTACAGTAGTTAAATTTCAGAAGCTGAATACAGGCACGCGAGGTGTCCATTTGAAGGAAAGAGGTGTCTTATTTGAATCACACCAGCAAAGTGCCTTGGGAAAGTGGACCATGCATGCTAATAGTAGCACTACCACATTACATTGCAGGCTTCAAACACCCTAGAAATATTTTTAGAAATATTTTGATCTACACCAAAATATACAAGTGAGTGCAAGTTCACACCATATAAAATTATATAAAAATGTAGTTTTTCTAATGTGACATTGGGCTACTAAGCAAACTCAACTCATCTATCACTCTATCATTATCGATCATCAAATGGCAAAATGATTAAAGAGAAACTCATGAGGCTAAACAAATTGGTTTTCAGAAAAAGGTTCTTGGAGTAACTATCGTTTCCAGATTCCATCCAAAATCCCAATAAGCTTTGGATTTGATTAGGTTTGACTATTGGACTTGGTTGATGTAACTAGAATAGAATCAATAGGGAGACAATATATATATAATAAAAGTCAAAATGATTATTATAGAAGGTGATTTAATTTGTTTGGGTGTTGGTTTCGTTATGACCTGTCTTAATCTGCACACATGAACATGACAAATGAAAAATTTAATAGTTGCAGCAAGAAATGCCTATGGCTGCATGGTAGCAGTAGCAGTAATAGAAAAGAAAAAGAAAAAGCATAATAGCTAGCTTTGGTGGATTGGTTCAGTTCAAAGTGTGTAGACATTGGCAGCAGCATCGATCAAAGCCACCATAGCATGCAGGAGCAGGACGCATCAATGCAATGCAATCTGGATCTGAACTCAAGCCTAAACCCTAGCTATGCATAGCTTAGCTAGATCAGTACTAGTATCGTGTTGTAGCAGAAGACATGCAAAAGGTAATGAAATAAATTAGTTAATTTAGTTTTTTGTTTTGGGCCAAGATTCAATAGATGGGATGGGAATAAATAAAGTAAGTATAATATAATAATATTGGGTGTGAAGAGATGAGAAAAAAAAGAGAAGAGGGCGGTAATGATAGAGATATGTCTCTGCATGCTGAGCATCTTGTCCTGTGCCTCTCTCTCTCTCTCTGCTAAATATCACTGTTGTGTCTTTTTCTTTGGCCCTCTTGTGTCCTGTGGATTCATCTCCCTCTGCCTGCCACCATATATTTCCCCCTCTGCACACAATCTATCTCTAAATTTTCTCCCTGCAACACCTACCCACCGGGGCCCTTCTCCTTTTACCATACTAAATTCAATTCTCTTCGACGTTGACATGGACATTTACATCTATAAAAGATGTATTACTTAAAATAAAACATGTGGTTAAAAGGGTCTCATAGACAAACATTTCCATGCCTTGACCCCCTCACCGTCTATAGTCATTAGTCAGGGTAATGCAGTAAGGTTCACGCGCCACAGAGGAGACTGGTTTCATAAAACGTCTGCAAAGGATCTTGGGCACGCAATTTAAGGCACCTCTTCACTCACTGCTCTCTTTCATTCTCTCTCTCTCTCAGTGGTCAAAGGGGGCCCCTGCTTCCTTTTTATTTGACTTTTTCGTCTACTGCGCACAATATGCTTTACTTTACCATACTACTCATGCATATATCCTCTCACCAGAGGCAAAGGTGAAGCAGTGAAGCACCACCAGCGAATCCCTGCTAAACCGTGTAGTGTACCGTACTCCGTCACCGTTTCTTGCTGACTACTGGTTGCCTCATTCTTTCTTGACTTGAACAGTGACATGTTTTGGACACTGGCCAATATATATACCCTCACATATTGTGCCAAAAATAGATGATTATGTTATAAGAAAGTGTCGGAAAATCGATAGGTATATTTGCATGTGCCCATGCAAATCAGGGATGAAATGCCCCCTCGTCTCGTCTTGTGATTTTGCTTTGCTTAGTTCAATTATTTTGTTTCATAGACCAGAGACAAAAATGTCTCTGTTCTTCCATCCAAATAATTTCATTCAACTTTGATGACGGTCTCGATCAATTACCAGTTTATGTTATTGTAAGTCGCATTACAATATTGATACATCCGGATAACAATTAATGTGTAGAGTTCGATAGCAACGTACCATTGTCTAGGGTCCCCTCTCTTAAATCTACACTGTACTTGAAAATCTTTGACAGAAATATGCATAATCATCCAAAAACATCTTTTGGAATGAGGTTACCATATATACCCTGCCAAACATAAACAGCAAGAAGATTTCCTACGTTCACCATCCTATGAGTCTGGTGACAGAATGTTAAAAACACAGAACATAACCAGTTAATTACCATACAATAACTATAATAACCATTAATTTCTCCCATCCAATCTAGTTTCCCTGCAACTAAACTTTGTATCCTAAAACTCATCATTCTTGTCAAAATATTTCACTCATTCCACAATGCAAACATAGGAACCTGTTGACCCAAACCCAAATTTCCAATGCGATTCATGTTATCATTCTCGTTGTTTCCGTCATCGTACTTCGGCCCCTGCTGGTGCTGCACTGAGAAGTAACCGTGTCCATAATCAGCTCCACTCTCTGATCCAAACTCGTTCGCTAGTCCCACCGAGCTCTTGGGGCTTTGCGGGTTCAATGAGTTCTTGCTGCTCGATCTGGCGTGCTGTGACGATTCGGCGGCATTGTTTTTGGTGTTTCCATTTTCATGCTGTGACAGTGATTGTTCATCACTGTTGGAATTCCATACCATGTTGGCCAATTCATCAGAGTGTTCGCTGCTTGTTATAGCCAAAAGGGATTGCTGAGGTGATGATGATGAGGTACCAGAATTGAATTCCTCAGTGGTGGCTGGAGCCGAGTCTTTGGGAGACCGTTTTGCAAGGTCACCTCCAATCAATGTGGAGCTTGAGCAAATTCTCTTCACATCATACCTACTAATATCAAAGTTGGTCACAGCATTTGTTCCCCTAAACTTTATTGCTGCTATGTCATATGCTTCAGCAGCTTCTTCTTGAGTGCCTATAGTATTGTTATGAGTGAGTAAAAGTGGTTACTAATCAAGATACACACGTTAAGACTAAGTATAACTGAATCATCTAATGAAATATCAAAAGAAAACTTAAGGATCGCCTTATGTGTATAAGTAAAGAAGGGAAAACACCGTAAAATCAAGAAATAAAAAAGGAAAGGAAGGTGGTGAGAGACTTACTAAATGTACCAAGATATAAGTCTTTGTTTCCTGCAACTCTTCCAATCCGAGCTTGCCACCTTCCATGTTGATGGTGTCTGAAACGGCAAGATAATGCACATTGCATAGACAGTAATTGTGTAAATAAATTGAAAAGCTAAAATTTTCCTGCTACTATAATTATTTGTAATAGTAAAAGTCTACAACTTTCTGTCATACCTTGTCACACCTCTATAGGCAGATGCCCCTCTTGAAAATCCACTGCTCTTCCTGCTCAAGGGGGGAAGAAAAGTCAATTTTTTTTAATGTCAAATATAGGGGAAAAGAAAAAAGGTAAAAGAGAATTTACTATGATCACATGGAAAGATATAATGGGCACCTTCTCAAATTGGCGACAAATTCTTGCCTGGTCATGTGCTTCATCTCTTCAAGTTCTTTCTCATAAGTGCTTAACTGAGCATTTAAGAAGTAACAAATAAAGAATGGTTACCAGTACTGGTACACAAAGTTTCAAACTAAAATATAATAAAATGGAACATGGCTTGACGTTGCTATTCAATTCTCTCTTTTATTATTCCTTTATCTCCTGTTCTGGGAGCCAAGTTGGAGACTTTTTCACACAGATAAACAGTGCCATATTTCAGAAAGCTTACAGGGAAATTGATGTGAGTTGTTGGACCCCAATACTTGAGTGCAGCTAAGTCATAAGCCCGGGCTGCTTTTTCTTCCTTGTCATAACCACCTAATAATAATAGATATCATTTGCAAAAGAATGAAATTATTTTCAAAAATCAAGCACGCCTTCCAATGTTTCATATTTGGGTACAAATATCTATCAATCTATCAACTATTTCCATGAGATTTTCGTTATGGAGATACAGTAATGTCCACAAAGACAGTAAAGAAACAAACACGCGCAAAATGAATATTGCACTTGCACCTACCAAGGTAAACTGCGCAGAGTAGATGCCGTGAAAGGAGGAGAATCCAAGCAATGCATGAAAGAAAGAAACCGTTAGTATATTCTCTTTCAAAACAAAAAAGGGAGGAGAGGGGGAAAGAAAGGGATCTCCCATCATCAAATAACAGAAGTTAAGGGCGTGTTTGTTTCCTGTAATACTTGAAGAAAGCATTTTTTTTTTCTCACCTTGCCTCCCTTTCCTTGTTTGCCCTTCCTTTCTGCAACTGTTATCCCACAAATGGGCCTCGTATCTCCCAGTCCATCTATGCCTAACAAGTTCCATGAATCCCAAAGTGGAAAAGAGAAGAATAAAACCATCGGCAAAATATAAAATTGAGTTTCCCACAAAGGAAAGCTAAAAGTAGTCCAATAATAACAATGATAACACAGAAAATCAAGGCCTACCTAGTAACACCACGATATTGCGAAGTTCTCTGGCCAAAAGTATCAATGGATTTGCGAGGCACAGGTTCTCTAGCAAGAGCTTTTGCCACTGATCGTTTACGAGTCTCATCGCCTACCTGAACAGGAGAAATTGCACCCATGCCATTTTGTACACTGGGGCTCATGGTTAGAGAAAGTGATTGGAAACTAGACCCATTAGCTTCTGCTGGAGGCTTAGCATCACTAAACTGATTTGGGGCCAACCAAGACTTGTACATGCCATTGCTGGGAATAAGAGCTTGTGCGTTATCATTGTATGCATGGAAAGATTGGAGTAAAGATTGGTTTGCGAGAGTCTCCCCAGTTTCTATATCAGTGTTGGTATTGAAGTTAGGGGCTACATTAACATTGATTTTGGAAATGTTGTTCTGGGTCTGGCTTTGGTCTTGTTGGGTTCCTTGGCAATAGACTTTGGTTTCAGCAAGGGGTGAGTTTGAGTAGCAACCCAAGAAATCTTCCAGCTTTGGACCTTCTTCATTGGAATTTGCTCCCGCTATAGCATTCTCATATCTCCACTCTGCAGAAAATCCACCCTTGGAACTTGAAAATAAAAACGCAGATATATACAAGTTTGATTTCCCAATTCAAATAACATGCAGTAAAAGAGCTGAAATCATAATAAAATAATGAACTCTAAAAAGAATCAAAACAATGGGCACAAAAAACACTGCTTTCGGGGACATGCAAGCACAGAACAGCTCTCAGAGGCCCAAAAACAAACACCCACAAAACTCAGAGAGATGTAAGTTTCTGAAAATTGAAATACATAATAGGACACAAAGAAGAAACAGGATGTTTCGAAGACTATGATGTAGTTGTATGTAGGTGTCTAAGAAGGAAGAGATGTTACATAGCATGCAATAGCAATACCTTCGGCTGCGACACAGAGAGAGCCATCAGAGCGCAAAGGCATAACAGACAAGTGAGGATGAGGAGGAGGAAATCCTCCACGCTGGTCTTGGGTTTCTCTCACAAACCCTTCATCAATCCTCAAGTGTGGAGTCAGAGAGAACCCCAACCAATTGCTCATATTGACCCTGACAACGAATACCCACACCTACTACCTTTCTCAAGAAAACACTCACCACAGAGTTACACCACAAACAATCTTTTCTCTCTCTCTCTCTCTCTTTGTATCTGTCTCTCTCTAAAATCTAAAATCCTTGTGTTTCTCTATGCAAGTTGGGAATGTTGGACTTCGAGCTCAAACTTCTAAGCTGTTTATGGTGGGGGAATGGAGTTAAATTTCGATTTTTTTGACATCACAGTCATCATACGAGCTTGATTTCTTCTGGGTCTTACGAAATTTTCATTTTTTCTTTTCTGGATTTTTCTTTGGTGCTTAGGCGAAGGCTGAAAGGTGAAATTTTAAGACAAGGTCCTTTCGTCTTATATTCTCAGCTCTGTCTCTGTTTTTTAATGAAAATATTGGGTTCTGTGCCGCTCTTTCATTTCTTTCTCAGATTTCTGCAGAGGTGGCCATGACATGTAAAATTGAGGAGAAGCCAAAAAAATATATATATATATATATATATATATATATATATATATATATATATATATATATATTGAGGCGTAATCAGGTATAGCCGATGTCTACGATTGCCATCAATCTTATGTTGATTGACGGTCTAGATCAAAGGTTTTATCTCATTATTTTCTTCAACGGTTGAGATTTAAGAATAGGCTAATATTGTATTGTCAACGGCGCAAAGGAACTCTACGAGCTGTGTCACAAGCGAGGATGGTATTTACTGATTTACACACCATTTGAACTAGTAGTATTACGTTATATTATAACTGTTGGGGTATGAAAAAAAATGGCACTTACACTTACACGTGTATTTATGCGCACTTTTTTTTTTATTTGTTAAGTAAAATTATAAATAAAAAATAAAAAAATATAAAAAAATAAATATACATAAATATAATTTCATATTATATTAAATATGTATATTTAGCTAAAGATGTCAAAGAAACTAGGATTAATCACGGGATTGTACAAAAATAAATTTTCTTTGATCACCTTAAAAATAAATTTATTATTAAATATCTTAATTTATAATTAATTTAATTTAAATTAATTAAAATATTTAAATAAAAATAAAAAAATTTAAAAAATATTTTTTATATACATATAAACTCAAATTTAACTCACATGCTTAACCAATTAATGTTATATTAGTAAAGCATAAAGTGGTGTGGAATAAGCATTGGTATCAATTGGGGGATTGAACGGTTCTACATGTAGAGTAGATTACCAGATGGTACTCTCTGGTGTAGAATCCCCAGCAAATTAGTCGCTTGGATGGATGGAAGTGAGGAAAGGGAGAGGGTGTTTTGGTAACTTTGAGGAACAACCTTGAAAATCCCGCATGAAGAAAGGTCAAACTAACGTATTTGACAGAGAGATGATGCAAAATGTTATTACCAGAGCTCATGCAGAAAGCGGTAAAGTAACGCACTCGTACAATTCGAGATACATGCTTGGTTGGTTAACTTGATTGATTCAACAAGTTCCATATCAAAACATGCCTTAAATCATGGATCCATGTTTCTAACTCCCAACTTCCATTATCCTATCCAACCAAAACGCTTTTACCAACATGTTATACTTCTAGAAACGTTTCTACCTTTATTCAAAAAAAAATATTATGACTTTCGTTTCTAATCCATCACTCTGGAGTAACAGTGGCAAAATATAATGATAAAATAATATTATTCTTATACTATGGTACTATATATTATTTTTTGATAGAGTCATGGAGATATATATATATATATATATATATATATATATATATATATATATATATATATATATATGTATATATTATATCATTTTTTTATAATATATTATTAAGAGTATACTCTATAATTCAGTATTAATATCTTGATCCACAAAGGTTAAATCTAGAAAAAAAAAAAAAAAAAAGAGGAGCTAATTTATCATAAAATGATGAAATAAAATTCAAAAACCCTATTAAAGAAACATTTATATTTTAGAGTTCAACCTTAAAATCAGAAGAGATTCCCATGAACAGTTTTTAGTTAGAGGGGTTTGAAGAGGAATTTTGTTAAAAGAAATTAGCGGGTAACTTAGAGATGGGCTTGGTGATGGGAACCGAACTTCATTAACCCGATCCAAAAGATAGAATACACTTGTCGTTTTATGATATTTGGGCCCTCACTCAGCATGATTGGAATAAAACGTTTCGAAGTTGGGAACTTTTTTAGCACACCCTATATTTTCTAACCACACACTCTGTAAGATACCATGTGAGATGGAGGTGTGTGGTTAGAAATTATAGGTTGTGCCAAAAGAATAAGGAAAGTTCTTACTGGCCCCGCAGTGCCACTTTTTGTAAGTCATTGTTCCACGACATTAGAGGTGCAATACATAACCTAATCGAATATTTAGCCATACGGATAATGACAATTCTTAATGCAAATTAAATTCCAAATTGAGTAAAATAATAACAATAATGAAGATGACGTCACAACACATGGTTGTGCTGTCTTTCTATAATAAGATAACAACCTAAACTTTGTCGTTTAGACTAATAATGTTTGAAAATCCACGACTGGCATCATAAGGGGTCCCATTCCCTCTAGTTTTAGGTGTCGGTACATTACTGTGACTATCTTAGGCCCCTTTTTTTTCTTGTCTTTAATGAATAATTTTAGAAAATTAAAAAACTCCTTTTAATT
This sequence comes from Bauhinia variegata, assembly GCA_022379115.2. Taxonomy (NCBI): domain Eukaryota; kingdom Viridiplantae; phylum Streptophyta; class Magnoliopsida; order Fabales; family Fabaceae; genus Bauhinia; species Bauhinia variegata. Next base: position 13,845,384 of record CM039433.1, read on the forward strand.
AATCAAGATTGAGAATCCTGAATAATTTGTCTGCATTGACCAAATTATCTAGCTGATCTTACTTTTCTTCCCTCGAGAGCCCGTGATTGACAAGTCACAACATAATAATATCAGCTAATAAAACTGTTCAATGATAGTTAATTAATCACATGGAAAAGGCTTATTAGCAATTATAAAGTTGCCGTTAACCATTACCGAGTTGATCATTTTTTTTTTAAAAAAAAAATACTTTGTTCAAAAATATAATAATAATAATAGAAATAAAAATCAAACTTACATTGAACGTTGAAGTGAAAATAAAAATCTTCAACTTAATGTTCTATAGTATGATAATGAAGACGGAACTCCGTATTATGAAATAGGGACAGTGGTTCAAAAAAAAAAAAAAAAGCTTATCAATATATACTATTTATTTTTATTTTCTTTCTAAATTCGTATACTATCCCTTTTTATCTTTGTTAATTTTGTTCTCTAAATTATTTTTTCTGATTCCGTCCAACTTCATGAAAGGTGGAATTCATTGCAGCAAGCAGCAACGGTACAAAAAGAAAGAAGCCCTAGCCACCTAAAGTAAGTAGAGCAGAACCAATCGTATATTTTTTGAAAGACTATCAAATATATCAAAAAGCAAACTGTACACCGTTTATGTGTTGTATTCATCTCCTTGTTTCATTAGAACTTGTCATAAGCAAAGAAACCTACAAAGACTAAGCAACAAGGTCTCTGCAGACTAAATGACCAACGTAACGACCACTCTACCCTACCTCTTCATTATTACTTTGCCACAGCCATAAAATCCACAACCCCTTTGCTATCCCAAAAATTTAAGCTCATTAAAAAAAAAAAAAAAGTTGTGGATGAATTATTTAATTTGCCTTGGGAAGTGTGGAGGAAAAAGAAGAGCACCCTTTGAATGGATAGCAGAATTTGATTCACTTTTTTCGGCTTTTCATATCATAATATAAAATATTAATATGATTTGTCTAGTGTTCTGTCTATAAATATATTTAAAAAGTTATATTATATATTCTTTTTGCAATTTGCATTCATCTTTTCCTTTTTCCTTTTTTTCCTTCTTCATTCATTCTACTTTCCACGAACTTTACCCTTTCCTTTAAGAATGTTAATTTGTTTTACAGCACTCAGCAGCCGATACCCTTTACTGCACATTCATAAAAAAAATGCATGATAATTAAAAAAAAAAAGAGAGAGAGAGAGAGAAAGTAGACTTTACACGACTCTCAATTGCACAATCATGAATCCCATAATACTGACAAGAATAATTTCGAGAAATTTATCTTCATACACCAAAAAAAAAATATATTTATCAATATATATCACTTTTAAAAATATTTATTAATATATACTATTTTTTTTTCAGATATTGCATTACTGTACTACGATATTCGAATAAAAAATTAATTAAATTTTTTATTTTTTACAAATAAAATATTAAAAAAAATTATAAATTTTTTTAAACACATATACATCATTCCAAAAATTATTATCAATACATACTATTTTTATAAATATTTACTAATATATATTACCTTTAAAAAAATTATATTACCCTCTTACAAATTTATTTTATTTTATAATTTAATTAAAAGATGACACAAGATTCATGAATTAGTGTTGAAATGTTTCTGCAAAATGATGATGTGTTTATTTTTCTTGGATGCCTCATTTGAAGGAAAGGAAAATATTTATTTTTTTAGATAGATAATTGGTTGTTTGGAATATTTTTTTTATTTTTTTTCTCCCTTATCTATTGTATCTCTTTTTTTATATGTTTATTTTCATAAAAAATTATAATACATTAAGTGAATTTTTCAAAATTAATTAACTCAAATATATATATAAAAAATGTATTTGATTTTGAAATATGTAATATTAAATTTATTTAGGCAAAACCACTTCATAACTAGAGATTTTATTGTACAAGATGTCATATATATTGATAATAATTTTTTAAATTTTGTATATGTATTTAAAAAATTTTAATTTTTTTAATATTTTATTTGTAAAAAATAAAAAATAAAAATTTTAATTAATTTTTTATTCGAATATTGCAGTACGGTAATGCGATATTCGAATATCGCATTACCGTACTGCGATATTCGAATATCGCATTACCGTACTGCGATATCTGAAAAAAGTGGTATATATTGATAAATATTTTTAAAAGTGGTTTATATTGATAAATAATTTTTTTTTTTTGGTACATAGAGGTAAATTTCTCAATAATTTCCTCTTATTCTGTACCTATCACATCATGATGTGTGATTAATATAAACTGGTAGTTGCAGACCTTCTCCTTCACCGAGAAGGTTAGATGAACAGCAAGCGTCCGAGTACTCTCTCAATATAAAAACCTAAGCTAGCGCACAATTTGAAGCCAATGGCTTGTGTGAGTGATAAGGCTATTATGAGACAAGAGAAGCAAATTGAAGCCATGACAAACGCTACTCTTAGCAAGGGAGCTTGGACACCAGAGGAAGATAGCAAACTGGCTGAGGTTATTGCAGTTCATGGAGCCAAAAGGTGGAAATCCATTGCAGCTAAAGCAGGTTAATAAATTACTAGCTCTCAAAATCATGTGCTAGAATAAAAAAAATATAAAAGAAAAACTCACTGGGTTTTGGTTTGTGCAGGTCTTAATAGGTGTGGCAAGAGTTGCAGGCTAAGATGGTTGAATTATCTGAGACCCAGTATCAAGAGGGGCAACATATCAGACCAAGAAGAGGATTTGATACTTAGGCTTCATAAGCTCCTTGGAAACAGGTTGAGTATTCTAGCTGAATTAATATTGCAAACAAAATTATATTTTGATTTGTCTAGTTCCATCATACAGGATTAAACTTTCCTCAGTTTAATGATTTGGTGTTTGATGATTTGTTATACATATATAGGTGGTCTCTGATTGCGGGAAGGTTACCAGGTCGAACAGATAATGAGATAAAGAACTACTGGAATTCTCATTTGAGCAAGAAAATAAAGCAGAGAGAGAAACAATGTGGGAGCTCAATGAGAGAAGAGAGCACATCACGGATGAAAAGGGTGGTAGAGGAGGCCCCAGCTGAGCTAATTAGAGAAGAAAATTCAACTGAAGTAATTGAAGACTCATATCAGTTAAACTTCGATGCCAATGACTTCTTTGATTTCTCTCTAAAAGGTATGGAGTGGGTTAGCAGATTCCTTCAAGTAAATGATCATCAAGATCTAAGTGGCATCTCAAACTGAAATTAAGTTGCTCTATATCTTTTCCATTTAAAAGTAGCTTGTATATTCCAAAGTCAGTAACTTTCCAATATGTTGCAGTTATTGCGTAACTTTTCTTTTCTTTTTCTTTTTTCTTGTGTATAATGATTGTACGACGGATTGGATTGTTAATGATGGAGGTTCATTCCACTTAAGTAGTGTTTCAGCTTATTTGATTTCTTTATTTTTTAATTTAGACACTGTTTGATATCATATTAACTTAGTTTGACAAAACCTGAATACACTGCATTGTGTCGGAAAAAAGAAGAAGTGAATGTACACTACTAAAAGTATAGAGCATGCGAGTCAAAAACAATCAATGATAATAATGATCATGTCAAATTGTTATTGGTACCAAAATTTTTCTACCAAATTAGAGAAATTATGACGGCACATGGTGGTGAAAAAATCCAAGGATGGCTAGCTCTGTGAGAAAAAGAGGAACAATAGATGGAACTGGGGATGATTGATTCAGACAATACAGTGTGTGTGTGTGTCTGTATATATATAAGAAACAAAAAAGACTTATCTTCTTTACCGTATAAAAGCATGGAACTTGCATTATTTGCGAGAGAGAACGCGAACATGGACAAAATGGATAGGAGTATTGCTTTATTTTCGTCCACAAAGACCAAGCTACTAAGTTGAGTTGTGCATGCGGAAACTATATATATATATATATATATATATATATATATATATATTTGAGTGTGATTAAAGGGTGTGTTAAGAAGTCAAATTAATTAATTCCAAATTAAGAGTAGAGATGAGTCGAAGGGCCAAGTGTTCTCATTTCGGTTAGTTAATTCAAATATTTAGAAAATTGCTTAGAAATCGCTAGCTTTTCTTCCTGTTGTTTCTCTTTTCTTGGGGTGTGTCTTGACTTTGAAGAGGGAGTCATGAGAACTGAGAGGAGAGCCAAAGAAATTTCTTCTTTAGTTGTGTGATTGAAGATTCCATGGCCTCGATTTCTATTTTCTCTTGATTCCATCAACATCTATTTTCTGTAAAAAGGGAAAGACAGTGAAATTTGTTTTTGAAAAATGATAATACCACAGCATATATATATATATATATATATATATATATATATATATATATATATATATATATATATATATATATATATCGTGTTTTGTTTATGTTGTCATCATCATTGTTATTATATGTTAAGCTATCATTAAAATGAACATAATACAATAGGCCTTTACTAAGCATAATAATCTCATCCTTAATTCTAATAATCAAATCAAAGGCTATACATAGTTATAGTCTCTCACAACATAATAAATTTGGGTTCAACATTTAATATCTGACAATGTCGGACATATATGATAAAAGAAAAAAATGTCAAGACACCACGTGGTGCTCATCAACGACTAACTGCAACAATTAAAGATGTGGCCCATATAAGTACTATATAGGAACATAACTATATGTTATTCAAAATATGGGAGTACAGGTCATGCCCCCCTCCAAACTCTAACGACATTAATTAACTTGGAATTATTTACCAGATAATTAACTTGAAATTAATACATCCACTTCCAGCAGCACCACCCTACTATGATATGGTTTAGTGTATATAGATAAACACGACGCCTTGTTACTTTTGTTACAGAACGGTAACAAGTAAAAGAGAACATTAATGTTCCTTTGAACAGTCTTTTTCTGTCACGAGTTGTATATTGAAGCAACATGTAACATCTCTATGTCTTGTCTGTCTTGTATTCTCTCTCTATAATTTGACTGTTAGCCAATGGATTCCGTTCTATGATCAATGATCTACCTAAGCGATAACACTAGAGACCCAGCAAGACAGCTAGCTAGCAACCTCTCAATAGTCCACTTCTCTGCCTCGATCGATCATTCACTTTCATAAAAAGTACACCAATACAAGATAATGCATACCCAGTCCCATTGTGACTGATGAAGTGAAGCTGAAGCCTGTTCAAAGCACAAGTGACAGGCAAGGAGCCTGGACACCAGAGAAAGGTAGCAAACTTGCTGATGTTATAGCAGCTCATGGTGCAAAAAGGTGGAAATCAATTGCATCCAAAGCAGGTATCTTTGGTATCCATGCAGTACCATTTATATCTTAACATGATCAAGAGTTTAATGGGTTTTGGTTTATGCCCAGGTCTTAATCGATGCGGTAGAAGTTGTAGGCTGAGATGGTTGAATTATCTAAGACCCAACATAGAGAGAGGCAACATATCAATCGAACAGGAGGATTTGATACTCAGGCTTCATAAACTTCTGGGAAACAGGTCATTTCTTGCTCAACATATATATATACGTTTGCATACTTTGATTTTTGTTAATTTTGTGTTCCATCGGTCTAGGTGGTCTTTGATTGCAGCAAGATTGCCATATCGAACAGATAATGAGATAAAGAACTACTGGAATTCACATTTGATTAAGAAAATGAAACAGGAGGAGAGAAAAAGTGGGAATTCGGCAAGAGAATTTAGCAAATCTCTGGAAAAGAAAGAGGTGGAGGAGATTCATCAAGAACATCTTGTAGAGAAGAAATCAACTGGAGTTGCTGAAAATCCAACATGGAAGAAAGTCCGAGTCGAGCCTCTGAGAAGGACATCCCTTTGATTAACGTCATTTTCTTTTCTCTACATATGCACGGAAGTCTCTATAAAATCATAATGAATTAATTATTCAAGCAATTAAATATCACATAATTTATTTATTTTTTTGTCAATCCATATCTCATTTATTAATAGAATAATTAAAAAACCAGCAGGCTAGGAGCTACTTTACAAAAGTTGTTTATCTTAATTATATTAAAAAAAGGTACACATATTTATACATCAAGGTTATATATATTATTACATGCATTAAGTTAAGAAGATTTTATTTTTTTAGTATAGTATATACTAAGAGTATCTCAACCTATAGTTGAAAACTTATTCTTTTGAAGAATAAAAATCATTATAATAAACACACGTCTTTTAATAAAATATTTCCTAAGCATATCACTAAAGATTGAATCCATGTCAGCCCTTATTAATATTAGCATATTAGAATATATTATGTTCAACCATTGAGTATCCATTTGATTTGCCTGTTTTCTAAAGCCAATCAAATTCAGCCTCCCCTAAAGTTGCCGTTGGTTGGAAGACAGTGACATTGTCATTGGACTTTGGCGATAATTGACTTTTGTCTCTTATGCTGACGTTATTGTCTTGCACGGTATTTTCAAAGCAAGATGGCTCTGAAAAGTCCACCTTAAGAAGATCCGAAAAGAAACTCTGATCCATCTCAAAATCCACCAAGAAATCCAACGGGTTGTTCCCTTCTGAATCAAATGGTGAAGTCGAAGCTAGCAGCTCCAATCCCGATCCCGGTCCTACTCCCACTCCGGCCACCATCTTGTCATCGGTGCCACTGTCATAAGTCATGGAGGGTGCAACCACTGTTCCAAGTTGGTGAGGTTCTTGTGTGAGTATTACCTTGGTGCACCTAGTTGCCTTGGTCCGGATCACGGATGAATCCTTATTGGGTGGGTTCGGAGTCTGCTGTTGGGTTTTCGGGTTTGTTTGAGATGAATTAGGTGAAGTGGAAGAGTTTGGATTACCATTTTGAGCTTTCTTTCCAATATTGGTGCTCCAGTAGTTCTTGATTTCATTGTCTGTTCGGCCCGGAAGCCGTCCAGCTATCAAAGACCACCTATAATTAATAATTACATCATGTTAGAAAGGTGAACATACACTACACTATATATACATACATATACGATTGGTTTGGTGATCGCTGCCCGAATACTATACTATAAATAGTAAGGAGTTACGTTATTATATTTATGGTTGCGATGGTCATGACCATTGTCATATTGCTATTATAAGCTATCTTAACTCCATTGTCTTTGCTGTTGTCGTAAGAATGGAATTTGTTTTTGTTGCAGAATATTCAAACCTAAAGTGGAAACTATGGAAGAAATTAAAGTCAAAATTATATATGCAGAAAAAAGAAAGTGATATAGCTAGCTAGCAAGCAGACCTGTTTCCAAGTAGTTTGTGGAGCCTGATAATGAGTTCCTCTTCGTCATGGGTAATATTTCCTCTTTTAATGTCAGGTCTCAGATAATTTAACCATCTCAGCCTGCAACTCTTCCCACATCTCTTAAGACCTGCAGCTAGCATACAATTGCTCATCATGACTTAATATTGAATTTGAAGAGCTTATTGTAATTCAAACTAAGAGCATGAAATTAACTCTTGTGAGTACATATATATATACACACACACACACACACATGGATCGATGATCTCACCTGCTTCTTTAGGTAGCTGTCTCCATTTTCCTTCACCGTGGATCATAATGTATTGAGTGAGAATTTTGTCTTCTATAGCTGTCCATGCTCCTCTATTCAAACCTTCTTTAGAACAACAAGGACTCCGACCCATCTCTCTCTCTCTCTCTCTCTTTCTCTCTATGTGTAGTTACGTAAGAGAGAGTGAGAGCGAGGAAGGTCCTAAATATTTAGAGAGGATGTAGCCATGACTCATGCCTTGCCTATTTTTATACAGATGGATCGATATTCCTCTTCCTTATATATGAAGAAGAAGGCCTTGAAATGAAACAAGTTGCATTGCATTTCTCTTTGGTGGTCCTAGCTAGCTGGCTCATTTTTAACTTGGAAAAAGACAAAACAGTAACTGTGTCTATATGTTTGCAATTTGCATGCGGACCACCAATTGATATATGAAACACAAACTCTATATATATATATATATATATATATATATATATATATATATATATATATAAAAAGGAAGACGACTAGGTAGTTGAATCTATCTTACACTTGTTTAATCTCAGCTATCAATTTAAGGATGGGATGTCTAATTTATTAACTTTTTTTCTGAATGCTATATTTTTTTGTAGTTAAATACTGTGATTCACCTCTTGCTACTCCCGAACATCCAACTGCCTTTCTCTTCTCTAATATTGCCTGTCTGATCAACTGCTCTTTCCTTTCCTTCCAATCTAACTTTCTCACGTGCTTTCTTGAAAGTTAGTTGAAAACCAAGTAAACCAACCACACATCTTGTCTCTATGTTTAATTGCATCACGTGCTTCCTTATTGTTTCCAGAAAGTATGGAGGGCATGTACATGCACGACCATGATGAAAATGAAGGTACATCTGGATAATAATGATTTGACATATTTTGGTCGTGGTAGGCTTGCCCCGATGAGTATTATATTCAAAATTATAATATCTTATTTTTAAAATTTTATGTTTAATAATATAAAGTAATTTTAATGAGTAAGTAATTGTATTTTTTTAAAAAAATTCTTACTTAAAATTTTATTTTAATATTTTTTTATGTATTTAATTTAAATGACAAAATATTAAATAAAGATATTATAAAAATAATATATTTTTTTAATCACTTAACTGTATTTTTAAAAAAAATATAAAATAAGTAATATAATTTTGTAATTTTGTTTTAATGAAAAATAAATGAACTGAACTAATCATTTAAATGTTATGCTTGGCAGGTAGCTAGCTACTAATAATAATTAATAGGAGTACTATATAGTAAGTATATACTAGTATCCTTTTGCTCAACACATTTCCTCCTACACCACTTTAATCATTGATCATGGATCATCAATAAAACAAGTTAGCTGGTTAGAAACCATTACTATATAGTATATCTTTGATATAATTGAGATATACTTTTGACATGTATATGACGTGAGTTAAGTATGAGTTTTAGGTTAGATCTCTTAACTATTGCTAAGCTTAAAAAAGGTAAACCAAGAGAGTTATTCTGATATTGCCAAAAATATATATATTTGTATATCTCTAAGTACTAAAATACACTAATTTAAGTCTTATTATTTTATTAATAAATAATATGTAAATATCTCTCCAAAAACTCTTTTGAGCTTCGAATCTTATTATAGGTTTTATAAACTTGTTAGACGCAATTTATTTAAACTTTTAGTAATCATAAAATAATAAATGAATAACAAGTGTCTCGCTAACTAATTACTACTTCCTTTAGTTTTTTTAAGATGTATTTAATTGAATTACGTAAATTAAAAAAATTAATTTATTTTTTATTTTTTAAAAATTACCATTTTTAATTTTACTCACTTTTGGTTGAACCAGGGAGGGGCTATCATTCCAAAATTCAAGCATAATTGAATCAAAAGTTCAGTTTATTATTATTAAATAATAATAATTTTAGATTTTTGACAAAATAAAGAATTTTTCAGATGAAGTCAAGTAAATTATATTAGAAATTCCAGCAGTAGTGAATATCATAGTCACAACTTGTTGATGTGAGCCCTCCTTGTTTTGATGTCTCACGTACTGTCTCCAACATTATTAATATTTCAATCTGCCAGCTATTATGTCCGAAATCAATTTCATTTTACTGCTAAGGCTTAAATTCTTATGCGGACCCTCGCATCAAATCAAATTATAAGACATAAACCATAAGTTTTAATCTTAACATTAAAACAATTTTTAAATTTTAAACCCAAAAATTTCCCTAAAGATTTGTTTGGTATAGAATAATAGAAAGAAAAAAGTGAAAAAAAATTGGTCAAAGGAAAAATAATAATTTTTGAGTTGATTTGGTATATAATAGAGAGTAAAGGAATTGAAATATATATTTTTGTATAAGTATAAATTTATTCTAATTGTAAAACTTAAAAAAAATATCTCAATTTTTTAACTTGATTTTTGTGAGATTTCATAGTTGATATCTACACTAAATTTTTTCAAAAAAACTACATTAGTATTATATAGATTTAATATATCACTTTTTTTTTTGTTATATGATAGTCATTTAAATTTAAATTATTATACAACTTAAACATATGAAGACAATAGAATTACACAACATATCAGAATAAAAAAAATGAATAGAAAGAAATCACATTGAAATCTATATAAAAAATAAACAATAACAATACTTTTTTTTAAAATCTCTATCTTGTTATAATATAAAAAAAATCATAACAGCATTTAAAAAAAAAAAAAATAACTCAACATCGAAGGAAAATAAAAGTTAAATTTTTTAGAAGATAAAATTTTTTCTGTTTCTCAAGCTTTTTTTTTTCTAATTTTGAAGAAAAGTTGCACTCTCAATTTAAAAAAAAAAAAGTGATATTACGAGAGATTGAATTATATTTGATCTTAAAATTACTAAATAGTATAAAATGAATAAAAGGAAAGCCCACTCTTTTACTTTTTACCAATGGTTCCTTGGTAACCTCAACCCATTTAAATTGTTATCAAAAATTTTTTTATTTTCACGCCGAGGGCTTCCGGAAATGCAGAGAGTGTTTATAAGAATAAATATATATTTTTGGTTCCTCACATTTAAAATTCTTATTAATTTGGTTCTTATATTTTTAAGTTTATTAATTTGATCTCTCACACTTTAAGTTTATTAATTTGATTCCTCAACATAAAAAATATTGATAAATTTAAGGAACGAAATTGATAAAAAATTTAAAATGTAAAGGACTAAATTGATAAATTTAAAATGTGAGAGACGAAATTAATTAGGATTTCAAATGTAAGGATCAAATTGATAAATTTAAAGTGCGAGGACTAAATTGATAAGAGTTTTAAATATAAAAAATTAAAATAGATATTTACTCAATATTAATTTGAGTGGTGCAAAAACTAATAAAAAAAAAATATTTATTGGGCTTTAGCCAATGAATTTTGTTTTGTCAAGAGTTCACTCAATTTATATAAAAGCCCAATAAGAAAAGGTTGAAGGGCCCATTAGCCAAGCCTAGCACAAAAGGATAAGGGAGCAAAAAGACAGAAGCAAGGAGAGGAGGATCGATTACAATGACATTTATGTGCATGTATGTGTTTGTGACAAATTGGAATTACTCACATGCCCCTGCCCACCTCTCCATAGAATGAGTCTCGTTTCGTACATGGAATATTAAAGTAATAGCATATATAGGTGTAGCTAGCTACTACCCCCAACAAATTTTCTCACAATAATTCGAAGAATGGTAGGAGAGGATTGTGTTGATAGCAAAATCAAATAATATATAATAGTATTAGTATATATAGGACTCAGATTCCAAAACTCAAACTTTGCCACCATTTATATCCATGGGGCCAAACCGTACTTTCCATCTTCATCAATGTTTTGCACATGCTTCACTCTGATTAAGTTATCAATATATGCATGGTTGTACGTAGCAAGTGAATTGAAATTAATTGGTGGTGTAATTGTCCACATTAAGACCAAGTCTTAATTTCTTTAATTCTTATATGTTTTCCAATCTCTACTTTCTCACTCAAATCTTGATTTTGCTCTTGTTCATAAGACTTACTCTTTGATGAAATTGAAAGAGGGGGAGTTTCCAATTCAATAAGTTAGTTGACACGTATATATGTGAATAATTATAATATGTCATTAGTTCTTTACCCTAAGAAATGACAAAACAAGACACAATGTTTATTTGGCAAAATGGTTCATTTATTCTTAAATAATAGAATAGTTGGTTTTATATGTGAATAGAATTAATGGACACTTGCATAGTTGTAAATGAATAATGGTGTTGTAGATAGCCCTTGTGAAAGGGTATTGGTTGAAGCTTAGAGAGATCCCTTCCTTAAAGAAAAATGACTTTAGCTAAGAATGGAAATGGAAACTAATATGTGTTACCTTTCTTTCCCATATAAATATAGAACAAAATAGCGTGGTCACACCCCACTTGTTTAGCTATATCTAGAGTTGATATCTGTAAACAATCAGTTTTGCATGATGGCTTCCCATTGTTTGATTCATTTTGGTTTCGTCTCTACTTATAGGAAAACATTCATTTCAATGCGCAAGCAAATCCAAACAAGAAGTTTATTAATGCATATATAACTTTACAACTTGGTTGAACTTGGAGCATGCATTGCTTACTTGTTCACAACCTAATAATACTGTTTGGCTAAAAAATTAATTAATAGAAAGAAATCCAAATTCATTACCCTATCTAAGAAAAAGTTATAATTAACAAGACAGATATAGATTTGATGAAAGAGAATCCTGCAGAACAATAAATGCCTTCAGAGGTCTTCTAGTCCAAGAAATGAAGCAACCCTTTTGAGTTCCACATCCAGAAAGCTATCCAGAGGATCAAACATTATTTCTGGCAAGAGTTGATGAAAATCAGAAGATGATGAACTAGAATTGTTATGCAACTCTACCTTATTAGTATTCTGGTCTTCAATATTCTCCAGTGGAGGCTCTGGGATCAGAAGCTGGTTCTGATCGATGTCATCGATGAGAAAATTAAGATCAGAGGCATCATCATCACCCTCCATTTGATTTGGTGAACTGGGACTGCTTCTTTTATGATCAGATCCATAGTACACAGCTTTAGCTCTGGTTGGCCTGGGAGCTTCTAAGGTTACAATATTGTTATGCTTGGCTTTTTCCTCTGCATATTTGGAGTGATGTTTGGCTGAAGCAGCTGGTGGTGGTGACCATGCGGTGGGTCTTGTCTGCAACTTCTTGGACAAATTTGTGTTCCAATAGTTCTTGATTTCATTGTCTGTTCGTCCCGGGAGCCTTTTCGCTATCAGTGCCCACCTGAAGAACAGAACAGAACAAACAAACTAATTTGTTCACAGACAGCCATTAGGAGAAAGAAAAAGAACAAAGATTAGAATGATCACTAGCTAGGTTACCTGTTACCAAGGAGATGATGAAGTCTTATAATCATGTCCTCTTCATCCACAGAGATGTCACCTCTCTTTATACCAGGCTTTAAATAGTTCAGCCATCTTTGTCTGCAACTCTTTCCACATCTCTGTAAACCTACAAATTAGGGATCGATGAACAGAAACGGTCATCTATTATACAACTAGAAGGAAGAAGCAGTGTATATATAGTGATTTTTTATTTGAATTGCCTGCATTCTGGGCAACTTTTTGCCATTTCCCTTCTCCATGGAGTGTGACATAATTGGTGAGGGTTTCATCTTCTTCTCTGGACCAAGCACCTTTGTTGATCTCATTTGCACTCCTGCTCATGTTTTCTCTTTCTCCTTCAGTTCTACCTTTTTGTATCTCTCACTACGACCCTACAACATGATATATGCCTCAACGCCAACTCACTCTTATAAAACAATATGGTGAAGATTTCCTTTTCTCAAGTTAACATCTTGATAGTAGAAAAAGGAAACAATTTATATTTGATACAGCTTAACATTTTATTTATAAATTTTTTAGATCAATTATGTTGTGTGTTTGCTCAAATTGAAATCTTTCTATATCTATTGTCAAACAAAGCCAATTTCATATATATGCCTGGCTTCACAATAATATAACTTTTAAAAAAATTCAAACGTTTTTTGTTTTTGGTTAGTCACATTTTATCAATACAAGTTAGAACACTTACTGAAAGTGTGCTTATAATACACCATTCATTTTATTTTATTTGCTACTTTAAAGAAAAATTTTTATTTCAATTTATCTATCATTTAAAAATCACAAAAATATTTATTATTATTTTTTAATCATATTTTTTTTTTACTTGTTGTAATTATTTTACACATTTACCATAAAATCAGATAACAATAAATTGAATTTAAATGCTGTTACATAATAACACTGTTGAATGGGAGATGACAACCAATAACAACTGTACACGTGGTCAGAGAGATCAGAAAAGTTAAAAACAAAATCTTTCCAACTCAGATTTGCTTAGATTACGTAGTATAACTACCTAGTATACTTATCTCTGCCTGGTTTCCCATACGTAAATAAACGAATGAACTAGCCATTGTAACTTTAGTACTACCTTATTGAATATAGATATAGACATGAGCCATTGTCATTGATGTTATAGGATTTAATGGATTCATTTAAGTTAGTCAAGGTCTAAATTTTGGAACTCTTAATTAATTTTTTTTTTCTAAATACAGTTGATTAGTAATATAAGATAATTGTTTTTACTGGGTTTTTCCACATATATTTTTCATTAAAGAGGTTACACTCAAGACATTAGTTATACTTTAAATAGAGATTCTTTTAAGGAGGATTTAAATCATGCATGGTTTGTCATTTTGTGAAAAATTAGCTTCTTGTTGTTTACAAGATAATTCTTTTAAGATTGTTTGTAGGAGGAATTTAATCATAATATAAAAAAATAAAAATAAAAACATCATAATCAATATATTATACTAACAAATGAATTCTTAATCTTATATAAAAACCTTAAACGGGAAAATTTTTGGAACAGATGAAGCAATTGTCCACCGCTTGTTGCTTTCCAATTATCAAATAGAAATTAATATTGTTGAGGTAAGAATAGTCTTCTTTAAAAAAAATCAAGCAATCTAATCCCATTTGCATTTGCATTTGCTATTGATTTGACATTCGAGGTATCTTTTATCGACGGTCATGCAATCAATACAGATGTGACTAATATAGATGTTGTACGTAACCAATAAGCTTTGCATTCTTTTTCTTCCAAATAAGATATATATTTAAGTATATTATTGTTTTGTGTTATTAAATTTTTAAATTAAATTAGTTTGAAAGAATAGTGTTGAAAACTATTATTCTTAATTAATAGAAAGAATTAATAATTTATTTCAAAATAAATATTTAAGGTGATAAGAAGACAACTCATTTAAAAATTAAAAGTATACACAACAAAAAAAATTGTAGTATTACATATAAATTATCTCTAAAAAATATTACTTGAAATTGAAATCAATTTAAATGTAATTTATCTTGGTTTAAATATAATCTAAATCCTTTTAATTTTGGTTTCTTTGTTGTATAATTTAGTTAGTGTTAAACTAAATTTCTATATTTTACTTCTTGTTATAATTTTTAATTTTTTTAACTGAATTTTCCATCGTTACCTTTTAAACTCAGTCAATTATTAAGTAATAATAACATAATGAACAAACAATATGTCTACAAGCAGTTTATATAAAAATTTAAATTTTTTACAGTCGACTGCATCGTGTAATCAATTGTATACCGTCCGATTTATCTATTACTGTGTAATCAATTGTTGACTATGTAATAGTAAATAGATCAGATAACCTGCAATCGACTGCACGGTACAGTTAACTGCAAGAAATCCGAGTCCTCGTATAGACTTGTTTATGTGAAGCAGGTTGTCCATCACATCTTTGTTTCCTAAATTAAAACAAATCTGACACAAAATCTCTTGTCAAAAATAAATGTAGCTAACCTATCTAACAGTCAATAATTATGAAGCAAAATTAATATTGACGAATGTGACATTGAATAGAATGCTCATTAACGGTCCTTATCTTAAAAAAAGAAAAAAATTGTTCGTACACCTTTATATATTTATATTTTTTTATAAATAAATAATTATTTTTTTATATAAAAAGTAATTCTTTTAGTTAATTTCCTTAAAAAACACAAATATATAAATTATTTACTAATATACCACTATTTAAAAACTATTACCAATGAACAAATTAATCACATACTTGAAGGATATCTTGGTCATTTCACTAATTGACAAACTGCAAAAAATTGTCGAGATGACAACATGAAATGCCCTATTTTGATAGATGAACTTGTAGTGAGGCAGAAATGATATTACTGATTCATCATCTGGCCAGAGGGAAAAAACAAAAATAAAGAAAGAAAGAACTAGAGGGGCTTGTCAACTACTGTGGTCTTTTTTTTTTCCATCCAATAATCCCTTGTCTAAATACTAACTAATTACACTTCTCTTGTATGCAAATCCAGTTATACCATAAACCCTTTGCACCTGAGATAAAAAGAATGATAACTTGGTAAGAAGAATTAGTTCAACTCAAATGGTAAAGGTGAAAGAGACTTGCCAGCACTTCATGCAGTTAAAACAAGTAGCTTGGAGAACAAGTAAGAATTGAGACGTTTATTAAAATCTTGTCATCTGCTGTAGCATTTGAGAACCAGTTGATTGAGAAAGCAACTGCTCTGAACTCAATGAAGGTCTTATCAGGTGATGAGCACCAAGAGGGTTAGCAAGACCCTGTCTGGTCATCTCTTTAAGATTGTTTGCACCGTGTTCAGACTGTGAACTTTCCATCAATGTGCGTATCTGATTAAAATGGTCGCCAAGAAAGGACAAAATATAAAACTTTTGGGACCCAATGTCAGAAATGCATATAGATCAATTGTGAATGCTTTAATCCTTCCAACTTACCGTGTCCAGGCGCCTCTTGTGGAGATCATTTGATAACTGCACGTTTGAAGCATGACATGTCACAATTAGATATCAAAGTAACTTGAAGTGCTTCTACCAACCAATTTACTCACACCTTAAGTTGGAATAATAGAGGAAGGGAGTATTTGAAAGAAAAGATTCATAATTTTGGTACAGGAAAATGTGGTTTTATCCTCATATTTTACAAAGTACTGTGTATTCTTAGTAGGATAATCATATGCAGATAAGATTTCGATGTAAGATACGTCAAGAATTTTTTTTTTTTTTTTGTGGGGGGTGTTGTTATATAGATGGATTCTTACCGGTTTGCTCTGATACTTTTTCTCCTCACTTGAATATCCTGGAATTGTTAAATCCCAATTTTTTTCTGCATAGTAATTTCAGAAAAAAATAAATTCTATCTCAGTACCATCACAACCTCTGACCTATAAATGTAAACAAACTTAAAAATAAGTTCACGACAGAAAATAGAAAAATTAAATGATATTCAAAGTAATTTACATACGATTTTTCACAGCATAAGTGCTGACGTAATCTTCATAGATGAAAATGAGAGTCAATACAAAACAAATTTGCAACGCATAAGAAAGGAAACCATAACCAACGAGAAAATCCAAAAACATGCAAGTCATATCCATAGATGGAAAAGCTTGTCTTAATATCAAATTTTATGCAATCACAAAAAGTCAATTTCACTGATAATAAACATAATGGAGAGTAACGATGGGAGAGGACAATAGGAACACGTGAATTGTTCAAGTTAATTTATTACTTAAGACTATAATACCCAATATCTACTTTCCTCTAGTGGTATACAAATATCTATCCCGACTTTTAAAACGGGATCTATGAAGTGCCACAGATCTGACCTTCAGCATCTGTGTTACAATTAAAGATAAGGATTGGAGGTTATTAATATGTTTATTACAATTTAAAAATGCATCATCAGACTGATAGCTAAACAAGTCATCTGTCAAACTTAATTAACCGGGGAACAAAATCCTGGACAAATACAAATAAAAATTTAAACGCACCATGTTTAAATTAAATATCAAGACTTGTGTTTGGAAGTCAACAAAGGACTCGCATAGAAGTAGAAAGAACAGGTTTAGCCAAAGCACTAGGATTGAGAAAGATAGCAAGCGAATATGCAGTAGTTCAATTTTTTTCCTTAGGGTAAAGGGTGCAAGAAAAAACAGTAAAGTTCAAAACATACCCAGGTGTAGCAGCAAATCCTTGGACTCCAAAGTTGATGATTTTCTATGTTTTGCTAAAATACCACCATGTGTAGTTGCCTGTGCATAAGAACAAGATAAGTTTTTTTTTCTTAAAGGCAAATACAAAATCCTCAGATAAAATTATCAGACATAGATTTTACCATCAAATACAGGATACAAAATTCCAATTTAGTAATGCAAGATACATTTTGCACAAGAAAACTGCCACAACTTCCACCTAATAAAAAGTGTCTACTCATATTGTTATATAATAAAATTGGGCACTAAAATAAATAAGGAAATTCACAAGTTTGCTACATTTTCAGTTTGACTCATTTACTAAGCAAACAACTGAATGGAAGATCCTAAAGCACCTATAGGTACAAAAAGTCCTGGAAGTAGTCAAATATTAAAATATTATAATCACAAAACTGGATAAAGAACTCTTGATTGAAAAGCTTCTTCATAACAATAAAAGGGATCTTCATGCATTCTCTAGATTAAGCCAGTTGACCAAAGAATAAAATCAAATGCAGAAAATTGAACAATCAAAATCAAGTAGTTAATTTACAAATGTAGATTCAGGAAGTTTCCATATCAATAATGAAAACAGGAAATAAGAGTGAAATGTTCTAAATTTGAAAAAAAGTTAGCCATTTTATAATCCTTACAGAATCAATGAAGTCATCAGCAAGCTCTAGAAGAACATCTATGACTTCAGGATCTAGCTTGCCCTGTGGATCTACCTACAGAAGGATGAAGATTTCAATTCAATATACACAGAATAAGCAAAATTTGAGATTAGAAAGAACAGAGTCAAAAGAAGACCTGGGCAACCAAATCCTGTATCTTTCTTTTCCCAAGGAGTTGGTTTGTTGCTTCCGTTCCTTGGCTTGAACTCCCCGCTGGCGTAGTTGTCCCAGATGCAGTAGCATCTGGCTGTGATCCTGTCAGACTAAATGACTTCTGGCCTGGAGGTCCATGCATTCTTGGAGACTGTTGCTGTTGAACAGGTGGTTGTAGTTGAGATTGTTGTTGAGGCTGCTGTTGTATTAGTTGTTGTTGAGGTTGCTGCTGCTGGGTCTGCTGTTGCTGTTGCTGCTGATGCAGCTGAGGCTGCCCCATTGGCTGCTGTTGCTGCACAAGCTGGGAAAATTGCTGTGGGTTCAGGGTCATAGAGTTTTGTTGCAATTGAGTGGATGAAGCCAGCTGCTGCTGCAACAGGGCTTGCTGCTGCTGCCTCTGATGTTGGTGAAGACGCAAAGCAGGGGAGCCAGGACCAGTCATTGTTGGTATTTGCTTAAGCCACTGTTGTTGTGGTAAAGAAGTATGAATCATCCCTGTCTGTCCATTCTGAGACAACCCAGATAGTTGAGAGTTCATAAATGCAACGGATGAAGTCCTAGGCAAGCCTTGAACCTGTAGTAACAACATTAAACCAGACAAAACCTTATGTTTAAACATGTTTAAATAGAACAGCAATGGAGAATCAAAGATAAAGACATTGTCAAAGTTAAGTATGCCTTCTAATATGACTCAGTTCCTCTTTAAAATAAAACAAAGATGCGTACATATGTCATATTACAAAGTAAAGGCATACACAGGAGGGACTATTTATGCAAAAGAAAAGGTATAAAGGAAGTAGACACGATGAACCAGGAAGCGGATATTGCAATCCAAACTTCAAAAGTAATGAAGTTTCGATTTTTGAATAGGAAAAGAAAACAAAAAAATAGGAGACTCACTTAATTAACGATTCAAAAAGAGTCAGGACCGAATGACTTGTTTGCAATTTCCTTTCTTAACTTGGCAATTAAAAATAGAGGAGAAAATTACTTTCTTTTCTGTTTTTTGCCCGAAGCATTGCAAATACTCTTGTAGTTTTAGCAGTAATTTATTAGGAAATAAAACAGCACCAATCATAACTATACACAGTTTAACAAATTTACATTAAACATATAAAGTTCGGAGATATTGAACCTGTGAAGTGTTGAGCGCACTTTGATTAGACAGTTGCTGTCTAATTTGGCCCTGATTCATCCGCTGCTGCTGAGCATAAGCAATGGCTCCATTGGCTCTTAGTTGCGAGCTGAGATTAAGTTGCCCCATCATTCCCATTGCTTGCATTCCTTGCAAAGATTGTCCAGCAGAATTACCGGGATGAAACTGAGACCCTTGGACTAGCCCACCCGCCTTCTGCCTTGGCTACACCCAAGTTAAAATTTGAATTCAAAAGACTTGTAACGTAACAATTCTAACAATTAAATGCTGATGTATTGGGATAGCCATATAAAAACATAATACAATGCATAATAGTAGAAAATGGTATGCATGAGAGAGTGTCTTGCTGTTCAAATTATTTGCTTCTTTTTTGACATGTTATCTTTGCTTACAACCAACAAATGCTAGTGAACATTTACCGAAGATCACTATGTTTTGTCAACATAATATCCAAATCATAAAAAAAAAAAAATCACCTCTCCAAACAAGCAAATCATTTGGCGGAAGAAAAAAAGTAGCATTAATATTTAATATATATTCATATCAAACGGTAAACTAATTAGCATGGATAATTCAGTATACCGAAGCCAATAAATTGAACTGTGCAGAAGCACCCGACAACATAGGGAGCTGCCCGCTCTGTCCTAGCAATGCAGACCGTGACAAATCTGAGCCCCCTAATTGCTGCTGATTCTGCAGCTGAGTTGAAGCAGAACCACCAAAATTCATCTGCCCATATAAACCCGTTTGCTGTCTCATGACACCAAACTGTTGCTGCTGCTGCTGCTGTTGAATTTGATTCAACCGGGAAATTGAAGGTGATCGCTGAAGGCTCTGCTGGAGTTGATAATTTGACATGGGGTTGACATTTTGAGACTGCTGGACCAGAGGTTGGGATTGCTGTTGCTGCTGCAGTTGCTGTAGTTGTTGTATGGCCAACCCAGAAGCGGGGTTGAGCTGCTGTTGCAGCTGTTGTTGTTGTTGCTGCTGCTGCTGCTGTGGTTGTTGGGATTGAGGGATAGAAATTTGGGGAAGGGGAGGTAGAGGAGGGGAAGACATCTGAGGAAGGTGATCAATCGAAGGAGATTGGGAAAGATTAGAAGGCGAAGGAATTGGTGGGTTTGAAGAAGAATTTGATGGGTTTGAGGGATTCTGAGAAATTCCTGTTGGGTCTATCGGATTTGAGGAAGATTGAAGGGGCTTAGGGGGTGAAGATGATGCACTATCCGCCATTGTTTTCGAGGCTTCTTCTCCGCTATGGCGAAGGTGGAGGTTAAAGCTACTCAGCTCAATTCCTCAACGGGTATGGGGAAACTGGGGGTCAGAAAGAGAGACCGGAGGCATTCGGGGAACCGAGGGAGAAGAGAGAGAAGACAGAACCGGAGGGAGGAGGCTGAATCTGGATCGTGCACGTCAGCAGAGTTTCCAGCCTATGCGCTTGCGGCGAAGGTTTTAATTAAGTCATCTCATTTTTAATTAACATACACTCTAATTTTTTAAATACTGTTTTTTAAAGTTATTTAACAAAAAAATTTTACAAAACGGTTTTAGATAATCGTTTTAACTCTACTAGAGTGAATTTTTTAGTTCAACAACTCTCTAAGTAGTTACTAAAAAAAAACTTAAAAGTTATAACTATCCCTAAAAAAATTAATAATTTCAAACATTAATCATAAAAAATAAAACAAAATTCTCATAATATAAAAGCATAGCTAAATACTAATAAATCAATATCAAAGACTAAAAATAAATTTTGTAATAATTATAAGATGTCTAATAGATTCTAATATCAATTTAATATTAGCATCTATCTCATTAGAAAACTTAGATACAAAAGAGAGGCAAATTCTCCATAATTTATTTAAAAAAAAAGTAAAGTAAATAATTTAATACTTAAGTTTTGATTCAACCTAACAAAATAAAATTTAAGAAAAATATAAAATATCAAATCAAATGATATTGTTAACTTATTTTTTAAAATTAATAAGATAAATTCACTTTACTAAACAGTAAAAAAAATAATACAGAAAAAACTCACTTATAGATTAAATGACCCTAAAGAGTCATTTGAAGCTAAAATAGATTCATTTGAGCTCCAAAAGACTTCTTAGAATCATTTTATGAAAATTATTTATTAAATAAACTATTTTATATCAAGGTTATTTTGAGAATAGGAAGTACCTTAATTAATACAGTGCGTTGGATATATATATATATATATATATATATATATATATATAATAATATATAAACAAATTAATTTATATATTTATATTTAAAATCTACCATATATATATCTCTTTTTTTTCCTTTTTCATTTTTTTTACTTAAAATCTACCATACGACTTTACTATTTTATTCTTCCTCACTTTATGTAAATTCATGATTTGTCAAAAAAATAAACAAATTAATTCATAATGCTCATGTCTCATTTTTTTTTTTGTATTTTTTTTAATCTATTACAATACAATAATATATAACACACTAGATGAAAAAATAATTTTTTTCTTATGTAAATTTTCTCACATAAAATGATATTTAAGAGATATGATATTGTGTATATATATATATATATATATATATATATATATATATATATATTATAGAATTTTATTTTGTGATACATAAAAGATATAAAAATATAATTTCTTTTTGTAATATAATTACTTTTGATGGATATATAAGAACAAAAATAATATTTTTTTGGTCTAATGATACTATGGTAATCCAAAGCAGCTCAAATCATTAAAAAGCCCACTTCCTTAAGTTAAAACTCCTAAGGTTAATTGAAAAAAAAAAAAAAAAAGGCCAAAAAGAAACCCAGCGACATCCTCTCATAAGATCAACCGGCCCGGATTTCGTCGGCACCTTTCTCGTTCAGAACCCACATCCGTATCGTGTTCCGGCTCACACGGCCACACATACAGAAACAAAGCCTGTCCTCGTAAAGGCATATATGCGTTGCCGATATGAACGGAGAGTGGTGCAGCCTCTGCACCAGGTGAAGTACACGAGCATTTCGAATTATCGACTCTCACTCTAGCGAAAGCGAAGAGAGAGAGAAACGTTGCTGCCTTTGCCTTGCCATTCCTCTGAAACCATCAACCAAATCTTGCAGATAAGTCTATGTCAATCTCCTATCTGTCCCTGCTTCTTCCATGATTTCTGAGCTTCCTAGCTGAACCGGAGATTCGATTTCGTTTGCCTTGCTTTCTCGAGAAAATTACGTTTTCCCGAGAAAATTCTGGACCCGTTGACATCAACATCCTGAATTCTCCATGTTGTCAAGGTACAAAAATAATAAAAATAGAAAGATTTTTTCTTTTTCATTTTCCCCTTTAAATTGATTTTACATTTCCTCGGTTTATCTTAGTCTTTTTCCATTTGTCCTTTATCTCTATCAAATTGATTGTGAATACAATAATTCGTCAGTGTCTCGGTCATTTCTGAATTAAAGAACAATTTTCTGTCAGGAAAATAAATTATTTTACCTCACAAGAGACCATTTTCTGATGTATTTACTGTGTTTCGGGAATCGGGATTCCAACTGTAGATTAGAATTTGGGGAGGTCCTTCTGTTTATTAGAAGCAGGAAAAAGAAAGGTTCTTTCATGTGGAAAAGAGTCTTGCTTTAAGTGATTAAAAAAAGTATTTTCTGCTTGGTTTCTTTACTTTGCTCTAGTAAATCTTATGCAATACTTCCTTCCCCTTTATTAGGTTGCTGAGAAAATTGAGAAAAGAAATGGCAAAAGCGAGTCTATTAGCTATTTTTCCCAAACTTACTGTGAGAACTGAGTTAACTTTTCAAATTGCTATTTCCCTCTGCTATCAGATAGTTTGAGTAGCCTGATTACTTGATTATGATATCTACTTTGAAGTCTAGCTGCATTTTGACTGGGCATGGTCTTAGTTTTTATTTCTTTAAATTGTTGCAGGAGCATTTGCTAATTGGAGCATTAGTGTAACTAGAATGGAAGGAGATATATTTGGAGACATAAGCAACACAGCTCAAGTTGATAGCAGGGTTTTGCAGACATTTCAGAAGAGCTTATTACAAGCCCAAGACATTTTAGATCAGAATAGGTTGCTAATCAATGAGATAAACCAAAATCATGAATCGAAGATGCCCGATAACCTGAGTCGTAATGTGGGTTTGATTAGAGAGCTCAATAACAATATCAGAAGGGTTGTTGATCTCTATGCTGATATTTCAACCTCTTTTACCAAGGAAGCTTCATCTGAAGGGGACTCCAGTGGAACTATGAAATCTGACGGAAAAATCACCCAGAAGAGAATTAGATCCGGCTAATTTCGTTTGCATTCAAAATGTTCATTTTGATGATGGATAGAATTTATTTGATGAAGCTGTGTGTAACTCCTCCATATTGGCTTATGGAAAATCTTCTTTCTTGGGTTTGTTTTGTTTTGGTAAACAGAGAGCTTTAGTTAATTTTCTTATCTCCCGTAGTAACATTATCATGAAGACCCCACAATTGTAATTCCTTGTAACTCTGTTAGCTCTATCAATTGAAGCATGATCATAGATTGTTTAAACAATTCTCTATATAACTTCTATTTTGGATTTTATACTGATGATGTTTGTTTGGTTTTGACATCAAAAACACAAAAACATGTGTTGTTTGCTTCTTGTTTCTGTACTTTTGAATTCCTGAGCTCAAACAGAAACAAGTTTGCAGTGTAGTCTTCCTGACTGGATTTTTAGTTCTTCAACCTGTTTGATCATTTGATTGGTGGGTTAGGTTCTTTTCTTTTCTCTTTGTTTATTGGATGCCAGTAGTGAAAGGCAGAATCTTTATTGCTTAATTTATGTTATCCAGTGAGATTGTGGTAAAGTCTTTTACGAACCACGTTATTCATAACAAATGCTTTTCAGAAGATTATCCGTGCTTTATCCTCCTCAGCTTGGTGCCTCTGTTGGGGAAGTAGAATATTCGTTACCTTAATAATGTCTTTAGAGGGTTGTTATTCATTCTTGTTTCAGTTCAGATGCTTTCGGACCGACCAAAGAAAGTGACTATGATATGATATGAGCCAGTTCTCGATGCTGGACCCAACACCGCAAGTTTAGAATCTTTACATAGAGCATTTGTTGACCACTATTTGGTCCCAATCACATAAAATATCATTAGACTTGCTTGATCTGAAGTCCTTCTTTTTAGCTTTTGCCTTTTGGGAAATGATTAATAAAGAATTAAGTATTACTTAATATAAGAAAGATGTTTTTTGCATACCATAGGCTAGTTCACACTTATCGAGCTGTGAAAATCTTAATCATAAATATATGATAGATCTACCATAAGTCGGCAGCATTTATCTATTACTCTTTTAATGCGGTTAAAAAATAAAAAATTCAAGCAACCAAACCATGAAAAGAAGCAATAATTGACTTATATGCTGTACTACAGAGATTATTAATCAGTGAAGTCTTTGAAGGCTATCAATGCTGGGAGCCTAGGATCCTCCTACTTTTCTTCTAGGCCCCGCCAGAAAATTGTCTGATGATTTTGGGAGAACAAGGTTAAACCCGGTTCTAGACACACAAGCGGATTGCTTATAGTTACTGTAGGCAATTCTAGCAGTTCAAGAATGTATCCAAAATAGGCTTTGACGTACTTGCACTGTTAGTTCATAAGCTCCAGCAAATCTTCTTTGATTAATATTTCAATGGTAATTACTATTTAGGTTTTAATTGACAGGGCTAACAGTTTAGAAGTCAGACTTAACAACACAAATTTTATTGGGGCAACACAAATGTTGCGTATATTACTACAAGACAATAATTTATTAGTAACCTACATTAAGTACCAGCCAAAAGAAACTCGTATGTGCCTAAAAAGGCATTCTTTGATGTATTTAGAAAGAGAAAGTCCTTAGTATCTCAAAACACTTTTTGGAGGGTGGTGGAGATTTTTTTTTTTATAAAAAAAGTAAGCATACTTCCCCGCATGAAATCGTGGGATCAGACATACGAATGTACTGGTTATGTTGTCCTGTCCTCTTTTGTTTCTTGAAAGAAGAGGAACGACAGGGAACAGTACGGATTCATTTCAGCAAAGGCACCATGAGCACAGTGACAACTCATGAGACCAAATTTGAGATTTGGATCGTTTCTACAGTCGTGCAGTCTAATCAGCACAACTAGAATGACTTGTAATTAATTATACGATTACAGAGTCATTAACCGACTACCCATTAAAGATTATCCAAATCCCAAAATAGGGTACATACTACTGCATTCAAAAAGCATATTCAGCTTCTTGAAGTGCTGTAGACTGCACAATCAATTATTTTTATATGATTTAAGCTGCTTCTAACTATTCACTCTTTGTTTTGCCCGTTTTAACTTGTATTAAGACTACGTTGCATTGCAATTACAAGGTCAAGATAATAACAATAAGTGCCTTCTAATGGACACATAATAGAAGTCTCATTATGATATCTCATGAGGTTACAATTTGAAACCATCAAGCTTTTACCCATCAGGGGTGGGAAAGAAAAAAAAAAATCCATTTAAGCCATTCCTCAAGTAAAGAATACAAATAGAGATGCGCCTTCATTGTTTATGGTCATTGAGGTTGCTGATATGGTTTCTCTATCAA
This sequence comes from Bauhinia variegata, assembly GCA_022379115.2. Lineage (NCBI taxonomy): Eukaryota > Viridiplantae > Streptophyta > Magnoliopsida > Fabales > Fabaceae > Bauhinia > Bauhinia variegata. The sequence goes on from CM039433.1 coordinate 13,871,698, forward strand.
CCCGGCTAGAAATTCCTTCCAGTCTGACACCTTCTGTTCCCCATTGACCACCTCAAATATGAATCCAGTTTTGGGTACACAATCTAGGGATTGCACGCACAAAAAGGCAGCATCTTCTTTGCTAAGACTTCCTCTAGCAGCACAGCCCTGTTGTAATGAACATGAAGCAAAATTAGTAGTCATGGCATGTGAGTAGACAAACTGACAGAATCTTCTCTCATTTAGCAGATATCAGTACGTGATGATCCATGCACTTGCTAAGTCTTCGACAATTCCAGTTAGCATCTAAACTTCAGTTACCCAAGACATTATATACGGGCAACAGTGGCAAGAAGGTTTGTCATTAAACAAGGTGTTTGAGAGTCCTTTGGAATGTTCCATCTTTTTCAACTTGTTCTGTTCGTTTAGAAAGAAGAAAAGGTATTTACCTCTTCAAAGCTGAAACCTTGCTTCCCACCGGGAGTATCTTGTAATAGACCAACCCTGATTATGGTGTAAGGAATTCCGGAGGTCGTTAATATTGATTCTTCTTGCTCAGCTAATTTCTTTGCATTGCTTTTCATCAACGATTGAATGCCACTTCTACCTCTATAAACAGACAACTGTAACTTTGTTAAACCAAAACAACAAACCATAGTTGTGCTAGAAAGGAACGCAATGTGAGAATAAAAAAAAAAAGGTACCTGTGATAAGAGGATTACATGTTGCACTCCTTGTAGGCTCCCAACTCTAGAAAGAAAACCCTCCTGGAAAGGAAAGAAACACACACAACTATGACTCGTCATTACTGCCAAACGGGGAAAATGGGAAAGAGAATAAAATGAAGCAATGTAAACTTTCTGAGGAAACCCTGAAGTGAGAGAGGGTACCAAAAAAGGCAACATAATTTCCCCACTTTTTCAAGTGAATGACTGCCAGTAAACATGCTCATGTACAAGTTTCTAGTTATGTTAAGTCCAGGACTCTTGCAGCCATAAAATTTTAGATTCCTTGCTCAGTCATTGCATAACAAATCTGATATTCATGCAAATCAATGTGAAATTCAGTCTAAAGATATGCATACATTTGGGCATATGACCGTGCAAACTCCTCTAAGGGATTTCTTCAGGAATCGCTTGTCAGCTACATCTCCTGCTATTGACTTCACAACAAACATCAGGTAATCAACATTAAAAGTATAAAAAATGGAAAAGCAAATAAATACTACAGGTGGAATTGCAAATCAGCTTCACCTACCTCAACATAACTGCCAAAGGCATCAAGTGCAACCCGCTTATCCTTCACTAGTGCCTTCACTCGAGTTCTTTTCACAATCAATGACAATATTACCATCTGATAAGCCAGACAGCAAGGCTCAGAATTCATCTCTTGTATGCCAATCAAGATGTTGTATGCACCATACGTTGAAGACAATTCGTATCTCAAAATCAACAGAAGTAGTTTATCCAAGCATAATTAAAAGGTGATTTCACACTGTAATTATAAGTTGCCCAATTCAATTAATTTGTAAACAAAAAATAAAAAAAAAAAAATTGGGATCTTCTGAAGCATAATTATTGGATTCAAAGGACAGAATTCAAGTTATTAAGTGCAGAGTTATCACACAGAGCATGAGAAAATTAAGAAGAAAGGGAAAAGGGAAGAACACCTGACCCATCTCACTATCTCCATCTGCTACAAGCACTGCATCCCTAACCTCATCTTCTGCAGCTTTAAAAAATGGTAATACTCAGAAAACTTAAAAGACCCATGTAAATACAATTTATTTTTACGTCATCCTACCCGGGTAATCATCCTCATCTTCAACTGTAGGTTCATCTTTGGGAAGAAGATCAGGTGCCCCATACCATTTTCTCAACTTGGGACCCCCTAAAATGAACAAAGAAGCGAAGGCTACTAAAATCAAGTAATGAAAAGAACCGAGGGAAATAAAAGATTGAAACTTTGATGGTGGGAAGAAAATGGGCTTGTGCAAACAGTATATCACCTTCAATGTAGTCAAGAATTTGGTCCACCAAACTGAGTTTCCTCTTAGCAGAACACACAACATTTGGGAAAACAGTAATCTTGTCTCTGTTAAAAATGAAGGGGGAATCGAATACGTTTTTTGAAACTTGAGAAGGAAATGGAAGAGAGGTTTGGAGCAAAAGAGTCGAAGATAGCGTAGCAGTACCCGCCATTCCTGGCACTGTCTTCCTCCTCCAACCGTTTCATTCCCGCTAGAAAGGATAACTCTCCCCAATTCCTGAAATACCCCTATCAATATCCAATTTTTTTTAATGTGCCACTAATAAAAATAAAAAATAGATAATATTCATCGAAAGAAAAAAAAAGTCAGTATATTTAATCTCAACCGTAAAATTTTCCCATTCCTTCACATGGACCGTTCGATCATCTGATCCAGGTAATAAAACCCCTTCTCACGCTTTTTCTGGCTAGGGTTTCTGAAACCAAGTCGCACGGAAGAGGCTCAGTTTTCTGCGGAGAGCACACAAATTTACTATCATGGCGACTCAAATGAGCAAAAAGCGGAAGGTAGACCAGCCACCTCGCCTTTTCCTTTTAAAAAACGTAAATTTTCTCTTTCTATTTCATTTTGGTTGCAAGCGGCTTATGATTTGGAACTTTTGCTCCTCAGTTTGTAGCCGATGGAGTTTTCTTTGCTGAGCTCAATGAGGTTCTGACCAGGGAGCTCGCAGAGGATGGGTATTCTGGGGTTGAAGTTAGGGTTACGCCTATGCGAACTGAGATCATCATAAGAGCGACTCGTACCCAAAATGTTCTCGGTATGAACTGTTACTTTGAATCTCACCCCTTGCCCTATTCATTAGAACTATAAAAGGTACCTGGGTCGAATTGCTTAGAAGTTTGGGATATTCTGATAATCAGGTGTTCCTTTTAGTCGTCAATGTTATCGTGTTATAATTTTGGTGCGAATTTTATGTTTAAATTGCTGGAATTTGTGAAGTTACACATTCACAACTAATTGACGTAGCTATAATTTTGCATTACTTGGAGTGTATTGTGAATTTTTGCCTAAGTTCAGTTTTCCCTTCTCCTTTTTGGGCTCTAATGGAATTAAAGAGAGTTTGGCAGGTGTTACTTTCTGATGGTGTGCTGAAGTTGCAGTACGTAATTGCACTTTGCTTTGATTGTATTAGGTGAGAAAGGCAGGAGAATAAGGGAGCTGACATCAGTTGTTCAGAAGCGTTTTAAGTTCCCGGAAAATAGTGTTGAGCTGTATGCTGAGAAAGTCAACAACAGAGGGCTATGTGCTATTGCTCAGGCAGAGTCTTTACGTTACAAGCTTCTTGGAGGACTTGCTGTCCGGAGGTATTTTATGCAATTGCTGAATTTGGCATATGTTCTGTCCGATAATTCAGTACTTGGTAAAATAGAACGAGACTTATGAGTAAAAAGTTATTGCTTTTGTACGTTGTAGCTTGTATATCTTCATTTGTCCAAAAAGCTAATGGTAAATCAATTTTGTGATCATTGTTTAAGGAAGTTATTTTGGATATTGTACAATTTTTGGATCAACCAATTTGTTTATGGTACTGCTGTGCTCTGTAAGTCATTTATTTTTTATATTCTAGTTCATGCTTTAGCATTGGTCTTATTCCTCTCTTGCCCAGAAATTATGGGTTAAGAGATCTCTTGCCAATGCTTACATAAAATATGGGGTTTTGTTAGTTCCTGAGAACTGTTTTAGTTCTTGGGGTTCGGGAACTCCTATAATTGTCTTTTCCCTTCTGTGTTGAATTAACTAACCAGCTTTGAGGCTTGTGGTAGAGTAATTTTGGGCTTGTTATAATTATGGTTTTTGCCTTAATCATTCATCATTCTATATCTATTCTTTTGTCTTTTTGGGTACTTGCCTTGTGATATTTTTATAGGGTTGTGTATTTTGCTGATGTGGTTTTCTTGCTGCAATTTTATCTATGGATTTTGACTCTCCTTCTGATTATTGCATCATATTTTTTGTTTTGTTTTTAGGGCTTGCTATGGTGTCCTAAGGTTTGTTATGGAAAGTGGAGCAAAAGGTTGCGAGGTCTGTTATCGCCGGCCCTTCTTTCTGCCATGTAACTTTCATTTTTGTCATTGCAATTTTGGCCAAATGTGAATCATCTTACAGCATGGTGAGACTAGACGATAAAAAAAAAGTTCTTTATGAACAGATTAATTTTGTCAATATCTCCAGGTTATTGTTAGCGGCAAGCTCAGGGCTCAGCGTGCCAAATCTATGAAGTTCAAGGATGGTTACATGATATCATCTGGTCAACCTGTCAAGGAATATATTGACTCTGCTGTGAGGCACGTGCTTCTGAGACAGGTCAGCATATTTGCCTTTTGACACTGATTCAGAATTTAAAAGACCTCTTGCAGTTCCAGTAACTAATTTTGTAGCATAGCTTCATCAATTGATGTCTGTATGTGATAATCTTTCCAGGGTGTCCTTGGGATCAAGGTGAAAATTATGCTTGACTGGGATCCTAAGGGTAAGCAAGGTCCAACCAAACCGTTGCCTGATGTGGTCACTATCCATCCACCAAAGGAGGAAGAAGATTACACTGTCAGACCCTTGCAACAGCCCACTGCCAACATAGAGATTCCGGCAGTTTAGATTACTTTCACCTTTCTTTCTTCCTTTTTATGCAGTACCAGGACTTGAGACATGTAAAGTTGTTCAACTAGATCACCGTCCTAGTTGAATTTATACTTCTGGTTCATTTTGTTTTATTAAGTTCATGCTATTTGTACAACATAGTAGACTAAGTGCTCCTGTTGAGGTTTATATAGTAGTACTGTTCTTTGAGCGGATTGTTTCCATCTGCTTTGCTTTACCTGACCTTGTCACTGCTGAGAGCATCTGTAGTTGCTGATCTTCTTTGAAGTAAAAGGATGAATAGCATTTGTCTGATTTCCATGTCAGCAATCAACGAGGAGCTAGGAGCATTTAGGAATGGTATTTGTTTCGAGGATTTTGATGCCGAGAAATGATCCAACTTATCTTGAATGAAGTAATGTGGTCGTGCACTTGTTTATGCAGTGTCATCTTGTAAACTGGAGAAACTTGAAGATCTTAATTCGTTAATATAGTACTAGTTTCTGGTGATTTCTTTACTAAACCTGCTGACCAGTATAAATCTCTCTTAATCATCTTGAGTTGTTGCTTTTTGTTGTAGCATTTAAATTAAATGTGTGACTAATTGCTCATTTTAAATACTCGTAAAAAGTTAAAACATGCTTTTACGTAAATAAAACCTAGAATAGAACATACCTTATAAAAACTGAGTTTGGTATAATTTTTTAATTAACCCCTTTAATATTTTATCTTTCAGAGAGAAAAAAAAAAAAGAAAAAAAAAACGCAGTGATTATTTTCATTGTCGTTTTTCTGCTCGCTATTTAAAGTCTCAGGACAATGCCCGACGGTTAATACCACTACAGATGGAGCACGGACGGAAGCATTCAAGCATAGCAATCTATTTCGGATTCCACGGCCGCAATTAAACGAAGTTAAGAGGATATTTCGAGTCCGGAACTGTAGGGTAGTAAACACAGCGTACTGGAAAAGCAAACCTAAAAGAGTACACAACACAGTACACACACAGAACCGAGAAAAATACAAAATAATAAGGAGAAGAAATTTCCCTGTAGTTCAAAAAAATAAGCTTCTTTTACAATTCTTCTGCGAAAGAAAGTTCCATCGACAATCATCAACGGAGGTTCCTAACTCGGCCCTACTCACTTGAATCGGTCACTTTCATTAAGATTTTACAGTTGCAGCTATTGAGTCGACTCGCTTGTCAGTCACCCTGTCCTCTATGGTGAGCCCAGTTCCAATTTTGTGCTGATCAAGCTTAGAATGCATTTCTTTTTGACTGCTTTTGTAGCATTTCTGATTTCACGTCATTCTTTATATGGTTTTGGTAGTCAATTTGTACTTTAGGTATCTGGGGTGAAATTCTTATCTGGAATTAAAAACTTTGAAGTTTGCTGATGGACATACTGCTAACTATTATTTTTGATAATTATACTGCATGTGTTGAGTGAATTTTGGCTAAATATGATAACTTCATTGCTTTTTGTTTGGGGGTTACTTTTTGGGTTTTCCAGTTTGTATACTTGAGGTGCATGTGGTGGATTTTCCATGGATGCAGCGGTTGGAATTGAGGATAATGATGAGGGAAAGGTTGAAGACTGTGGGATTGAAAAAAGTAGCTCTGTTTTGTCTTCTCCCAAGCAGATTGCTAATCCAGTTGTTTACAAGCTCGTTCGGGTATATTTTGAGTTACTTACAGTTTCTGTTTTGTGAATGTATATTGAAATTGCAATTTGTCTGCTTAAGATACAGAAGATTTCTGAAATTTTTCTGCTACCAATCCCGTAGGGATTTTGTTAACTTTATTCATATGTGCTAAATGCAACAAGAAACAAGTTATTGGTTTTTCACTTATGGTGTGTCCTAACTAGCGCCCTTGCAGTCTAGAGCTCATTTAATGTAACTTTAACATGCTTAAGTAGCACCTACACAAGGAAATAGTTTCAATAATACTACTGTATTAGATGGTGAAAAAATATTTTAATGTGTTGTTATCGTATTGTGTGATAAGATTTACTGTGAGTAAATTAGAAGTCAAAGAGAAGTCTATTTGAAAATTACTAGATCGTTTTGTGATGGTACATTTAGCTCCTCTGAATTCTATGTGATGTGATGGCTGGAATCAATATTAGGTTGAAGGAGATGGGAGGTTAGTACCTGCAACGGATGATGAAGTAATAAGAGTGGAGGATTTTCTTGAGGATGAGAATAGTGAGATGCATGTTGTCGCAGACACGGGGCAAAGTGTAGGATGCATATCAATTGAAAGATCTTCTTCTGGAAGGCTTCGAGTGGAGTGCTCCAAAGGTGCTGGTTCTTTCAGTTCTACGATTGCAATTCTGCTATATTAAATCATTAATCACATATAAACTGAAAATTATATCTATAGGTTTTTTGACTTCATGTTTTCTCTTTACAAGACCAGGGATTGGGTGCATATAGCCTATCAATTTTTTTCATCTTCCTAAAATCGAAATTTCTCTATTAGTGTAATTTAATTGCTTATATTGTAAATCCAAGCACACTTTCTGAAGTTATAGGAGCATTTTTCCACTACACATCGTTTTTGTCTTCGTACAATGAACTGTTTTGTCCTAAAACTATCAGCATTTTCATCACTGGAAAAATTATATTACTTATCGTCTAATAAAAAGTGCTGATGATGTTGACGTTCTCATTACGTATGTGGTATTAACTTTTCTGAACTTACTTTGGGTAAACATCATGTTGCCAAACTAAGATATTTTCTTTGCGGATATTTTTCTTGTATTTTGTTTTCCTTCTATGCATTTGCATGTCTGATTGATTTTCTGTATTCCAGGTGTATCACAATCGGACACTGCTGAGTCAGATCTGGGGAAATTAAATGCACGCCTTCAGGTATTAAATTCTCTTTTTATAATTATTATTTTTTGATTCCCGGGGTTAATCATGTTAGACCAAGTGTATCAAACCCTTTTCATATCAAACCCCGTTAATCATATTATCATAGTACTTGACTTGCTGAAGGAATTTTTATGGGTGGCAAAAAGAAATAGGTGGGAGATCCAATTTAGTTGATGTTACAATAATCACTTAATGTATGAATTCAGTTACATTGTTCCAGATTGTCTTTATTTTAGTTCATCATTTTTCATTGTTTTACCTTGCTGAATTGGTTACCAAGTAAAGTAAGCGGACAGATAATATATTGTGGAACTTAAAACGTGATTGAACCAAGGATCGGATTTACTTAAGCTATTATCTTTATCTGCACTCACCTTTAGTTACATGGTATTAGAGCAGTTTACCTGCATATTATGACAATGAGATAGCTTAAATTAAATTTAAAAAACTTCCAAATATGTTACTAACTAGAGTGTATCTTTTAAAAATTATAGCATTAAAGAATTTGGGGATGGGAACTCTTGATTTGGGTTTACGTTTGCATGTTGCAACTATTGCAAGTTTTGTCACCAAAAGGAGAATAAGAATAGGTATTCTGGGGTTTGGGTTTAGGGATAGATTTCTATCAGTGAGCTTCGTTTGTCAGAAAATTTTTTCTTTGCCATGTTGTATGTAGACCTATTTAGGGAGTGGTTAATCTTCTCATCAATTCTTAGTAGAATTTTTGTGGGATTTTCCCTTCAATTCTTGGGTTAAATGGGCTCTTGATTCATGGTGTTTTCTTCGTATGCCTGCATTTTCCCTGGTACTTTTAGTATTTTGTTTCATGGGATCCTTCTTGACCGCTAAAATCTATTCTAGTACATTGACCAGATGTTGCAAGAGGTCAAACAAGAAGAAAAGCTTCGTTTGGCTTGTGGATCACCTGGTCATTTTTATGTAAATACGGACATCCAGTGTTCTGCTGATAAATTTCCTGTCGCGGATGGGATGATTCAGTCTGATATTTCCAGGCAGGAAGTTGTTCCTTCTTTAGCACCAAGTGTGAATGATAGTCATAGTAATCAATCTGTGAGTATTGGCCAATGTTCCAGACCTTCAGAAGGACTAGTAGAAAGTGGATCATCAACTTCTGCTGTCTATTCTACTTTCTGTCCTGATTTTTCTATGCTAAAAGAGGAAATATGCTTGGACAAGCTGTCAATTAGAGAACTCCACGAACTGTTTAAAGTGACTTTTGGACGGGAGACTACTGTTAAAGACAAGCAGTGGCTTAAGAGGAGGATTGCCATGAGTTTAACTAACTCATGCGATGTATCAACAACAACTTTTATAGTTAGAGATAATAAATTAGTCAAAAAGTGTGAGAAAGAAAGTTGTGGGAATGCTAATGCTGTACTCTCTGTGGATGCTACAGCTGGAGAAATGGATGTCAATTCAAAGGATCCATTGCCTGCTGAGGGTAGTGGTATTGATGATAATCAAGCTGTTTCTGGAAAGAGATTGAGAAATCATGATATGGAACCTGAATTGGGAAATAAGGATCTCCAGACAGGAGAAAAAGCTGCCAAAAGGGTTCGGAAGCCTACTAAGCGATATATTGAAGAGCTCTCAGAAAATGAACCCAGAGATCACAATCAGAGGTTTTTAAGTTCAAATAAAAATACAGGAATTGGACACTTTGCTCCAAACTCATACATGAGGCCTTCTAGGAACATGTTTTCAGAGGGGAGAACTGTTTTCACTAGGTTAGACTCTCTTGGAGGTTCTGGCATTCAAGTTCCTTGTGTTTCTCGGGTTCGGAGAAGCCGTCCAAGGAAAAATATCATGTCTCTTATGGTAAGTGCTACAGTTCTTACTACTTGACAATACAGAAAAACTTGGGTTTATCTTTACCCACAGTATTTTATTTTGTGTCAATGCCTCATATATGGTTCTTGTTCATACAAAATATTTTCCTTCTGATTGTCCTTCTTGCTGCGTGACAGAAAAAAAAAATCCTGTTTGTCATAAAATGTACTTGCTTGACATAATTAGCAAATTCGCACTTTGTATATATATACACACAATTTTGCGTGAATAAGATGCATAATGCTTTTCTTTTCACCCCTTTTCCTTTTTCATGCCTGAGCATACTTTTCCATTTATCTTTCAAAGTAACGGTGCTGCGGCAGCATTCATTTTGTAGTTTATTGCTTTATTTGAACCTTTCATTGGTGGATTTGTAAAAGTTTACAGCTTTGCTTAAAAGCATTCTTCCATCATCAATAGTTCAGTATGCCAATTTTATTACTTTTTGGCCTCCTTAATAATTGTCTGCTGTTATGTCTTCTTGGTAACTGGTTTTATGGTAGATCTTTTAATTGTTCTTGATTTCTTACAAACTAATAATTTTGATCTCCTTGTGAGAAGGTTCATCCATGTGGCACGGGCAATGCTATAAAATTGGTTGATAAGGCCCTTGGAGTTCATGGTTCTCAGGCTGATAGTGAGAGTCGGGATGAAACCTTGACCACACCTGCAGAATGTCAGCAGCCGGTAAGATCAACTATAGTTTGGCTTATAGGTCTAAGTGCAATCCTTGTGTGTTTGATGTCTCTTAACTCATTTCTGGACTTGGGAAATTTTAGCCTGAATTAAACGTAGAATGTGTCGTTTTAGTCAACTCTTCTTCTTTTTTCTTTTGTTGGATAGTGTATACTAAATAAAAGTGGCTAAATAGAATGAATCAATTTCGTCGCAAGCTGTTCATGCTTAGATGCAATTTTCTTTGTTTCAACAGACTAAAGTTGGAAGTAGTTTAGATTGCTTTATTTACCACAATTTAACGCTTAAATTTGTATAAAATATGCATCTTCCCGGACTGATACTTAAATCGGTTATATTTTAGTTGACAATCCCACTGCATTAACCAGAGAGTCCCTTTTACTTCTTTTTTTTTTCCATAAAAGATGCTTTCTTCTTTTTGAGAAAGAGGAGATGTGGTTTTCTTTTTAATTAGAAGAGTCCAATAGTCTGCAAATAATTTTTGTTGTAAAAATCTTCCAAAACTTTGTTGGAGCTCTTACTACTTTTTTTATTATAGTGGAATGAGGGGTAGAGTTGATTTATTGTGTTTCTAGAAAAAAGGAAATTCGCCATGTAAAATTTTATAAAACTACTGGTCTGATAACGGCTGTCACCTTGTTTCTCCATGTTTCTAAGTCAAACTTTTCCCTATATATTCATAGAACTACTATTCTGATATGGAAAATATCAAGGGTATTAGAGTGATTGGAGTATGTATAGCTTAACTTGACATAGAGATAAATGACTACTTTGAAACGTTGCTTTCATTTATCTTCAATAAAATACCACGGTATACCTTTTCTGATTTTTTCCTTTTGGGTTTTGGGGTGGGCGTGTGGGATACAGTCTTTTACCGAATCTGGGCAAGATGAACAGTGTCCAATATTGCCCACAATTGAGCTACGGCAGGAATTTAGACTGAAAAAAGCAGATCCAACCACCCATATCTCAGATGACAAAATGGTTACTGTTCCGACTTCTAAAGGTGGAATGAGGAGGAAACACCATCGAGCATGGACTCTTGTTGAGGTAATGAAATTGGTTGAAGGTGTATCACGGTGTGGAGCAGGGAGGTGGTCTGAGATCAAACGGCTTGCCTTTGCTTCCTACTCATATCGCACCTCTGTTGATCTTAAGGTAAATTATTCAGGTCTATTAGATAAGCCATATCATGCGGGTGTTTCTCATGCTTAATTTCTTTTTCAATAAAGAATAGCTGGCGAAGTATATGAGGCTACGTTCTGGCCATTGTTCCCGCAACACGCTGAAAGCTGATTTTACTGTGCAGGACAAGTGGAGGAACTTGCTCAAAGCTAGCTTTGCACAGGCGCCTGCAGATGAGGGGGTAAGAGTGTGTGAGTCTAATTTTTGTTTTTCATACTTTGGATCTTGTAGAGGTGCGCTGCGTTGGTATCTACAACCTCGTGTCCTCGGCCGGTGCATGCTGTGAACCGTGTCAGCGTGCATGCCTGAGAGTTGAGATTGCAGTAATGTTTTATTCCTTATTTCCAGTATCTGCAATTTATCTTTTCCAACTCTATATAGTTCTGACGAAGCAGAAGATCCCATTGTTTTAATTCTATGTTTGTATGTTTCTGAGTTGCAAATTCATCCTGCTTCTGTGTACTAAACTTTCCTGAAATTTGCTGTCAAGCTGCTTTTTAGGAGTGAGAATTATGATTAAGTGGCCATCTGAAAAGCTTATACATCCAATATCTATGCTTATATAACTTTCTTTTTTTTTTTTCTTGAGTATTATAGATAAACTCGCGGAAGCATGGTACAGTTCCTATTCCTGAGCAAATTTTGGTACGAGTAAGAGAGCTTGCTGAGTTGAATTCTCAGGTACCTCCAAATCTTAGCTCAAGCAAGCTAACAGAGGGAGCCAGGAGCATGCGTGAAGATAAATCAGCAGGGTACTTGTAGCATTGTGAATAATAGAATAGCACTTTACTTTTCACGCTATAGGAATAAGAAACTAACTTTTTCAACGCCTTAAATGCATCCCGTCCCTTCTTGGATGGTAGGATCAATGGCGTTTTGCAGGGCATTAAGAGATTCACTGACCCGCTTATTAGAATCCCGTAGTTCTTCACTGTAGCTGAATTTGATCTTTGTAAATCTATGCTCCTTGGTTGCTTCGCTCTATTGTGGTCTTCATGTGTAGATAATTTTTCAAGATCACTAGAACTTGCAAGGTTGCTACTGAGTTTTACCTCAAAATATTTCATTTCGTCTATAAGCTTTTGGCAGAGAATGAAAATAAACTAGCTATTAATCACGGATTAGTTATATACAAAGAAATAAACTCGGTTACTTTTTTTATTTTTATTTTTAAATTTTGTAATAAAGTTAAGGGAGCAAGTTTTATTAACGGAGCTATTATCTCTGTGCATCACAATGTTAAATAGTTGACAAATATTGAAATAAGCACCAAAGTATCTGCTATATCAACATCAATGAATGAATCTCTATTTAGAGAATCTAATGTTGTATTTTATCCTATCCATCAACCCTGCGCTGAAAATAAAGTTTCTTTTTAAGTCGCAAATATAAAATTACGTTTTGCCCTTTATTGGCGATGGCAATATGGTTTATGAAAAAGAAATGTCTTCTTGATTCATACCAATTTTTTTTTTTTTTTTTGGAGATGATAATTACAGACATAAACCATTAAATTTATTTTCTCATTTTCAAAATCATCATATTAATAAATAGACAAAAAAAGAAAAAAGAAAAAGAATGTAGTTAGGGAATCGTTTTTTAAGGTTTGTATTCGCAATTTCAGTAAAGTTGAATCCCAGTGGATAAATAATCACAATCAACTTATTATTTAAAATGATTCTGAACTTTTCACTTTCCTTCCTTTTACGGTTGCTGCATACGTGGGGATATCACTCTGGGGATTAATTATCCCGGTCGATTATCTCAGCTCTGCACAGGCATGCTGTCTCAGCTGGGCTTGATTCTGGACGACATTTTGGAGCTAAGCTAGGAGTTCCTATTATGTAAAGTTTTTTTCCTTGGTTAAATGAGGAGGCTGCTCATGGGATCTAATGTCTCAAAAGGGTTTTACTTTTATTTCATGCATGGCCTTTCTATATATCTTGCGTTGCAGGGCCAATGTATTACAGAGGACTTTACCATCTATTTTACCAATACAATCCCAAAGTTGCGGTTTGGGTCAGCAACATTGTGTGGGCCCACTCTGTATCTAAGGACCTCGTGAACTGGACCCCATTTGATCCTGCTCTCAATCCATCCCAACCGTTTGATATCAATGGGTGTTGGTCAGGTTCAGCCACAATCCTCCGTGGGGCAAACCCGTCATTTTGCGAACAGGAGTCAACACCAAGAATAGCCAAGTGCAAAACTTGGCCATGCCCAAGAATTTGTCTGACCCATATCTTAGGGAATGGGTCAAAGCACACAAGAATCCTCTAATGGCACCAAACAGTGCTAACAAGATCAATGCAACCTCATTCAGAGACCCAACCACTGGCAAGGCTTGGCAAAGATGGGTGGTGGAGAGTTCTGGTTGGAAGCGAGAGGAACTCTAGTGGAATGGGAATTTTGTTCAAGAGCAAAGACTTCGTTAATTGGATTGAAGCCATATAGCCCCTATACACGGCCAAGGGAACTGGCATGTGGGAATGCCCTGATTTCTTTCCTTCGATTAAGAGTCTATCTGGTGTTGACACGTCTGTAAATGGTCCCGAAGTTAGGCACTAGCTCAAGGTTAGCTTAAGTAATGAAGAACACGGTTATTACCTGATTGGGACTTATAATGCTACAAAGGATAACTTTATCCCGGATAGCGGATTCGAGAGTCATGTCTCGAGATATGATTATAGAAAATATTATGCATCAAAAACGTTCTTTGATTGTGGAAAGAACAGAAGGATTTTATTGGGTTGGATCAATGAATCTTCAAGTCAAGCGGACAATATTAAAAAAGGATGGTCTGGAGTTCACGTAAGTTCTTCCTTATTTTATGTTACTAAAAATATAATAGTGTCCTTTGATTAATTTATTGATAATGTTGCACTATTGTACAATATAAGCCAGCTCATGATATTGAAATGTGATCTAACTTTAAACAAATTCAATTTGACCATAAAAAAATAATGTATTTGCATTTTGCAGGCAATTCCATGGAATATTTGGCTTCACAAGTCTGGAAAACAGCTGGTACAGTGGCCAGTGGTAGAAATGGCAAAACTACGTACAAACCCAGTGAACTGGCCCAAAAAGGTGCTCAAGTGAGGTGAATTGGTCCAAGTTACTGGTGTCACAGCAGCGCAGGTAAATCTTATGAAGTAAATGATGAGTATGGGTATGGGCGATTTCTTATTTTTTTGCTTTGCAGGCTGATGATGAAATCTCATTTGAAGTAAATGAGTTAAGAAGGCAGAGAAATTGGACTATTGGCTGGACGCTCAAGATCACACGATTCAGTGCTTGGAGTATGAATGAAGAAAGCACAAATTAACTGAAGCTAAGGGCAAGTGGGAATGGGTTACCTAGTATAGATTCTTTACGTTAATTAAAATGGATGTGTATGCCATGCATTCGTCTTATTTGGATGTCTGTAACTTTCAACCATATGTTGAACCCTCAGGTTTAACTTGGCATATGGATCTGTGATCCATGCTATGTCATTTTTATTTACTTAATAAGGAAATTCATAAGGTTCACTCCTTGAATCTGAATTATTCTACACCTAATGTTGTTGAATGTTTCAGCTCATTAACTAAAAGGAGAATATTCATATATATATATTTATTTATTTATTTATAATGGGACAACAGTATTACGAAGAACCTGAACACATGCGTATAAGAAGAAAAAAGACATCCTACAATTTACAGACCATCAATAAGAATAATCACGAACACACCAATCCTAAATGGGATGGTTTTCTGCCAATTCTATGTTCAGATTAAATTATTTATTTAAACAATAAAGACACATGCACATTAATCATCAAAGAACTTTGGACGATCACTTGAAATCTCTAACTCAAGTGCTTTAGACTAAATAGCTCAGTCATAAGCTTAAAGATGATGCAAAGCTAAAATGCATTGAAGACGCCAACAAACGTAAGTTCCATGTTTGTTTCAAAATTCAAACGTATATATGACCCAAAATGTTATTGACATGTATTCTTTTCTCTTTTATTATTTTTGATAGAGACTTTTCTCTCTTATTAAACCTTTCTGATGGACACATGGCCTTCGTCGAAAATTTAAAAAAGCATTGCTATGGACCTTTGGAATTTAATTAATAATTAATAATGGAGGGGCTGCATTCAGAAAACAAAATAAAACAATGGGAGACTTGAAGTCAATATTTTCTATTTTCCTATTAATTTTGAAGATTGACTTTATAGTTATATTACTCTTACACGAAAAATATTAGCAAGTAAGTCACGATAACATTCTAATTATTAATTATCAAATTAGAATTTTTACCGGCGGTTTATTTAATTATTCATTTATAAAATCATCCGTAATTTTGTTGTTTGGTAATATATCTATGTTGACATGAAATTACATAAAAGAACAAATATAAAAAATAACTTACATAATCAACTTTATTATGGAATAAATACAATACAAACTTATGAAATATAGAATAACTAAATTTACTTATATTTATGCTCCAAATTGACTAATTACGGATGATAATTTTATAAGAGATATAATTATTAGACATATGTAATACTATATCTTCCATGTATGATAATTTTAAATATTTTAATTAGTATAAATGTTATTCTATCATTAACAATATAATTATTAGAGTTAAGTTTTAATTTTTAAAAATAAAAGAAGCCCAGTTAAAAAAAAAAAAAAAAAAAAGAGAAGCATAATATGAAAAGGTAGTTTTGGGTAGAAGTTAAAATGGAAAGATTGAGAGTGGTTTTTATTTAGTGTATATATAATTCAATTGAAAGTTTTTTTTTTTTTTTTTTGAGAGAGAGAGAGCTGCAAGGTAGCTGGTGAAAATAAAATTATAAAAAAAAAAAAAAAAAATTGACTAAGTATCAATTCATGGTTAGGCAAAAGGAGGAGGTGGTTAAAAAGTTGAGATAAAATATAATTAATTAATAAAATATATGAAGAGTATAGAAGATTTGTTGATGGAAGAAGGGTAATTGTGAAATGTTACTATTGGTTATAGGGAAAAATAATCTGTGAATTTGTGAAAAGCTGATTTATCCGACAGTTTTGCCATTAGAAAGTTAAGATAACTATGATTAGCTGAAACATTGATTGCTTTAAAGAAAATGGATTTATCTAGTTTATCAAATTCTTTCTCCCTCAAATCTTTTGGCATATGACACGCTGATTTATGACTAGTCATAATATGATGTTTATAGTCAAAATATAAAGGTCAATCCACAATATCTACTGCATCTGTAAGTGCATAGAAATTTCAATATAATGTGTCTGCATGAGCACAAGTTATTGAAAAAGTTAATTTAAGCCACTAATCTTTGATCATCTTCAAGCCATGTCCATGTCAAACACGTTTTTGGATAAGTCCGATTTATTCCTTTTATGAGATTTTTGGTCACCAAAAATTACATGGAAACAAACATGGATATATGCTGCTGGCTGAATCAACTATCACCAAACGTTTTAACTTTTTGACATGTGAACCTAGCTAGTACATATCCATTCATATGTAGCATGCATGCATCAGTTTTATACAACTTAATTATATACAGATATATAATTGGATAATGTTTTTCTTTTTAACCTTGTTTATGATTTATTTACCCCTTATTTTACGGGCGTAAGTTTATACTTAATGCAGTAAAAAAATGCAAATAACCTTACTCATGACTTTAATCTCTGAGATAAACCATTCATTCCTGAGAGCCTTTAGGCTTGATACCATATAAAGGGTAAAGAATTGTACCAGAGATATCGGAGGGAGGAGGTTACAGGATAACAACCAAAACTTATCAGATAAACAACTCAAATTCAAATACAAAGGTTATCTACCGAGGATATCCTAATACATATGACCTTGATGAAATAAAATAGAGAAGCGAATAACCAGTAAACCAGGCGAGAAGTCAGTTAGCCAAGAATGAATAAATAAATATTATATATTGTAGTATAATATAACTCAACCTTCGAAAAGTTGACTTGTGAGAATGCTTGACTTTCCTGGATGCTTCAGTCACATGATCTATGAATTTTCTTTTCTCAGGAGTTCTGGCTGCCAAACAAATCCATTGGATTCACAAATCACTAATTTATGCCGTTGCTTTATCTTATCTCCCATTTGATGATTTTCGCTTTAGTTCATGGCCAGCATTCATGTTGTCTTTATAAATAAATAGAGATATAGCAGAGCTCAACAAGCTTCCCCTCATATTCCCATATAGTTTTACAAACCAAAACAAACATGGCTTTCTCTTCGTTTTGGCTTTGTGCAATATTCATTTCCCTCGTTTTTGGCCATGGTGCTCAAGCTTCACACCATGTTTACAGAAATCTTCAGAGTGTTTCTTCTGCTTCCTCATATCAACCTTATAGAACTGCTTATCACTTCCAACCCCCCCGGCATTGGATAAATGGTATTATCATGCTCATGCCCTTTAACTCTGCCTCTTAAATCTTTGTGTGAGAAATTAATGTTTAATATCTCTAACATAGTTTGTGTTTTGCAATATGTTTTTGTCATTTTGACATGTTCTGCTGAAATGGACATCTGGGTGTGTTTGGACTTGCAGATCCTAATGGTTAGTTCTTCCACTCTTCTTGTACTCATCTTTCTTTCATTCTTTTTTTTTTTTTTTTTTTTTTTTTTTTTTTTTATCTTCCCTTCGTTTGGCTAGGTGTGCTTCTATTTCATCAATTTCTTCTATAGTTTCCTGCAGTTTCCTTCACACTAATTTTATCTTATTTTCATTTCTTTTTTCTACTGATTCCTGAAAAAGCAAATGTGATTTCAGATTGTTGATAAAAATCAGTCAAAATGGTTTAAATGTTCAAACTTTAATCCAAATAAATAAATACATGAAAACAAAGTTAAGCTAATAATTTCAAAGTTCTACGGCAGATCCAAAGCTGTAACCTCTATGATTAAAAATGAGACAAGGAATCAGAATATAACGTATATATATATATCTGATTCCTGTACAGGTATGATAAACTCCTTATAATATGACAAAAATGGATTCAAATATTAAGTATCTATTTGATTGTGAAGTTCCTTCTCCTTGGTCGGCTCCAAATAAATATGCATATAGATTAATAATGCCTTTAAGATACATCAGCATGTTGATATTGTCCTTTTCCTTTCCCTTGTCCTTATATTTTTGTTCATCTTTATCTGAAAAGGGTTTTACTTTTATGCATGGCCTTTTCATATTTCCTGCAGGGCCAATGTATTACAAAGGATTTTACCATCTATTTTATCAATACAATCCCAAAGGGGCAGTTTGGGGCAATATTGTGTGGGCCCACTCTGTCTCAAAGGATCTCGTGAACTGGACCCCACTTGATCCTGCTATCTACCCATCCCAGCCGTCCGATTTCTATGGGTGTTGGTCAGGTTCAGCCACAATCCTCCCTGGGGACAAACCTGCCATTTTATACACAGGAATTATAGACACCAAGAAGAGCCAAGTGCAGAACTCGGCCATGCCCAAGAATTTGTCTGACCCATATCTTAGGGAATGGGTTAAAACACCCAAGAATCCATTAATGGCACCAAACAGAGCTAACAATATAAATGCAAGCTCGTTCAGGGACCCAACCACTGCTTGGCTAGGCAAAGATGGGTGGTGGAGAGTTCTGGTTGGAAGCAAAAGGAACTCTAGGGGAATGGCAATTCTGTTCAAGAGCAAAAACTTTGTTAAATGGATTGAAGCCAAACAACCCCTGTACTCGGCCGAAGGAACCGGCATGTGGGAATGCCCTGATTTCTTTCCCGTTTTGAGTAAGAGCCTATCTGGCGTTGACACGTCTGTTAATGGTCCTGATGTTAAGCACGTGCTCAAGGTTAGTTTGGATGATAAAAAACATGATTATTATCTGATTGGGACTTATAATGCTGCCAAGGATAACTTTATCCCGGATATCGGATTCGAGAGTTATGTCTTGAGATATGATTATGGAAAATATTATGCATCAAAAACGTTCTTTGATTATGGAAAGAACAGAAGGATTTTATTGGGTTGGATCAATGAATCTTCAAGTCAAGCAGATGATATCAAGAAAGGATGGTCTGGAATTCACGTAAGTTCTTCCTTATTTCATGTTACTAAAAGTATAATAGTGTGCTTTGATTAATTCGATCATTGATAATGTTGCACTATTATATAATATAAGCCAGCTCATGAATCATGATATTGACGACAACTTGACCATTGCATTTTGCAGGCAATTCCAAGGAAGATTTGGCTTCACAAGTCTGGAAAACAGCTCGTTCAGTGGCCAGTGACAGAAATTGAAAAGCTACGAACAAACCCAGTGAACTGGCCAAAGAAAGTGCTCAAAGGAGGTGAATTGCTTCAAGTTACTGGTGTCGCAGCAGCACAGGTAAATATTCTGAAGTAAATGATGAGTTGGCTATGGCTTTTGGCGATTAATTATTTTTGCTTTGCAGGCTGATGTTGAGATTTCATTTCAAGTAAACGGGTTAAAAAAGGCAGAGAGATTGGACTATTGGTTGGACCCCCAAGATTTATGCAGCAGAAAGGGTGCAGCAGTAAGAGGTGGGCTGGGACCCTTTGGTCTGCTTGTTTTTGCTTCAAAAGGGTTGCAAGAGTACACAGCAGTGTTCTTTAGAATATTGAGATACCAAAACAAACACTTGGTGCTTTTGTGTAGTGACCAAAGCAGGTTTGTCTTTGCCCTCTTTCCCATTTCGATCAATTTGTATTTGCAGACCAAACTTGGCTCTGATTCTGATTCTTTTTGTGCAATCCTTTGACAGGTCTTCGTTGAATAAAGACAATGATTTGACCAGTTATGGTGCTTTCGTGAATGTTGACCCTCTTGGTGAGAAGCTCTCACTTAGAACCTTGGTAAGTTGCAATAAAGCCATAACATGCATGCATGCACAAACTTACTCCACCTGCATGCTCATGGTCCAACTATCTAACACACGAGTTTCTCCTTTTTCTTTTCTCGTATAGATTGATCACTCTGTAATTGAGAGTTTCGGGGGAGAAGGAAATGCTGTGATTACATCCAGAGTTTATCCAACTTTGGCAATTAACGACAAGGCACAACTCTATGCTTTCAACAATGGAACTGCTGATGTCAAGATTAAAAGATTCAGTGCTTGGAGTATGAAGAAAGCAAAAATTAACTGAAAACTAGTTGAGCACGTGCCGTGGGGATGGAATAAAAACTTACATATATATATAGATCGATGGGTATGCTATGCCATTCATCTTAATCATCTGGATGCGTGTAACTTGATTTCTTCTTTATGTTGAGCCCCACACTTAGAAAATATTTTGAGGTGGCCTATCTTTTATTCTAATAAACTTACAAGTATTTTTAAGTTCTTTAGTTTAGAATGATAAAAATTTATGAAAAATATAAAATTTGAGTATGGCCGAGTTGGACCACCACTTGCTGTCCAAACAAAATTCAGCCCCGCAAACTCTTGTTTTAGAAAAATTTCTGCATAAATATATTACCAACCAGACCAAACTCTAAATTTGTTGAAGTGGATTAGGAAGCCTAAGAACTAATTCACATTAAGCGACACAACATCAGCTAATGTACTAACATGACATTGACAGTATGCAAGGACATCCGGAGGAAAAATGAAAATGCTGGTAAGTAGAGATCTCCATCCTAAATATAAATTGTAAATAATTTTCCGAAAAAAAAAAAGGTTCCATAAATGATGTTTACAGAGAATGTACAATCAGGGGAGACAAAATGCAACGCGACAAGACACGCCATATCCTGGATCCAAATTATTTGGAACAACTCTCTCATTATACGAAGATGTCACTGATCATTTGGTGAATGTTGCGATTTGGCTTTCAATGCTTCAATGACTGCTGAGAAGTCCTCATCACTAAGGCCCTTTGATTTTGCAACTTTATATAACTCATTAGCTGCTGCAGCAATTGGAATAGGTTGTGAAACCGATTCTGCTAATCCCAGGGCAAGCCTTAGATCCTGCCACCATTTAATCTTAAGGTAAGAGAGAAACAGGGTAAAAAATCTTTTAACTTGAAGGATAGCAAAGTGAAACATGTACACGCCTTCTGCTGATGTTTTAAGGGAAATGCAGTTGGATAAAGAGATTGTATCATTGAAGGGCCTTTGGTTGAGTACATTGGAGCACTAATGGCGCCCTGTGAAACTACCTGCAGCATCAAAATTTAGTAAACGAATAGGCAGAAAGAATATCTAAAACAGTATTTTAAAGAGCCATTTTATGATCTGGCATAGGCACACCTCCACCAGTACTTTCGGATCTAGCCCAACTTTCTCGCTCAGAAGTAATCCTTCAGAAAAAGATGCCATCATACTGCGGATCATGGGAAATCATGATAAGAATATTGTCACCTTATGCATCAGCACAA
This sequence comes from Bauhinia variegata, assembly GCA_022379115.2. Classification (NCBI taxonomy): domain Eukaryota; kingdom Viridiplantae; phylum Streptophyta; class Magnoliopsida; order Fabales; family Fabaceae; genus Bauhinia; species Bauhinia variegata. The sequence goes on from CM039433.1 coordinate 13,893,338, forward strand.
GGAGATCGTAACAAAAAAACCCAACAGCAATGTGCTAGATGCTATTAAGGTCATTCTTAGAACTTGCGGGTGTTCAGCCCAAGTACCAAAAAAGAATGGAAACAAAATAGTAGCAGAGGAACTGGAAAAAACCTTCCCATGATCATATTAACAACAAGTTTCATAGCAGCTCCATTGCCAATATCCCCAAGGTAAAATCTTGACTGTGAAGAAGCATAAACCATAATCAAATTAGATATAAGTAATTGCAATGCTGTGGTAGACAGCTAAGGTGAAAAAGTTCAGAGTACAACTGTATACTTTTCCCATGATGTCCAAGAGCGGTGCAACCTTTTCATAAAGATATTTGTCACCTGAAAGTAACACCTATTGTCTTAGTTTCGGCAAGTTCCATGTAATGTGTTATGGAATGCAGTCTGAATGAGTTGAAAAGAATATTCAGCTAGCTGATGCTATCGTAACTTGTTTGAGGGACTTCATTTTCAAATATGTACTCAGGAGGCCGCAAAAATGCCACTGATATTGATGGGTAAAGCTAGGTAGCAAATATGCCAATGACTTATGGGGTTAGGGTAGGTAGCAAATTGGCCTCTGATATTGATGGCCTGACCTCATTATCATCGGAATACGTCTTCATTAAGACTGGGCCCAGAACCATCATAGAATTTGAGTGACAGATTTGATTCATTTTTCAAATTATGGAACATCCTCCTTAATAGAAACTTCAATCCACTTGTACAATCCTTCTTAGCATAGGCTCAGCTTCTTTTAATGGATTTAATACATATTTCAGTTAAGGTCTACTTTTAATGAGATAAAATTCCTAAGCAAGTTTCTTGCATGAATGAAAAATATTCACCTGCAGTAAGAAATATCAATTGCCCGTCTTCTGCTGGCTTTTTGGAACCAGAAACTGGAGCCTGCATGTGGGAAAAGGGCAATGACTTTACAGAAATTAAAAAGAAAAAAAAAATATAATAGCACAATGTATATGGCATAAGTTGAAACTGAAATTATAACCAACTATACACCTCCAAAAATAAGGCTCCGGTGGATTTGATATGCTCACTAATCAATTTAGAAGTGGGCCCATCAACTGTTGAAACATCCACATATCTGAAGATTAAAGGTATTTAGCTTTCTGCCAATCAGACCAATGAAGCAAAGATGCAACCGTGTCTTTGACATTATTATTTGAAAGGCAAATCATGATAAGAGCATGTGACTGACATAAATTGGTAAGCGACCCCAGACTTGTTATTTCTTGAGTGCTATGGATTTTATATGATGAAACTCCAAGAAAAATTTATTAGGTGTGATACATTTCCTCTCTTTCACCAACAGTTTTAGCAGTGCTTCAGAAGTGCTATGATAGATTTTACTCAAGGGAAAGAAATAGGTTAATTTATAATCGTTTATAATCATTTAAATTGCAATTATAAATAGCATGATTTTGAATATAGCACCCTTTTCCTGGACCCATTCCACTTGCAGCTCCACACTTCCCAAAAGCAACATCCATCTGAAATGGAGGTAAGAATAAGTAGCTCAGAACTAAGATATAATTGGAAGCTTGGAAGGCTAAATTGAAATATACGCACTGCACTTCGAGGATCAGCAAGCATTGCAAACGTGACATCACAAGATGCAGCTACTTCCTCAGGAGATGATTTATATCTACAGACGAACACATGAATCATTACGCAAAAATTGTGATTCTAGTTAAGTCATCTTGTCATGTGTCATTTCAAATACAAGTACCATACGTAATACAAACACACTACTTCCTGTCTGAAAAAGCTTCAACAAGCCGAACAAAGATTAGACTAAATGGAGGCACCCTTAAATATATACTGGCTGCATGGTACATAAAAAGTGTTATATACTTCACCGTTCAACACGTCAAAAATCTGTGTAATTAGTTATCAGAAGTGCTATAACATCATGCCCACAAAGCCTTCCTCTCTCACTCTCTCTCTCCCTCTTAGTTTTTCTAAGGCTTGAAACAGTTTACTCTTAACATTGGACAAGTTCTTTCAAACTCAGTCCTAAGTTCCAGATGAATTATGATGAAAGATAACAGCATATGACGTGTGCTTTTAACAGCATAATATTGTTCGTAAGAAAATCTTTCAGGTTTGCAAGTGGACAAGTATTCCAATACCTAGATAATGCACATATATTAACGAAGTTTCTGGAACTATCAGAAACTTACTTTGCTCCCAAGCTGATTAGAGGATCACACTTGTTCTTGGTCCTATTCCAAACAGTCAGATCACATCTTAAACATGAAAATCAGAACAAACGTCAGTAGTCTGAATAAAACTGGTTCATTTTGTTATGAGCATATCTTTGCCATGCTCCATTGTATCTGAATATTTTAACGAGACATGAATCACAACTTAACCAAAACAAGAACATGGGTTGAATTAGGAAAATTCCTGATTCAAGCATGAAATATCTGTCGAATCATACCCAGCTTTTATCAGATTTTGGGCCATTGGAGAACCCATGATTCCAATCCCTAAAAAGCCAACACGGGCTGGTTTCTCTGTTGCTGAAAGTTAAAGATGAAAGCTAGTTAAGTGGGATAGAGAGGAAAATATTAGCACAGTGCAATATTAATACGTCATATATTGGCTCCAAAGTCAGCTTGGTAGCACAGAGTGCTAGATTCATTAGATACACAATCCATCCTCTTTGATTCGTTGGATCGGAGGAAGGCATTCATTTCCAAAGAATTAATATGCAATTGGCAGTGCCTTTGAATGTTCCATCGGAATTACTAGAGTACTACCGCAAATGGCACTCTGTCTCATCCTCAACACCACGCAATTCGTCATTTCAGGTATTATATGTTAATCACGTGAAAGAAAATATCATGCAAGAGTCATTCCGACCAAGCAATACATGAAACTTATGTAATTTAAATCCATAAATTACTGAGTGTTTCAGTTCAAGTTAGAAAGTGAGAATCAAGAAACTAAGAGTTAGATAGCAGCAAGTCTAAATTAAGTTGTATAAGTTTTTCATAGTTAATTATTGAACGTGCGGTCATTTTATTGTAATTGTTTTCAGAAACATGTTAAATCAAGGAAACATAAAATTGACAAGTTTCACTAACTTACATGGCCAGAATGCAGCAAAGAATAACATGCCCAAGATTAAAATGCAGCTCAATTCACAAAAAGAATTGAAGAAATACATGAAATGGAATACCTTGAGAGGAAGAATTGGATATGTAAGAAGAAAAGGTCCTGGCTGATAGAGAGAATGGATTAATTGGTGTCCCTCTACATCTAAGGTGGTGGGGAATCTGAGGGCAAAAGCTCGAGCACATTGCCATGCCAGCTGGGTCGTGGTGAAAGTAATTGCACTTCACCAACAGGGTTTGCTACTTTGCTCTTCTAGCTTCTTTCAATTTTCATCGCCAAATAAGGAAGCTCCCATTTGTAGGCAAAAGTTCGCGAATCTTTGTTTGGATAACCCGGAAATAAAGGATGTCATAACGAGGAGGGAAGAGCTAAAATAAAAGGTTGCCTTAAAAAATAAAAAATAAAATTTACTTGAGCTGAATTTTCTTGTTACTTATAATTGCGATTATTTAAGTTATTGGTCATTACATTGATAAAAATAAAATAAAGGGCCATCATAATTTTGCTGTGATACAAACCAAAATTAAAATATGCGCAAATTAAGAAAGGCTCAAAAATCCTGAAAGAAATGATCGCGTAGACACCCCGAAATTAGTGCTTATTCAACAATTTCGCTTTAGTTTCAAATAAAATGTACTCAATTCATTTTCTTTTCAATTTGGGTCGCTAAAATAGCACCTATTTCGTTAGCTTTGCTGATCACGTTACCCAACATTAAATGAAACATTGTATCAGTTTTGTGATTTGGTTGCCAATTTGGCGTTGTTACTGGATGATCTTCATGTTCATGACAAGTGCCATCAACAAAACTACTATAGAATCCACTTCTTCCTTAGTTAATACAAGGTGGGGAGAAGTTGTGTAAAATCCATCAATACAAGATGTATATTCTTTGCCTTTGTTACCCATATATCCCAGTGATAGGTATGCACAACATTTTTTCTTTGGGGATTGGCAAGGGGGTCGTAGACTTCAGAAAATGGATCACTTCGAGTAAGGATGGTATCTTCCAGTACTATAACCAGCATCCTTCTCAACTACTTTGCCACTGTCATAGCCACCAGCCCGATTATAATTACACGCTCTTCCATATGCATTCACATCCCCATAACCAGGAACGCCTCCATAACCAGTGGTAGGATTACCGTAAGGATTAACTCCATAACCACCAAAGCAATACATTGGTCCACCGTACCCAAACCCATAACCATAGACACCGTAGGTACCATATGGAGTGGCAGAGCTTCCACCATAGCTCCCATGGAAATTGCCATATGCCCCGCTCATGCTGGTCTCTGCTTGTGGCCTGCCCTTTTTCCCGTCATTCCGACCTCTAGCATTATGCCCACCAAATCCCTCGGTTCCACCACTAAAACCACCATATGACTTTCGTGAACTCCCACTGGAGTCAATCCCAGCTCTTTTAGGTTCAGCTCTCTTAATCTCGACCTATATTTGCAGTCAAGCAAAGTTACACTTACAATCAGCTTTTGTTTGGAATTACATGAAAACTTTCAATTTCAATAGGTTCACTGACCTGCTTGCCTCCAAGTTCATGAATTTTTCCCACAGAAAAAACCTTATCAACTGAATCTTCATTCTCAAAAGTAACAAATCCAAAGCCTCTAGATCGTCCAGTCTTATGATCTAGCATTATCTGGTGCTCAACAATACTACCGTAAGGGGAGAAGTATTCCCTCAGCTCATCTACAATGTAATACCATATATCAGAAGATATCATACACACACTTCCACTATATTACAATTGTTATTTCAAAAGTCAAAATGGTGGAGCTGGTTCACTATACCATCAGTGAAAAATTGTGGTATTCCACCAACAAATATTTTCCGTGTTCTCGACACTCCTACAACTTCCATGTCCTCCCTAGGGACTGTCCTCTTGATTTCAACCTGACAAAACATTATTGACAATGAAATTAGGGGGAGAATATGCCATAAAGTTTACACTTTTTCCAAACAACCATAGTGATAAGGTTACCACTCTTCCATCTATGGTATGTTCCTGTGCTAAGACTTCATCTGCAACAGCTGAATCAGCAAAAGTTACAAACCCAAACCCCCGTGGCCTTCCAGAGTGTTTATTCATCATTATCACAGAATCAAGTACTTCTCCATATTTGTTGAAATACTTAAAGAATGAGTCTGCAAAACAAAGCCAAAGGACATCAGCAAGATAAAGCAACACATGTTGCATATTCCACTAGCTTCTAGTTGTATGCATCTCCTTGTACCCACATCGTGAGAGAATGAAGGTAAAACAGCTAGAAACAGAAGATTCATCAAATCAACAAGGTAAGCATGACTAAAATATAGCATTCAGTAGCAAAACATTGTTCTTAATTAGCAGATATGGCATAAACCAGAAGTTGAACAAACCGCATAAATTCCAATCTTAGACATAGTGCTTACTCTCATTTTCCACCACGTTGTAAACCTAATAAATGTTCTTCAAGCAGACTAATAGGAGATCGGATTTGCCTTTAGCTTTATCCAACTACTTTAAGTCCAAGGCACTACTTCAGAGACTCTTTTAAGTTAGTGGGGGAAAAATTCATGTACACAAGAGATAGACATGAGAATTTCCTAAAGACTGAAAGACATTAGAATGAACTCCTAAGCTAAGCAAAGGCAGTACTTGTAATCCGATTTTATCCACATCATATTTGGCAACCAAATTATCAAAAGTAACATAACCATAAATTTCTGTGCAAAGTTCATGGTTTGAGATAAATAAGGAAGGACAAATGATCATATCCTATAAAAAAGAAAAAAGAAAAAGAAATACAGAAACGAGAAACAACACTACTGGGAGCTCAGTTGCGGAAGAAAACAAATAAACACAAAGCATGAAACTTAACATACCTTCGGTGGTCTCCCAGGATACGCCTCCAACGAATAGTTTTCTACCACAGAAGGAAAAACCAAAATGTTACTTGTTTATTCACCCTCAAAACGTAAACATGCAGCAATTCTGAACCCAGAGTTTCTAACGAAAAATGGTGGTTGTCACCAACTTCCGCTCTCCTCTTAACCCAGGTAAATAAAAAATTCTAAGAAAACTTAAACCCTAAAATCTTCACAAACTAACCCTGAAGAAGAATCACGACGATCGGATGCGGGCTTCATCTTAACGCCCGTACCATTTAGATTAACATTCGGATCAAAATCATGCCCTGAGTAAAACTCTTCTTCTCCTCCTAGTTCTTCTTGATGTCGAAAAACTCCTTCACGAAATTGCTCGCCATTGTAGGCGAGAGGGTTAGCTTCGAATTGCATCTGTTGAGTATAATAATCCATCGAACTTGGTAGTTTTCAGTTTTTCCCTCTTTCTTCTACCTTTCAAAAACCTATCAACCTGCAAATGAATGCATATCACGAATATGGCTGTAACTAATTAAAGATTGGAGCTAATACTTAGAGCCCTAGCACGTTCTTGGAAGCTATCCAGTAGCACTTCATTTCTTCCTGGCTAAACTTTCTTGACTTTGTGGAGGTCTCGGTTTATTTGGGATTACAATTGCAATTCGCATAGGCATGTCATGCAGTAAGATCAAAACGCTGTCGTAAGACCAGATAGACATGAAAAAGAACTTGCTTCCTCGAAACCCCGAGGGTAAAGGCCCACGACGCCGGATCCAAGCGGGACTATCCGTAATCCGCATTATTATATTATAGATTTTTTTTTTTTATTAATTCACTTTGAATATATGTATAATTTTACTTTTATATTTTGTTATTTCTTTTATTTTTTATATTTTTTTAATGTAATGTTAATTAAATGGATTATTACCTATATTAATAATATTTTTATTAATATTACACTACTACCAGTGTTAATACAATAGGAATAAATCTTGAAATATCAAACACAATCTTTTAATATTTAATATTAAAAAAGTGTCAGTAAGCTTAAGAGTTATTGGCAATACTTCTACCAATGTTAATATGTGGAATAACCAAATATTAAAAATATTTCCAGGATTAGTAATACTTCTATTAACGTAATAAAATCTACTTGATGATTTTTTTTAATAAATTCAGATAAAAATATTTTAAAATAAAAAAGGGAAAAGAAAGAAAAATATTTTTTCGCTTAAACCACAGGGATGTGTCGTTTTGCCTGAGGAAAAGACGACATCGTTCGGCCTCACCATCCCAGCATCCCTTAAGTATCAAAACGATTAGGGCAAATTGAAGTCGTCTGCTTCACCTGCTGCATTTCCTTTCTGTCGTCGATCTCACAAACGTCACTTTGAAGGACCAGACCAAAAAGTTAAGGTACAAATATAATTTCCACTACTTTGTGTTTTCACTTTTCTCCCTCCAAATCTCATTAAAACTTAGTTGATATAATTTCTTCTCTTGAATGAAAATGGTGCTTCATCTATTTTCACATATTTTAAAAACCGTACCTTCTTCTGTATTTGGGCCTCTTCTTGTCAAAGAAGGAAACGGGAAAAAAGTTGCTGTTTCAGTGGAGAACTGCAGGAGCTTATCGGGTTTTCTGCAATTTGCTTTGTGACATAAAATGTGTATAAAAAGCTCAGTTTAATACGAAGTTTTCAACTTTTTCTTTCCTTAATGTCAATTTGCTTGGGCATATAGTCTAGGAGTAGCGTGCTATGCTTTTCTCCTTTCCAACTCTATCTTAAGTAAGAGACATTGTCCAGGCCAAGGTTAAGGGGCAAAAAGAAATAAGGGATCAGCAAACTTCACTTTCTGAAACCACAGAAGCAGTTATTCTCTTCTGACTTTCACTTTGAACGAAAACGAACGAGCTCGCAACCTCTTAAGTCAACCTATTGAAGCATTGAGCAGTTGTGAAAATTTATGTTTCCCTTCACATGACATGAAACATTAAGCACGAGTTTACATGCACTGATCTAACTATTGGAGTGTCTTAAGTTTGTATCGTGTAATTTATTTTACAAAATGCTTACACTTTTCTTCTATAATTACCTCAAATTTATTAAGCATCATATGACAGTCTTAACCGACATGTTGTCATGTTATTTGGGCCCCTGAAAGTAAAGTAAAAATTGTATTATAGGTTCTTCTGTATAAGCTGGTTCTTACATGCAGCACTTAATCTGGTTCTTTGTCCCTGTATGTTTGCTTTAGTCATGGACGAGCAGAAAGAGAGAATTAAAAGTGGATGCCAAAAGATTCTGGAAGGTATAAATTCAATGTCTTTGATAAATTTGGACGACCAGCAAGTGCATTCGCTAGTAATGATGAGAGAAATAGCACGTGGGGTTGTTGATGATCGAGAAAGGAAGGTAAGAGAGATAAGCAAGCAGCTGCTAAATTTTTTTACATAATTTTCCTTGCATTGGGCGTTGTTCTCATAAATTGGGTGGTTTTACAGGTGACAAAGAATGACGTGATTAGTGCTTTGCGCTACAGTATTGAAAAAATGGTTCATAGTACTTCTTGTGTGGATAAGTCATTATTTATTATGTGTATAGTATATCCCAACTGACAAAGTAACTATAATACAATTTTTGTAGGTGTGTGCATCCAGGGATATCATTGAAATACTAAATAGGTTGTCGTATGAAGGCTTAGATGATCAACGGTTGCATTTAGTATTGAGGATGAAAGAAATTGCGCATGGGATTATTGATAAACAAGCTGGAGTTGCTATAAGTAGGCATGACATACTTGCAGAACAAGTAAGGCGTTAAGACAACATACTAGTTTTGCACTTTTTCCTTCTTTTCTTGATTTTTCCTAAGGTAGATTAATCAGTTTTACAGGTTGGAATTGCTGATGAAGGGATGAGGGATAGCCCTGTAGTAGAGTCAATGAAGACTGGCAATGGGGATGTCCTGATTGGAGGGGGACAAAGCATGACACTCGATGATGAGATGCTAGAGGTGGAACATGTTTTAAGACTTGAAAACAGAATTAATGAAGTACCAGAGTCTCTGTTGCAATCATCCTTTCAGCAATTTCTTGTTTGGCCTCCAGATAATCGCATCACCTTAGCGTGGGTTGAAGATATGATGTTCACCCTTGACCAGGCATCACAGAAGATGTTGCCATCTGAGTTCTGTCATGTCATGCCAATTAATTTGGTGGATAAATTGACAGATACTGCTCGTGATATTCTCTGTAAAGAACCAAATTGTGTGGAAATTGATTGTCAAGGAGAGGATTCAAGAGTTATTGTAGTAGGTGACATTCATGGGCAGTTTCATGATTTACTGTTTCTTCTTAAGCATGCAGGAGTTCCTTGCGAGAACCAGTTTTATGTTTTCAATGGAAATTATGTAGACAAAGGAGCATGGGGATTGGAGGTATTTTTGGCCTTGCTTGCTTGGAAGGTAAGATGAATTTTTTTAAAATGTTGATGTCCCTGGTGATATTAGTAACTATTTTGGCACCCAGTTGCTTGTTGAAATATATGTTACCTGCCAAATATTAATAAGTTTTCCAACTTATCATTACATATTCAGGTCCTGATGCCTCATAGAGTATATCTACTTCGTGGAAATCATGAGTCAAGATATTGCACTACAAGATATGGTTTTAAGAAGGAGGTCTGGACCAAATATGGTGATCAAGGTGAAAATGTCTACAATAAATGTTTAGAATGCTTCAAGGAACTTCCATTAGCCTCCATTATTGCTGGTAGTGTTTATACTGCTCATGGGGGGCTTTTCCGAAGCATACATGCTGCCCCTTCACGAAAGCCAAAACGGAAGAAGACGCAAAAAGTGGACCTTGGTTCTTTAGCCGAGTTATCTGAAGTTAAAAGGTCTTTTGTAGATGCTCCATTTGAAGGTCCAAACATATTATTGAGTGACATCCTTTGGTCAAGGCCATCTAAAAAAAATGGTCTCAGGGATAATGCGGGTCGAAAATTAGGTCTATGGTGGGGTCCTGATTGCACCGAGGCTTTCCTAAAGCAGCACAAACTAAAGGTAATATTTAAGATTTTGTCTGACTGATACTGACCACCTGCACATTTCTCTAATAACTATCCAAATGGACTATAAATTTTCTGATTTTGTTATCATGATACCTGGAATAGATGTCACATGACTGCAAAATCCGTACTAATTTTTGGCATTGAATTATAGCTATGAGAGTGATTTTGCTTTCCTTCCCCCTTTCTCCTCCTTTCTCTCTGTTCACTTTCTTTCTTAAAGCCTACTAGCATATTTGTATTATCTTTTATGGCCCTAGCAAAGTTAATAAAGATATCATTGCCGTCCTTTCTTAGAAGACAATGAATTATTTGCAGTATTTAATTAGTACGCACTTGATATGTAAACTTTCTCTGCTTCCCATGTAACAAAATATCACTTCACCATGAAATTTTTCCATTAATTAATGCTCCCATTTACTGTTTTTGCTCGTTTTAACCCTAATTGTTGAGTGTGTGGTTGTCGTGAGATGTTTGGAAACATTAGTTGATATTGTTATTGACTAGGCCATTGATTGTTACAGATAGATTGCATGTTACAGGTATAAAACCCATTATCTACCATGTAAATGTTAACAAACTATTGGATATCACTTAACCTCTCAATCCCTTTCTTTCTGGGAAAAACTAATCTTAAAATACACCAAATCTTTAATTTTCTGGACTTCGCTTAGTCTATGACTCTTACCATCAAGATTTTATTGCTGCTAAGACTAAGGTGTGTTCTATTATTGTTGCATAGCTGATCATCAGATCACATGAAGGACCTGATGCAAGGGCTGGTCGGGATGATTTTGGGGATATGTTGAGTGGATACAGCATGGACCATAATGGAGAATCGGGAAAACTATATACACTTTTCAGTGCTCCTAATTTTCCTCAGGTTCAAATTTTCATCTGTTACTATCAATTTTTATTATAATTGTTCAATAGGTTTACATTTGTTCTGCCTGTGGTAGTTCTGTATGCAAGATCTTAATATTTTGGTTAAATGGTTCACCTAAATTTGGAAACATCAAAGACAAAAATTCTGCTAATAGCTATATGTATATTGATGAATTAGCACAGTTGGACATCATTGGCAATTAATATTATCAAGTTTTGTTCTGTGCTGTAGCATCTGATATTCTTCCAAGAATCTAGTACTGTGGCAGGTCGATGCATGTTTTCAGATCCCTTGGTTTGATGGAAAATTCATAATAATTAACATGTCTGTATCTTTTTTTTTTACCGATTGGAGATTTAAATGTGGAGCATTCTGCTTGGAGTACCGAGTTGTTTTTTAAAAAAATACATACCCTAGCCATGTTAAATTTGCAAGGTAGTTTCGACTTCCAAAATTAGCAGCCTCAATGTGAAATTCCTGAGATGATGACATCATGTCCATGTATATCTATGCATTGCCAAGTTAAGTTTCTTGCAACACTGAAGAATGTGACCTGTTCAATCTTGCTGACAATCTTTTTCATCAGCAACTCTGCTTGTGTTGCCGATGGGAATTGTTCATTCAAAAGTTTAAAAATCTGATGCGCTTATTGTATTTTGGTGATGAATTGCATCATACTGAAAAGGAAGTGTTTGAGATATACAGCTCCATAAGTAATTTATCTTTATGAAGATCTATCTATTTTGCAGTTTGGTAAAAGGAGATATAACAATGAAGGAGCATATGCAATATTGAGCTCTCCTGATTTTGGTAGTCCTTCCTTACACTCATTTAAAGCAGCAGAAAGACCACAGGTAATGGATTCTTGTTGGCATAACAAAGTCAAAAAGGCATTTTGTTTGTTCTGGAAGGGATGAAAATTAGTTTAATATTCAAATGGACATATCATCGTTTATTTTCTGCGTGGGACATATCTGATATTAAGCTACTCGCTTCCCAGGTGGAGCCTTATGTTGATTGTGACGATGATGATAAGGATCTAAGCAAACTAGATTCTTGTCAAATGGTATGTTACAACTAGCTTTTCACAGCTGCCCTCAACTTTTTCATGTGCATTAAGAGATGCCTTAACATGATATGTTTATTTTTCTCCGTCTTCGTGTCATATTGCCTAAAAATAACAAAGATTGAAAACATTGAGCCCGCTTGCTTTTGTTGATAACAATGCACAGGCCTCGACCTCTGCTATGTCCACTCTTCAAAGATCCTATCCAGATGGGATGAGACCCGCGTTTGACTTTGGGGCATTGGGTATTTATAATGCCCCATCTTGGACTGTTGAGCTTCCTGATGCTTCAGGTAGCACCCAAGTTGTGCAGGTTCCGAGGGCCTCTGTAGTTGAAGGATTGCCTCTGCCTCCCAACATACAGGCAAGTACTTATAAAACTTGATGCTTGCTAAAATCTTCGTCAATATTACTGGTAATAAACCCAAGGTTCTTCTTTCAGGAGCCACACAAGGCCGCTTATGAGTACTTATTCGAGCTCATTGCTTCTCTGAAACTTATGCTCATAACAAGAGTGAGTTTAGAACAAGATAAGTTTTTACGTTCACATGCATTTCTTTCTAGAAACTAAAGATCATTTTTCAATTCAGGAGACTGAAAGCAGAGCTCGTTTGTCAACTTCGAGAAGTAGATCTAGGAAAAGAAAGGGCAGGATTGAGAGTTAATGTGGCAGTGGGCACTCTGGTGAGCATTCATGGTCAGAACAAGGCGTTCGTTCATGATTTTCAATTTTAGCTGTGACTTTTTTTTAGGTCCTTTGTGTAATTAGTGTCACTCGTGTAATTCTTGGGTAAATGAGAGAATAACGTTTATCACTTTAGTTTCATCGATCTTGAGTTTATCAGTTTATTGAACAGAGAATAATGGGTATTATTACTATGTCGATCAACTTTAAACCGTTTGCTTCAGTACATTTTCTTCCCCTTTTTATTTTAGACTAGGATAATCAATTAGACAAACAATTAAACGTGATATATATTTTAATTAAACCAGATCAGTAACGTGAATGTCAAAGTAGCAGGAAAAATGTTAAAAATATTAAAATTATTTTAATTAAATAATTTTTTATTTTTTTAAAATTTTGTCTCATAAGGTTTAGTCTCATATATATAAAGGTTTGAAGATGTATAAATAAAAAAAATAAAAAGGTAAATATTAATTTTGTTACGAATATACGATATTGCCTACGATGACTAATTTTAGAAGCAACTCTATTAACTTAGGTGAAATAAGGGGGGGAAAAGAAGAGAAATTAGAAAAACCATTAAGAAAAGAAAATTTATACTTGTTAAGTGCGCCATTTTCCAACTTCAAGTCACAAAATCGGCAGACTAAAGTCAAGGACTGCTATACTCTGATCTGAAGCTATTCATACTCTATGGTCAGTTGATCCTTTTGCTTACGTTTCCGAGTTACCTTCTTTCTCATCTTCTCCTTTGGTAACTCTTCAAACTGCTCTGTTAAACATTTATGCACAATGTTTCTAACTTCATCAAGCAAATCTCCATTATAGGGGTCCAACCCTTCTGGAGAGACTATATCTGCTATGTTAGCAATTTCCCTCATTGCAGTAACCTGTAAGTGAATGTTGTGATCACGAATATATAACGGCATTCAAGTGACATAGAAATATTGATAACTAAGCAAAGCACACACTCACTGTTCTTTGATACTCTGACTCCAGAGACGATGTAAGTCTTCCAATGTATCTACAAGTAATCTTTTGGTACCACTCCATGTATTCACCCTCATCTGCACTGTTATCACCTTCCACAATGTAGAGCCAACGGTCTGACCATTCTTTAAGTGCCAAGTCCATTTTTCCCAACAAGTCTACGCCGTGATCCACTATCCGACTCTTCCTCTCCCACCGTGGAACTTCTTTTGGGATCATTTGAAGCATACCAAATTGCCTTAAGCAGCGATCTGGAAGGTGCCTTTCTGCCTTGTCAAAACATATCAGCATAGTCCTAGATGCCCGCAACATCAGACTAGTTTTTATATCTTCTGGTATGGCCGCCCAGTCCATATCCTTGTAAGGAAGCCACTGTACCTGTGAATTAAGACCAAAGCAGATTTACTATCTTTTGTCTATGTAACAAATAAATTAAGCTGAATGAATTTAGGCTTACATCACAAGGATTAAGAGAATCCAAAGCCTTTCTGTAAGATACAACATTACATTTTGTTCTTGAACCACTTTTGCCTTTCCATTTCAGTACAAGCGGGAAGCAATTATTATCCGGTTCCTGGTTAAATTTTGGCTGACCAACATTGAGGCGAGAATAACTCCAACACTGAGAAAAATACTATTTGGTGAGCATATGAAGTAGAAAACATTTGGAAAACCAAAAGACCGGAGCAAAGAAAAGGACTAAAGATAAGCTTGTAACCTGAACAAGAGTTAAACAACCACTAATGGTGCTCTGGGATTTGAGCGATGCATTGCCAAGTGCTCTATATAAAAATGCCAAAGCTCCTGCACCCCAGGCAAACTTCCCAGCTTTGTCAAAGTTTTCAAACAAAGAAAGGTACATTACAGGGACTTTGTTCCCAGTTGTTGTAGAAAATATTGTGCTGCCTACTAAGTATAGAAGGTAAGCACGCGTGCAGCGATCAATTTCTTCCACTGGTGCATCTTCAGGGCAGTCAGAAAAGAACTCCTTCAGCCAAGTAAGCTTCACCATTCCACCATTCAGGTCCTCGGGTACTCGCCCTAGTAATTTTTCACAAACTGAACTTGGTGAACTTATTGGACCTATAACCGGTTCTCCATCAATTGGCAATCCAAGCAACAGTGCTACATCTTCAAGGGTTATTGTCATTTCTCCCACAGGCAAGTGAAAGGTATTTGTTTCTCTCCTCCAACGCTCCACCAAAGCTGCTATCAGTGCATTGTCAAGACTCATAGCTGGAAGTAATCGTAGGTAACCAAAACCAGCCTTCTCAACCAACTTAATCTGTTTAGGTGTGAGCTTCCACTGGTCAAGCATTGAAGTATGTTCATGACATCTAAGTACACCACGCTCCTACAGATTTGGCATAAATGATATTATGATATTAAATAATACAAGTTTGAAAAACTTTAAGTGACATAACAAATTTGGCCCACCTGCCCATCCCAAACTGCCGATGAGACATGATTATCTTGGTCATAAAGTACAGATTTATCAATTGGCCCAGGATCTTCACTGAGATCCATCTACAGCAGCAGTTTTAACTGTCCAATATAAAGGAAAGATGGATCAAATTTACTGAGAATTAGCCCCACTAAGTGCTGCTGAAGCAACATAATAAACTCCCCGCTAATCAGCTATCAACTTCCCTATGATGCAAACATAAAATAACACATAACAAGAACTTGTCCTGATTAATTTTTTTTACTTGGCTCGGTTTGTTTCAAAAAATTAAAAAAAAAAAATCCAAGGAAAATTTCTTTAGATAAGAACTAAAAGTTCTTGGGCTAAAATATTACCTATGGAAACCATTTCTATCAAAACAAAGCCTTGAGGAAAAAACCCACTCTACTGTCTAACTTTGTGATTAATTAATGTATAATAAGCCACTTAAATTAAGAACAAGTCAAACAATGAAATCCATATGTGGTATCGTTGCTACTGCCACATAGTGGAAAGTGACAACCCTGAATGGAGACCACATATCTATCGCCAACCAAGGTACAATGGTTCCAAGGACTCGCAGAAAGCAGAATTCCATCGCTCTATGGATAGCAAAGAACATATTAAGAAAGACAATTCCTACAAGTGCTGAAAAATAATAATGGGGTCACTCCTAAAATATGAGTAATTCAATCTAGATGCATTTTTCTTCAGTTCTTCCTAGTATTCTCTGCTCATTGAGAGCTGAAATTTTTCAAGACCCGTCTTTCATTCTCTAACTTAAATCAGAACATACCCAATAGGCTCTATGTTAAGTCAAAACCCATGACAGCTTTTCTCAACCCTAATGCCTAATGGCTACGGCAATCAAGCTCCCTCAAGCCAAACCAAGATGAATTACCCACAAATCAGAATCATAAATAAAAGCAATACAATTATACAAAACTTTCATATAAGGGAAGGGAAGGTTTCCAGCACAATCCTGGGAGGTGCAGAAGAGAGACCTGAAGGGAGCTGGAACCATAGTCCACACAGAACCGTTGGGTTGATGATGGGAGCAGGGAAAGAGAGATTATAGTAGCAGATTCGGAGGGACTCGTAGGAGAGCAACTGGGAGAATATCAAAAACCAAGCAGGGAATTCTAACTGCAGGAAATCCGATTTTCCAAGTAGAAGGCTCTACGAGAACGAAGCAGATGTGTAGTCGCTGTTGGCAGCTTCTCGTCACTCGTCAATTTTCTTTGTTTTTTCTTTCTTCGCAGAAATTTTATACTGCTACATCAATTTTCAAGCATAGTATTTAACATATAATATATATCATTAAATACACATTTTTGCATGCCTTATATGAATTTCTGACCATAATCACCACGTAAAACAAATAATTAATAGAGATAAAAAAAAATATTAAATATTTAAAAAAAAATTGCAAAAGGCTGGCCTACTTATCAACGGATCAGTACTGACTGGTCATTTCTTTTTGATACACCCTATTTTTCTATCCACACTCCCCACTCCAAAATCTTAAGTGCAATTCTAAAAGTGGAAGGAAAATCTGTCCTTAGTTCACCACCCTCTGAGACCATCATCCATCAAGTTTTGGGAATGAATTTTGAGTCTTCCATTATCTCTCTAAATTTCATACTTTTGTTGCATTTGTTATAATGTGAATATTGAAATCTTAGGCTGTAGGTATAAACATTTTTGCTAGTTACAAATTTGCAAATCTCTATGCATTAAAAAAATCATGTAGGAATTAATTCGTATGTACAGAAAAATGTTCTTGTAAAAATCTGGAAATTTGTCAAATGAAATTATGACACGTTGGTTTGAAGCAGAGAACAAAACAAAGCAACGACAGCGATGATAATTCCAAACAGTGATATATTACGTGTAAAGATCCTACAAGTTCAAAATCAGAAGCAAATCTTATTCTCTTCAACAATTAATAATAATATTTGATTCTTTCTGACAATTATTCACGATCTTAGATCATTTTATTATAAAATAAGCTCTCATAATTTAGTTGTGTCCCCTAATAATCATAGTGACAACACACTTCACAATTCAGATCGTCATGACACCGTTGCCACCTTCAACATTCTCTCTCCCTTCCCCAATTTCATTTTCATGAATATGACATGAATTAAATTAATATATATATATATATATATATATATATATATATATATATATATATACGCAATGTAATTATTAGAAAGCATATTTGATGTGATTTACGTTTCCATTTTTCTTTTGTGACGTTGGATGATGTGCTTTTTCCCAAAGCCACTTTTAGAGGTCATTAATTAAGATGACGTTAGAAGTAAATTGATAACTTGTCAAAGGAATTCCTGCCTATGATCAAAATGATGAACTTATCGTAAAAAAGTTAATTTACTGTATGAAGTGAGTGTTTAATACAAGTTATCTGAATTTTTTAAGAACCTAATTCTCAATTATTCACTCTTACGTGATTCATAATCAATCCCAATTTTAGTGTGAAAAATAAACTCAAAAATGAACTATTTCCTAATCACCAAGCACAAATACTTTAGTTTAATAAAAAAATTAATTTTTAAATTTAAATATAATTATATTAAAATAAAATAGTAAGAATTTTGTTATTTTTGTAATTTTATTTACTTTAAATTTAAATTAATTAATTTTTAATGTCATTAGATAATTGATAGGGAAGGTGATTTTTTTTTAAAAAAAAAAAAATATTTAGGGAGGGTTGAATTAAGCTTGTTGCTTCGTCTTGCCAAAAATTGACTTTAATACAAAGGTTCCCACTTTTCCCTTTTTTATTTTCATTTGATTGAACACTTTTTTCCTTTTTTAGATGCTAAATTACCGGTGTTACTCTTACTTAATTTTCTATATTAATTAACATTTCGTTTAGTTTATAGCACGTTATTATATTCCATAACACTTGTAAATACGCAAGAGTTCATTTATAGAAATAATTAATATCGAATATCAGATTAACTACCAAAAGGAAATCTTAATGGCAAAGGTAATCGCTCGGAAGAATAAAATTTTCTCATTTGGATTTGCTCATGTCGCTAAATCTAGCGTATAGAAAAATTCATGGTAAATTTATTTAATCTCATAGTTTTCTTTATAAAATTTTCAGTTAGTTTTCTTTTAAGCTTTATGGTTTAGTAGTGAGATGTATCAGTAATATTTAAGATTTAATTTTTGTATGCAACAAAAAGATTAGTTTTTTTTTTTTTAAATTATAAACTCATTCAACTGAGCTTTTTTACCCTAATTAATCAAGGGGAGTGGGTCTTTTTAATTTTGTTCTATGATTATTTATTGGCAAAAATATATTCAAACTAATGAGATGTGATCATTCACTGTTATTTTTAAGAGAAAAGGAAAAAAAGAAGAAAGAAGAAAAAATTAACTGTAATAACAGTAATTCATAGTCCCCCAAAACGGGTAACAAGTAAAATCCATTTTCTTTTCCCTGTGGGGCTGTCTCTTCTCTTCTCATGTAACGCCGTTAGAACCGGTCTATCTATCCATTTCTTCCAGCAGTTCCACCCTTTCCATTTTCAGCGCTTTATTGCCCTCCTTTTTCTTCTCTTCCTTTCTCTCTAGGGTTTTGAATCTTCCATTCCAACCAATCCTAATTCCTCTATCTGACCTTTTCGTCATCATTCTCCTTCTCTTCCCAGAATCTTTTGCCCATGACTTCTACTTCCATGAAGAACAACATGATGCCTCCTGGGTTGGTGTCCAATCTCCAGGAAGTGCTGCTCAGGAAAGGTGCTCAACAAGCTGGAGGTGAAGCTGAAGGTAACCCATCCAAGGACATTGCTGAACCTGCAGCAGAACCCTCTTCTTCTACTCCGGAGGCCATTGATAGTTCCAAGCCTATTCTTCTGGTCACTAATAGTGATGGGATTGAATCCCCTGGCCTCACATTCCTAGTTGAAGCTCTTGTTAAGGAAGGCCTTTACAATGTTTATGTCTGCGTTCCTCAATCGTGGGTTCTCTCTATCTTGATTTATTTATCTAGTCTGTTACTTATCCCCTCAAAATTCCTCATCTTTCTATCTGGTTTTTGTTAGAATATTCATTAATTTTGCACATTCTGTTTTCCTTGCACCTATTTCCGGGTTTCAAGTTGTGGGCGCCTTTCTATTTGTTTTATATTTTTCCTGTCTTATATTCTATAAACCCCATCATTTGTTCAACTCCTGGAATTTTCCTGCTGTGTCCATCCCTTGTTTTGATATTGAATCTATGGTCCCCAATGGTTGCTTTAGGGACAAATCGGTTTCGGGCCACTCTGTTACTCTTGGAGAAACGGTGGAAGCAAAGTCCTGTGAAATTAATGGTGTCACTGCCTTTGAGGTTTCAGGTATGCAAGTTATCTTTTTTACTTATATTTTCCCCTTCCCCTTCCCCTCCATGATCTCCACAAGAAGAATAAGCGGGTTTGATCTGCTTTCATTTGATTGGTATCTATATATTTTGGTTAATTAAGATTAGTTGATAATTTCTATTTATCACCTTTTCTTCTGCAGGTTCGTGTTTTCATATCATCATGGTTATGTAGGATGAGTACATTCGATTTACTAATCTAACTCTAACTGTGTCTCCAAAATATCATCACCCTCATCTCTAGGAAATTTATACATCTAGCTGTTGATTTTTATTTTTCCGTGCATGGAGAGTTTTTTAATCATTATGAGAGCGTATAATTATAGTTATGACTATTAATACTAATAGCCTTGAATTAGTTTCTTATTCTTTTCTAATTTATAATAATTCAGGAACTCCTGTGGATTGTGTTTCACTAGCATTATCTGGGGCCTTGTTTTCATGGTCAAAGCCTAAGCTGGTCAGCATTTACATAGTACAATTGATAAGATTATAGGTATGGTAATTGCTGTAATTTCATAAACAAGGTGCCTAAATTTATTACACAAATTTCAGGTTATTAGTGGCATTAATCGAGGATCAAGCTGTGGCCATCATGCGTAAGTTGTTCACTTACTATCCACCCCTCCCCCCAAAACAACGAAAAATGAAAGTATATTTCATCTCGTGGTTTAATTTCAAACTGTGTACGTACATCCAGAATTAGTGGAAACATACTTTATCTCATTCTTTGGAGTACACCAGGTTCTCTTCAGGTGTTGTTGCTGGAGCCAGAGAGGCATTACTATGTGGAGTACCATCGTTGTCAATATCGTTGAATTGGTATGTTGATGATTATTTGTTATATTGAGTTTGAGCTATGTTTTCCTAGTGGTTACAATTGGTACGATATCCTTTTGTAGGAAAAAGGATGAAAGTCAAGATACAGATTTCAAGGATGCAGTAACAGTCTGTTTACCATTAATAAATGCAGCTATCAGGGACATTGAAAAGGAAACTTTTCCCAAAAGCTGCTTTCTGCATATAGAAATCCCCACATCTCCTTTGAATAACAAGGTCTGCAAATTTTATTATAATATGGATAACTTATTCAAGCATTTTGCTATATTGTGGGAATGCTCAATATTTTAGGTCATATGTTGTACAAAATCTAGTCTCTATGAGATTCTTGTCTGGTAATCAATCTTCAAATTCTTAACTTTTGCTCTCATCTTTGCATTCAGCTCTTCACTCTTCAGGTGCTGTCACTTTGCTTTTGGGTTTTTCTTTCAAAGACTCTCTTGCAACACATAAAGGGGGAGATTTAGCTTTTCTTATAATGAAAGTTGACATATCTATATTTGGGACATGTAAGTTTATACAGTATTGGGTAGTGTAAGAAAAGGGAAGATGAAAGGTTTTCTTTTCGGTAAATATAATATTTGCAACATTAAGAAGCTAAGAGGTGCCTTCTGTTAGTGTTTAGGATTGTTGGGTTGAAATGGGTGTTTAATAATCTTTGAGAAGTTTCCTCCTGAAATTGAATTAGTATGCTTTGGGTCTACCTTATATATGGAAGTCGTAGATGATTTCCCAAATGGACTTTTGTGAAGTTGTATTTAGAAGGGGAGTAAGTTTTCAGTTTGCATTTACAACTTGAGACGAGCTGAAAAATTGCTAGTTGGCAATTGTATTATCTTGATTTTGTCTGAAAGGAAAAGAAAAAAGCTTTATGGATTTTTGACATCTAAATTTGATCTTCAAAAACATCTAGACTTTGGAGAGGGGATGCTATCATAGGAAAGCAAGCTGTTAAATCTTGAACAACATGTAACTTAAAATATACTTTATCCATCTTAAGGGAGAATGAAGGTTGTATGACTAACAACTTGTACTAAAACTACAGCATTAATTGATGGATTGTCTAGGAACTTTGCAACTTTTGGAGCAGTGTAAGAGGGAAATCCTCAATAGAGTTCAGTGGGTAGAAAGGATTGATTTGCTGATAATATGTGGTGATAGTACGGTTTCTTCAGTTTCAATTGAATTATTAAAGTTTGGATTGACATTTTGGATCGACATTTTGGTGATGCCTAGCTGATTGCATTGATATTATCTGAATGCAAGCTAAGAAATGTTCCCTATAAATGTCTGATAGATTAACCATGCAAATCACTGCATGGACTTATTTATGGTCAAGCTTGATGAATTGATCCTGGAAATTCCTGTTAAGTTTTAGTATTTGAGCTATGCTGCTTCCTTGTTTATCCTGTTGTCTTTTTCCTACTAGAGGTTTCGTTTGAATTCTGTTACCCGTATCTTCTGTTTCACTTTAATATGCATAATATTTCATTGTAGTTTGTTTCCCTGTGGACTTATTTTCTACATGGATGTTTCGTCATTGTTTTACTGACAGGGTTTTAAATCGACAAAGCAAAGTATGTGGAGATCCACTCCAAACTGGCTAGCTGTTTCAGGCAGTCGCTACCCTTCTGGTCATTTCTTGGCCAACCAACAGGGCCTTGGTATTCAGCTCGCACAGCTTGGCCGAGATGCCTCTGCTGCCGTAAGTGTCCTGTATACTTCATATTACATGCTCATGGTTTTGTGTAGTGTGAAGTCATTCTAACGCATTCATTGATGCTTATATTGCAATATCTGTCATCTTTGTATACTTTAGGGGGCCGCTCGTCGGTTGACTACACAGAAAAAGAATTTGGAGGTTGTTGAGTCAGTTGGAGCTGCAGGAAAATCTTCCGGCAAGGTGAAGAAGTACTTCAGACTAGAGGTAAATAAGAGAGGACAAAGAAAGAAATCCTTTATTAAGGTTTCCACTATTTTGTGAGAATCCTGTCAACACTTAAATGATGTTCTCCATACTCTCCTTGTATTTGCAGTTTCTGGATAAGGAGCACGAAGATGTCGATGATGATTTGGATTACAAAGCACTTGAAAGTGGATTTGTAAGTTGGAGCATTTGTCTTAGAAAGAGTTTAACAATCCAAAGAGAAATAATTGCGTGCCAATCTTGAAGCTAATGTTTTGATATTTGATGTTTGGAAACAGGTTGCAGTGACACCTCTATCTATTTCTCCACATATTGAGACAGATATTCAAACGGCAGCTTCTGATTGGATATCTGCTGCGCTTCACAGTGAACAATAAACTACAAGTCCAGAATGAATGATTATGTACATTTGGGAGTTATTATAATTCTTTATTTTTCTTTTAATCAGAGGGAGCCGAAGGGGATGGTAGTCACACTCACACCAATTCAATAGTTGATTTCAATATGTACTCTGTTCTTCTTCGTGTAACATTTTTGTTTTAATTCGCATTTTTCATTGTTTCGGTTCATTTTGTTACGTTGAAGCAAACGCTTCCTGTAATCTTAGGCATATTTTAACAAGGCCGTAAAGTCTGTTTGTAACTTGAATTGCTAGTAAAATTGTGGAGCAGTTGTACTTTTCCACATAATTATTCTCTGTAAGAGGATAGTTAAGCTTGGCTTGGTGCTTGCTTATATATCTAGCATAGCACTTTTGTTCATGATGCAACTGTGATGAAATCAATCATACCATCAACAGTCACTTGTAGGACAATTTTTTGTTTTCGAATAATGCTGTGTAAGTTCCCAGTAAAAATAAAATACGAAAGATGGATTAAAGAATTTTTAAGTTTTTCTTCGATATTTCCATCATGAAATGAATTAAATTGAAGTTTTTATGTTGGAAATTTGAATTATTGAGTTTGAGTGGAAAAAAAAACTAAGCACGATTTTGAAGCGACTCCACTGGGGATCGAACCCAGAATCTCTGGTTCCGTAGACCAGCGCCTTATCCATTGGGCCATGGAGTCGAATTCTGTTTCTCAGAGCCTCCTGACCAAGAAAATGTCTAACTTGAGGCAAATCGTGAAACGAAGTAACGAACTACAGAAACCTAGGCCTTTCGGGTCGGACATTTGCCGCCCGATTTTGAAGACCAGCTGATTGTCTTTGTCGGCTCCCATTTTCCTCTCTCGCTTCTCTTTGTCTCTGCAGTCTGCAGTAGGGTGCAGGGGCTAGGAAAGTTTGCGGATTTCCATAGAAAATGGCATCTAAAACTCTTCTTAAAACTGGAGCTTCCTTTTTGAATCGATTATCAAATTTGTTTCTTAATCAAAGTCTTCATTCAAATCACCAAATTGTATCTCATGGCCTCGAGATCACTCCCAAGCTATTCCCATCCATCTCCAAGCTCCCAAGTTCTCTCCAGTTGCAACAAAACGATGCGGAACCCATGAATAAGTTAACCTATAAAGGATTCCTGTACCCATGTGGCCTCCCTTCTATGCGATTCTTCCTACCTGATGGTAACGCTCTTGTTCTCTATCCCTGAAATTTCTCTTCACTTATTTTGATATGCGTGATAGTTTTTTGTAATTTGTATAGAAGCATTCATTTTCCCCCTTTTTATGTTAATAATATGAATACTGGCTGAGAAATTTTAGGTGTTTAATGAAGATGCTATTCTGAATTCTTTGGTTTGATCATTTTCCTCTGTAAGAAAATGGTGGGTTAGTGGATTTCTTTGTGTTTTAACTCCTTGAAGAAAGGAAGGAAAAGGAAGCGTGTGTTCTATCTAACGATTTGGTCTTCAGTGATAGATGAGCTAGTACTTTTGACGAGTTTTTGTTTACAAGGTAAATTAGTTTTTGTTCGAGGAGATTTTTATTGATATAGCTGTGCACTATGGTGGCTTAGAACTATAGAACTGTTCCATTGATTTGTGTTTGTTAGGGATAAATGTCTTCACTTGTTAAATGCTCACTTTCCCTCTTAATTCAACTCAAACTATGTAACCGTTATAGGTCACAATGTCACATCATAAAAATTTTCAATATACCATGTTACTCGTGATGGTTAATCTTTTGATTAACCTCTTAATGATCCCAACTCCCAAGTGCCAGAATGAAGATGCAGCTCATAGTGAGACTGTTGTTTGGATGTTCAGACTTTTGCTCAGGCTATTCCTCTCAATGAAATTCTCCCTAGGTAGTAGAAAGAAAGAGGAATGAGAAGGTAGTATGCCACTTGATCTGGGTTTTGGTTGTGGAGAAATAGGTATCGATTTGAAATACAAATTATATTTCTTATAGTAGCAAAAACTCAAAAATGAGATAGTGTTCCTTAAAATATATAGGAACTGAGCTTGTCTCCTCTGTGTGTTTTACTGGATATAATTCATTCTTCTGCAGGTAATGATGATGAGCCAATGCACTTATTTCCAAAAAGGACATTCCAACCTAGCCTTATCCGGCGAAAGAGGAATCATGGATTTTTTGCTCGGTAAATCATTAATTTTCTTCTGCATTACTGTTATATCATGAGAAAGAAGACCATTTAACCCCTTCATTTCTTCTACAAGATTGTAAACTTGAGTAAATTAGTATTTCTTCTGGAGAATGTCTCCATGCTTCAAGATACTCACTATGAAGTCCTATATATGACGCATAGCAAGGGTTTTGAAGGAATTACTACGTAGCACCTCATTGAATATCACCTTTTCTTTTGGTGCCTTCGTCTCTAGGCTTTGGTCACTTGGATTTTGGCTTGGTATTGGCTTTATAAAAATGCTTGGCTGATAGGGCATGGAACTTTACACCATGACCTGGCAAAATTAGTGCACTGCCATTCGGGCAGTGACCATTTGCTTCATTTTTATTACCTGAAACTAAAGGGAGATTTTTCCCCAGTGGACTTTGTGTGCTGTGTAAATGGTCATGGACCTGCTTTCATTTCTTTACAAAACTGTCTGGCATTCTCGTTTATGAATATGAATTAGTTATAGAATAGAACTTAAATTTGAAATCAGCAAGGCCAAAAAACTGTCCAGATGGTGAATGACAATATTTTCCTTTCACCTGAACAGCAAGGCAACCAGGGGTGGCCGAAGAGTCATTGCTCGAAGAATAGCTAAGGGTCGATCAAGGATTACAGCGTAGTATTTCTGATGTTCTTGCCCATGTCCCATGAAACTGAGGATTTCACTTGAGAAGCTTAACGCACTTCATATATAAGACCTGGCAGAACAGGATGGACTGTGATGCGCCTTCTTGGGGTGCTGAACGCCATATTGCGTCTGTTTTTTCCCCCCCATGTATTTAGCTTTCAAGATTCTGTTAAGTACACAATATGCACGTGAAAGATTTTTTTTTTAAAAAAATAAAAATTAAGGCAGAAATCATGCAGCTGAAGCTAACAAGTTGTTCTTTTCATTGAGTTCCAGAAAATGCTACCACTTAAAACAGGCTAATGGGAGAACAATTGCCGGCCACTTGGTGTACTCGTATGACAGCGCTTCATTTCATTTCCATAATCTTTTTCAGTTTTTGGTTGGAGGTAGCGTGTATATAATATATTCATTGAATATAATAAACGAAAACACCATCAAAATGAAATTAGCATGCTATTTCATTCCTCATACAAAATCACTCGTATTATCTACACTAAAAAATCAGCCACTATCTGCGAACTTGCACACGTTCTGATATTCATCTCCATGTCAAGGCAACAATGAACAACAAGCTGTTGACCCATTAAAAGTAGAAACATTTCCATTAAGCCTGCCATTACTTATGGCAATTCTTTATCTTCCATGGTGTCGTTTTTGGAAACTTGCCCGTTGAGGTGGTGCGTAGTGATCTTTCCATAAATTGACTGAGGAATCAGAACCAGAACCAGAACCAGGACCAGAACCGCTGCTAGTGTCCCCATACAGATACGTGGCTGTTCCACTATGAGACATACAATCCTCCATTAATAACTTCTTTGCATTCTGAGAAGAACACCTGGAAGCTCTCTGCTTAGCCTTAGTTGACTCTGTCAGATTCATGTAGCTTGGTGCGCAAAAACTCCTTTCCTCTGTTGCTTCAACCGCAAGCAAGCTGCTAGACGGCAAAGATGGTGATGCAGATGTGTATGAAGTTGATCCAGGGCTATCATCATATACGCATTCAGAACTTATGGCAGAAGATGATGCAGTTGATTGACTGGTTGTAAGAGATTTAGCAGCTGAAATCCTTCTTGTCACGCCATTCTTTCTTGCTTTAACCAGGCCATGTTCTTGATACGAAGAAGGAAAGGGAAGAACAATGTTGTCACTTTTCCTGGACATTGGAGTCATGTCTGGTGGTTCAAGATACATATCTTCCATCAACCTGTTTTCCCATGGCTTGGCTGCCATCCAGCGATCTAACAAGCTGGATCCCAAGCTCTTGTTGTCTGGGCCACGATGTTTGATTGGACTCATTGGCCTAGTGGCTCTTGATTTTGGGCTAGCACAGCGTCTTGATTGCTGAAAGCAAAAAATGTTAATTGTAATTCATCACTTGTGTTTGGCAACAATTTCCATTTGTATCTAATCTACTTCATTACCTGCTGAGTAAACGAGTATGCCATTGCTCTGTCCCTCTTGATGGCTGCTTCTTGCCTCGTCTGTAGCTTTGCCTTAACTTCATCTATGGTTCCTGGAATGTCACACCATCCTTCCTGCAATTTAATGGTAACAATTTGTTAACTACCAATATGGTATCAGCCATTGTAGAATGTGTAATCCTAAAAACAAATGGCACCTCAGCTAGCTCAACAGGATCAATTTGAAGGCGCCGCTCATCTAATAATTTCTGCACAGCTTTCCCTTCTGGTGAGTTCCTCACATTCCTAGCCCTGACTCGTGACTGAACTCTGACAAGAGCCTGCATGCACCTTAGAGTAACAGCTGCTTGCTTTCTAACCTGTCGTCCACGAAATATAGCTTGGATCCTCACCACTGCTCTCAAGGCCCTCAAAGCTCGTCGAGCCTGCAATATGTATAAAAGAAGTAAAGCCAATATAAACAAGAATAAGAAAAGGAATCAATGGTAAGAAGAATAAGAAACATACGCTTAATATACTAATTAACTTCACTGGGAACAAGGCACAAGGGCACAGAAGATCTTTGTACCGAAAAACCCCCACTAACACTATACACTATACAGTGCTAGAGCATTTTAAAAAAGCTTCAAATCTGTATTCGTCACTTCGATAGAACTCATTTCAGTTGGTAAATCTACTACAAAAACCAAGGGAAAAAACTTAATTTTCACCTTAATTAAAGTTTAACTTGGAAAATCACCTAGGGAAAAAAACCCAAATTCGTGCCATTTAAAGGCCTCGCCTTTCCCATACTAAACTAGAGGACGAAATCTGAGCCTTAATTTAGGATTTCATTATTAGGATGTTTGTGATATGGTATAACTTTCAAATAATTTAAAAAACTCATGGCCCATAGGAAAACCTTTGCAATTCCCAGTTAGATACGCTTTCAAAACCAGAGGAGCAAGTATGCATCTTATATGGAAATTAGCGAAATAGAGAAGAATCCCAGTTACCAAGAAGGCTCGGAACACAGCCTGAATCCGGATTGCAGCCCATTCCTGCTTGATCACCACGAAATCTTTAGGTGGAACTCGAACAAGAGTAGCCATGGCAGCAGTATGTACATCATCCACCGCAAACGAGGAATCTGACCTCTCAGATACTGCACCGTGCCCCTTCTTCATGCTTTTCATTGACGATCCAAATCCCTCTGAAGAGCTCCTCCATAACCTCCACTTCTTCTTACTCTTATCATCAACCTTCTCCTGAAAGACCCAAAAGCAGACCGATTCAAATAACAAAATTAACAAACGCAAAGAGAAAAGTTAAGGATCAAAAGCAGGAAGATCAAATACTGTGATGAGCAAAGTTCCTTACTTGATCATTTATATGGGGCTTTTTAAGAGAAATTAGTGATTTTAACCACCTCCCTGAACCACCCATTTGTGAAAAGAACACGTTTTTCCAGAGAAAATGAACAGATTTATCAACTTTCTTTCGTTCTGGGTAGATCTGATTTTGCTGATTTCTGAAATTGTGTATAGAAATTGCAATCAGACTCTGTGACTATGAGAGAGAAAAATATAGACTGGGAATGAGGGTAGTGCTGAGTTTATGAGGGCTTTAATTACGCAGAGATAGGTTTTGAAATTTGAATTTTGGAAAAAGAAAAAGCGAATAAACAAAGTTAAAAAACTAAAACTATAACGGTTAGTATGACTTTTTCACACGTCCCGCTCGCAGTTGAAGAGCCATGAATGCGACCCTCCACGTCTCGACCACCCAAAACGGTGCCGTCGTTTTCGGATTAACTGAGGTCGAGCCCACTGCTAAGTTGGGCTATTAATTTTGGGCCTGCATGTTGACCCTCTCATGTGAACAGTTAAATGGGCCCAAACTCACGATCCAACTTACACCATAATCTGGGCTTTAATGTTATTTGATGAAAGCCCAAAAGCTGCGATGGTTGTAACTTCGTAGGGAAAATAACATATTCTTTGAGTTGGTATTGGTTTTATCATTAAATTTTCTATTTTCTATTCCTAATAAATTAAATTCTCCCATAAAAAATAAAATAAAATAATATTCATGAATAATGTGCGAAACTACTCGTCAAAGAAAAACTCTTCGGAAATCCTTTTAGCATGAACAAAATTCTGTATCTTGCAACTTTTGGCTACATCATACATAGAATACTCACAATTCACAATAATAAGTTATTAATGTTTGATTTAAATTGAGGAAAGCTCGACAAAACCTTACTTATAATAATTGGATAAAATTGTTAGCTCATTAAATATATTTTTTTTTGAAAATTAAAATATCAATTATATAGATAATTAAATTAGTAATTGAATAAATCCAATAACTCATTTAACTTTTTTTTTTTTTTGTGTGTAATCCTTTCGGCTGGATTTAATTTAATAAGACTTGAAAAAATGGATGATTACGTGGAAGAATTTTTCAGTCTAAAAATTGGACCGCTGTAAGTAAGTAATAGGATAATTTGATTTATCTCGAAAATAGGACTTCCTAGATTCACTGCCGCCTTTCAGTCAACTTGGTTAATGTTGTCGACCAAACCAAATCTTGACTTGAGATCCCTTGGTAAATCAAATACATCGGCAACGTTACTAGTACGAATGACAGCATCACACACATATATGCCCTTTTTGCTATGTACTAAAAAAACAAAGGCTTTTTGCTGTGGAAGTGACAGTATTGGCTTTCAAAGAATCCCAGCATATTTGTTATGTCCATGTTAGCTGAATGTGGAATATGATACTCATATTGCTCAATACTGACGTAACGCAATACCTCATCTCTACACTGAATGCTAAGTAGCTTGGAAAACTTTATCAGAAAAAAAAAAGAGTGCAAGAAAGAATGGAAAAAAAAAAAATGCTCTTATATTGAATATTGTTCATTATTTGCATCATTACAAGAATGGAAGATTGACTTAACCCCCATAAAACAAATGGGTTAAAGATACTTGAGGGGAGAAGGGAAAAAAAATAACCCATTAGAAGCTAAATGGCCAAAACAATTGGCCAAGAAAAAACCAAATGAAAAAAAAAATAAAATCATGGGTTAGGTACTTAACTATTGTCCTTCTAAATCCTTATTTTATACTAATGATTCATATTAAAAGCCTAGAGTGTCTTTGCACCTAAATGCCTCTAATCTTGAACCATATAGGTGCATGGACCCTAAAAAAGGTATGTGTCAATGGAAAGACTAATTTGCAGGAGTGACTTGTACCCTAGGGCTTTGGAGACTCATACACACAAGCTTTGGTGATAAGTGGACCTTTGGACTAGGTCTTGGTGAGGGAATTGGTGCTTTGCTAGCAAATTTTCCAGTGATGACCCTAGGTGATAGATGGACCTGTTCAAGTGCTTGGACTTGGAGCTTTGTTGGGTATTCTCTGACACAACCAATCCTTGGACCAGTTCCTGTGGTCCATTTATGAGACAATGACTTGCTTTCTTCAAATTGTGAAGCTTCCACTTCTGTTCCAAAGTCACCCACTTTTTCTTTACTATGACCATTAGCAGTGGCAGTGTCTCTGGAACCCACATTGGCATTTTGGTCTATGGACTCAAAGTGTTGCTCTTCATCATCATTTTTAGTTGGTGGCACATCATCGTCAACTGGGTATTTCTGCAGAAGGCAACCAACCATGATTAATGAAACAACCGGTGAGAACGCTCAAGTTATGTAAACAACATTAATTTGAGGAAAAGTGTTTTAAAAAGTGAATCACCTTAACATTTGTCAAATCTACATTATGCTCCTCCAAGAAGCCAGTGAATTCCTTAAAATTCTTCTCTGTTGGACGATAATGACCACTGTAGGGCCATATAGCCTGAACAACATGCAAATGAACATCAATACGAAGAAACAGTAACTCTTTTAGTACAGTGTCCAGAATGTTATCATCTGATATGAATGTATGAAAAATTAATGTAGCATACATCAAGGACTCCATTGTAGGAAACTAATCTTCCAGAAGCAATTGTTGCACCACCAGCTAGAAAACTTGAGTGCTGAAAAAGGCCTTTCTTCTTCTCCCCAACGTAGAGAGTTCTAGATGTGCTAAGAACAAAAATCCACTTAGATCCTTCAGCAGTGTGAACAATCTCCTGGCTTTGTCTATAAACCAGTTTCCCATTCTCAATAATGACCTCATATGCTTCCCTTTCTTTCTGCAATTGCAAGCAACAAAGTTGAAAATCTCCATAGAAGCCAAAAGCTTAAAACTTTCTGAATATAAAATGTAAAGCAGAAACTTTTGAAAAGCTTAAAACTCATTTACGTTGAGAGACAGCATTATAAAAAACAATAATAAAAAAAAGTTAAAGCATTATTTTGGTCTGGTCAAGTGAAAGGACATACAGGTCCAAGATACTTTATGCACTGACTTTGTAATTCAATTCTTGGGCACTCCTCAACATTTACTTCTTTGCCATCTCCAACATCCAACCTTCATGTCACAAACATGGGATTAAGCAAATTGAGAAAATATAGATAAGAAGTTTCCTTATTCATTTAAGGTGTGTTTGGTTGTTATATCATGTTAATAATTTTACCAGTAGAAGAAAGGTTGAGAGCTCTGGCTGTGAAACCAGATTTCATAGTAGAAGTGCAGGTTGTGCCCATATCGATGACGAGGATCAATCTGTGGGGAGAAAAAAAATCTTAGTCAAATCAATCTATTTCTTATTATTTCAAGTAGAAGTCAAAATATAGACAAAAGTACTTACAGCCTCAAGCCAGTGCCTTAGAGCTAATTTCTGGGCCTTAGCATCTTTGCACAAACCTTTTCCTACCTACCAACAGCAAAAAGCACATTGATTGGGAATTATATTTCAACAAAATGCCATAAGAAAATTGTCACGATAAAGAGATTAAAAGTTCTGAATTTGTCTCTTAATTTGGTCTGGTCAAATATAAAATTGGAAAGAAGTATTTTTAAGTTAAATATCAATTAAGGCAATGAATATGGTATAAAGAAGACCAATGTGGGTCCAAAAATTGATGCAAGTGACGTCCAAAGAAAGATACTCCAGTCAAAGTTCCAAAGGTTTTAATTAGCTTCTGATATGAAAGGGTACCTTAGCAGCCATCCTTCTAGCTCTTACCCACTTAGAAATAGCTGTTTCTGTTTTATCAGAGTCAAAGTATGATATAGAGCACCGGTTTAGAGCAGCAAAGTCCAAAGCTTTCCACCTAAAACAGTTAAAACAACACTGTAACTTGGGAAAATGTAGTTACTGAATTCTAATTGAGCATAAACTTGGATATAGAACTAACCATAGCTCCTCGCACACAACTGCACAATCAGCTAGATTTCTTCTGGTTCTGTAACTCTTGTAAACTTTCTGCAGCTTTATTGCAGCTACATCAAGCTCGCTAGTGGACTTTGGAGAGGACCAAATTTCTGGCTTTGACAACAAAATTGTGGGGTTTTGTTCATTGAACAAGTCTTTGACTTTATCTCTCAAACCAGAATTCTCTGAAACTAGATATTTGAACGAAAGATTGGTTTGGAGCTTCAGATTTCCCACGTTCCTTCTCTTTCGACATTGTGATTCTTCAGTAATACCCTTATCTATTTCATCAGGCTTTTTGGAGTCATTCAAGTTACCCTTCTTAAAGCTGATTGTTGTCATTGTAATCTCTTCTTCCTTGGACTCAAAGTCGACAGGTCTTACTGCTAGCATTTCCATTTCTCTGCAAAATTAAGGAACACTACACTCAAAGAAGACAGGATGTTAGAGCATGCCATAAAACATGCAGAAATGTCATATCATGAGCATACAATTATAAGAACAAAATCCGAGGAGACCCAGTCAATCATTAAAAGTTTCAATGATTTGTAGCTATTCACCATACAATCTGAATTCTGATAAACTATCAACTTTAAGAAGTAATCCCCCTAGATAATTAATATTAATATTCTTTAACACCAAATTAAAATTCAAGCTCATTCTCAAAGGCATTACAATTCCAATTCTAATGATACTACGGCAAGAATCAGATAACTATAGCTATAAACATACAAAGCTCTGAAATTGAAGAAGCAGAAGGAAGAGGGAAAGGAAGTCACCTGAAAGTACACGTGAGCTTCTTCAGAATTCTTCTCTCTGTGTTAAGATATCACCTGAGTTTAGTCTATGAAACGAGCACTTCCCTCTTCTTTTATAGTGCACCAGTTTGGAAAACAATAAAGATTCGAACTTTATTCTATTTGGTACCTTCAAATACGTAAAAAAAAAAAATAAATAAATAAAATAAAGATTGCAGAAAAAGGATTATAGCACGTGGAATTTTGTTTAGCCATAAAAAGGGTTAGTTTGAATAGAAAAAAAGAGAAAACTTGGTGTGACTTGCAAGTCCAACAAACTGGGTTATGTTGAATAGAAAATGGAAAAGAATCCACCAGGGGTTTGAATAGAAAGTTCAAATATTGACATAAATAAATAGATTCATATAGGTATACATATATATTTATGGATTTACAAACTCTTGGAGGATCAGAAAGCATGTTGATGAAGTGAAAAGGGTACGAGAGAAAGATGGAATTGGTCAAAATCTTCAAACTCTGTTTTCCTAGCCTATTTTATTTATTTATGATTTTTTTTTTATAAAATAAACAAGTCGATTTAAGAGCATGCGTTTTAAGAAATTGAATAGAATGTCGAATGAAATTGTAAGGGAGACCTTGAGCCAACTTCAACCAATTACGCGTGGAAAAACTTTTCGCTTTAATTATGTTCTTTTTGGTAGTTAAGATGTGATTAATGAAAAAGTTTGAAGTTGGATTATGCATCTTGTTAGTTGTCATGTAACGTAAAATCAGGTTTTGTATCAAATTTATGACAAACAATCAACCTTTTTTTATAACGAACTCGAATAAGAAAACCGTATAATCTAATCAGACAACAAAAACCCAAAGACACTCACTTTTTAAGTTAGAAATTGTCAACGTCAATTTTTCTAAAGTCGTTATGCTGGAATTGAGAAATAGGCCAATTTTATTCTTACTAACAAGTTTTCAACACGGCTGAGGACTGTCCACCGTCCACGTCCGAATTGTCGAACTATTAATTGGTGTGACTCCGACCACAATTCCGCTGCACCGTTTGATTTTTGAAGTACTGTTATTGTGATTCCCGTGGAACACTCTGACCCTCAATCACGTGTGATGCACATGGTGTACTAGCATGTAGAGGATAGAAACAACAAGGGCCATGGAAAGGCTTGTTGCACATGGTGGACTTGCCAGGCTTGTGGGCTGCTTCATCAACTGCTTCAAGTCCAATAACACAGATCTTGGGCTATTTACCTATGGGCCCAAGGAATTTCAGCCCATATCTCTTTAGACCCAAAAAAAAAAATTTTTTGTGTTTCTGTTTTATAATTTTTCAAAGAGAAGGCGCCAAAGCCATTTGAGAATCCCCGGGAGTGGTGAAATAGAAAAAACCATACGTTGTCGGATTCTATCGGAGAATTTCAATGGCGGGAACTGAACCAAAGGAAAAACATGCTCATCCAGGTAGCGTGAAAATTTCATCTTTATATGCTTTTTTTCAAAATTCTTATATTTCACGATACATATTTGTATTTGAATGGACAATCTTTGCTTTTGCCAGTTGGTTTATATGATTTTATTGAATGTACTTTCGATTTTCGTTCATGATCTATCAAAAATTTGATGTGTTGGGGGCAGGCCCAAAGGTATTGTCCTCTAGGTGGACGAGGTTGATCTCGAACCCAAGCCTAGAGATTTTGTTCCCTGGTGTAAACAAGTTCTTTATATAAATGCTGGAAAAGATTTTATTTTATTTTTTTTGAGAAACTGATTAGATATATCCATGTATGGCAAAT
The DNA here is from genome assembly GCA_022379115.2 of Bauhinia variegata. Taxonomy (NCBI): domain Eukaryota; kingdom Viridiplantae; phylum Streptophyta; class Magnoliopsida; order Fabales; family Fabaceae; genus Bauhinia; species Bauhinia variegata. The sequence continues at coordinate 13,928,191 of CM039433.1, forward strand.
GCTCCATTCTTTGTAGCCGAATTCTGTGGATTTTGTATTCTTTTCCCACTCTTAGTATTTCTAGGATTTTTCTTTCTGTGCAAAGCGATTATCTTTATGCTTATTTACTGTTCTTTTCATTGCCTGTTTGTTGGGATTGGGATTTATCCTGAATTGATTGTTTGGCTGATCAAGCAATTTATGTGATTCACTCACGTAAAAGGTTTTCTATATTTGTATCCATCTTGTGTATGAATATAGGATGGCATGATTATTTGCTCAAGCTTCTTCGTATATATGGACCAACTGCTATACTGTTTAAATAATGGCAAATGAATTTCATTTGATTTTCTTACTCTAGCATGAACACCTTTTAATCTGCACAGAGAACGAAAAGGATGTCACGCCTCCAAATATTCTTGAGCGAGCTAAGGAGGAGATTGAAGCAATATTTCACAGAGAAAAATCACCTGTTCATCACAACGAAACACATGGGAGGAGTGATGACATTGATGAGAATACTTCTATTGATCAAGTCAAAGGGCCTAATGTTTTTGAACGGGTGAAGGAGGAGATTGAGGCCGTAGTTGAGGCAATTCATCCTAAGAAAGAATCTGGCACTTCCACTCATGAGTCATCATCAAAGTGAGAGGTGGATTTTTACCTTTATCTTGTAAGATAAGAAAACTTGTGTTAAATATCAGAAACTTTTTTCTTTTGCCTAATAGGTAGTTGTTGTTGTACTCTAGAGATCAAACAAGAAAGGAAATAATTCTGTATTCTCTGGTTTGCTCAGTCGTTCATTTGAATGAAGCATGGTCTGATATCCTTCCCTAATCCAGAACTTAAGATTACACACAGAAACATATCCACAAGGCCATTTCACCGATGTGCAGCGCAAATGGGCATACTCATGGTTCGGTTTTTCACTTCAGGAATTACTGTCCTGAACTGCTTTTGGCTCTGAATTGATATCGAAATGCTGGTCGCCGAATTCCCTTATCATTATGGTTGAGATCAAGCGGTAAAACTTGGAAGGTAAAATGATGTCAAAATGAAAATTTGGACTAGTCATGCCTGTCCTCGTTTATCTTCCATCAAATCCTCTATGACTAACTTGCTTTCGGTTCATGATATATGAAATTCTAGAAGATCATTAGAACAATGCTTGGCTGCTCCAAGATTTTAACTTGCACAGAAGTATCTTCATAGGGAATGTATTAGTTCTTATGAGAGTAATTTCATAAATAATGGCTTGTGGGGACATTCTTGAAGAGAAATTTTGTACTGAAGGTCCATAGTTGAGTTCTTTTGCCTTTTCTCCTTCTGCATGCCCTGACTTCTACATCTCTCTTCCCCTACCCTTTGGCTGAACAATCCTTCATTCAGTGCTAGCATAATTAGAGTTATGCAGAAGTTGAGGAGCAGGAAAATAACTGCACGTAAGGAGAATTTATCTCTCTTCAACTTTTTAAATGCTTCGATGATGATTTTCTTTGCCAGTTAAACCACCAGAATAGCCAAACTTTTTGCACACAATCCAACCTATACCCTTCCTCTATTTTCTTCCCCACTTTCTTTAATTAATAACAGTGCTGTGCTATGCAGCAAGACTCAATACTTCACCGAGAGATGGCCATACTTTCACTTTCTTGGAAAAACTCGTATAGGACATAACATAAGTCGCCTTGACTACATTATTATCACTTTGAGAGATCCTTTCACTCAAATTATATAGATATGCAAGAAACTCCCACGTGATTACGTGCACTACCTTACTGAAAAATTATTGCGGGTGTAATTGCTGGTTAGCTGTGCCTGCCTACCCTTAATGCCATTTTGACTAACCAATCTATAATATCTCCGAGCTGTATCGTTTGTCTTACCTTGTTAAATGTCTTTTTGGTCACAACGTTAAGATGCCCATTTCCTAATGCCAAGAAAGCTAACCAAAAAGAATAGAACCTTGTAATAACTAGCTTCCTTGCCTTTACAGAACTCATACCTTCATCTTCAATCTCTTTTCTTTCATCAATGTTGCCTAAAGCAATAAGTGCTGTAATTGGAATCAGCTACTACATTGAATGAGGAAAATTATCCAGTAGGTGATGAGGCCTACCCAAATTCAATGCCCTCAAGTAAATGAACAATCCAGATTGGATAATGGTTCAAAAATCCGTCTGTTCCCCAACCAAGTCGTAGAAAGTTGACCCTAATACCTTATTTAACCCATTAACTAACTCATTAAATATTTCCGCAGAAGCCAATTATCTCAGATGCTGACGTTTTTTTTGTCTGGTTCATATATAACATGCACTCTCTATTGATATCTTTCTTATACGGCAACGGAAAGCATCAGATAAAGAGAAAGGCTCTGCAGTCTAGGTGTCAAAATCTTTTCTTTTCTGAAATATCAGATAATTTTGTTGGTGTCTGCAGGTGTTTCAGACCCGAAAAGGGTGCTGTTTTTCTGAGCTCTTGGAACACCATATATAGTACTTCCCTTCTGGGTTGATTTGAGAGAGAAAGAGAGAAAGACTGGTTTGTTCTTTGTAGTGAAGTTATGCAGTCGAAGACTCGAAGGTTAGGGAGCAAGACAGTAAAAAGTGAAAATAGGCACTAGTCTTAGGAGCTCAGTGGTCAAGTGAAGGTGAAAGTTGCGGGAATTTTCAACTGTGACGATAAACCAGAATCACTTGCTCGTGAAGCAAAATATCTTGGCCAGTACAAAGTTTGGAGGCTCTGGTATGCTTCTGGGGAATTGAAGGCTCATCTGGTAGCATTTCTATACCTCCTTATATTCCATGATCCATCAATCATGCCTAGCTTTTTGCTGTAAGTGATTCAAAATCTGCATCTCTCTCACATTTCCATCAACCATCATCATCACTTTCATCACTTGAGCTTTTGGGGAAAAAAAAAAAATGAAGGGAAGATTCTGTTGTTTTATGCTAGCTTTCCAAATAGTGAGTTGGGTTTCTGCAGCTAGGAGACCTTTCCCTCCCACTGATAGCTTTTCTCATTCAGGTTTGTTAGATTGACTTGTTTCTCTCAATTTCCTATTTTTCCTTGGAATTAACTCTCCTCATTCTGCTTTATCAGGCCAAGAAGTAGCTCCACTGCCATCCCCATATGCTTTAGAATCAAGGAAGGTATGCATTTCCCTCCCTTTCTTTGTTGAGTCTCTGGTGTCCTTGTGACTTACAGAAACATTTTTTTTTTTTTTTTAAATCTATTTTTCCTTTGTTGAAGGGTTTGAAGAGCATAGAAGGTGAATCAGAGATAATGCATAAAGCATATGGTAGAGGAGCTAGCAAAATAGGCTCGAGTCCACCAAGCTGTGAGCACAAGTGTTATGGCTGCTCTCCATGTGAAGCCATTCAAGTTCCCAGCACCAGCAGCAGACGCAGCCATTTCCACATCCAATATGCAAATTATGAGCCTGAGAGCTGGCAATGCAAGTGTGGCCCTTCTTTCTACAGTCCATGAACATTAGTCATTCATACCCCATTTGAATATATATTGCTGCTGTAATGTGATATTTGTTCCTGAGCTTCATATCTGTTATCTATTTGTACAAATCTCAAATTCAAAGTAATGTTACTATTATTATTATGATCAGTCCAAACAAAAGGAGCTTCCAAAAAAATCATCAAACAAAACAAGCAACCAAAAATACTCATCTTCTAAAATTACTTGGAAAGAAAATTTAAATTTTTGACACGAGATTTACCATTTAATTGAATTTTTCTTTCAATTAAAAATTAACAAACTCAAATAATAATGATTTTGTCTCGCATTAAAAAAATAATTGACTAATGAAATTTTATGGAACTCTCCAAAGTTTAAATAAAAGACTCAAACAATATAAAACTTTAAGTTTAAATTTCATTATGTGATGATTTTGTTAATAGATAAATATGTAATTATAAGTTATAAATTTTACTATTTTTGATGTTTAATTATTTGTTCACATACGTATTGGGGGATTATTATCCACGAGAGGCGTCTCCATTTCCCAAAATGTCCTTGTCTCTTGACAAAGTATAAATCTTCTCCAACCGAATTTGGCCAGCTGACACCAACAGATCTCCAAGCCAAGGCACTGCAACTCTCGTCTTCTCAGAAATGGCGTCCTATGTAAGTCTGTTTCTCCATTTGTTCTATCTACAAAATCTCAGAATTTTCATATTTCTCATACACGTGCACATTTATAACTCATGCTCTGCACGCACATCACAATGTAACAGCGGAAGATTATTTTTGTAAATTTCGAAATTTACGATAACACAGACTTACATTCGACTGATTTTCATAAGCTAGTTTATTCAATTCAGAATCATTTCTACTTTTTTAAGATTTTGATCTCATCTAATAAGATCTTAAAGTAATTTAGGATTTGAGTCAAGATTCCTGCGAATGGGGATTCAAATCGGAGGTATCTGTTTCTTGCTATTTCAGATCCGTTTAGAACATTGATTTTTCTTACACTCTGGCTAACTAATCAGAGGCTCGACCTCTTCATAAAGTGTATATTGGTTTTTATCAATTTCTGGAATTGAGTGAATTATTGATCTGGGAAAGAGATTAATTTTTTGTTTTGATGTACAATGAAGTTTATCCTGCGAATGATCTATGAAACGGAACAAAATGTGCTGAATTATGCTTGCATTCTGATTTTATGTTTATTATAATTTTTTTCTTTCATGGAAGAATAGAAAGGAGTTGCAGGGTTTCAATATCTGTGAAAAGGTTTCGTTTATGGATTTTAACTTTTTTCATTACTTGAATTGATATAGATATTGTCATTTATAGGCCTTATGTCCATCAGTCAAGAATATTCTTCTTCTGGACTCAGAAGGAAAGCGCGTGGCAGTCAAGTATTATTCAGATGACTGGCCAACTAACAGTGCTAAGTTAGCTTTTGAGAAGTTTGTATTTAGCAAGACTATTAAGACAAATGCCAGGACAGAAGGTAAGAAGCACAGTTTTGAACAGTTTGATAGACACTCATTGTAGATATCGTCTTTCATTGGGTGACCAGTGCCCAGTGGCTCTACCTTTCTAACTAGAGTTGAACTGAGATTTCTGCATGATTTGTGATCAAAACATGCTCTCCTGATCTTGAAAGATTAGAAATTTCTTTAGTTTTTGAAGGAAAAGGATTGTGTCGTACTCTTGGTTATTCATAAAGATTGGAGCATAATTTTGACATTTACCTAGCGGAAATTTGGTGGAAATGTTATAGATAGTTGTGTTTATTTCTTTTACTGATATATTGTTTGACAACATATGCAGCTGATATTGCATTGCTTGATGGCAATGTCATTATTTTCAAATTTGTACAAGACCTGCATTTTTTTGTGACTGGCGGTGATGATGAAAATGAGCTCGTTTTAACCTCAGTTCTTCAAGGTTTCTTTGATGCCGTCACCCTTCTGTTGAGGTATTGTTGGTCTTAATGTCTTCTGGACCAAAAAGAAGGTTACCTCTTTATTCGTGCTTCTGTTTTATATATTTCTCCCTGTGCATATTACAGGAACAATGTTGACAAAAGAGAAGCACTTGAAAACTTGGATCTTATTCTTTTATGTCTTGATGAGATTGTTGATGGAGGGTATGCATATATTTGTCAACTACAAATCTTTTATTCTCATAAAAAGTTTTATTTTTTGACTTTTTCTTTATATTTTTCCTTCAAGGATGATTCTTGAAACGAATGGACCGCTTATTGCTGAAAAAGTGACCTCCCATAGCGTGGATGCTGAAGCGCCCTTGTCTGAGCAGGTAATGCTACTATATTTCAGCTTAGTTTTTGTAAATTATGTATGCTACCTGAATTTACATAACGAAGACACAAACCTTGCCATTACTGTAAATTAACTGAAAGTTGCTAAATTACTCCATTATGGTACTACCACTAATCCCTCAAAATTACATTAGTTTCGAGACAGTTAAAGCTCCAATAATGAATTTTATGATGAAGTTGACTCTGTTTCTTCGATCTTCAATATCTGACTCTGTATTTCTGATATTGCAGACATTGACTCAAGCATGGGCTACAGCTAGAGAACATCTTACGAGAACTCTTCTAAAATGATATGCGTACACAGAAATGAGTTAGCTATATTTGAATGATTAATTTTTTCTGTTAGTGACACATAATTCTTTTCCCCCAATTTGTTAAGTTACTCAGATATGAACTTCACATCTTTCTGCTGATCATTTTTTTTTTTTTTTTTCCAATTTTTGTATCTCTCCTATTATTTGACAAAAGACAAGAAAGTTATTGTCCCTACATAAACAATCAAGCTTGATATTACTCTTACTCCTTGATTTACTAATTTATATGTTTTTGCATATTTATTTTACAAAATGAATAGCTCTACTTTAAAAGAATATTCGTCTCTTTCACCAAGAAAATATTTCAGACCTTGAGATAAAGAAAAAACAGACCTTAATTGTTGGCCCCCATGTATGCTATGCACGGATTGAGTTCACAATAGCCAATTACATGATAGAATATTGATAAATAGATGAATTACATGTATTTTTTATTGAGATATTTATTTAAAAAAAAGTACTAAAAGCACAATCCTAATCCCTGCCAAATTAATTTTATTTATATTTTATTTTATGAGATCACTAAAATCTCAACACAACTAGAGAGTACACGAACCCGAAAAGTGAAACAAAAAGGATAAACTATCCAGACCACATTAGAGGCATACTCGGCACACTCATGCAGCCATGCGACAGATGCACTCTATCCTCATTCATCCCACTTAAGCCTAATTGTGGATTGCATGCTAACAATAACACAACGTCTAATTCCAAAGAGCAAACTCATGAGATTTTCGTGATGGATTCCTATGATGGAGCACCAAGATACGAGGCAAGTCGTAAGATATCACTGAATACCCCACCAGCTGTGACTTGAGCACCAGCTCCTGGTCCACGAACAATCAGAGGCTGATTCTTGTACCTTGTTGTGAAAGCAATAATATTATCTGACCCAGAAAGCTGTGCAAATGGATGATCCTTTCTGTATCTTCGCAACTCTACCACCCCTTTTTGTTTAATCATATCCACCACGCCCACATATCTCAAGACCTTCACACAGAGCAAACCCATCAAAAATTAAAGTAGGTCTATGATACTATTCAGGTGAGGGAAAGAGAGACAGCATCATAAAAATTAATCAATTATACAAGCATCAGATAATATTATTGCTTTCACAACAACGAGGTGCGAGAATCAGCCTCTGATTGTTCGTGGGCCAGGAGTTGGTGCTCAAGTCACAGGTGGTGGGGTATTCGGTGACATCTTACAACTTGCCTGTGCTCCATCATAGGAATCCATCACGAAAATCTCATGATAGTTACTATTATTGGGATAAATGTCGGTTGGGTTAGATTAGGTTGATTGGGTTAAACATAAAAAAAAAAAAAAAAGTTGTGCTAAAAAATTAAATTTGAGTGCTAAATCCTATTACGGTAAACAATTATCACTATGAAATATCATTATCTCAACTTATCATTTTCAATTTAATTTTTAGAAAAACATATTACACAAAAACATAAAAAAAAAAAAAATATCAGAAAAATTTCTACATCATTAAATAATATGCATCAAATAATGACTGTTAAGTTAACTAATAACTCAAAAATAAGCTAAAATACAACGAATTTTCAATTGATAAATTCATAAAAATAAGGGAGATAAGTGCTTTGGTTTAAGTTTATAAACAAATTTTAATTTTGTTTATAGATGATATAATAACAAATATACTGCATGTACACATGTCTGTACCCTTATTTTTTATTTATTTATAATTTTATTTCTATAAATAACTACAAAATTAAAAATGTACGAAGAATTATACAATTATAATTATACACATAACGTTTCTAAATAATAACAATGGAATTTAATTTGAAAGGTAAAAATATAATGTGTATGATTTTTCTGTGAATAAATGATGGAACACGGACTGCAGGTAAATTCATGGGATTAGATGGTTCATTAACTTAAGTGTGCTCATATAGGATTATGGTTTTTATGGGTTTGTTCCTTCTAGAATTTAAAATTAGTTTACAAATTTATTATTTTTCTTATGCTTTGAGACATAGTTTTCTAATACTTGATTATTTGATCTTCTTAAATTATTTTATAGGTTTATTGTTTTCCTAATCTCTAGTGTCATGTGGCTTGTCATTATGTGAGGGATTCCGCATTAGTTCCTGTTATGGACCAGGCCTACGGGCCCAGACCTCAAGCCCTACATAAGGCTTGGCAAGGGGGCTCCATCAAGACATATACCTCACAACCCTAAAATCACTTTCACAACATTGGTGCGGTGAGCGTGGATCAACACAGCCGCAGCCGCCACCTCCTCTAGCTATCTCCTTGCCTTGTTTTATCCCTCACCAGCCTTAGCTAGAGCTGCAATCGCAGCCCCAACGGCATCCATTGACGCTATGGGGGTGTTGTTCTAAGCTTTAGATAGAGATTTATTCGATAAAAAAGAGAAAAATGTTGGTTCCTGTACCACACGTCCATGCCCAGCTTCATCATCCATGGCGTCATTCCCATTGGAAACCACCACCTCATAAGATTCAAGATGGAAACAAAGGCAGAGCTAGGAGAACAATAGTAGTTGTTCCTATGTCTGTGGGTGTTGCTGTAGGAACAATAATAGTTGTTCCTATGTCTGTGGGTGTTGCTGTAGTGATTTTCGCTTTGGCCTTGTCCGGATTTGCAGGAAATACAGAAGTCAAAGAAAGCAACTCAAAAGAATAACCCCTCTGTAAAGCACGTGGTTGTGCCAGGTCGGTAAGTTTTATTAAAAGTGTGCTTGTGTTGACTGTTTTTATCAAATATTCCCGACCCACATAACACTAAAACCGACTTCAACTCTGTCGGCAAGGCGGAGTGCCAATTTCTTTGGGGTCGGGGGTTCGAACCTTGCTCAGGTCGAAATTTTATTATTAAAGTTATTTATTTCCACTTTAATATCATTTTCTGATCCAAATATTATCAAGTCCGACCTTAGCTCAACTGGTAGAGCGGAGCGCCATCATAAGGTCGGGGGTTCGAACCTTGCCCGGGTCGGTGTTTTTATTAAATTGATTTATCTCCTCTATAATATAAATTTTCGATCTAAGTTTCATCAAGACTGACCCGAGCTTAGTTGGTCGTTCAGCGTTCCAGAATCCCTTTGGTCGGGGGTTCGAACCTCGCTCGGGCCGGAATTTTTATTAAATCAATTTATGTCTGCTTTAATGTTAAATCCCCGCCTAAGTTTCATCAAGACTGACCCGAGCTTAGTTGGTCGTCCAGCGTTTCAAAATCCCTTTGGTCGGGGGTTCGAACCTCGCTTGGGTCGGAATTTTTATTAAAAGTGATTTTCTCAAATATTAGTATTTGTCGTCGACTTAATCTCATCAAGACCGACCCAAGCCTAGTTGGTCGTCCAGCATTTCAAAATCCCTTTGGTCGGGGGTTCGAACCTCGCTTGGGTCTGAATTTTTATTAAAGTGATTTTCTCAAATATTAGTATTTATCGCCGACTCAAATTTCATCAAGACCGACCCGAGCTTAGTTGGTCATCCGGCATTCTAGAAAGCCTTTGGTCCGGGGTTCGAATCTAGCTCGGGTCGAAATTTTTATTAAAGTGATTTTGTTCAATATTAATATTTGTCTTCGACTTAATCTCATCAAGACCGACTCGAGCCTAGTTGGTCGTTCAGCGTTCCAGAATCCCTTTGGTCGGGGGTTCGAACCTCGCTCGGGCCGGAATTTTTATTAAATCAATTTATGTCTGCTTTAATGTTAAATCCCCGCCTAAGTTTCATCAAGACCGACCCGAGCTTAGTTGGTCGTTCGGCATTCCAGAATCCCTTTGGTCGGGGGTCGAACCTCGCTCGGGCTGGAATTTTTATTAAATCGATTTATGTCTGCTTTAATGTTAAATCCCCGCCTAAGTTTCATCAAGACCGACCCGAGCTTAGTTGGTCGTTCGGCGTTCCAGAATCCCTTTGGTCGGGGGTTCGAACCCCGCTTGGGCCGAAATTTTTATTAAATCAATTTTCTCCAGTATTAATATTTATCCCCGGTTTAAATGTCATCAAAATCGACCTTAGCCCAGTTGGTCGTGCGGAGTTTTAGAATCCCTTTGGTCGGGGGTTCGAACCTCGCTCGGGTCGAAATTTTTATTAAATCAATTTATCTCCGCTATAACATAAATTCCTGATCTAAGTTTCATCAAAACCGACCCGAGCTCAATTGGCAAAGCAGACGGATGACAAGCTTGGAGGTCCTTGGTTCGAATCCACCCTGAGGTCGGTAAATTTTATTATTTAAAGCATTTGTTTAATTCTTTTTATAAGATTTATTCTCCCACCAAATATCACCGACCTGACCTGTAGCTTGGTGGTAGAGGGGAGTATCCAAGGCATAGGTCCCTGGTTCGAGTCCTCCCACGACCAAATGTTAACTTTTAACTTGTTTGATCTTGTTTTAATATGTATTCCTAACCCAACTATCACCGACCAAACTTGTAGCTCAGTTGGCAGAGGGAAGCGTCTAAGGCTGAGGTCCCTGGTTCAAATCTATGCTTAGGCAGGTTTGAAATTTTTTATCATTTAAAGCAACTAAGTTCTTTTCTGCAGCAAAAAAACATAGAAATCTTTGTGGGGATTGTGGTCGACACACCAGGTATTAATTAAAATACTATTTCTCACATATTATCTTTGGTACAAGGTATTATCTCAACTATTACTTGTTACAACTCTCAACTATTACTTGTTACATATTATTTTGTACCAAGAACTTACTTTGTACCAGGAAATTACTGTGCAGCTCAAGGAAGCATACCATTTGAACCTAAGCACTGAGCTATCGTCATCAAGGAATACTTGACACCCCGCCTCGGGGATACGCTCTATCGAGCTTTACTACATCCCGCCTCGGGGATATGCTCTATCGAGCTTTACTACACCCCGTCTCAGGGATATGCTCCATCGAGCTTTACACCCCGCCTCCGGGATACGCTCTATCGAGCTTTGCCACACCCCACCTCGGGGATACGCTCTATCGAGCTTTATTGCACCCCGCCTCGGGAACATGCTTTCTCAAGCCTAGCTACACCCCGTCTCGGGGACACATACTACCAAGTCTTACGACACCTCAACTTGAGGACACTTTGAAACTTTATTACTTACATGTGTTGATCCTTAGTATGCAAGAGATCAAAACAACATTAGCTCGGATTTCCATGAGACCAAAAATTCAAACAAAATAATGCAAGTGCAAGCTAGATTACAGTGTATGGGTGAGCTCATCTTTTAGTTTAAATTGTTGTTACTATTCTCTCTAAACATTTGAGCGCCTATTCAATTTGCATGTCAATACTATTAACTCAAAGCTTTTTCCCATGATCCGTTGACGGTAAGATCGGCCAAAGTGGGCTTAACCCATTTTCTAAATTCTCGTTCTTCACTAAGTAATTTGTTGTAATTGACAATTATTTTCTGAAGGTCAAAGAAAAGTGGGAGATCGCCTATATTCATACACTCTTGTACGCTAATGAAAATATCCCATAACCAAAGACCAATTCGTTTTGTTTTATTGAGTTACGAATCTCCGTAGCACTTAGAACATAGGTTTGCATAGCAGGGTCACTAAACAAACCATAATTATTTGCGCACACCCAGCACATCCGCACATTCGTCACAGGAAGCCAACTTGTGGACGCGTTAGATATTGTTCTCGCACCACCCGCTCCTACAACACCTGTACCTAGCCCATTAAAGCCCCGACCCAAGCTAGATGATTAGTCGTCAAAACTTAAATCGGGCATTCGTGGATCGTACAAATTTTCGACCATCATGCATACCTCTTCGCAATTGAAGCTTTTACAAACCACCTCTACAAATAGAAATCACCTAGCCAAGTCATAAGTTGCAATTCAGAGTTAACAGACCGCCACATTGATCTTGCTTTTCAAACTTTCAATCCTTGGGGATTGAGATTTTCCTGGCGTTGAATATAAATTAAATAAAAATAATAAATAATGACAAATAAATTCATAAATAATAGTAATGAATGTTCATGAACAAACATAAGAAAATAAAGAAAGGACAACCAAACCAAGTACCGCAAATGTTAACCCTTCTCCTCCCTCCTTATTGCTCTCGACTCAAATCACTATCAATAATTATACTTAAATAGGCATAATAAGACAAACTTTGCTAGTTCGAAAGCTCGACTCGTCGACCTTCCGACTTGGGGGGGCTTATGTTATGGACCAGGCCCACGGGCCCAGACCTCAAGCCCTACATAAGGCTTGGCAAGGGGGCTCCATCAAGACATATACCTCACAACTCTAAAATCACTTTCATAACAGTTCCTACATATTGTGTACCTATTAATAATATTTTGTTAATTGTTATGATATATGCATATTTTTTCTTTTATTTTTATCCTCTAAATATATGCAATCTTAGGTAAGAGCGAGAATAATTTTGTAATCCTTAGTTATTTGATTTTCTTAAATTATTTTATAGGTTTATTATATTTATATAGTTTCCTAATCATTAATATTTGATTTCTTATATTATTTTATAGATTTATTAATTTCCTTATTCTTATATACATAGTTTCCTAACTCTCAATTTTTGATTTCTTAAATTATTATATATGTTTATTATTTTCCTAAACTCTGTTATTTAGCGAAACGAGTGTCATTAAGTTAAAATGTAATTGTCACAGGCTGATGTTTTTTTAAAATGATTTTATAGCTTTATTGCTGATGTAAAGGCAATTTATTTTCTTGATTTGTTTATTATTTTTCTAATATTGATTCAACGGAATACAGATTTTCCGTCCACGTTTATCGCCAGCGTTAGAGTTATTGTTTCAAGTGCAAGGACTCTATTTACTCCTTCGAAGACAAAATCGAATTTCAAGAGGACAAAGTAGGTTTTATTGGAAGTCGGAACCATTCTTTGGTGCTTTACAGAGAATTATTCATCAGGCAGTTTCATTCGATTTCTTCTGTTCGAAAGCAGGATGGTTTTAGCGCAAGTAGGAGAGAAAATTTCGTATGCTCTCCAGCCGATGAGGAATTCCACCGTAGTCGATGAAGACGTCCTTAACAAATGCATCGACCGCATCATTCGAGGACTTACTTTTGCTGATTTTTCTTTTCAGCTCCTGATAAACATGGAGAATAGCATCACGAAAGCTGTGGTCGATTGCCCTGTTGGCCACGACAAACGCATTGCCATAGAACAAGTAAGCTTATTTCTTGTTCTTTTGCTTGGTAGGGAAGCAGGGGAGAAAAACGGAAAATTTCTGTAAAATTTCTAGGATGACCATATCTTTCATTTACTTTCTTCTTGGGTAAGTTATTCTTCTAGAAAGTAAAATGCCAAAGGGAGCAATAGGATTTGAATATTGAATATTTTTTTGATAATGATGGAGCATCGGAATGGGCTCCGTTGCTGTGATTTTTTTATGCATCTATAAATTTGACTTTGTATTGGTTGAAATTATTCGACTTCCTGTATTATTGTTGAATTAATTTAGTTTTAATGTAAAACAATGCGCACTCTTGTTATTCTCTTTGTATCTCATCTATCTTGAATGAGCAAATGACTTTTAGTGAGTTATATGCATTCATTAGTGAACTTTCTTTTTAGGCCGTCTTCAATGAACTCTGCCAAATGTTGGATTCTGGGAAGCCCTCCTTCACTCCAGTAAAAGGAAAAACTAGTGTTGTCATGCTTGTTGGTTTACAAGGTCTGTTGGCTATCTGTTGATTGGTTGGACTTCTTTTATTGAGTAAAATGTGCTTTTTTGCTTCTGAAATGAATTCAGGATCTGGAAAAACCACAACTTGTACAAAATATGCATATTATTATAAGAAGAAGGGCTTCAAGCCTGCCCTTGTATGTGCAGATACATTCAAAGCAGGGGCTTTGGATCAATTGAAGCAAAATGCACAAAAAGCCGAGATCCCTTTCTTTGGAAGGTGTTTAGAACCTAGTGCTGCTTCTTCTTTATTAATGAGAAAATGACAAATGCTAAAGTGGAAAAAAGCATCATGATTAGACATGCTTCATATATTATATATTTCTAGAACATATTCAGGTCTGTCTCAAATAATGATATTTCATTCATTAGATTCCAATGTCCGTAAAATGTTTATTTGTTTCTTGTATTTTCTTCTTTTCCTTTTTATAAGAAAAAAAGTCAAAACAAAAGGGAAAACGAAAAGGTGGTCATCCAAACATAAAGGGTTGGCAACTTGAACATCGGGTTTGAAGATTGAGAATCGGTTACAAGCTACATGATTGACATATGACACCTTATTACTTTAGAAGATATCATATTACTAGCATGACAAAAACTTCAGAACTTGACAAAGAAAAGCATTTTTCCTTCTTCGTATCTCTATGTTTAGAGGGCACCTATCTTTGGTTGCATCTGTTGATTTTATCCTTTTATTCTTTTTTGTTTATTTTTGTCTTGATGCCTACCTTAACAAGTAAATGTGATTCTGCATTTCTACGCATTTCTTTGTAATTAGCACAGAATAGAGTTTGATTTAATGTTATAGTTATGTGCTAATTACAGAGAAATGCGTAGAAATGCGGAATCACATTTACTTGTTAAGATCAATCCTACGTCTACTTAGCTCAAGATTCAAACAGAAGCACTTGTCTCACTGATTCGCTCTTAAGATTTAAAAACACAAACTAATTGAATCAAATGAAGAGTAACTGGTCTATTCCATAACTAACACAGAGAAACGCATAGAAATACGAAATCACAATCGATCAAATTTAGAATTCAATCGAAAATCAACCTCGAGGCGGTGAGAAATGGAAGGCGACAAGAGCAAGTGTTCTTGCTCCTTTGGATTCGCTCAGAAGTAACACTCTGGAGGTGCTTGTCTATGATCATGTTCTTTGGTCTCTACTCTCTCATGAATTCATTCAGAAGCTAAGTAGAAAATAATCTGAGACAAAGCCTCGCATTTTATAAGCGCGCGCCAACTGCTCTGATTCAAAGATACCATAGAAATTTGAAATAACCGTTCGATTCATTTTTTAGCCGAAGCCACTTGATACGAACTCGCCTAACTCCGCCCTAAAAGCTAGCTTGTATGGGGAGGATTGCGGACCCATATATATAACACCCAAGACCTCCTTCACCAACCGATGTGGGACTTTGCCAATGTTCACTCGATAATCACCTTCACCATTGCATGACTCACGTCATTCGCCCTCTCTTTGGCTTGCACGTCCTCGGGTAAGGTGTACACAGGCTACACCACGAGTTGACGACTTGCCTAAGTCGGCGATCTGGCCACACACGGCGTAGTTTTTGATGACTTGCCTCGGTCAGCGATCTGGCCCCGGCCTATCTCGATCGGCGATCTGGCCAACCCACACACGGTCCAACTTAGGTAGGCTCTGATACCACATGATACGAACTCGCCTAACTCTGCCCCAAAAGCTAGCTTGTAGGGGGAGGATTGCGGACCCATATATATAACACCCAAGACCTCCTTTGCCAACTGATGTGGGACTTTACTGGTGTTCACTCGATAATCACCATCACCATTGCATGGCTCACGTCACCACTAGGGTGGGTGCTATTATATTAATCTCCCTGAGCATGTACTAAAAATTTGGTGGAGCGTACATGTATTTGGGACCTTCTGTGTAACCATCAGGGAACATCTCACCATTTATGCTATAGTAAGATATATGGTATCCATATGTTTCAAAGTATTTATAGAAAAAAAGGTGCTTCTTCAACCTTTTTGGAATCTCTTCTTCAATTAATTGTTCTAGTGATGTAACACATCTCAAGTCAACAGATCCAATTTCTTCAAAATCACTGCTATTATCACCTACCACATTTACTACTACCCTTTCGAGTCTCGCCCTCTCTTCTCAGACATACCGTGCCCTTGACATACTAGGCGAATATAAGACTGCGTGACACAAGTAACCATGGACACAGATTTGCTCAATTGTCTTAAAGAAATCACTTGGGGTTGCCCGTAGTGCATCTCCAATAACACTCTTCAATGGAAAAGTTGACCATCATCCACGTTATAATATAATATTTGAAAATTGTGTTTTTTTGTAACACCGTGTATCGTCGTCGTAATTAGTCACAAAACTATTAATGACATTTAACATGTCTTCAAATATCCATCCTTCCCTTATAATAATTTCTCTTTGTTTTTCAACCTCGAAGTAAATAGTTACTGGTTTGTCTTTGGCACACTTTTCTACATTTTGGGTATTCCACCTTTACAACTGCTCTGATTCAAATATATTGTGCAAGCTGGTGACAGTGGTGGTGGAGGAAGCCATGGGGGTGGGTGCTCGGTAGATTTAGGCGAAGTATCAAAGGAAATTAACCTGTTTGTAAATGGAGTTATGGGGGCGTTATAAACATGGAAGAGGATTGGACGTTAAACATGATTTTAGAAAATGTGCGATTAGCCCTCAAAAATTATGGAGGAAGGCACTGGGACTAGGAAACGTTGAGACTCCACGGCTATAACACCACGTTTTGGAAGGATTTAGAAGAATTCTATCCGTTAGCTACCATGAGTGAAGATCAGACATGGCAGGCCCTCCCATAGGCTGATTTATGCAAAAGAGTTAATGAGATAAGAGTTATAGGTTTTCACTGTGCACACAATCTTATCGCTGATGTAAATTCGAATTTCAACAATAAACTTCTCCAAGTCAGAGGCATTTTAGTAGCAGCAGCAAAACAATTTTTACAAATGGAATTTCCTAAGCCTAAGAACGCTTATAACATCAACATTATCCTAAATGGAAACAAGGAGGAGGAGGAGGATCTTGAATGTATTTCTATGGAAGAACTAAAAAAGAAAATTACAATGTGGCTGCAAAAGAAGTCGTTCTGGGATTATTACTAAACGTATAGATATACCTTAGAATACTACATATCAGACACTGAGGTATATCCATACTCGTATTTCATGGCTAGTGACATATATCTTCAATTTGTGAAGGTGATCAAAATTGAAGTAGATAAAGGAGTATAATTTTTCTATGCATGAAAGACTACAGAAAAAGAATCTTAAGTGATAAAAATTATTCTCAGAAATAACCTACCTTTGCTCAGACGGGTTAATGTACAAAAAACAAAGGAGAGAGAAAAGGAAGACGGCTTGAGAAAGATTTGGAATACCCAGAATGTAGAAAAGTGTGCCAAGGACAAACCAATAACTATTTACTTCGAGGTTGAAAAACAAGGAGAAATTATTATAAGGGAAGGGTGGATATTTGAAGACGTCTTTCTTTTCTACATTCTGGGTATTCCAAATCTTTCTCAAGCCGTCTTCCTTTTCTTTCTCCTCTGTTTTTTGTACATTAACTCGTCTGAGCAAAGGTAGGTTATTTCTGAGAATAATTTTTATCACCTCAGATTCTCTTTCTGTAGTCTTTCATGCATAGAAAAATTGTACTCAGAGAAGGAAGGATCTACTTTATTTGCTTCAATTTTGATCACCTTCACAAATTAAAGACATATGTCACTAGCCATGAAATACGGGTATGGATATACCTCAGTGTCTGATATGTAGTATTCTGAGGTATATGTAACTTTCTTTTCTAGTTCTTCCATGGAAATACATTCAAGATCCTCCTCCTCCTCCTCCTTGTTTCCATTTAGGATAATGCTGATGTTATAAACATTCTTAGGCTCAGGAACTTTCATTTCTAAAAATTGTTTTGCTGCTGCTACTAAAATGCCTCTGACTTAGAGAAGTTCATCTTTGAAATTCAAATTTACATCAGCAATAAGATTGTGTGCACAGTGGAAACCCGTAACTCTAATCTCAATAATTCTTTTGTAGAAATCAGCCCATGGGAGGCCTGCCATGTCTGATCTCCACTTATGGTAGTTAATGGATAGAATTCTTCTAAATCCTTCCAAAACGTGGTGTTATAGCTGTGGAGTCTCAATGTTTCCCAGTCTTAGTGCTTTCCTCCATCATTTTTGAGGTCTGACCGCACATTTTCTAAAATCATGTTTAACATCTAATCCTCTTCCATGTTTATGACACCCCCATAACTCTCATTTACAAACAGGTTAATTTCCTTTGATACTTCGGCTAAATTTGCCGAGCACCCACCCCAGTGGCTTCCTCCGCCACCACTGTCACCAGCTTGCACAATATCTTTGAATCAGAGTAGTTGTAAAGGTGGAATACCTAGAATGTACAAAAGTGTGCCAAGGACAAAGTAGTAACTATTTACTTCGAGGTTGAAAAACAAAGAGAAATTATTATAAGGGAAGGATGGATATTTGAAGACGTGTTAAATACCATTAATAGTTTTGTGACTTATTACGACAACGATACACGGCGTTACAAAAAACACGGTTTTCAAATATTATATGATAACGTGGATGATGGTAAACTTTTTCCATTGAAGAGTGCTATTGGAGATGCACTACGGGCAACCCCAAGTGATTTCTTTAAGACAATTGAGCAAATCTGTGTCCGTGGTTACTCCTGTTACGCAGTCTTATATTCGCCTGGTATGTCAGGGGCATGGTATGTCCGAGAAGAAAGGGCGAGACTCGGAAAGGTAGTAGTAAATGTGGTAGGTGATTTTGAAGAAATTGGATCTGTTGACTTGAGATGTGTTACATCACTAGAATAATTAATTGAAGAAGAGATTCCAAAAAGGTTGAAGAAGCACCTTTTCTGGAAATACTTTGAAACATATGGATACCATATATCTTACTACAGCATAGATGGTGAGATGTTCCCTAATGGCTCCACCAAATTTTTGGTACATGCTCAGGAAGATTTATATAGTAGCAAGATTTTATAACAAATTAAGCAAGGAATGGGTCTTTCCACTCAGTCCTGTATTAGAGTTAGCTGAAACAAATCCTGAGAAGTTAATTGACATGGGTGTCATCAGCCAGGAAAGACTGAAGCTTCACCAAACAATTATGCAATCAACGACTTCTTAAGGTAAAAATTTATTTTGCATTACAAGCATAAGATAATGGAAGTGAGTAATTCCCCCACTAACACTGGACTCCATTTGTTTCTTTCAGAATTGCAATACAAAGACCCAAATTTGATAGATGAGTCAAGAATGATGCGAATTGTCCGAGGCTCTGGTTATAAACAGAAAGACTTTTTGGATATGAAGAGACTGTAGATACATCGGGGCTTTAAAGGAAATGGAGTCCATGAGCGGTTTTAAAAGCCAGATACTTTAGTTTCTGTAACCGACCCAAGAACATTTGCAAATTTAGTCATTTCTGGAGTTACTGATATTGTTTGTTTATCTTGTTAAGAACTTAAAAAGTAGTATGAATCCTGGATATGGACCTACCGTAATCTGTCGATTTTCTTGGCTTCAAAGGAGTCATCATGGCATAGGATATGTCCTCTATCCTATATCTCAGATGTTGGCACTGTAAATCTTCAAATTCTGCTGTGATTTTAATTGGGACTTTGCTGGTTTATTACGGGGATGAACTATAAACATTGTTGATTGATTTTAACATTTTTTTTTTTTTTTTTGTACAATGATTTGATTTTTACTGGTTTTTTTGCTTGTTTATTAATTCATACGGGTGCTGGTTTTTTCCACAGGATCTGTAACCGTGTAGCTGTAGAGCGAATAGAGGCATGGAACCATAATAATTATTCAAGGATTTCATTAAATACAACACATTATAAATTAATTGTAGAGTGATAAGAAACATTACAATGATAAGGTAGGCATCAAGACAAAAATAAACAAAAAAAGAATAAAATGATAAAATCAACAGATGCAACCAAAGATAGGTGCCCTCTAAACATAGAGAAACGAAAAAGGAAAAATGCTTTCCTTTGTCAAGTTTTGAAGTTTTCGTCATGCTAGTAATATGATATCTTCTAAAGTAATAAGGTGTCATATGTCAATCATGTAGCTTGTAACTGATTCTCAATCTTCAAACCCGATGTTCAAGTTGCCAACCCTTTATGTTTGGATGACCACCTTTTCGTTTTCCCTTTTTTGACTTTTTTCTTATAAAAAGGAAAAGAAGAAAAGACAAGAAACAAATAAACATTTTACGGACATTGGAATCTAATGAATGAAATATCATTATTTGGGACAGACCTGAATATGTTCTAGAAATATATAATATGTGAAGCATGTCTAATCATGATACACTCTATCCTCATTCATCCCACTTAAGCTTAATTGTGGATTGCATGCTAACAATAACACAACGTCTAATTCCAAAGAGCAAACTAATGAGATTTTAGCGATGGATTCCTAAGATGGAGCACCAAGATACGAGGCAAGTCGTAAGATGTCACTGAATACCCCACCAGCTGTGACTTGAGCACCAGCTCCTGGTCCACGAACAATCAGAGGCTGATTCTTGTACCTTCTTGTTGAGAAAGCAATAATATTATCTGACCCAGAAAGCTGTGCAAATGGATGATCCTTTCTGTATCTTCGCAACTCTACCATCCCTTTTTGTTTAATCATATCCACCACGCCCACATATCTCAAGACCTTCACACATAGCAAACTCATCAAAAATTAAAGTAGGTCTATGATACTATTGAGGTGAGGGAAAGAGAGACGACAACATAAAAATTAATCAATTATACAAGCATTTATAGCAACAGTCGTAAATATAGTTCATACGTATGATTATGGTCTACGAGAAACATTAAGAATGCTAAGAATTATCTAGCTACCTTCTATAAATTACCGCTGCTTGTTAGGTTAGGACCACTAGGTAGTCTCATTCAACCCTTTGGTGCAAGGTTCACATAGGAAAACTCAAACCCATTCAACATGCAGCACGTAGGAAAAGTACCATTTCCAGTTTCTTCATCAGACAACCCATATAGATCCCAACCAAGTTACAATTCCTCTATGTTTATAAATTCAAAAAAGAAAATACAAAATCCTACTTCCTGTTTACGTAATATTTTCTCTCCCAGTTTACTTGAGTGACTCACTTTTAGTACACATCCAAGTAAAGAAAGTTGCATGCTTGTAATTTTGGGCATTTCTAGACTAGGATTTTGTATCAAAGGAAAAAGGATTAAGAACTCTAGACAATATATATATGGTCCATATCTTATTCGAGAGATATTGCCAATCATATTTTGAATCATTCTGATAGTTCAACATAGATTACTGTCTTAAAGTTACTCACTTCCCCTGCATCCTCAGCATCCAGTTGTTTCTTAGCAAAGTCCTGGTCAAATTTTGGCAGTTGTTGCATAAAATCCTGAGCTGATGCACTAACCTGCATGAAATATAAAAAAACATCGCCATGACTTGTGATATCATAACACGCACAATTAAGAACTCTATCACTGATACAAATTAGTTCTCACTCTTAGTGGTACTGGTACAAGGCTTTCAACAGGGACATCAGAGAGTTCTAGCTTTAAACCGGACTCCCTTGCAAGAATTATCACCTACAGCATTACAGTTGCTTTAGGAGTGTTGATCAACAATTATAATTTTAAAAGAGATTAACGCACAAAAGAAGCAAAAACAGAAAAATCAATATGTGGTTAGCCCGCATGTTCCATTTCCAACTAGTTCACATGACATAATGCATGTTTAGAACTGTCATTTGTACCTTTCTCGCAACATCTGTTCCAGACAGATCATCTCTTGGATCTGGCTCAGTATAACCTGCTTCCTTTGCTTCAGCTACTACCTCACTAAAAGTCCGACCATCTTTGAAGTTGTTAAAGATATAACTCAATGTCCCACTGCAAAATCAACATCAAGAATGTCTTTGGTTGAATGTCTAATTAAACATCAATAAAATGAGCCAATGTACATTAGTAAGACCTGAAGTTATGTTTTTCTATTAAACTATTCACAGAAGTCTCAAGAGTCTGACATCTGATGTTCTCTCAAGCCACAAACAAAAGTGAGACAAGACAACCATAAAGATATATAAGGCGTCATAAGAAACCTGAAAATGCCTTCAATTTGCAATATTCTGTCTCCAGTTTCAAGGAGGCCCCTTAAAGTACTGATGATTGGAAGACCAGCTCCAACAGTAGCTTCGTAGAAGTAGTGTGTATAGGATTGCCTTTGCAGGGCTCTTAACCTCAAATACTAAACATAAAGAGTGTAGGTGTGAGAGAAAGTCTCAAAGACGGCACTAATTTAAGAACCTAGGATAGGAAGAGAAGTGACAGATATACTAGCCTGTCTTTGTAAGGATAATATGGGTTATATACCTGATTAAGTGGACCAGAATTTGCCTTTTTGTTGGGGGTGATTACATGTATTCCTTTACGCAACCAATCATAGTAATGGCCTGCAATGATGGAGTCAGCAGTGCAGTCCACTAAAACCGTGTTCGGTATAAAATGATTTTCATGCACATGCTGAACAAATTTTTCCAAATTAGCCACTTCTGCTTTTTCCTCTCGAAGTTCCTTCCATCCACTTAAGTCAATACCCCTGAAAACAGAAAGTATAATATATCAAAATAGAATGAGAACCTACTTAATATGATCTATGAAAAAAAAAAAAAAAAAGTATGATAAATCTAGCACAGTAGCCTAGCTGATAAGCTAACAAATCCCAGGATGCATCCCGCAAACCATGTCTAGGCCAAAGAATTCCTGTTATCAACAAATGAATTTAAGTTTCTCATGTGTAATAGATATAAAAATATATATATATATATATAATAAGTCAGAGAATCACCAAAACATTTATAACCTCCGAAATGTAATAATGTATCACCCACATTTTGAATATGTTACACCTGAGAGAACAAGTTATATTGGCCTAGTTAAAATGTTAAAGCCAAAAGAATTGCCACCCATTTGTAATTGGTGGAATTTTCTTCTCCAAAAAGGAAAAGTTGAAAAAAGATAATGGAATCAGATGCATGACGTTATGCAAATTTAGTTACATAGCCGCTGCACTCAGTGGAAATACAACAGGAGATGACCAACAACAATACTTTTCAGAAAGGGAAAAGGGAGCAAAATTAACTCTCTGATAGGAAAGGTGGTTTTAGTTTCACTTTACATAAGCATGAAAACTATTTTTTCCATTATTTTAACTTGCAAATGCAATGTTGTACTTAACATAGATTTAAGTTCAAAGCAACTCAACTTACACATCATTAAGAAGCATCGACTTTGAACCAATGATACCCATTACCCGCAAATCAATGTTAAATTCTTCTTTCAGAACAGCAGCCTGCACAAACAAATTGGTAAGACGAATTAGTCATATATCAGGTAAGCCTTCCGGCATATCAGCACATTAAAATAGTATGCAAGATACCCAGGTATCTGTGATACTTGAATTGGGTTCCTATTTTAAGTAAGCCAACACGATATTTAAATATGGGAATGTGGAATGCTTGCCAAGCATCAAATCTCCACTTTAAAGATTCCTACGCATCTTGTATTATTATATTTTTCAACCTGTATGGAATTACTGAAAGAATGAATCATATGAGCTGAATTAACAACAGAAACAGCACCTGATCTCTTAGCTGCTCAAGTAGTGTACTCCCAATTAATCCAGGTCCGATAATGCCCATTGCAATTGTAGTTCTTGAGAGATAAAATCTCGAATGGGCAGCTCGTAGAGCCTTTATAGATTCCTCTCGCTTAACAACCACAGTAATATTGTACTCAGAACAACCTTGTGCTATTGCACGGACATTGACGTTGGCCTGTATTTGAGTAACAAATTTGAATATAAAGAAACTTAACAAGCAAAACCCACCAAGATATTATAATAAAAGAGAAGCAACGTAAATAGAAAAGCATGTATTAGGACAGCGGTCTTATCAATGTAATCGGTTAGCTTAGTCCATCTACAACAGAAAGGCATGGCAATCAAATAAATACTTTACCTAGGAAAAAAAAATAGGGGTAATGATTCCAACTTCAACAAAAAAACTTTCACGCTACTGAAATGAACCATAGTTTTCTAACCTTAGCCAATGCATTGAATAGGGTGGCACTAACTCCAGGAGTACTTGCCATTTTCCGGCCAACAGCTGCCAAAATGCTACAATTTGGAATAACTTGAACCTGAGAATTGCTATATAATTTAGAATGAAATGCAAAGTAAAAATATATATATATATAAAAAGCTTCACAAGTGAACCCAAAGCAATGAGCCAGTAAATAAGTTACTACAATATTTTAGGGCAGGGGATGGAGGAAGAATATGACTAAATACCATTTAGCCTAACAATAAAGACTAGCTCATAAGATTAGAGGCCAAGAAAATAATGTATTGGATCATTGACATCAGTTTCAAAATGTCTTCACAAGGTTGCAACTGAAAATTTAAAATGAAATTAGCAAGCATAATAAATTAATTAACGATGGAATCTGATTTATCACCTGAGAAAGACGCCCAGCATCCAAAGCTTGTCGAAATCTGGACTGCAAAGCCTCGGCAACAGCCTTCACTTCCTTTTCAGGCACAGCAAAGCACACAGAGTGCTCACTACTAGCCTACATAAATACAGTTAGTGACCCTTGAGTTTCATATGCATCATTATGGAATAGTTTTAACTACCCAATATGGTGAATTCACCTGAGATATCATAATAACATTAGCTCCAGCATCTTTTACAGCCCCAAAAATGGCACTGGCTGTACCTGGAACACCAGCCATTCCAGTTCTGCAAAGATACAAGACTAAAATTGAAGAAAAACATTGAAAGAATTCAAGACTTCTTACAGTAATATAAGTCACAGCACAACAGCATCAAGAAGCAAGACAATATTATACTAATCGTCCTCCAAAGTCACCACAATTCATGACTCACCCCTCAACATTTATAAGTGCTAAGTTGTCTATTGTTGCAAAACCTTTGACAAAATATCTGAAGTTCTGCCTATCTTCATCACCATTAACAGAGGGATGGCAGATTTTTGTTCCAGTAGCTGAGAGGTTGAAAACATTCCTTATAATAATTGGTATGCCGTATCGCATGACCGGAATTATAGTGCGGGGATGTAAGACATTTGCACCAAAATAAGACTGCATAACATACGGTTAGTAAGTTGCTATCGTGAATTTCAAAGGCAGAAAGAGCTTTAAGGCATTTCTGAGTCCAACTCACCATTTCCCAAGCCTCTTGATAAGACAGTGTCTTCAAAATCACCGCCTCATTAACTGTAGTAATATTAATGTTTATACTGAATTAAACCCCATATTGAAGTAGTCAAACATTTAAAAAAATTCCATATAACAGAATATTTTGGAACAGCAAAAGTTTTTATCTATCTTGATGATAAAATACAAAATAGAAATTTAACCATTATCACAATCCACTCATGCTTGAACTAACAAAAAATTGAGGGGCAACACAAACCTTTTCTAGGATCTGCGCTATACACCCCGTCAACATCAGTCCAAATAGTGACTTGACGAGCCCTAAATAGAGCACCCATTATAGCAGCTGAGAAATCACTTCCATCTCTCTTTAGAGTAGTAGGAATACTTTGAGGTGTGCTTGCAATGAATCCAGTAGCAATGATCACAGAGCATGGATTCAAAGAGTACCATTTCTCAAGCCTCCGATTTGTTTCCAAAAAATCAGGATCAACTTGATTAGAACTAGTGGGATTTACAATAAGGACGTCCCTTGTATCCATCCATTTGCAATCAATCCCACTCTGTTGCACAGCAGGGTAAACATATGTAATTAGCACAATTCAGGTTGATAGATGTTACAAATAAAAAGAACAGACCTTTCTGATAACAGAAGCCAACATCTGAGCAGACCATAACTCCCCATGTCCCACAACAAAATCTGTAAAGGATTCTGTTGCATGACCAGCTGCAAATTATTAAGCATGTTAGTTAGGATGATAGGTTAATCTGTAAAGAATATATTGACAATGACAGGTTAAAGGAATTATTTCTAAATTAAATATTTTATATAAAATACATGCATTGATGAAATACAGCAAGAGGGATAGTATTTGTACCTATGTATATTGCACGAAGCATCGCCTTGAGGTTGCTGATGTCATGATGCAACCGTGATAAGACACTAGCAAGATCATCTCCATCAAGCAGTTCATGTGCAGTTGAGCTGTGCTTCTGTAACACAGCACCCAGTAACGATATGTAGGACTCGTCCCGTGATTGAGCCTTGTCGATAAGGTCATACATCATATCTGTCACCTTTGACATTGCAGAGACAACTACCATTTTCCTCTCTGAATCATCATTAATAATTATATCTGCAACATTCTTGATTCTCAGTGAGCTTCCTACACATGTTCCACCAAATTTGTGAACAGACCAAGTTTCTCCTTTGGGAAGCTTGTTCTCTTCTACAGATACATCTAGTGAAATATCTGCCGGTAAATAAGGGGAAAAAAATTAAATAAATCACATATGTTTTACCTTTTCTTTATTAAACCAAAAGTACATATTTTGATATGTAGTAATTGAGTAGCAGACCTGCAACTGAAGCACATATCCTGGTCCTTATCGCCTCTCCTCCCCCTGATGAAGTAAGACCCTTTCTAAGACAGAAATCACAATATCTTCGTAAATTAATAAATTAACAAAAATAAAATCGCGGGGGAAATATCTGTAAATGTACCATGGCACAGCAAAGCATAAATAAACAAAAAGAAAAAGAGAGAGAACGTGTTGTATGTATAATAGACAAGAGTTTTGCAAAACTTTGCATCTAAAAGTTTTGCAAAACCAGATAGCATTAGCTAGAAAACAGACAGGTTTTCAGGCTTTCATCTGTTATTTATCACATACATGTATTATATGCTTTTACAATTCTCAATACCTTACAATATTAGTTCAGTTACAATTTTAAAAACTTACTTAACACTTTACAGTTCAGTTCGTTATGGCAACTAAGACTTAGCTAATGCATTAAAAATAAAGTTTAGAACAGGATTTTATCCAGCTAAGCGACAAAGATAAAGAGATGAATGGTACATTTGCTTTTTTTTCCACTCCAGATAACTAAACATACAAGTTCATATTCACAAAAAAAAAAAAAAAAAAAAAAACTATAGGAACAACAAACGTACCGAAGAAAAGGCGAAATCTGCGTAACGGGGAAAACACAGCATTGAGATTCATAGATCTTCTTCGTCTTCTGTTGGTGAACTAACGAGCTGGGAGGTAAAATGCGGAAGGAGTGAGAAATCACCAACACCATGGCTGCACAAGGTGGAGTGAGAAAGCGAGATGCAATGACTAGAGTTTCAGAACGCGTTTGGCGGCTTTCACTCTACTCCACAACATTGATGACAATAATGAGTTTTAGCCCATACGGAGTGGCCCACTTCGCAAAAAATGAGTAAAAAAATCATCCGGTTATCATGTTAGAAGTTTTTATATTACAGTGATGCTATATTTACCGTTATTTCAAATATTTGTTTACTTCACTTTTATATTTTTTTATAAATTTTTCTTACTTTTTTTTCTTTCTTACATTTTGTTTATAGATTCATCTCACTTTATTAAACAATTATAACTATAAAATTATTAAAATATTATATTCTAATTATTTATTTTTAACATTGTGTCTTAAACCCTATGATACTTTTTAAAAAATAACATATTTTATTTTACAGTGTTCCTTAAATTTTGTCACATTTTTATTTAAAATATTTAATTTTTATGCCTTTAATAATATCAATAAGTTTGATATTTTTATATTTTAAAATTTATGCATAGTTATTTTAAAAAACAAAAATTACAAGTATTTATTTTTAATACACTATCACATTATAGAACTTCAATTAATGAACAAGAAAATATTTAATATCAATTTTTTAAAGCAGAAACGATCTATCTATTATATAACATAAAATGTTATCTCTGGATAAATATTTAATATCTATGAAAATGATAATTTTTTTTTTTTTTTGAAGAAGTAACTTTTGTAAGCTTTCAATAATTTAAATATAAATTAAATTTTTACCAGAAAAACTAAAAATGGTGGCAATAAAAATATTTTTTATTTTTAAAAAATAAATTTTAATGTTTTGCTAACGTGAACTTTTAAAAAATGCACAGCCATTCTTCGCTAAGGGTCTGCGTCGAGCTACTCCGTGTGTATCACGGTTGTAGAACTCTTGTTTTTTTTTTTATTAATTCAAGCGGCATCGGCAAGCTGATACCCCGATTCTCCGTTCGAGCTCTGCTTGGGTAAAAGGAAATGGCCGTTAATGTTGTTCAGCCAACTGCTCTGACAACCTTATCCATTACAAACACTTTCGAACATAAGACGCAAAAACCCGGAATTTATGTGGGTTACTCCAGCAATTACAAGAAGAATCCAGTTCGGACCTTATCGATCAGAAAAGGCAGCTCCTTGGTGTTTGCCTGTCTCTCTCCTCCTCCTCCTCCCTCTTCATCAATCTCTTCATCCAGCAGTAAACCCAGTTCATCTCTTTCAATTAGGCTCTACGTCAGTGGTTAGCTTTTCTTTCCCTCTTCTTATTCCAAGTCTCGAAATTCAGAAATTGGTTGTATTTCCCAAGTCCCAATTTTTTTTTTTTTCTTGTTTTAATTTTTGGGTTGTCCTAGTAAGGTACTATTGATGAATATCAATAGTTATTTACTGTTTCCAGCAGTAAATTTAAGAAAATTAACTATTAATCTGTTTATTTATGAGGGGATTTAGGCCATAGGCAGGAAAGGTTGAACTTTTAATTCGGGAAGAATGTAATGAGAGGATAGACCAAGGCTTAATTTTAACATAATTGTTTAATTTTTCAACACTTGAAATTCACAAAAGAGGATAAATGCTAGAGTTTACAATTTGTTTAGTGCAAAACAGCATCATGCTAAGGCTGCTAACATTTGTATCCTCTTGTCCATGTCTGTGTTTTTTTTTGGGGTGTTCAAAATTGTATCTTCTTTTACTCATATGGTTCCTGAATCTGATGTTCTAAACATTGGCTTCCACTGATTCTTTTCGTCTATCTAAATCTTAGCTTTGTTATGAACTTGATTTTGTATCAGAAAGCACATTTGATCCATTCATTACAGAGGTCTTCAACAATGTTTCATCTGTGATAATATTTAGTGTAGGTTATTAGGTTCATATATCTGAAACTTCCTCTTTTCTCGATCATCATCTCGACAGCACATTGTACGCATGTAACTGTCACATCCCTATATTTTTAGGTGTAACTGCACTTTGTTTAGAACTACTTTGATAGTTGATTGTATATATGCATGTCTTTGGTTCATGTAATTGTAGGGCTATCTTTCCGTACTACTGAAGAGAGCTTGCGAAATGCATTTAAGAATTTTGGTGAACTTATGGAAGGTGAGAATTAATAAAAGTGAAGTTCGATTTTTTTAAGCTATTTGGTTACATTATTTAATCTATTTGATGGTTTTAACTTGTAGATTAGCTTATGAGAGTATTTGTTTAACTGTTTGAGCAGTCAATCTCGTGATAGACAAAATAGCAAATAGACCTAGAGGGTTTGCGTTTCTTCGTTATGCAACTGAAGAAGAATCTCAGAAGGCTATTGAGGGAATGCATGGAAAGGTCTGTTCTGTACCTTTTCTCTTCCTGACATATTAGGTTCAATATTGACAATTGGTGCCTAGTAACCGCAAATTTGGATGCTCTAATGATCATATATTCGATGGAGGCTAAGCCAAGATTTTGGTAGGAAACTGAGATTAAAAAGCATATATGCTTTAATATATAGTAGTTAAAGAAAACTTAAGGGCTGAGATGTAAAATTACTATATAATGCTAAGGAAAAATTGAAAGTTAGGGGCATGGTACCCTAGTCCACTCTCCCCCTCGACCTTCAGGATTTAATTCTTTAATAAGTCTGTCTACTCTTTGTTTCTTTCCTTGATAATTGCTTCATTTGATTAATTAGCGATGTAGGAAGTTGGATACTGACAAGAAAAGAACCATTTTTGCAGTTTTTGGATGGTAGAGTCATATTTGTGGAAGTTGCCAAGCCAAGATCAGAGCTACGCCAAAGATATAAGCAAAACCCTAGATAGCAATGCAGATCTATAGAAGGACAAATAATCCATATATTCATCTCTTCTGCAATATATGATTATCCCTCATCAATTTTATCTGCATTATACTTGACTGCTCTGCATAAAATTACGTTAAAGATGAGTTTTTGAATTCTCCCCTTATCCCCAGCGTGCGTGAACAATTGAAACATCTCCCCTCTACTACCAAGTTTTAGCTGTCCAGTTCTGCAATTCTCACTACCAGTAAATGCTGGAAGGGTAAGAAACATGCAACTGCTAGGAATCAATGCATGCATTTTTTGAATGCTTACGGTTTAAGCCTGATCATTGATGTATGATGAAATCTATTTGTTAAACTACCTGATGGGAGCACCAAATGAGTATATTGAGAAACAACGAAACCCTTTATACCCTTGTGGGGAAAAATAAAATTAAACTTGATACAAAAGATGATCCAGATATAAAATTGCAAGGACCCCAATGGACAAGGTCACATGGCACTTTAAGAATATATTGGCAAATAATCTAATTCCTAAATAGATGAAAACCTAAAAAAGAATTGCTGATATGCTTCTTGCTCTCCCCGTTAAATAGATCCGGTAATGAAGCAACCAAGCGACTTCAAAGTCATCTAGATGCTGAAAATCAGAGTTGAAGTAGCTAATGATTAGCTTAACAGCGAAATTCTTATACACGTCAAGTTATTGAAATATACTGTGTTTTCAAGAGGTAGAAGAAAAAGTCGGGAGGATTAGAATGGCTACGAGCACACCCGATCTCGTTGCCCCTCCCTCTCTTCTAAAGCAACAATTAACGAGTTTGAATCTCTCTCAGCTAGACATCTTTTGTATGGTACAAATCCCCTTGGAGTCATGTTGGGGACAGTTACTGTTTCATGATGAGGCGATTGACTACGGGAATCACCAGCATCTGAGCTCTTTTCTCCATTTATAGTTTCGCTTACCGATTCAGCAGTGAGATCAGTACAAGAACTTTCCTTCTCTGTCATTCTTTCCTTTAAAGATGGACGAAGGGGTTTTGGGTTTAGAATTTGTTAGAAAACTGGAACACCTTGCTACAAATTCCATTCAGGTGTGCATTCAACAAAGCAGGGGTTCTCTTTTGGGTGTTCCATGCATTCGGCTTTACCGATATCAAGTACTGCATTCCAATCACCGCTATAAAGGCCCAGTGATAATTTTGTATCTAGTTGGTTGGATGGCCACGCAATGTCGAGTTTCTCATTCTCAAAAATAACCATTTCTTCAAACTTAAATGCAATTGACTTAATATTCCCTTCATCTACATTCAATGACTTCTGTCTATCTACAATGAAAACGGTTCTTCCAAAAAGCTTAATGCTCGAGGGGTGGGCACTTTGGCAGTAGCTTCTTATGAAGATTGTGTTGCCACAGAACTCAACTCCATTTTCTGGAATGACAAAAAGGATATGAATATCAGTTAAATCCTAACCACAATTTGGATGGAATATGCTAATCCTTCTTATGGGAAAAGCAAAATCAGCTAACATCAAAAAAAGATTCACCATACCTTGGACAAACAATCTTGATTCAGACCAGTTGGTAAAGAAGTGGCAGCTGGAGATCCTTTCTCTTCTTCAGACAAATTTGATGTCATGCAGTCATTTTCCTTGTCAACAGGTGATAAGCTGGCATAGTGAATATCCGTAAGAATTTTGTGAAACGCATCTGTTAGTCTGCTCTGAACATGCTGACCCAAATGATACAGAACCGAGTGCACTTAGCACCGAGGTTGGAGATTGAATACCCTTCTCTGAAATCACCAGATTCGGGGATGGGGATCTTTCAGTTTCATTTGATACTGGGCGCCCTTTGTAAGAGTCAATTGATTTATGAGGATATGGATTGGTGTCACAGAACTTTCAGTACACCCATTGGATTCCCGCGCCACCTTTTACCAAATAGAGATTGCCAAGCATGAGAAATGCGAACTTTTAAGTCTTTCCCATTTTAGGGCAAATAGACCGAGAGACAAAACAATACTATTTTTCATGATTGATTAGACATTCTGATCGTGGCTTCGTACTAAAAGCTTTCTTTATTGTTAGCATTCTCTTATATGCTTTCAGCCTTTCTTCTTTCAAAAAATTCAAGCTTTTTGTCATGTTGGTGCTATCCCTAGTGTGCAACTCCTTTCTTATAGTCAGCCCCGCTTCTACTAGTATCATTGCTTTTATTATGTAAGTTAAGCTGAAAGAAGTTTGTCCAGTGGTGTGTGGAGTAGTTTGATACGACTAGAACACAAGATAACTCTTCTGCCCACCTACCCTTTAAGTTTCCATTTCAACCTAATAGGTTTTCATTCCAACCTTCAAGTCTCTATTCTGACCTAACAGATTTTCATTCCCACCTAGCAGGTCTTCATTTCAACCTTCATGTTTTCATTCTGACCTAACTAACAAGTCTTTATTTTAACCTTCAAGTCTCCATTCTGACCTAACATGTTTTCATTCTCACTTAACAGGTCTTCATTTCAACCTTTATGTCTCAATTCTGACCTAATAAGTTTTCATTATCACTTAACAGATCTTCATTTCAACCTTTTGGTTTTCATTCTGATCAAGTATCCATTCCAAACTTCAAGTCTCCAATCCGACCTAACAAGTCTTCAATTCAACCTTAAGTCTTTATTTCAAACTTCAGATCTTCATGCTGATCAACTAACCTCTGCTAAGAAGTTCACCAATAGAATTTGGTAACAAAACCAAATCTCAATCAAAGAGTTAGGTATAGAGCATTTGCAACAAAAACACAAAAATATAGTACATAAATTTCCTTTCTTAAACTTCTAAACTTGTATATTTCCAAATCTCCCTTATTCAAACACTAATTTTTTATATTGTCATTTAAAATTAGAAGATTTGAGTTTTTGAAATATTCTTAGGATTTAACATTATACAGCGTGCTTCATATAAAAGAGAGGCATAGAAAATTTCATACATGCATCATATCAAGGCTAAACAGATGGATACAATAATTAGTTTCCATAATACCAAATCAATAAAAGGCTACAGAAGATAATCCAAGCGATGGAACTTTTTTCTTAAAAAACTATTAATGAAATTCAGTTGATATCCAAACACAAGCTATGATTCTACAGCTCATGAACCTTAATCAGGCATTAACTACAATCCATTCGTTTCCTTATATCTAGGAATCAGAAGCCGCGTGTCATGGCGCTCTCTCCTTTTTTATTTTTATCTTCCTCCTCTATTTTATAGTTCTCGCACCTTTCTATTCTTTCTCCCTTCTTCTCTGCAACTATCTTCTCCGTCTTCTGATTTTTGCTCATAAAATCTCCTCTAGTCCTCTGCTTCTTCTTTGATTGTCTTGGAATTGAGAATCTTCCAGGAAGATTGATATTTTCCTGGGAATCCAAAGGTTTGAATCTGTTTTCTGAAGCTGAATCCGAGGTATTAAACCCTCATTTTTCTCACTGCATCTCGTAGTCTGGTCTAGTTTGTTTCTAGTTTTCCTGGAAAATCAGATGTCTTCACGATTGATTTGGTTCTCGCAATGAAAATTGGAGTACTTTTCAATGTTAGTCGTTCACACTTTCTTGTAGAAACAGAGAAATTGAAGAGATTTTGCTATCTGTAAAGCTTAGGGAGTTTTCTCCGGCAGGATTGACTCTGATTTTGCTCCAATGGCGATGCAGGTATACAAGGAACAGTTCAAACTGAGACTTCCTTTAATTACCTTTTCAAGTTCTGTACTTTAATTACCATTAGCAAGCATGAATGGAGATCAGACATGGTAGGCCCTCCTATAGGCCGATTTCTGACTAAGGAATTAATGAGATTATACTGTGCACATGATCTTATCCCTGAGGTAAATTCTAAGAATTTCAAAGATAAACTCCTCAATGTGAGAGGCTTTCATGCATCTGCAGCTCGACAATTTCCGGAAATTGATGTTCCAAAGCTTAAAGAAATTTATAAAATCAGAATTATCCTAAATGAAAACAAGCATGAGGAGGATATTGAATGCATTTCTGTGGAAGACCTGTTAAACAAAATGACAGTATGGCTTCAAAAACAGCCATAATGGGACTATTACAAAACCTACGGATATACCTTAGGATATTTTATCACACCCATTCAATATTCTCCTCCTACTTGTTTCCATTTAGGATAATTCTAATTTTATAAACTTCTTTAGGCTTTGTAACATCAATTTCCAGAAGTTGTCAAGCAGATACAGGAATGTCTCTCACGTTGAAGAGTTCATTTTTTAAATTCTTAGAATTTACCTCATATGCACAGTATAATCTCATTAATTCCTTCGCAGAAATCGGCCTATGGGAGGGCCTGCCATGTCTGATCTCCATTCATGCTTGCTAATGGATAAAGTTCTTGTAAATTTTTCCAAAATGTTATATTGTCCCAATATCAGTGCATTCCTTCATCATTTTTAAGGGTCGACCACCAATCCTCTTCCATATTTATTATGCCCCATACCTCCCATTTACAAACAGTTTAATTTCTTTTGTTACTTTTGCTAAATCTGTCAAGCACTCACCCCACTGGCTTCCTCTACCACTATTGTCATCGGCATTCCGAGAGCTATAGTTCAACCTCTCAAAATCTTAGAATCACGCCTCTCTTCATCTTCAAAATTACTTCCCTCTCCTAAACAGATGAAATAATCCTAGAAGCAAGATAAACAATTTATCATTTCTGTCATAGTTCAGTCTTAAAATTATAGTTTACGGACAAATATTATTGTATTATGAGAAATAAGATTTACCTCATCAAGATCCTGATCAAGTGAAATTTGCAGGAATTGGGATATCTCAACAAGCTGAGAAGCCTGAGATAAGAATCCATGACAAGAAAATGCATGCAGTCCACCGTGTACAGTGTTCGATCTCCTTTAGATTGTATTTCATAACAAACAATATAAGTAACAAAACAACACAAGTTACAGGTGATGAAAAAAAATAAGGAAAGAAACTTAAATCCTCGTTTTTTTTTCAGTAAAGTTAACAGCATGAAAACATCCAAATCAAAAGACTCTCATATGAAAGTAAATTTACTTTAATTCATGAGTTAACAACATCTTAACATAAGAACTTAGGAAACAAAAAGCCATTGAAATATGAAATACAACTAAGGCAGACTTTTAGGGGAAAAGAAAATCTGTCAGAAAATTCCTAAGGATACATTCTCTTCTACAATTTTTTTAGAGTTCGCTCGTTGACTTAGCTCGAGATTGGAACAGAAGCACTCATTTCACTAATTTGCTCTTAAGATTCAAAAACAAAAATTAACTAAATCAGATGAAGAGTAACATGCAGGAGCAATTGGTTTAAATAAAGTTTTAACTATAATATCAAATCAAAGCAAACTCTATTCTGTAATTAGTACAGTGAAACGCATAGAAATGTGGAATCACATTTACTTGTTAAGATCAATCCTACGTCTACTTAGCTCAAGATTCAAACAGAAGCACTCGTTTCTATGCGTTTCTCTGTGCTAATTACAGAATATAGTTTGCTTTGATTTAATGTTATAGTTAAAACTTTATTTAAACCAGTTGCTCCTGCATGTGACTCTTCATCTGATTCGATTAATGTTTGTTTTTAAATCTTAAGAGCAAACTATGAAACAAGTGTTTCTGTTCCAATATCGAGCTAAGTCAACTAGAGAACTCTAAAAAAATTATAGAAGAGAATGTACCTTAGGAATTTTCTTTGATAGAGATTTTCTTTTCCCCTAAAATTCTATCTCAGTTGTATTTCATATTTCAATAGCTTTTTGTTTCCTTAGTTCTTAAGTTTAGATGCTGTTAACTCATGAATTAAAGTAAATTTACCTTCAAACGAAGTCTTTTGATTTAAATGTTTTCTTGCTGTTAACTTCACTGAAAAGAAAATGAGGATTTAAGTTTCTTTCTTTATTTTTTTTTCATCGCCTGTAACTTGTGTCGTTTTGTTATTTATACCGTTTGTTATGGAATACAATCTAAAGGAGATCAAACACTAGATACAGTGGACTGCATGCATTTTCTTGTCATAGATTTTTATCTCAGGCTTCTCAATGTGCTGAGACATCTCAATTCTTGCAAAATTCACTTGATCAGATGTTGATGAGGTAAATCTTCTTTATCATAACACGATAATATTTGTCCATAGACTATAGTTTAAGATTGTACTGTGACATAAATGATAAGTTACTCATCCTACTTCTAGGATTATTTCATCTGTTTAGGAGAGGGAAGTGATTTTGAAGATGAAGAGAGGTGTGATTCTAGTGAGGATAATGTGCAAGATTTTGAGAAGTTGAACTTAGCTCTCGAAATGCCAGTGGTGGCAGAAGAAGTCAGTGGAGTGGGTGCTTGGCAGATTTAGCTGAAGTAATGAGATTAGAGTTATAAGATTATATTGTGCACATGATCTTATCCCTGAAGTTTATTTTAAGAATTTCAAATATGAACTTCTCAATGAGAGAGGCATTCCACTAGCCGTAGTAAGATAATTTTTAGAAATTGACATTCTCGAGCCTAAGGATATTTATAACATTAGGGTTATGTTAAATAATAACAAGCAGGAGGATATGAATGCATTTTTATAGTAGACTTGGAAAACAAAATTACAGTGGTTGCAAAAACAGCCATACTGGGACTATTACAAGACGTATGGATATAACTTAGAGTATTTTGTCTGAGAAATTAAGGTATATCCATACCCTTATGCTATGGCTAATGACATATATCTCTAATTTTTGAAGTACATATATCATTAGCCATAGCATAAGAGTATGAATATAGCTCAATTTTTGAGACAAAATACTCTAAGGTATATTCATAAGTCTTGTAATAGTCTCAGTATGACTGTGTTTGCAGCCACACTATAATTTTGTTTTCCAAGTCTTCCATAAAAACGCATTCAATATCCTCCTCTTTGTTACCATTTAACATAACCTAAACATTCTTAGGCTCGGGAACGTCAATTTTTAAAAATTGTCTTGCTGCGGCTAATGGAATGCCTCTCACATTGAGGAGTTCATTTTTGAAATTTTTAAAATTTGCATCAGGGATAAGACTGTGTGCATCTCTTCGCAGAAAGCAGCCCATGGGAGGGCCTGCCATGTCTGATTTCCATTCATGTTTGCTAATGGATAAAGTTCTTCTAAATCTTTCTAAAATGTTATGTTATACCCATGAAGTCTCGACGTATCCTAGTACCAGTGCATTCCTACATCATTTTTAAGCGTCAACTACTCATTTTCTAAAACCATTTTGGTAACAATTACAGCTCTAACTGTAACACTTCGTTTGAAGGCTTGAGCCTGATAACATGCAGCCCCACCAATACTGCCATCCATGACTAATATAACAAGATATGCTTTCTGAACAAAGCAATGAAAAATATATGAGAAACTACCTGAAGCTGAAGTACAGATAAGAATGCTTATAGCATGACTACAAAGAAAAATAAATAAATAAATAATACCGAAAGAAGAAAAGACATGAAACAAATAAAACATTTTAAGGACATTGGAATCTAATGAATGAAATATCATATTTGGGACCCATCTGAATATGTTCTGAAGCTTGTCTAATCATGACAAGTTCATGTATAAATTAACTGATTTTCTCCTCTTTAGCATTTGTCATTTTCTCATCTATAAAGAAAAAGCACTAGGTTCTAAATCCACTTAATGTATGAATACAAACGAGCACCTTCCAAAGAAAGGGATCTCGGCTTTTTCTGCATTTTGCTTCAATTGATCCAAAGCACCTGCTCTGAATGTATTTGCACATACCAGGGCAGGCTTTCTTATAATAATATGCATACTTTGTACAAGTTGTGGTTTTCCAGATCCTGAATTCATTTCAGAAGCAAGTAAGCAAATAGCCAACAGACCTTGTAAACTGACAACACTTGGAGTGAAGGATGGCTTCCTAGGATCCAACGTTTTGCAGAGTTCTTTGAAGACGGCCTACCTAAAATCAAAGAAAGTTCACTAATGAAAAATATAATAATAGTCATTTGCTCATTCAAGATAGATAATACGAAGAGAATAACAAGATTGCACATTGTTTTACATTAAAAACAAAATTTATTCAACAATAACATTCAAACAATATTAAATATTCAAATCCTATTGCTTCCTTTGGCATTTTATTTTCTAGAAGAATAACTTGCCCAACAAGAAAGTAAATAAAAGATATGGTCATCCTAGAAATTGGACAGAAATTTTCCGTTTTGCAAAAGAACAAGAAATAAGCTTACTTGTTCGATGGCAATGCGTTTGTCGTGACCAACAGGGCGATGGACCACAGCTTCCTTGATTCACCATGTTGCTCGGGAGCTGATAATCAACATCAGCAATAATAAGTTATCTTTGATACATTTGTCAAGGACGCCTTCATCGACTATGGTGGAATTCCTCATCTTCTGGAGAGCACGAAATCTTGCATTCCGTTGAATCAGTATTAGAAAAATAATAAACAAATCAAGAAAATAAATTGCCCTTATATTAGTAAAATCATTTTAAAAAAATCAGTTACATTTCAACTTGATTGATAGTCTTGTCATTTTTTAAATAATAGTTAAGATTGTTTAAATGGGTCTTGAAAAAAATGATTGGACAAGTTGAAAGAGATTTGACCCAACTTAATCATAAAAAACAAAATTAATAATTTATTTGTAAAGTTAAACCAAAGCACTTGTCTCCCTTATTTTATGATTTTATCAATTGAAAATTCATTGTATTTTAGCTTATTTTTGAGTTATTAGTTAACTTAACATTCATTATTTGATGCATATTATTTAACGATGTAGAAATTTTTTTTATATTTTTTTTTATGTTTTTGTGTATTATATTTTAAAACTAAATTGAAAATGATAAGTTGAGATAATAATATTTCATAGTGATAATAGCTTACCTAAATAGGATTTAGCACTCAAATTTAATTTTTTTTAGCACAACTTTTTTTTTTTTAAAAAAAAAATCTTTTATGTCTAACCCGATCAACCTAATCTAACCCAACCGGACATTCTTCCGCAGGGTCCAAAAATACGCCCGACCCAACCCGATGACATCCCAATAATAGTAACTATCAAGAATGGGTCGTTTCACTTAAAATTACTTGATCTATTCCTTTTTAACTTACTTTGAACGTTTTGACAAAAAATTAAAAAAATAAAATATTTTGAAAAATCATATAATATTAAATTATTTTAATAATAAATATTCCTATTATTTTCTTTTAAGTATTCAAGAATCATTAGTTATGTATTAAGACTAAAATTAAAAACATTTAATTATTAATTAGTATTGTAAAACCACATTCAAATTGATTTTTTTTTTCTTGCCAACAGATAATCAAAAGGGAATGGAGTAACAAACAAGGAGCTAGATGAAAATTTTCAAAGAAAATATTTTCTCACCGTTTATGCATCAATCAAATAAAAATATATCCTTCCTTTTTCATATATATATATATATATCCTTATCCTTCCTTTTGTATATAGTGAACCAATTATTAAGAAAATTAGCATAAAACCCTGCCCTGATGCACGGGCACGCTGCGGGACGGTGAAACTTGATTTATAAGCACTTAATTTTTTATAATTAATTATGTTTACGCAAATTAACTATAGTAAAATAATTAGTAAGTCCTGTAAGTTGCAAAAATAAAATTTGGTTCCAATTCTAACAAACTAATTTGCATATGTTTATGATAAGAAATATTTGTTAATTTAGATTGAAATCAATTTCTTTTATTTTAATATCACATTTATTTTCCATCTAGTAAAATGTTAAGGTATATGACAAAAGAAAAAAAAATTCAAGTTTAACTCTATATTTATACCCAAAAATAAATGGTTATCTAAAAGTTAACTTCATTAAAAAGTTAATTTATCTTAGTTTTACTATATACACATTTATACTTTTTTACTTATTTAAACTTTTTATCATAAAAAATTGAAAAAATTTTCATCAATACTTGCATGGATATATTATGACATGTGAAAATATAATAAAAGCAATTTTTATAAAAGCAAAAAAATTAATGAATAAAGAAGTTGATATTTTAAGTATTTAAAAGTGACTTTAAAAGTCTAACAAAAAAAAGACTTTTAATCGATTATTAATTAATATACTCTCATATGAGAAGATGTGGTCTCCTCGTAGCCGCTAAATTTCTGCCACAGGAACCGTTTTTGAACCCACGTAGCATTTAGTGGGTCCCGCTGTTCCGACATCCCGACAATATGGATAAACAGAACAGAAATCCGTAAATTCCTTTCTCTGTCAGCGCTTTTTTACTTGGCGAGGAGAGCTCTCAACGCGCCAACTCAAGACCTGCCACGTAAGCAACGTGGGACAACCTCTCCATGCATGCAATAACAAACTCTAAATATTATTCAATATTCAATTTATTATTTAAATATAATAATAACTTTTTTTTTATATAAAAAATGTCGAGACAAATTTCTCAGAAAACTCTAAATATTATTTTTCTCACCGTTCAAATATTTTAATTGCACTAATCTATCAAATTTTATCTAAAAATTTCCCAAAACATATTTTAAGAAATTAACTTCTAGCGTTCCTTTTGGCAAGTTATTTTAAGAATAAAATAATAACTAAAGGAAAATTTATTTATTTATTATTTTATAACACAATGTATGATGTTTGGTCGATTAAAATTAGAATTTGTAAGTATATTAGTGTAGCTCAAAAGTCAAAACACTTGGCAATTGTAAATAACTAAATATTGCATAAAAACGCGTGTAAATATTGTTGCTCACTAAAAAAGGGTGCGAAAATAACTGCGAATTTTTTTAAATGTAAATTTGTAAAAGTATAAATATTAGAAAGGAGGGGCCGGAAATTCCTGGCATTGAGTTCGAACTTCTGGAGGAAGGGAGGGAGAGAGAGAGGACCTTCTCCGTTTGGCCTAAAACCTTTCTTTCTCTCTGTCTCTCTCTTTTGTCCTCCTTCTAGATTCTCTCTCTCTAGACTTTGTCTCCTTCTGCGATCTGCAACTTCCTTTCTTCCGCATTGCTCGATTTTTGTCTGTTCTAAAAATGAACCATAGTCCTGGTGTTTGGTACGCCTTCTTTTCTATATTCTGGGCAATTTTATTTTGTTTGCATTTCTTCTTCTTCTTCTTATTATTATTATGTTTTTATATTCTCAACGTTCTGAGAAGGAATCTACGCCTGCATTAATGATTATTTTGCTGGATTTCTTTTTGTATATATATTTTATTGCGTTTGTTTTTTCTTCCCACTCTCACTTATTCTGTTTTTCTCAGCTGTTTTGATCCTTTGAGATGAAGGCATTTGGGGATTTGAGACATTAGCTCGTCAATGTTATTTTTCTTAGAATTTTCAGGGATGGAAAGACATTGCTATTCTTTACGATCTTATTTATTACAATAATTTCCGACTTGTAGTCAGATTTTCTTAAGCTCTCTTATTTTACAGTCTTTCCTTTCTTAATCGCGTTAATGGTTTATTTGACATCTTCGGCAGATTTTGTATGCACCAATAGAATGTTTCTCTGCTGAATTTAATCGTTTCCATGTAGGTTTTGAAGGAGGAAATTGGGAACAAGGGCCAAGTTTGAATGTTCCCTGTAGGTGAGATTTGGGTTTGTAGGTGGGTATGTGTTTAATATAACAATCTTGAGCTCAAATCCAGCTAAATGGCAAAGGGCAGCAGGATAAGGGCAAGGATCCGGAGGAGCCATCTTTACACATTCGCTTGTCTTCGGGCAAGAACCAGTAAGCAGGGAGGGCCACATTCGCTGTCAGGTCCTGGGTTTTCACGAATTGTGTATTGCAACCAGTCTCAACTCCATGAAAAGAAGCCTCTATTTTACAGAAAAAATGATATATCAACTACGAAATACAATTTTATTACATTTTTCCCTACGGCTCTCTTTGAGCAATTTCGAAGAGTTGCTAATATATATTTCCTTTTAGCTGCGTGCCTATCAACCACATCATTCTCACCTTTCAGTCCCGTGAGCATGATTGCTCCTTTGGCATTTGTCGTGGGGCTTAGTATGGCAAAGGAAGCATTGGAAGATTGGAATAGGTTCCTTCAGGATGTCAAAGTCAATCACCGGAAAGCCGGTGTCCATCAAGGCAATGGTGCTTTTGGTTTCAAGGCATGGCAGAACATTACAGTTGGGGATGTGGTAAAAGTATCGAAGGATGAATTTTTTCCTGCTGATTTGCTTCTCTTGTCATCAAGTTATGAGGATGGTATATGCTATGTAGAAACTATGAATTTAGATGGTGAGACAAACTTGAAGGTTAAAAGGTCTTTGGAGGTTACCTTGCCACTAGATAATGATGAAGCTTTTAAAGATTTCAGAGCAACAATACAATGTGAGGACCCGAATCCCAGTCTTTATACATTCATTGGAAATTTTGATTATGAGCATCAGGTTCATCCTCTTGATCCTAGTCAAATTCTCCTCCGAGATTCCAAGCTCAGAAATACTGACTACATCTATGGGGTGGTCATTTTCACTGGTCATGATAGCAAAGTCATGCAGAACTCTACGAAGTCTCCTTCCAAAAGGAGCACAGTAGAAAAAAAGATGGATTATATCATTTACGTTCTTTTCACCGTCCTTGTTTTGATATCCTTGATCAGTTCAATTGGGTTTGCGGTAAAAATTAAGTTCCAAACTCCAGATTGGTGGTACTTACGACCTGATAATACAGGATTCCAGTATGATCCCAGAAATCCTCTCTTGGCTGGGATTGCTCATTTGGTTACTGCACTCATTCTTTATGGATATTTGATACCCATCTCCCTGTATGTTTCAATTGAGGTTGTGAAAGTTTTACAAGCAACCTTCATCAATAAAGATTTAGAAATGTATCATGAAGAAACTGGAACTCCACCTGACGCACGGACATCGAATTTGAATGAGGAGTTGGGCCAGGTAGATACTATTCTCTCTGATAAGACTGGAACATTGACTTGCAACCAGATGGATTTTTTAAAATGCTCCATTGCTGGTACTGCATACGGCACATGTTCCAGTGAAGTTGAACTTGCTGCAGCAAAACAGATGGCTTCTGATCTTGAGGAGCAGGACACAGATCTTTCTAGTTTCTCTATGTCTAAGAATAAGGGTAAGGCACACGAAAATGTCAGGAGAACTAAAGAAATTGAACTGGAGACCGTTATTACTTCCAAGGGTGACGAGGATCAGAAGACTGCCATAAAAGGTTTCAGTTTTGAGGATGACCGCCTCATGAATGGTAACTGGTTGAAAGAGCCCAATGCTGATGTCCTTTTGTTGTTTTTCCGGATTTTAGCCGTTTGCCATACTGCCATTCCTGAGTTCAATGAGGAGGCTGGAAATTATACATATGAAGCTGAGTCACCAGATGAAGGGTCTTTTCTTGTAGCAGCGAGAGAATTTGGTTTTGAGTTCTGCAAAAGAACACAGTCGACTGTTGTCATTTCTGAGAGGTTTTCACAATCTGGACAACCAGTTGAAAGGTAAGTGGAAATTTAAGAACTCTTTTATGCTTCTGATTTTCAATTCTCTTAATTATTATGTAACCATCCCTTTTTTTGGGGGGTACACTATGCAGGGAGTACAAAATCCTGAATCTTTTGGATTTCACTAGCAAAAGAAAGCGGATGTCAGTGATTGTGCGTGACGAGGAGGGCAACATTCTTCTTATGTGCAAAGGGGCTGACAGGTTAGCTTATGGAATCTGTGAATCCTGTATTAATGGCTGAATGAATTATATAATGGCTTTTTGAGACCTTTGACCTTTACATTAGTATAAAAGAAATTCAAACTCTCTTTAAGCTCCGTAGAATTTACTTACAACTAGTTTACCTTTCTCACATCAACTCCCTGGTCCGAGGGAAGAAGCATACAAAGACCTAACATGCTAGCACAGATATTTTCAATATCTCAGCAAATTTTGGTATTCAATTTTTTTTTTTTTCTTTTTTTCCTGTTTGGTTATGTAGTATTATATTTGATCGACTGTCAAAGAATGGAAAAAAGTATTTGGAGGCTACTACCAGACATTTGAACGAATATGGAGAAAATGGTTTACGTACCTTAGCTCTGTCTTATAGAAAGCTTGATGAGCAAGAGTACTCTGCTTGGAACGATGAGTTTCAGAAAGCCAAAACAGCTGTTGGGCCTGACAGAGAAACGATGCTTGAGCGGGTGTCAGATATGATGGAAAGAGAGTTGATTCTTGTTGGGGCTACTGCTGTGGAAGACAAACTGCAAAATGGGGTAGGTTTTCTCGTTTCCTTACAATCAAATATTTGCTGCTGTTTCGCTCTACTTCAACCAATTCTTTTTTCTTTGTCTTTTTAGGTGCCCCAGTGCATTGATAAACTTGCACAAGCTGGTCTCAAAATCTGGGTTTTGACAGGAGATAAGATGGAAACTGCAATCAATATTGGGTCTGTGTGCCACAAATTATTTAACCACATATCACCTTTTTGTTTCTATTAATAATTAAATTGAATTCATGAGTGCCTCTGTGAACTAGTATGATAAATTGTCTATTTCTGTGGTGCAGGTTTGCTTGTAGTTTGCTTCGACAGGGCATGAAGCAGATCTGTATAAGTGCTAATTCAGACCCGGTCACCAATGATGACAAGGAGGTACACATTTCATTAAGAATAAAGGAATTTATTTTCTGGATCTGGGTTACATCTGATGTTAGACCTAATATTTGTTGTAACCCTTCAGGTCATCAAGGGGG
Organism: Bauhinia variegata; assembly: GCA_022379115.2. Lineage (NCBI taxonomy): Eukaryota > Viridiplantae > Streptophyta > Magnoliopsida > Fabales > Fabaceae > Bauhinia > Bauhinia variegata. The sequence goes on from CM039433.1 coordinate 13,973,012, forward strand.
ACATTTTGAACCAAATCACAAATGCATCACACATGATAAAGCTGGAGAATGATCCACATGCTGCGTTTGCCTTAATTATTGATGGGAAAACTCTGACATATGCTTTAGAAGATGATATGAAGCATCAATTTTTGGGATTGGCTGTGGAGTGTGCTTCTGTCATATGCTGTCGCGTGTCTCCCAAGCAAAAGGCATTGGTGGGTTCCTATTCTCCTTTTCCATTTGAACTTTTTGAACTCTTCGTATAATATTTTGTATGATGTATTTCAATAATTGATCACTATTTCTTGTGTAAGAATATAAGGCTTTCGACTGTTTTAATCATGTTCTAATTCCTTCATCCTTGGGCATCAGGTAACCAGATTAGTGAAAGAAGGAACTCGGAAGACCACTTTAGCAATAGGTGATGGTGCAAATGATGTTGGGATGATTCAAGAAGCTGATATTGGTGTCGGTATCAGCGGGGTTGAAGGTATGCAGGTTAGTGAATCAAATGACTAGCTCTTTCAGCACAATCAGTCTAACAAAATTATCGCTGCATTTGTATTATAAAACCTGACCTATACTCTTTCAGTAACATTCCAAATGTTATTTATGGCTTTCGTGATTTTCAAAGTCAGACTATGATAGAGATAGGGAATCTGTTGTGAACATTTGCATGTTTGGGCTACGTGTCTCAAGTTGGACAGTGGAGCAGACTCCTTATCTAACACTAGTAATCTTGTATTCTGTCAAGCCTTTCATTGCATTTTAATATTATTTAGGAAAGAGAAGTTTTCCTTCTACGCAGGAGGGCTGTTTGAAGGAAATATTTTAGCTTCCTGGTATTTTCTTAATTTCTTTTGGTGATAACAGTCGGGATATGACAAAGAAGACTCGGTCTGAATTTGTTATTCTGATGAGGTTGAAAAGCTACAGTTTTGGATGTTATTGGAAATAGCATTGTCCAACAACCTAATAACCTATTTGTTGTTCTTCCCTCATAAACACCATAAATTCATGCTTGCTGACGCTATAAATCTTTGATGGAGTATTTTCTGATAAATAGCAATGTCTATTTGACAGTGTTCATTCTCACTTCCAGTTTTTGCCATGAAGATGAGCTGGAAAGCTATTGCCAACTTATGAAATTTTAAATTTGTGAATTCTGCGTAAATCAGCTAGCTTGTTCTCTAAATCCATTTTCAAGTTTTTATTACAAATCTTATATTGATTGGGAATATGGTATAGTTACAATCTGCAACGCTCTCATGAATACTCTAATAATTATTTTCAACCCTTGCAAGTTGAGAAAATGCACATAAAGTTTTTCTATTAAGCATGTAATATTTTTTGGAACTTGTTCGCACTTTAGGATGATGTTTTATGTCTTTTTCCTCAATCAATGGTGGTTTTTTTTTTTTTTCATGGAATTCTAAACTTGAGACCTTTTTAGGCGGTGATGGCTAGTGACTTTGCTATTGCCCAATTTCGCTTTTTGGAGCGGCTTCTGGTAGTCCATGGTCACTGGTGTTACAAGAGAATTGCCCAAATGGTATAGTTTATTATTATTAGTCTTCTTTTTTATTTTTGATTGTCACGCATTGGATATGTCTTCAACTTTTATGTATCGTGCATTCTGCACATTAATAGAAGAAATATAAAAATTGATTTTTAATTTTTATGTGTTTCTATCATGAATTGATTCCTAATTTTCCCTTTTTTAACTGATCTGTAATGCATGCAGATATGCTATTTCTTCTACAAGAACATTGCATTTGGCCTGACCATCTTCTATTTTGAGGCTTTTACGGCCTTCTCTGGACAATCAGTTTATGATGACTGGTACATGATATTGTTCAATGTTGTTCTTACCTCATTGCCCGTCATTTCACTTGGCGTTTTCGAACAAGATGTTTCTTCCGATGTTTGCCTACAGGTTTGTCCTCTTAAAAGGCCTTAATTGCATCTCACCCATATTTGAGAAAGCCAACAAATTGACATGCTCTTACTCTGCAGTTTCCTGCACTGTATCAGCAAGGAACCAAAAATTTGTTCTTTGACTGGTACAGAATATTAGGATGGATGGGCAACGGTCTCTATGCCTCTCTCGCTATCTTCTTCCTCAACATTATCATCTTCTATGACCAAGCATTCCGTGCTGATGGCCAGACTGCTGATATGGCTGTTGTTGGTACCACAATGTTCACTTGCATTGTTTGGGCCGTTAACTTCCAGATTGCATTGACCATGAGCCATTTTACATGGATCCAACACTTATTTGTGTGGGGCAGCATAGTTACTTGGTATATCTTTCTCTTTCTTTATGGCATGCTTTCTCCACGTTATTCCAAGACTGCCTTTCAAATACTAGTTGAAGCTCTTAGTCCTGCACCCATTTATTGGTCAACAACCCTTTTAGTGACAATCACTTGCATTGTTCCCTATCTTGCTTACATATCCTACCAAAGAAGTTTTTATCCCTTAGATCATCATATTATCCAAGAAATCAAGTACTACAAGAAGGACATTGAAGATCAAAACATGTGGACTAGGGAAAGTTCTAAAGCAAGACAGGAAACCAAGATTGGATTCACAGCAAGAGTGGAAGCAAAGATTAGGCAATTGAAAGGGAGACTGCACAAGAAGCAATCAACCTTGGGACTTTTGCACACATCCTCTTTTAACAGTTTTGGAAATTCTTAGGGTTTTACTTTTTTTTTCCCTGTCCTCCCCCCCATCCCAACACAAAAAAAGAAAAAAAAAAATAGATTCTTTTTTTTTTTATTATTATTATTCGTTTGAATTGGATTGCTGAAGTCCCATTCAATATGGAAAAGCCTGAGAGCTGTTGCATTGTATGTAATATATATATATTTTTTTGATGTAGTAGAGCGATAGAGCATCACAAATGGATACACTGTAACGATCATATAATATAAAATTATCTGTATTAATGAAGCTACAGATTTGTGCTACCTGCTCCACCCTCTCTCTCTCTCTCTCTCTATATATATATATAGATTAAGATTATTATATGCAAATGGAGTGTTGTCTATGCATTATCACTTGGAGAAAATATGCAACAAGTTGGGAACTGTCGCTGTAAGAACAAAGAAGTATAAAATGACAACGTATAGAGACAGGTAGATTCGTAAATGAATCGAAGTCAAATGATGTTTCTCAAAAGCGACAGTGATACAATCGAAGGAGCAAAAAGCTGAAAGTTCATTAAACTACGACTTGGAAGATGAGTGTAAATCACTTTCAATTTTCATTTATTCTTTTTATTTAACATATAGGAAATAATAATTAGAGAGGAAGATTACTTGTATTAGTTGCTAATTTGAAAGGTGGAAAGTGATTATTTTTTATCTCAATGCCTTTAGAAATTATGGGCTCCCAAGGATAAATTAGATAATAGATACCTATTCTCCAAAAAAGAAAGAAAGAAAGCATGTATAAGCAAAGCAACCTATGATTCAAAAAGCGTAGATGTCTCTTTTCTTGCACCCACGATTCAAAAAGCATAAAGGGTTTCTCAGGCGAACCCTTTTGGAATAATGTCTTTATGAATGCTACATTATTTTATGCCATTCACATACTTTAATATTGAACATAAAATTCAAGTATAAATATATATATATATATCCATCTGGTCAGAAATTTGATATCTTGACACTAGTCCTTTGAATGAATTCTGGGATTTTCATGTTTCCTAAGAAATGAAAGAAAGGCCGTAAAGGAGAAAAATAGAGAACTTCCTTTTCCACTTTCACCTTTTAATTTGGCCGTCGCTGAATTAAAACATCACATAATGCCAAAATCCAATCAAACTATAATTAATTGACATTGTAATAAGCAAGATCAGATCAGGGGTTGAGACAGAAGAGAAACAGAGTGACTCCCCTGAAAAACCCGGTTTGTTTTTTTGAGATTAAATTCAAAATTAACGATAAAATAACTTAAAAATCTTATCTTTAAACAAATAACCATACTTTAAGATTGAATCAGTAATTAAGACATTGAGCATTAAATTTCATAAATTTAATATATTGTTCCTCGGAAACCAAAGAGGACAGAACAAACTAAATGAACTTCCAAACACAAGGGGAGGTTTTCTTTCACTCCAGGAGATGGAGGATTTAATTGCATGAGATTTACAAAAGAAAATTGGTAGATCACAAAAGCCAGAAAAGCACAAGCTTTAATTACCACCATCCGTAGACCACTTGGGTGTATGTGTTTTTGATCCACCTGAAGCTCTTCCTCAGAGACCCTTTCATTTTTCCCTCCACAGCATAAACTTTATAGCCTGCAACTCTCTTCTTCCTCTGCAATTCTGGGTCACTAAAGCTCCAGCTTTTTGATGGTTTAGAAGTGCTTTTTCCCTTCTTGATCTTCACCTCTTTATCAGCAGCATAATTAGCACTATAACACCTCAGATCTTGCATGCTGGTTGGAGCTTCCCTTCTTCCACTGTAGCTCTCAATTTGCATCCTTTCATCTCTGCATGATTTGGATCTGAATTCCATGATGGAAAATAGAGAAAAAGAAAGAAAGAAAACAACTTTAGGGAAGTATTTAAGGCGAGGAAGCTGGAGGAAATTAAAGAATAATTGATGGGTTTGCTTTTCTTTTCTTTTCTTTTTTTTCTGTTTGTACGTTTAACGAGATTCTTTTTATTGCTTCTCTTTTCAAACTCTGCTGTATATATTGATATCTTTTCTGAGCTGGAAGAAGTTGAAGTTGAAGATGATGATTTCTCTTAAATGGCGCTTGTGGGGTAGTGACAGTCAGATTCAATCTTGCTTAAGACCGCAGAAATTGCATGAAGCATTTGGCTTTGACTAGCTTCTTAACACACGTGGAATAGTTTAAGTTGACTGTTTAATCCACGTGGCTGCAGAGGATTAATGTTATTTTCACAAAATTACGAATTAATGAACTTCAATAAAATATAGGGCAGTTTTGTGTTTTGGCTAATACTGTATAACTTAAGTGAATGGATTAAAACAATGAAGCGTGCCCCATTTTTGTTTTACTTTGTCACAAAGCCAATGTCTTTTTACAAGAAAGAAGAATGCTCTGATTTTGTTGTGCATTATGGTCCACATCTTGAATAGTTCCCCAATGACTCCACATATTTCAATGGTTGGCTTCGGCAGTCTAGAGGGACGAAGATTTTGACTTCCTTTCCCTCTCTATCTCTAAAAACCATAGATGGAGGCTAAGAAGTGAGAACTTAGAATTTGAAAACAAGAAATTCATGCACAAAATCATAGACTTGTGGGATTTTTTTTTGCTTCTAGATTATCAAGGATTTAGTCAAGAACTTGATTTCGGTGCCTAAATCAGAAATATTTTTCTTCTATTTTGTTTGTGGTTATAAAAACCATTTTGCTTGGAAAGGTTGCTTTCAAGCTTTATTCCAACTTCCAAATGGATTGAGACATTCGCTATTAGATTTATCATTATCATACTGTTTGGTAGCATCAAAGCAATTTTCTCTTCCAACTAGTTGCAAACGACCCCACATAAAGACATAGCAGATATGGGATTAGGCTTGTGTCTTTATCAAGCTTACTGAGTTACTTAGCGTTTTATTGTCAACATGGATAGCAACTGTTTACACAACAGTGTTTGAGTGAGAGTGACTAATAATAGGTACATTATAATCATTACTGCTATTATTCCAATTGAGTTTGTGACTGATTCTAATGTAATTTTATTTATTTATCAATTTATTGATTGATATTAATATTATTCTAATCCCATAACTTATTACTTATAGTTGAAGAAATCAGAAGTTAGGGAAGGAGGGTTGTCACGCAACATAAATTCTAACTTAAAAATTTATAAAATGCATTATAAATATAGTCAGATGCCTAAATGGGTAGAAAGAATAAGAAAAGAAAGGAAGAAAATAGTAATGTGATCAAAATTTTAGAAGCTCTGATGACTTGAAAAACTACAAAAATGAACCCATCAGAGCAGATCGGCAACATTTGATGGCAGCTCCTCTAAGATGACATTATAAAACTTCTGAATATCAGACAGCATTCTGGAATCATCAAGTGTCACGAAGTTTATAGCAACACCCTTTCTTCCAAATCGCCCACTTCGGCCTATACGATGAAGATAGTTTTCGGGTTGGGTTGGCAGATCATAGTTTATGACAAGAGAAACTTGCTGGACATCTATACCACGTGCCAAGAGATCAGTGGTAATAAGAACTCGAGAAGAGCCAGATCGGAATTCACGCATGATTATATCACGAGTGTTTTGATCCATGTCACCATGGGTGGCTGACACTGTATGGTCATTGCTTCGCATCTTGTCGGTGAGCCAGTCAACCTTGCGACGGGTGTTGACGAAGATGACACTCTGGGTGATAGCCAGTGTCTCGTAGAGGTCGCATAAAGTTTCCAGCTTCCACTCTTCCTTTTCAACATTGACATAGAACTGCTTGATACCCTCCAGGGTCAGTTCGTCACGCTTTACCAAGATTCTCACTGGCTTATTCATGAACTTCCTTGTAATCTCAAGCGCTTCTGGGGGCATTGTAGCAGAGAAGACTCCAACCTGAATTTTTGCTGGCAGTAGCTGGAAGATGTCATAGATCTGCAAAAACAATTAAATTAACAAAGCATTGGATGAAAGAACAAAGTTATCAACCATCTAATATATTACACATTAACAATTTTGGCCTAGTGTCCTATCTTCCCGAAAGAAAATTCAACAAACCTGGTCCTTGAAACCACGTGAAAGCATTTCATCAGCCTCATCCAAAACAAACATCCTTATGTGATCTGGGCGAAGTGACTGCCTCCTTAGCATGTCAAACACACGACCAGGAGTACCAACAACAACATGGACACCGGCTTGGAGGATGCGCTGATCCTCACGGACACTTGTCCCACCCACACAGGCATGAACCTTAACGCCAAGATAATCACCAAGGGCTCGCATGACTTTCTCAATTTGCTGTGCTAGCTCCCTAGTAGGTGCCAAAACCAAGGCCTGGCACTGAACCAATCCATAATCAAGCTGCTGCAGAATTCCAGAGCAGAATGTTGCTGTCTTACCAGTTCCAGATTGAGCCTGCTGAATCACATCAAGACCTTTGCAGAAAGGAACAATTCCCCGTTGCTGGATTGCTGAAGGCTTCTCAAAACCTTATAACAAGAATCAGAATTAGTGATACCCCTGATTGAAAATATATGTTCAAATCTTATCCTCATTTACTGGCAAATGCAATCACAACAAAGTAAATCTTTAAGGGTATTAAACTTGTTTTCTTTTGAATGAAGATGACAAGTTACAGCACCATTATTAAAATATTTCTAGCTTGAACTACGGAACAGGAAACTAGTTCTTTGCACATGAATGTGGTTCGCAGTTTCAGGGGGTGTAGCAACTACAGAACCTAGTAACTATGATCCTTGATTAGCTGATTGCCAGATAATAGGTGGAAAAAATAAATCTAACGGGGAAGTATACCAAAAGGGAAAAATTCAAATGTTTTAAATGAACTGAATACTAAAAATCTGTCTTAACAATGTTAGGGTGATAATTAATAGTGATCTAAATAAAACAATAATAACAGAAATCATTTTAGAAAATAAACAGAGGAATATTATGTAAATACCTACCATAAGCATAAATGCCTCTCAGAAGATTTTCCTGTAATCCCATGGCATCAAAACTTTCATAGACCTCATCATATGAGGTGAAGAATTCTTGTCCGTCAGTAGAAAGCCTGTGAAGTTAATTTGTGAACATCGAAATGAAAGAAAAGGCACAAGAATAATGGCTTCACACATTTTTTTAATTAAAAATAAAAAGAGTATGGAGCAAAAGAACTTACAATTCACTCATTTTAGAATCATATTGACGAGCATCAAACTGTGCTCCCTCTGGTGCCAAACCTGCCATAGCTGCAAAAAAAGAAAAGTCCTTTAAAATTAAACTAGCAATTTATTAGCAGCGCCTTAACAGAAATTAATAAAAACAAAATAAAAAGGTCAGAAGAATAGATTGGTCGTACACATTAGAAATTTCAAGGGGCAAGGAAAATAAATTAAACTAGTACATTTTCCAATCACTACTCTCACCCGCATAAAGTAAGCAAGTATCAATGAGAAAAATATCTTCTATGAGAAATATGTAACAGAAGAGCCAAACTTGCAATCCACCAAAGGAGTACAGGCATTAAACTTCTGTATGCTTTTATGTCTGGAGAAGATATTTGAAAAGGGTGATGGATATCTGCCATCTCAAGTAGATATTTACGTGACAGATACCGCTTCGCCCACTCCTCCAGTATTTATCATTACTCATCTAAGCAATAGCTACACAGCTCACGAGCAGACGAAACAGGTTAAAAAACAAACGTGCATGGTAGCATCTTAAGCTCACATTATTAATAACGCATTACGGCTAGCGAAGGAACAAGCAGAAATCAACCTAATTATTCCCCAAATCTTATCAAACATGCAGTATCCCGAAACAAGAAAAATCTAAAAATTACACCTTTCAGTTATATTTTCATCCCTAATAGACAGATCGCTAACATCAAGTCAAAATAGTAGGTGCGGTTAAAAGATGAGAAAATCACAAAGAATATAATCGGATCAACTGCACATTGCAAACTCAACCACTGATTCCCAATCAGATACGCAGATTCAGATAAAGCAATGGCTTCTGGGGCAGGAAACGGAAACAAACCGACGTTTCATGAAGCCAATCGCACAACGGTAAGCAAATTTAGGATAGAAAAAAAGCTACCTGGTAGAAATGCTGAATGCTTGCGAGTAAAGTTGTATGTTACAGAGTCAGAGAAGGAGAAAAGGAGGTTATTGAGAGCTGAGCGCTGTTTCGAGAGTAAAAAGAAAGGCAGGTTTCCCAAACTCCTCGGATCTGCGCCGTGGAGTTGAAGGGCGGCGAATGCAGGAGGGAGAGTTATATCAGAAGTGTAGGTTATGTAGTAACGTGACCGAAAGGGAAAAGGAAAAAGACAAAGAAATGTAGATTCCCACGTTTACCCCTTCAATTTCAATTTTTTTAATTTTTTTGATTGATAGTAATTTCAATTTGGAGTTGGTGGATAAAAGATACGTATTAGGCATTTTTATTAAAATATAACTATTCTCTAGATCAGTACTAAGTAAATTACCTAATGCACCTATGTATTCTTTTTCTTCAAATTCTACAACATATGAATAATAATATTACTAATTTTTTTGTGAGAATTACTAAAAGTTTATTACTAAGTATAAAATAAAGTATTTATCGTTTGCTTTATAAAAAAATATTTAGGTCCAAGTTTCATCAATTTTAAGAGTAAAATTTTTATACATTATTATCACATAAATATATTTTATAACAAAAAATTATTAACAACTTTTTTAATTAGTGATTCATTTCTCTTATAAAACCTCTTCACTTTATTAAAAGGTCCATGTCTTTTTTAAATTAACTGATGAAGACTCTTTTAATTTAACTAAAAATTGGTCCTACCTAATTCATATAAGATTATAATGTTAAATACTAAATATGACATTCAATTTCATATACCTAATTCATATAGGAATGTTAAATACTAAATAAGACATTCAATTTCATATACCTAATTCATATAGGTTTGTAATGTTAAATACTAAATAAGCCATTCAATTTCATATACTACTTTTGTTTTCAATTTTTTTTGAAGGAATTTCAAACTTTTTACTTTTTTAAAGCATTTTCAAATTTTTACTTAGTAATTTTCCAGTAATTTTTATTTGGGACAAGTTTTTACTTTTTATTTATTTTAAATAGAGATAGACTTCTCTCTTAATTAGCAGAAGTTCCATGCAATACGAAGTTTATTATTATTATTATTATTATTATTATTTCAGTTTAACATTAAGAAATTCCTTACGCCCAAACTCCTTTTCGACGAGACAACATTCCCTTCCCGCAGTTCTCACAGCTCATGCCCTTTTCATTTCTTTTTCCGATTCCTCCAAAGCTTTCCCTCGCCCCAAAGTCTTCAACCTCCTCGCTGTCTCTCTATGTATATATGCTGAGCTTAGATCTTCCCAAATCGAGCTAGGAAGCTCAGAGAACAAGCTGAAAATCGAGGTAGGCAAGAAATTTTTTCCCCTGAATTCTTATGCATTCTGTTTGTTTTAGCTTTAGCTTCTCAAGTTATATGCTTTTAGTTGCTTTGGATTTAGAGGGATGAGGATATTTTAGAAACTTTTATCCTAGTTACTGTAACGAAGCAAAATTGGGTCTTTTTAGCTGTCTTCTATTATTCTTATTTGCTTAGATCTTGGATAGATATCACTGTTGTGAGTTATCTAATTTTACCCCTTGCATGTTGCATCTATAATTATCAATAGAAGAAAATTGTTATAGTCTCTGCCGTTTTCCTCCTCAGCTTGCTCCTGTAGTCCCCTGCTGTTGACTGGGCTTGTCTGTTACTCTCTGTGTATTATGTAATTTTTTTTTTCTCTCTCTTCTAGTTTTCTAAGTTGTGATATTCGTTGAAGTTAATTTGGTTATTGAAAATATTCTTAGTGCCCGATAAGTTCCACTTAATATCATACCATTGGCAAAAGCTTGTGAAGTTTAGTGCTCATGTCTCTGTAACGAAGTTATTTTTTGTTATGTTACCTCAAAATGCTTTTTGATTGAAGTTTTTCCTCCCTAATAAGTAGAGGAAAAGTATGGATTACTGAATAAAGTTTTTCACGTTTTGGGTGTGTTAAAAAAGGAAGGATTGATGAGGAACTGGGGAGGGGACTACCGCTTCAACAGGTCATTTAGTAGGCATATTTGGGGCTAGTTTTTGTTGCAAGAGGATTTAGAATACGTAGCCATCAATTATCATGTAGGAAGTTTTCCATTTTGCATTAAGTTTGAGATTTTTTTTTATGAAATGAAAAGTAATCTTGTCTTTCAGACTAGCCTAAGTTTGGAACTTTCAAATGGTTGATAGCAATACATCTTCGGGGTCACCTGAAGAAACTCAAAACCCCATCCCAGATGGGAATTCACCTTCTGAAAGTGATCTTGCGCTGGAGAACCTAGCACAAAAAGTTCAGGAGTCTATCTCTCTTGAAAAGAGACATAAATTTTGGGAAACCCAACCTGTTGGGCAGTTCAAGGAAATCGGAGACACCAGTTTACCAGAAGGCCCTATTGAGCCTCCAACTCCCTCATCTGAGCTCAAACAAGAACCGTACAACCTTCCAAATCACTACGAATGGATTACTTGTGACATCAGCTGTGAGGAGATGTGTGACGAGGTTTTTAACCTGCTTGCTAATAATTATGTTGAGGATGATGAAAACATGTTCAGATTTAACTACTCAAAGGAATTTCTGTGCTGGGCTCTTCAACCTCCTGGTTATTTCAAGAGTTGGCATATTGGTGTCCGTGTCAAAATTTCCAAGAAGTTGGTTGCTTTCATTACAGGTGTTCCTGCTAGAATTCGAGTTCGTGATGAGGTTGTTAACATGGTAGAGATTAATTTCCTATGCGTACATAATAAACTTAGATCAAAAAGGCTTGCTCCTGTCATGATAAAAGAGGTGACCAGGAGGGTGCACTTGGAGAATATCTGGCAGGCAGCCTATACTGCTGGAGTGGTTCTTCCTACACCAATGGCTTCTTGCCAATACTGGCACAGGTCTTTAAATCCCAAGAAGCTAATTGATGTTGGATTCTCTCGGCTCGGCGCACGAATGACAATGAGCAGAACAATCAAGCTTTATAAGTTACCAGAGTCAACAGTCACCCCAGGGCTCAGAAAGATGGAGCTCCGTGACTTGCCTGCAGTTACAAGGCTACTTAGGACTTATTTATCTCAGTTTGTTGTAGCACCTGATTTTCATGAAAATGATGTCGAGCATTGGCTTCTTACGAAGGAGAATGTTGTCGATAGCTATGTGGTTGAAAGTCCTGAAACTCATGAAGTCACCGACTTTTGCAGCTTTTACACTCTTCCTTCTACCATCCTTGGCAACCAAAACTATTCAATTCTCAAAGCAGCTTACTCATACTACAATGTTTCAACAAAGACTCCTTTGCTTCAGCTGATGAATGATGCACTCATTGTGGCAAAACAAAAAGACTACGACGTTTTCAATGCATTGGATGTCATGCAGAACGAATCCTTCTTGAAGGAATTGAAATTTGGGCCAGGTGATGGGAAGCTTCACTATTATCTATACAACTACCGACTGAGGTATCCACTGAAGCCATCCGAACTTGGGCTTGTGCTCTTGTAGTCTGGACCTTGGGATTTAATGATGACATGGATGAATTAGGAAGTCTTGTTGGTTTCGCAATAGGACTTGAATGATTATAAATTAACGCTTGTAGGCAATTCTGGAGCATCAACGATGTCACAACTGATAGAACTAACTGATAGCTGTGTCATTTTTAAGGTCAATTTTTGTCATTTTTAACATTATCATCCTGATTCATAAAGTAGACAGAGGATTGCCTGAAACTGAGACAAAAGGACTACTCACACACCTCTATTTCTCCCTGCTGTGGTCTATATTTCTATTCCTCTTACTCTAGCTCTGTGACCATCGTTCTTACTCTCTGTTCTCTCTTTATAGTTCTCTCCCTCTCCAGCTTTTATTTCCCTTTGTGTTTTTGTGTTTTTATTATGGGAAAACTAAAATAAATAAAGTTTGTGTTATGTAGACTTTGTATTCAAAACTTTTAAAATATCCACGTAACTACTTTTATACAGTAGAAAATACATGCATAACTCGATATTAGAAAAAATAGAAAAAGCATAACCACTCATTCTATCGGTTAACATAAAAGCATACAAACGAGCAGACACATGATAACCACACGTAAATAAGTGCTTTCACACATCATTCCCCAAATGCATGGAACCAAAGGCCTATTTAGATAGAGATACTATTTGGGATTCGCATGCCAGTTAGTCCAACATCACTTGAAGGATAGAGCAAAGCGTATGACGAGTTAACTGGTCCAAATTGGTTCTTAAAATTTTCCATCGCCATTCCTTTTGATGATTTTTTTCTCAATCTCTTGTGGCTTCTTTCGGAACTTCTTAAATGCTTCTAATGGCTTTGCATCAGATGTTCAATAAGGACTATCTCTCTGACCAAGATAGAGCTCATCAGAAGTGTGCCTTGACAATATTTCTATAACTGAAAGATCAAGAAGAGTCTCTCTCTTTGGTGTAATTGTTTTCAAGTAAGCTTTACGAGGGTCCATTGCTAAATCAGCATACCCTGGAGTTCCTTCTTCAGGCATTAATCTTCTGCTAAGTTTTGGACGGTTTAGGATGTAACCTCCATAAGGGTATTGTCCAAAATTAACAGCTGCATGAAGTGCTGAAGCAATCCAGATGATAATAGCGCAAGTTTCTATTAGATCCTTAAGATTTTGCATATCAAACCACCATGGCTCAACCTTCTTGTCACCATGACCCACTTCTTTGATTTCCTTCCACCAAGATTGGAGCTCAGAGTCATTTTTTACTGTGTCATCTGTCTCGTAGTAATAGGAGCAATAATCTTGGACCCATGTCTTGATAGCAAGCCATATCTCTAGTCCATCAACAGCAAAAGGGTAATCTTCTATCACAAGGCGAAGGCCGTGTGGTGATTTTGGATCCTCGATTGCCATTCCTCCAAATGAAGTAAAGAGATAACATTTTAGCATCTATATGATTTGCCTAATATATCTTAGAGTTTCTTGATCTTTTACATAATGGACAACATAGATTAAGGATATATTACCTCTTGATGAGATCAGCAGGTAGTGCTTGCTCAGGAAAAGACCAATTCTTGTAAAGCTCTGAAGACATCTCCATAGAATACTTTCCCCACATAAATGTTGACTCTATGATGCCACCTGCATTTATCAGGGATTGCCTTGCAAAGTGCGTTTATATTCATGGTATCACGATAGTGAGGAAGCAGAAGCTTATGAAAAGGGTGAAGCACACTGAGCTGCCTGTTTGTAGCTATCACAAATGGTTCAATGACTGCATGAGTATTCAACCGATGATCACCATGGAAACACATGAATTAATGTGAATTGCCTATATAGCTCTTAAGTAAAATTTTCTTGTTTGAAATATCACTTGATTTATACCAATGGCTAATTAGTTGATAATAGGCTGAGTCATTCACTTTTACGTAAGCTTTTGCCAATAGCCAAATGGAACCATCAACACCATGTTCTGCAGGCAAGTAGACTTTACTAACTCCACTAAACTGATCTCCAATGCGATGCGGTAAACTTAACTCAATGGCCAGTGGCCTTAAAGTGCCGTCTTCTTTCAAGAAAAGAATTGTCCTAGTGGCATAAGTCCTGTAAGGTGTTGTTGTGTTTAACCGACTCAAAGCGGCATGACTGGGTCATGAAGATCTAATACGAATAATCTCATCTTCTCAATTGCCTATTCAACAGAATACACATCTCTTTTATAGTCATCATGATGCATTCATGGCATTAATTAGATCATCAAAGCATATATATATTAGTCATGTTTGATAGGAAATTATGGATTTACCTCATCTATGCTGAGGCCATCAAGGTTAATCTCTTCTTGTTCTTTGGTTATTGTACTGGTTATATATATTATACCTTTGATGACTTGGGGCAGTGGAAAGCTGAGGAACTTTTCACCATTAGTTGGCAGAATTTCCTTTGAGTATTGGCCCAGGGATATTGTCCCTTACTGCATTGAGTATACCCTGAGGTAGCCTGAATTTACCTTCATAAAGCTCACGTACCTCTTCAAAGCTGTCAAACTATTTACAAGTAAAGCTTCTGACTTAGGCCTCAGATCATGACTTAGGGATTTCAATCCATAAGTCAGAAAGTCTGACATCTTCAAATGACTGAAACGTTCATCTCTTGGAATATAAACTGAGTTACTCCTACTCTCACTGCTAGGATCTATACAATATTCAGACATAATTAACAACAGAAAAAACATCAGAAATTTTCAAATTTATGTTTGATAATATAATATAATTAATATTAATGAAGGAAAAGAAGATCAACGTAACATTTTTTTGTTGGTGGTCTTCCAGTTCTTACCCTACGTGGGTAGGGAAGTGCTGTAGAGGCTCCAAGAACTGGACGAGCATGTTGTACACCCTTATCTGGTTTGCCCAAATCATTGTAGACATCATAATCATAGATCCTTTCCCATTCCTTACGCTCGCCAGTTCCATCTCCTCTTAAATTCACCAATTCTTCTTCTCTGTTTTTTGATCAGTGGCTCTGGTGTTTCACTTGGAATATACGACCGCAACATGTCATTGATGATTTTTGTCTGTCAGTTATTACAACCATGATTCTTTACTGGACACCAACTAATCCAGTTCGATAAACTTACCTTGTTGACGAAGAAAATACGATCCCTTTTGTATTTGTTTGATGGGTAAATCCAAGAGTTGCAGACAAAGTGGATGTCACCTTGGTTTGGAACATCTTCAAGTGTCAAACTGACAAGGAAGAACTCAGTGAGGTGATTATTCCTTATCAAGAATGCCCCTGGAATACCAATCTCACCATTCCACTCCGTGAATGCAGACAGACCAAGTATGTCAGTGTAGTAATCCAACCTTCCAAAGAAGCAGGCTTTCCAACTTTCCCTTTGAATCCGTTTGCTACCAAATATATATATGATTATTTTCATGCATGTTATTCAATTATGCATGGAGCTAGCTACGTGGGAGAGAAGTGAAAGAAGCAAGCTAAGCTTACCTGCAGGGTCAGCATTAACAGCACTAATTAACTGGAGAGTGACTCCTTGGCCTACAAACTCACTGAGTCGATCGAACACAGAAGAAGTAACGCTATTAAAGTCGTGCACATCCTTCTTCATCAACACCACAGTTCCCTAAATCCTCTTTTTGCTTTTGTCAAGTCCTAAAATGTCTGGGACAAGGGTCGGTAAAATCTTTCTTTCTCCGAGGCTAAGTGCCATAGCAACTTGCGCACTCATTTTGGCAAAGTGAGTGTAGTGGAGCAATTCTGCGTGAAGCTTTTGAAGAAGAACAGGTTGTGGTAGCTATTATTTATAGAGGAATAGGGGCAGAACATCGACCAGCTCATGGAAGAAATTAAGGATCGGACAGTCATTTAACAAACCTAATGACCAAGAGATAACATTGATTAATAGAAGTCTTAGTCTCCTTTTTTTAATCACTAAGATTAAGCGAAGAAGCTTACGCTTGACTTGTGTATTTAATTATCTATTCTACACACATACACTTTGTTTTCATATTTGAAGAAGGATTAATCGGATAGATGGCATATGCATATGTATGATCTTTCATAAAAGTTGAAGTCTTGATTGAAGTTTAAATCTAATTCTTTATATTTCAGAAAAAAAAAAAAAGTCTAACTTTATTGATCCATTAATAAAAGAAAATCTGAATAATTTATAAAGGAGATTTAAGTTTCTAGATTAATTTTTTTAAAAAAAAATTGTAGTCAAAAGTTTATCAAACTCTATATGAATGATTAATTGGCATTTATTTACTGATAACAAATAAGAGCTCCTGCAAAAAAAAAGAAAAAAAGAAAAAAGAGCAAATTGAATGTATAATTGTCCACTTTTTCTAATTAATCAAGAAGAATAAAATATAAGTTATCTTTAATAATACTATACAATTACATTAAAACTTGATAAAATGAGTTTTGTTATATTTGTGATTTTTATATTTAGATTTATCAAATATTAGATGAATGTTTCAAAAAATATATAAAAATTTGGACTTTGTTGTTATATCACTTTGATAGAGACCATGATCACCATTAAAATATTCTACATATTCATTTTACTTATTTATTTATTTGTGTTTTTTTCTTTCTCTCATTTCAACTCAAGTTAGATTGCAATCTGAAAACAACATAGTAAATATAACAATGTTACTATAGGTACATGATCTATACTATCATATCCTCTCAACGTTCAACTATAAATAAAGTAATTTGTAAAAAGAGAAGACGATAACGACGACAAACAGCCCACGTTTGAACTTACTTTTATTTTAAGGGAAGAAAATAAAAATAAAAACTTTTTAATAAATATTTTATACACTCTTTACAAGCACCTACCATCAGTCATTTTCTCTGATGTATAATAATTGATTCTTGAATTCACATGGCGCCATTTTCTTTTTATATATAAAAATAAAAATACTTCTTACACATTATTTCACCGTTTGTGTAAAATTTATTTAAGCTATATACAAAAGTTTAAATACATCTGAATGTTTTTATTTATAATAAAAAATATGAACATGATAAATACATTACTATGGAGGTGGAGAAGGGAATATGAAAATATTATCATGAATTTTGGATAACTAAATAAATAGTCAATTATCTCGCACAAATCAACACTATGGATGAAATTAGTATATTCTTCATTTCCATATCAAATACTGGCTACTGCTGTCACATTAGGCCAAAATTAATTGAAAAAAGTTGCAGAGAAAATGTTTAGTAATTTTTTTAAAATGTTATGAAATTATCATCTCCATTTTCTTATCATGCTACTTTGGTTTTAAAACTATGGATGATATATATATATAAGCATAACAGGTCTTATTATTGACGAGCAGAGCAGAGCAGAACAGAACCCAAGTACACAGCAATTACAACTGATACAGAAGGATGGTTCCTTTTCAAACTCGTCTTATTTAAACCCCAAACAGTTAAAATGGATCCAAACATGCACAGACCCATTTAGATAGAGATACTATTAGGAATTCCTCTTGCTGTCAACCCATCTTCGCTGCTAGGATAGAGCAGAGTGTATGGCATATTAACCGGCCCAAACCTGTTTCTCAATCTCGCATCCTTGTTCCTGTTTGTCAGTTTTTCCTCAATCTCAGACAGTTTCTTTCCAAACTTCTTGAATGCCTCTAATGGCTCTGTATCAGATGTCCAATTGGGATTGTCTCTCTCCCCAAGATAGTACTCGTCAGAAGTGTGCCTTGACAAGATTTCTATGGTTGAGAGATCAGTAAGAGCCACACCCTTTGGTGTAACTGTCTTCAAGTAAGCTCTCTGAGGATCCTTCACGAGCTCATCATACTCTGGAGTTCCTTCTTCTGGTATGAATCTTCTGCTAAGCGTTGGCCTGTTTAGGATGTACCCTCCGTAAGGGTACTGTCCAAAGTTTACAGCAGCATGAAGGGCTGAAGAAACCCATATGACAATGGAGCAGGATTCAACAAGCTCGTCTCGAGTTTGCATCTTGAACCACCATGGCTCATTCTTCTTGTCGCCATGGCCAACCTCTACCACTTCTTTCCACCAAGCTTGGAGTTCTGAGTCTTTTCTGAGTGCGTCATCAGACTTGTAGTAGAAGTAGACATAGTCATGAACCCATGTCTTGATAGCATCCCATATCTCCAACCCATCAGCAGCAAAAGGGTAATCTTCTATCACAAGGCGAACCCCATGAGGGGATGATGGGTCCTCCTCTGCCATTCCTCTGAACCAAGCAGGAGACAACATGTTAACGTCAAAAAGTTAAGATTTTTTTGAGGTTTTATGGACTATGTTAGTGAGGATTACCTCTTGACGAGATCAACAGGTAATGCTTGCTCAGGGAAAACCCAGTCCTTGTAAATCTTTGAAGACATCTCCAAAGAATACCCTCCCCACAGAAATGTTGACTCTATAATACCTCCTGCATTGATCAGGAACTCTCTTGCAAATGCATTTATGGTCATGGTGTCGCGATAGTGAGGAAGAAGCAGCTTGTAAATTGGGTGAAGCACACTGAGATGCCTGTTTGTTGCTATGATGAATGGCTCAATCACTGCATGAGTATTCAACCTGTAATCCAAGAAAAAAGAAATATTCATCAATTGCATAGATACATAGACCAAATTAATTTGTATTGATCTTCTCACTGATAGCTAGAACTTATACCAGTGGCTAACAAGTTGATGGAAGCACGAGTCATTTACGATCACATAAGCTTTGGCCAGCATCCAAATTGAACTATTAACACCATGTTCTGCAGGCAAGTATACTTTGCTAACCACACCAAACTGATCTCCATCTGGGTGGGGTACGCTTAATTCAATGGCCAATGGCTTCAAAGTTCCATCATCTTTCAAGAAAAGGATTGTCCTGCTGGCATAAGCCTTGGTTGTAGTTAAGTTGATGCGCCTCAGATATGGAATAATTGGATCATGGTGATCTAATATGAACAATCTCTTTGAGTTGAGGGCCTGCTCAACCAAACACAATTGAAGCATTGTCATTCATATAACCATATCAGAAATTAAAACAAAATGCCATAGAAGAACAGAAGTATTAGCAGACCTGATCAACGCTGAGCCCACCAAGGTTAATCTCCAACTGTTGTTTGGTTATTTTGCTGGTTTGGTCACCATAGACTCGACTATCTAGCTTGCTTCGTGATGGGAACTCCTGCAATTCAAAATAAGCAAAATTGTGAGGAAATCTTATATACAAACAATGGTTCTGCAATTGACCATTCGAAGATTAAAGTGGAAAATTAAATCTTACTTGGAGACGGCGAACCAAGCCTGGATTTACACCAGCAAGCATCTCTCTTGCAAATTCTTCATCAGTCATCCATGCAGACTTGTTCTCTGCTCCATCCAAGATTGTTAAATGGGAAAAACGTCAACAGAGGAACAAGCTCTCAATGCTGTTGTATATGAAATAATATGTAATTTAGTGTAATATACCTCTAATCACATGAGGCAATGGAAATTTGAGGAGCTGTTCACCATCAGATCTGAAGATTTCCTTGAGCATTGCTCCTGGGATTTGCTCACTGATAGCATTAAGTATATCTACAGGTAGCTTAATCCCACCTTCGTGGAGTTGGCGTACTTCTTCAAAGCTGTCAAACTCTTTATCAAACAGACTTCCCAACTTGGGCATTATGTTTTGAGATACAGATTTCAGTCCATAAGTGAGAAAGTCTGACATCTTCAAGTGACCAAATCTTTCATCTCTTGGAACATAGATGTTTAAACTATTAAGGAGAGTGCTCTCACTCTTAGGATCTGTTTGGACAAAAACAAAAGTACATTAAGGACAAATACTTAGGATTTTCCAAAAAACTAAATATACATTACAAGCCTAAAGTACCTGTTTTTGTTGGTGCTCTTCCAGTTCTTCCCCTGCGAGGGTAGGGGTATGTGCTTGATCCTCCAAGAATTGGTCTAGCATGCTCAGCACCCTTATCAGGGTAGCCCAAATCATTGTAGACATCATAATCATAGATCCTTTCCCATTTCTGGCGCTCCCCAGTACCGTCACCTCTTAAACTCTCTAGCTCTTCTTCTCTATACTTGATCAGTGGAGCTGGTGTTTCACTTGGAAGGTATGACTGTAAGTTTGCCATTCATGGCATACAATTTAAGAATTATAGCTAGCCTTGCAACGAGACATATCGAATTTTAGAGTGAACAACACATTCAGCTAGAAAGGAATCAAAATGTCAAAAAATGACACAGTCATTACATTTATTGTTCTATGTAATGGTTCATGGTATATTGCATAAATGATTCCACTAATTGTTCCAATTTTTTATTATGGGTCCATTATGTAAAAGAATTTCATTACATATACTAGTTGCTATTATATACCTTGTTTGCGAAGAAAATGCGATCCTTTTTGTAGTTGCTTGCTGGATAAACCCAGGAGTTGCAAACAAAGTGGATGTCTCCATGGTTTGGAATGCCTTCAAGTGTCAAGCTTACAAGGAAGAACTCACTGAAATGATTGTTCCTTATGATGAAAGCTCCAGGGACACCAATGTCATTTTCATATTCAAAGTGAACTGTGAATGCAGACTGGCCCGATATCAAGGATGGGAACGAGGTGAGCCAACTCTCTAGATATGCAGGTTTTCCAACTTTTCCTTTCAACCCATTTCCTGGAGAAAAAGATTATGTGATATAAATTAATAAAAATAATATTTTTATAATAAATAAAATAATAAACTGAAGAGAGAGATGAACAAACCAGGATCACCATTGACAGAGCTAATCAACTGGAGAGTGACCCCCTGGCCTACAAGTTCTTTAATATTATCAATAACTGTGGAACCAACGTCGCTGACGTCGATTAACACATTCTTTCTCATCAGAATCACTGTCCCTTTGATCTTGCCTCTGTTGAGGCCAAAGACATCAGAGACAACGTTGGGGACAACGTTAAACATGTTTGTTTGCTTCTCTAAGCTAGCAAAGAGTAAGGCACTTAGTTTGATAAGCAAATATTAAGCAATGCTGAGAAGAAGCTTGTGAGGAAGTGAAGCAATGCATTGTCGATATTTATAGGCAAGAATGCTCAAGTAATAATGTCCGAGAGGAGAGGTTCACGGGAAAAATAAGTAAACGTAAAAAGAAATGGAAAAAACAAGTCTTTGAAAAAAGAAAGTAATAAAAATAGAAAATGACGAGGGAAATCAAATCATAGCCACTCCTTGGATTGTTACTGGCGGCAAGAATTCTTTTCTTTTTTTGTGTTTTTATACATAATATTAAATACCATAAATAAAATAATACAATATAAAGAGTTAAAGTATAATATAATTTTTTATATTATTTTTTATATATTACGTAATATATTAGATAAATTTTTTTGTACAATTTGTATTTAATTTATAGTAATTTTTTGTATTACATTTATTTTTTAAAAATATATAATAAGATTTTGATATTTTATAATAATAAAATAATTTATAAAAGTTTAAAATTTAAGAAAGAGTCGTCACCAGTACCTTGCTAGTTGTCAGGCATTGCCGATTGATAACTGTTGTTAGGATATGTCTTTATTGATTTAATGAACAAAGATATAAAGGATTATAAGAAGATTTGAGAGATAATAAAATTAATATTTTTATCTAACATTTTAATCTCATAATTTAATAAATAATAAAATTTTAAGAATTTATTTAATAATATAAACAAACTTTTATTCAATACTTAAATCTTTTAAAAAATTAAATAAAAGGCAAAAAATTTATATTAACTTGCCCTTATTTTTATTTTTAGTTTGCTCTCTTGTTTTGTACTTTTAGTTAACTTACTCTATTTTTTTTTTTTTTTTTACGGGGTCTCTTATTTTTACTCTGCTCTCTTTTGTTTTGTATTTTAGTTAACTTTGTTTTTTTTTTTTTTTACCGAGTAGTGACATTGTAATGAATATTTTCATTTTCTTATGTTTTGATAACTATAGAACACTTTTTATTTATGCTTTTTGACTATAAGGATCTATGTTATGAGGTTTTTTTTTTTGGGTACATTGTAGTAAAGAAGTTATACTATGCGAATATCACCAAAATCATATTAAAAGTTTCATTAAGTCTCACCCACTTCAGAGGGTAACACTACCCCTCAATTAAGGATATTATGTAACTTAATGCTCACTTCAAAAAAAAAAAAAAAAAATGATTGTACGTATACGAAACAGAAAAAAAAATTTACATGAAAAAGTCGCTACTTATCCCAAGGCAGCGTGGACCACGTGAAAATTGCGACACGATATTATTATTTTTTTAGTTATTTATATGGAACGGACAAGTGTTAATAAATGATATGTTTTATTTTTATTCAAGAGTAAAATATGAGTTTAGCTTTTGAAAAATATAGTAGAAATTATTTAAGCATTTAAAGAATTGCATCAAGTTCTTTTTTTCTTCAAAAACTCAAATAATAGTAAAAATTTATTTTGATTAAATTTGTAAATTTTTAAGAATTAAAATAACACAAAATATTTAGATATTTAAAGTAAAATGACTATTCAGTATTTACTCTGATTTTGTTTGAACACAGGCGTTGTTGTCTGATCATCCACAGCCATAGCCAAACTCCGAAAATTTCAACTGGAAGGAACTGCACGCGTGCTCGTTTCACATTACAATTTTGTTTCATTATGACAAAGAAGTGTGTACATGGTGGCCTGAGATTTCTACAGATAGCAACTTCTAAATAATTGTCTTTAATTAGCTAAAGAAAATTTGTAATGCATTTCATGTATATCTGTATATAGAAAAGCATAGATTGGTATATATGAAAATATTCTTACTCTTATACGGACAGATTTTTGTATAAATGATAAGTTATGCCACCACAATTCGGAGTAATCGCAATGTATAACCAAATTTTGAATGCCCATGTAAAAATTTTATGAAAATGTTCAGAGTAAATGTGATTGTGAGTTGTTATTTTCATTTGTTTGAGATGAATGGGACTTTTATTAAAAAAAATTGTAATACATAATTAGTAGATAAATTTATGTTTTAAATATGTTTACATTTAAAAGATTAATCCATAGTCACGGATATGAAAATTTTTATTGAGAAAATTCATACGTGTTTTAGTGATATTTTCAACTAGAAAATGCCGATGGTGGTTGGATATTTGGTGCATTATAAAAAAAAAAAAAAAAAAAAATTCATGCATGGATGAGTCCCTTATGCATGATTAATGACTCATGTCGTGTGCGATCGATGTTGTATGAGTGATACATTCATGCATGGGGAAGACTAGTTATGCATGCATGGTAGTGCATTGAATTGTATCCAGAAGCAACGCAGAAACAGAGAACCAAAACCATACGCGTGCGAGACTCGAAAACGACAAGATGTGGGTGAGTACTAGTTTCGCGTACACACTCATGGCCTGTCTCATTACTCCTCGTTCCTCTACGAGGGACTCGAAAACGTGATACGCGAGACTCGAAAACGACGAAGATGTGGGTGAGTACTAGTACAATAATGTAATGGGCCAAGGCCCATACTGAGTCTTCGCGTACACACTCATGGGTGACCTTTTTTGCTTTTTCCTGTTTGTACGCATACGCGAATTCATCTTGCAGTCAGTAGTGTAGGGACCACACATAGTTTTAGCCCAACTATAGTTTGAAATGTGTCATCATACCAACCATGAAATAAAGTAAACACATCTAAAACACGTGATATTTTCTTTTAATTATATTTAACAGTGATTATTTAAGTGTTGTATAAAATTGTATAATAATATATTTTTTTATTCGTTACTAAAAAGAAGTGAGGCAGAATAAAGAAAAGAAAGAGAATTTTATAATTAAAAAATTTTGTATAAAAAATATCAAATTATATTATTTGATAAAAAGATTTATGAGAAAAAATTATAAAATATATAAATAAAAAATATATAATAATTTAAAAAATTTATTTTAAAAATTTTAAATTATATAAATAAAAAATAATGTATTATTACGAAAATTATAAAAATAATATAAAAATTAAGATATGTAATTTTTCTCAATTATATGATTAAACTTACTTCTGCCAGAACGAACCGATAACGACAGGAGTAAGAAAAAACTTATTGAGAAAAACAAAGTTAAGCATAGTCAGCGTTCCTTATTAATAGGCACAATTGGCTTTCAACTCTCTTTAGAAAAGAATAAAATAATTTTACTCCACCACGTGCATTTGTTTTTCTCGAGCATTGTGAATTAATTGACAGCGATGAAAAATAAATCTCAACTTTTCTTATATAATAGTAATTAATAACACTTGTAAAATATATTTAAAATCTTAGGGTGGGTTTGATCTTAATATTAAATAAGATAAATAAAATAATATAGTATAAAGAGTTAAAGTATATTATTTATTATTTGTTATTTAATGTATTGAATAAAAATTTTATATTATTTTTATTTAATTTATTATAATACTTTATATTATTATTTTTTAAAAAAATATATAATATAATTTTAATATTTATAACAATTAAAATAATTTATAAAAAATATAAAATTTTAAAAAACGTTGTCAGGTCGCTGATTATTATCGGTATCTTATTAGTCACTGATCGTTGTGAATACCTCTCCGGTTAATAACTGTTGTTAAGACTTATTACCATTGATTTGATGAGCTAAGGTATAAAGAATTGCAAGATGGTTTAAGAGATAATAATATTAAAATTTTTATCCAATACTTTAAATAAATCTTTATCTCATAGTTTAGTGAGTAATAAAAATTTAAAAATTTATTCAATACCATAAATAAATTTTTATTTAATACTGTGATTTTTTATAAAATTAAACAAAAAATAAAATTTTTTATACTATTCAACCTTTTATTTTTTAACAAATCAAGTAGACGTTTAACCATGATTCTCTCCTTGTCTTAAACGGGTCTTCCCGGCTTATCTTCAATAAATTATTACTTAAATTAAATTTTAAATATATAAATTAATAAAGTAACTTAAAAATGCACAAACAAATATATATTCAGTGTTTTTTAAAATTATTAAAATATTCAAAGTAAGATATTAAAATAATAATAAAAAAATGTTATCCAAATTTAATTAGCCACGCTTTATCCTCCTGAAGGGACAGTACTATACCAGCACATGGGTGACAGATAAGAGAATCCAAGGCAATAATTGCATAATTTATTATAAGAAAATAATTATTGCATAACAAATTATGTACGTACATGTGACTTTTATCCAAAAATAACACCTTATTGGAAACCAATCTGGTCCACATATACTGTCCAAGCTTCTATCAGCATTAAGTTTTGAATCCTCCTAGTCATTGTCCAAAACTGCTTACTTTCTGCCAACCAATTAAAATAATCGCATAGTTCGAGTAAACAGTTATTTTAATTTTTTATATTTAATTTTTTTATATTTTTATATTTATTAATTTAATTTTTTTATTTTTAAAATCTTAATTAATTTTATTTTTTATATTTAAAATTTTAATTAATTTAATTTTTTAAATTTATTAATTTAATCTCTCACACTTTAAAAATATTAATAAATTTAAAAAATAAAGTTAATAAAAAATTTAAAATATTAAAAATTAAATTAATAAATTTTAAATATAAAATTAATTAAAATTTTAAATATAAAAAATTAAATTAATAAAAAATTCAGCGAAAGATATTTACTCTAATAATAATAATAATTGCACCAAAAACTCTTATTATTATCCTGTGACTTTTTCCCCTAAATGGAAACCGATCTGGTCCGGTTCCACACCGTGTATGCCCGCATGGAGTCGTCTAGTTCTCGTCTATGCTACGTTCGGCCTAACATCTAATCTGAAATAATTGTATAGTAATATAACATATGACCCCACACCTAGCTGTGAGATGATAACTTTTTGTTGCGGTTGTTAGAACGAATAAATGAGTTTTTATATACTTGGAGAAAAATTATATTTAATTTTAAAATATAAAAATTTTATTTTTAAAGTTATATTATTGTATTAATTTTTTTTATAATGAACAAATTATCCATTTTTATTACTCATTTAAATCTAACTATTTATTCAATTATATATTAATATTTTATATGTCAATAATTCAGTTTAAGACATATATGAAAGTCCGTCAGTTTTTAAAGTAAGATGAGAATACGTTTTATATTATTAATTTTAAAGTTAAAACATGTTATAAATTGTCAGTTTTTCCATTGTTGGAACAGAAGAAGTCAAGAGATAATTTGCAAACTGCTCTTATTACTGGAAACACGACAGAAATAAGTACAGACTGGTTTCGTTAGACCATCTTTAATGGCGAAGCATGTCCTGTTGCACAGTTCTGTGCGTCGACGACGAGCTCTGTTCCATGAGTAGAGACGTCCACCGTGGAGCTCCACTGGCAGAGAGAGAAGAGCTGCGATGCAAAACCAAAGAACGGGTGTTTAGGGTTCGGATGTGTACGGAAAATTAATAAAAAACTTAAAAGATGCAACCGGATTTGGAGCCAATTCCTTCTCTCCTCCAGAATCAAACAACGACAAGAAAATAAAACCAACAAACAGATTCAACAAGTGTACTAAATACCGAGTTGTTGTATAAATCAAAGCTTTTTTTCGAAATCCAACAACCAGATTCAACAAGTGCTACCAAGCATAAAGGAGAAAAAAAAAAAAAAAAAAAGCACATTAGCCCATAACCGAGAAGCTGAAACCATCGGAGATGGTTGAGTAGGAGAAAATAGAAGTAGATGAGGCAACCATCCTCCACGCGTTGACACCCGCAACCTCTCCAAGGAACCACCCTCATACTTGAAACCCATAGGTGAAGATTCACCGAAGAGAGGATGAGAGGAAGCATTTCGTTGAAGAGGGAACCAGATGAACCCAATTTGGTTCCGTGAATGTGAGAAAAGGCAAGCGGGGGACACGATGAAGAAGGCTCTAGATGGCCTTTGCTTACTGTTGGATCACGCAGATCTAACGGCAAGGAATGGGTTACAAGTGGAGCCGTTGGATGAGAGAAAAGTAGATCAGATCCAACGGCATAAAGGAAGCTCGCATGTGACCGTTAGATGAAGGGAGAATCAAGAAGATCCAACGGCAGTGAAAAGGAGCGCGCGTGGCCATTGGATTAGATGTCCACCAAGCAGATCCAACGGCATAGAATGGGCCAAACAGTGACCGTTGGAGCTCAATATGACCGTTTATCATTCTGCTGTCCAACGGTTATGAATTTAACCGTTGGAATTTTTTTTTAAAATTAATTTAATAGTAAAAAATTATTTTGGATGCTTTGATATCAACATTATATATATCCCAACTTGTGACCCTTTTGTTCCCCACAACCAAATCATTAATCTTCTCTTTTCTTCATCATTAATTTTATTTGTTGATATATATATTTCATTCTTACATGGATCCCACTTATTTTAATTTAAATTCTCCATCTTCTACCAATCAAAGTTCTCCTCCTTTATCAAATTATATGCAAAATTCTCCATCTCCTAGCTTTCCAAATTCTCAAAATCCTTTATGTTTTTCAAATTTTATGCAAAATTCCCTATCTCCACCTTATCCAAATTCTCAAAATCCTCCATATCAATATCCATACCCATATCCATATCAAAATCCTCCATATCAATATCCATATCCATATCAAAATTCTCCTTATCAATATTCAATTTATCCACCACCAAGTAACCATCCCATTCACTATGAGAGTTCAGTGGCTCCTAGTTCTGCTGATAAAGAACCCGAAACACCAGTCGGGTCTATGTTTGAATCTCAAGTGCCATTATTTTCTACCCAAGTTGAAGAAGCAAGCGGATCTGCCAGTAAAAAAAAATCAAAGGTTAGATTCAACATGGCAGAAGATAAACTTCTGATTCAATCTTAGCTCAATATTTCGAAGGATCCACTTGTGGGGGTTGATCAAAAAGCAGAAAGTTTTTGGTTAAGGATTACTGAAAATTACAACAAATATCGTGGAGATTTACGAGAAAGGGATATAATCCCACTAAAATCTCGATGGCATAGAATAAATCATGCTGTCTCAAAATTTGCTGGATGTTACAAATCTGCTGTTCAGAGGAGGAAAAGCAGAAGCTCTGAGAATGACATCATAGCTGACGCTAAAATGATATGGGCTACAGACAATCAAACTGGTGAGCAATTTAAATTTGAGCATGTATGGTGGTTATTAAGGGATGAACCTAAATGGATAGGCGAATCAAATGAATGTTCTTTAAAAAGAACAAAGACTTCTGCTTCTGGAGCATACTCATCATCTTCCAATCCATCGGATCCAACAAGTTGTGATTATGACCCTTCATCTCCAACACTAGTTTGACCAATTGGCAAAAAAGCAGCAAAAAGGAAGGCAAAAACAACCATAGATGACACTGCTCCTAACAATGTCAACTACGATGCAATTCAAGAAACGTTGATCCAGAGAGTTGAAGCATTGAATGTCATTGCAGCTCTAAAGAAAGAAGAAAACGATAGAGAAAAAGAACGGATTCTATTAGATAAAGAAAAGGTTCGTTTAGAGCAAGCAAAGCTGAAAATGGATGAGAAGAGAGAAAAGCAAAGACAACGTCTAGAGAAGGAGAAATTGAAGGCAAAGGAGTTAAAAATCTTGATGACAGACACATCCCAAATGACAGAAAGACAACGTCGAGATCATGAGATTATATGTAACATGATCAGGGAAAAATATGGGATTGTTTAGGGTTTCTTGTAACTTAGTGCTTTATATGCTAATTAACTAGATATTAATTATGCTTTTGTTGCAACCTTGTCTGTTAATTTGTAATAAAAATTATTTTTATTTGTCTTAAAATTTGTAATTCACAATTATTAGTCAAACTAGCTGTTATTAGTCAAACTAGCCGTTATTAGTCAAACTAGCCGTTACTAGTCAAACTAGCCGTTATTAGTCAAACTAGCCGTTACTAGTCAAACTAGCCGTTATGTTACATATATAAATTCTCTACCTTATTGCAAGCATTCTCACAAAACACATTCCCACAAATTGAAGATCCTTCATCCTCACAAAAACCTCTCAACTTTTTTTCCTCCAAATGGATCCTACCAATCCAAAATTCCTGAAAATGCTCGAAGATGAAATCATAGAAGATGAATTGAATGACAATACTGAAGAACAACTCATGCAATTTTTCGTGGAAAGGCAAAGGCAGCAACAAGCCGGCAGCTCTGGACGACGTAAACATAAAAGAACTCGTATAGAAAGGAATCGTGAAGAAGGACACAATCGACTATTCCACGACTACTTTTATGAAAATTCGACATACACAGATGGCCAGTTTCGGCGAAGATTTCGAATGCACAAGCATGTGTTTCTCCGCATTGTGGAATCGCTTGGAGCTTATGATGAGTATTTTCAAATGAGGATGGATGCAACTGGTAGATTGAGCCTTTCACCACTGCAAAAATGCATTGTTGCTATTCATATACTAGCGTATGGATCCCCTGCTGACAGTGTAGATGATTATGTTCGAATTGGTGAATGTACTGCATTGGAGTGCTTGGACAAATTTGTTCGGGGTGTCAATGCAGTATTTGGAGCTCAATATCTCAGAAGGCCAAACAGTGAAGATATTAAACGCCTACTTCAAATGGGGGAACGCCGTGGGTTTCCAGGTATGTTAGGCAGTATTGATTGTATGCATTGGGTTCGGAAAAATTGTCCAGTAGCATGGAAAGGACAATTTTGTCGAGGTGATCATGCTAAACCAACAATTATGCTTGAAGCAGTGGCATCACAAGACTTGTGGATCTGGCATGCATTTTTTGGAGTTGCAGGTTCTAATAATGATATTAATGTGTTAAATCAATCTAATGTGTTTAACGAAGTTTTGCAAGGTGTTGCTCCTAAGGTGCAGTATACAATCAATGGAACCCAATATGATATGGGATATTATCTAGCAGATGGGATTTATCCAGAATGGGCTACATTTGTCAAAAGCATCTCGATGCCACAAGGAGATAAGAGAAAATTATTTGCTCAACATCAAGAAGCGGCAAGGAAGGATGTGGAGCGAGCATTTGGGGTGCTTCAATCTCGATGGGCAATTATACGTGGCCCGGCTCGTGCATGGCATATGGATACACTTAAGCATATAATATATGCATGTATTATACTACATAACATGATTGTTGAAGATGAACGACATAACTATGGCTGCCACTTGGATTATTCTTATGATCATTCAAATAATGATGAAGTGGGAACTAAAGTATCACATGGACTTCCGCCTGATTTACCGGTTGAATTTCAAAGATACCTAAGAAACAGATTTGATGTTCGTCTCAAACTTCAAGCAAAGTTGAGCATATTTGGGGACTTTTTGGGCATCAAATTAACCAAAATTAGATATTGTCTTAATTGAATATTATTAGGTATGCTAGTAGTTATTTAATCTATTTTAATATATTATTATGTATAATGTATTTTAATTTACATAAATTTATTAAAAATTTTTAGTATTAATTTTGCATATATATAGTGTTTTATATATTACAATAAAATTAATTTAAATACCTTAAATTACAAAGATGAATGTTAAAATAAAATAATGATGTATAGTAATATGTGGGACCCATTTATGCAATTAATGTGTGTTCCATGAGTAGAGAAAATTTTGTTTGTAAGTTGTATAGAGTGTAATAAGTGATGTGTCAGTGTGGAACCCACAGAAAAATTATTAAACAATGATATATGCAACTTGAGTGTGTTGCACCATTATAGATGCTCTTAGTAGCATACAAGATAGGATCCCATCCCAATACTAGATTCGAACAAACATGATAAAGGAAAACTGAAATGTTGATGAAGGATCTAAACTTTCTAGGTAGCCTCGTGCATCTTTCGTGCATCTTTTATTGGAAGCTACAATGGATAAGAAAGAGGCAACTTCTTTAGATGGAGATGCTGTTGGGAATTCCTTGACCAGTGAGTCCTTTCTCACTCTTCGGATAAAGGAGAGTGTAAGGCATATTAACTGGCCCATTTCTGTTTCTCAGATTCTCATCGTGGTTCCTCTCTATGAGCTTCTTCTCAATCTCTTCAAGCTTCTTGCCAAACTTTTTTAAAGCCTCCAATGGTTTTGCATCAGATGTCCAATGTTCATCCTCTCTTTGCCCAAGATAGAGCTCGTCAGAAGTATGCCTTGACAATATTTCTATGACCGAAAGGTCAATAAGGGTCTGAAGCTTTGGCGTAATTGTTCTCAGCAAAGCAACATGAGGGCTCTTCACCATTTCATCATACTCGGGAGTTCCTTTCTTAGGAACTAATCGTCTGCTTAGAGTTGGACGATTCACAATATAGCCCCCATAAGGATACTGTCCAAAATTAACTGCTGCATGAAGGGCCGAAGCAATCCAAATGACAATAGTGCAGGTTTCAATCAGCTCCTCACGATTTTGCATCTTGAACCACCATGGCTCATCTTGCTTGTCACCATGACCAACCTTTACGAGTTCCTTCCACCATTCTTGGAGTTCGGAGTCTTGTTTGATTGCTTCATCTGTCTTGTAGTAGAAAGTGACATAGTCATGAACCCATGTCTTAATAGCATCCCATATCTCCAGTCCATCAACAGCAAAAGGGTAATCTTCTATCACAAGGCGAAGGCCATGTGGGCAAGATGGATCCTCTACCGCCATTCCTCTGAATATATCAAGCAAAAGTATAATTTGTTAACACTATCAAAACTCTCTTCTATTTTAGAATATGATATCAAAGAATTTTTCAGTTGGATCATGTTTAGTGTTTTCATTTACCTTTTGACAAGATCAACGGGTAGAGCCTGCTCAGGAAAAACCCAATTCTTGTAAACGGCAGAAGACATCTCTATAGCATACTTTCCGGGCAAGAATGTTAACTCTATGATGCCACCAGCATTTACTAGGGATTGCCTAGCAAGTGCATTTATATTCATGGTGTCACGATAGTGGGGATGCAGAAGTTTATGAATAGGGTGAAGTACACTGAGATGCCTGTTTGTTGCTATGATGAATGGCTCAATTACTGCATGAGTATTCAACCTGTGATGCAGAAAAGAATTTCAACAATTGATTTCAAAAATACAAAAAAAGTGAACTTATTTTTATTAATCTATAAAAGGATTTCATACCAATGGCTAACAAGCTGATGATAGCCTGCATCATTTACGGACACATAAGCTTTTGCCAGTAGCCAAATGGTACCCTCAACACCTTGCTCAGCAGGAAGATGGACAGTGCTCTCTGCACCAAACTTATCTCCATCTGGATGTGGTATACTTAATTCGATCGCCACTGGCTTCAAAGTCCCATCTCCTTTCAAGAAAAGGATTGTCCTAGTGGCATAAGCCTTGTTGGATGTTTCATTTATCCGCCTTAAAAATGGCATATACGCGTCGTGGTGATCCAATATGAACAACCTGTTATTATTGATTGCCTATTCCACAAAAAACACCGTTTTAATAACTGTGATTTACGACACTTCTTGACTAAAAATGACACGTTATCGCGACCACCATTATTACCTCGTCCACAGAACACCCATCTAAGTTAACCGCTAAATGCTGTTTCGTTACGGTGCTTGTCTGATCACCATAGACATTAGGATCCAGCTTGCTTTTTGGTGGGAACTCCTGCAACCAATGAAGATAACTTTCAGCAAAAATAAACACAGTATTTCTCCATTTGGCTATTATCAAGTGAATCAAAGTTATAAAAAGCAAAATTTGAGATTGACTCACCTTAAGACATTGAATTAAGCCAGGATTTACACCAGCAAGCATTTCTCTTGCAAATTCTTCATCTGTCATCCATGCAGACTTGTTCTCTGCTCCAAATAACAAGGAATATCATAAATAAATACTGAAGCATGTCAGATACAAACTAATGGCCAGAAAATATGTAACAGAAATACTTTGAATCAATCGAGGTGTTGGATATCTGAGGGTCTGCTCGCCATCACTTCGGAGAAATTCCCTGAGCATTGGTGTAGGGATTTGGTTACTGATACTGTTAAGTACATCTCCCGGCAGCTTAAAGCCACCTTCGTAGAGTTCACGCACATCTTCAAAGTCTTTAAACTCATTTGACAAGAATGTGAAGGCATATTCTAATGCTGGTCTGAGATTTTGGTTTACGGCTTTCAGCATATAAGTTAGGAAGTCTGCCATCTTCAAATGACCAAATCGTTCATCTCTCGGAATATAAATTTCGAAACTTGGTTCAAGAGGAAACATCCTGCTCTCGCTTTTTGGGTCTGATAAGGAAAGAGCCAAATATGTCAGCAATTTGGATTTCAATATTGCCATTAAAAGACTATGGATAAAATTTCCTGTGACTTGTTTTCTTGCGTTTGTTTCATTCATTCAATTCCTGCACTGAATTAGCTATTTAGAACCTATAACATGAGTAAGAATTTTGATGGCAACTTTCTCATTAGAGTTAAGCAAAATCTTTTTAATAACATAGTTAATGAACTTTACTTTTTCACCATTTCCAAATATAAGGAAGGACCTCTACTCATCCTCTGTCGTCTGAAACATGATAAAATATAATTAGAATAAAAAATTGGGTCATGAATTTGGAAGACTAACCTGAACTTGTTGGAGGTCTCCCAGTTCTTCCCCTGCGAGGATAGGGATATGTGCTAGACCCTCCAATAACTGGACGAACAAGGTCGCCTATAATAGAATCTGGATTGCCCAGATCATTGTAGACATCATAATCATAGATCCTGTCCCATTTTTGGCGTTCTCCTGTTCCATCTCCTCTCAAATCCTCCAATTCTTCTTCTCTGTACTTCAGCAGTAATTGTGGGGTTTCACTTGGAAGATATGCCTACAAACATATTTCATTTAAATTTGGTCAAGCTTCCATGTGCAGAATGAAACTTTTTAAAATTTCATCTATTCTACTGCAATGTCATTGCTGCGTATGAAATTGGAAATAGTCTACCTTGTTGGCAAAGAAAACGCGAGGTCTTTTGTAATAGCTTGCGGGGTAAATCCATGAGTTACAAACAAAGTGGATATCACCATGGTTTGGAACGTCATGAAGTGTCAGACGAACAAGAAAGAACTCGGTAAGATGATTGTTCTTAATCAGAAAGGCTCCCGGGACCCCAGTGTCTTCTTCATAATCAAAGTGAACTGTGAATACAGTCTCAGCTCCTGTCAAGTTTGGGAGGCTGGTAAACCAATTTTCCACACTTCCAGGCTTTCCAACCTTCCCTTTCAACCCATTTCCTACAAATCATAAAAGAGAGAAAATTTAAAGACTTTTCATCTAATACATTAAATCAGTCATCTTACAGACAATACACTTTAATGGATGAAAATTACTCCAAAAAAGAATCCCTTTTTCTGTTAAGTTTTGGAACTCGAAGAAAGATGATACGGTTTTGTAGTAAACGCAGGTACCATAAGATAAAGGGAAGAAGGCGAAGTTAAGTAACTAACCAGGGTCAGCATTAGTGGCACTGACCAACTGGAGAGTGATCCCTTCGACTAGAAACTCAGTGGCCAGGTCAACTACTGAGGTAGTGACGCCAACCACTGAGCCAACGACGTCGCTGAAGTCCACCATATTCTTCTTAATCAAAACCACAGTCCCTTTGATCTTTGGGCCCTTGTTCAGGCCTAAGCTGTTAGAAACATTGGGGACTGTAGGCACAAGGTTTGAAAACATAGTTGCTACTTCAAGCTAGCAAAGCAAGGCAATTGATTTGGTAGAAGTAAGTGTCAAGCAATGCTGAGAGAAGCTTGTGAAGAACCCAGGCAATGCAAGGTGGATATTTATAGCAGAAGAAGAGCAAGAGGAAGAAGAGGAAATAAAGTTTAAATTAGTGTGATCTGGTGGAAAAACAAGTGCCATATGTCTCGCGTGGTAAAGACTGAATATTTTTATGAGATTATAAGATAACATTTATTGTACAACTTCATTCTGCACTCAACTGAGAAAGTTTAAGTGAACGATCAAGTTAGATGTAAAACACTTAATTAATGTTTTCAGCAAATCAGTGAGAAATAGTGTGAAAGAGTCTTGTCGCAAGATGGAGTATAAAATCACTTGTTGCATAAATTAAATTTTTATACTTTTTTTTCATATAGTATTAAAATCCCTTAAATGACTAAGAGGTCAAATTCATCATAAAGGTAAGCCTATATTAATTCATACTTTAAAATTCAAAAAGTTTTTGCAAAATTAATTTTTATTTAAGATAATAAACAGTAACGGCAATCTCTTCTGGCAGTTTAACTTCTACTAAGGCACGACTTTGGCGGTATTACTCTTAATTTAATCATGTTAATAACTCCACGTGCAGAATGTGATATGGACTGCAGTGAAGAAAGATAAAGATATGCCCACAAAAACGACGAGAATAACATAATCGCGATAATCAACTTTTTTTAAAAAAATAAAATAAAATTAGCTGGACGAGACTCCACTGGAATTAGATGCCTTTGTTTTCATGCACATATACTATTTGTAAATTTATTCCCCTACATTTATTTTTTTTTATTTTACAATATAACTAAAAATAAAATATACATTTAAAGTGTACACCATATTAATAGTCAATATGTTATCTTGCTGCTAGACCATATTTTATAATTTATTCACATAAAACATGTAAATTTATTCTATCTAAACATAACATGATTTTAATTTTTTATTATAATAATAACATAATTTAAATTTGTTTACATTTATATTGGACTCATTTAAAGTTTTTATCTATAATTCAATAAGGATATTTTTTTTTTAGTTTCGAGGGGGTTTGAATTTGGTTGAAGATCAAGAGGAGGATTCTATGATATCTCATAGTACTTTTTTTTTTATCAAGATATCATATAGTATGTTATCTCATATTGATGAGGTAAATATTTATAATTTTCATATTTAATTGAATACTAAAATATAACTTATCATATTTTCATCAAATAATTTTTATCTTGTATACATATGTTCACTTATTAATTATTTTAATGTAATATGACATATCTTATAAATATAAAAATATTATTAAAACCCACTTAAATCTTTAATGCTCTATATTGAATATGCAAACCCTATTCTTCATTTCTTTTTTTTTTTAAATAATTATTTATATTATCTTATATCTGATCCATTGTCGTACTATCAATTAGGACCACCGAATATACAAAAGAAAAAAGAGATGACGTCAGACAAAAGTCCCAATCAAATGTGTAAATCGTGGCTAATAACGTCTGCGTCCGGACCGTTTGAAAACATTTATGGCATTAACGACAAATATCTATCCACTTTGGACATATGTTCATCATCATGAATGCATGCATGAACCCTTACATGACCCATGGCCGTGGCAAGGCATGAGAGAGAGAGAGAGAGTGTACCTCCATCAGCATAGCATATTCAATCATTACATTATATTTTATAAAATAAAATATTTATTTTTTCTGATATTATTATTAATTTTTAAAAAATTATATTTTAAATTAAATAAAATTAACCTTACAGCTAGCATTATAAGTTATTTAATTGTGGAAATCATGACAAATTGAATACATTTTGCGCCATGTGCCCATTTCATTATTATTGCTGACAAAGGATCATTATTTTCTCGACAGCTAGCATTATAGTCCATTTTTTTCGGCAAACTTCGCATCAGCAACAATCTTTTTTTTTTTTCTTTAAAAAAAAAAGAAAACGAATAATTTATTATCATAAGTCATCTTAGTTACTTCAATAATATGATACTTTTTTTTTTATTTGATTATAGTGTATATAAGTCTAATGTTAATTAGATCATATTTGAACTTAATTTTTTTTTTTTTTTTTTGAAAAAAGTGTTTGAAATGTATCATACATAAGATTGAATTTTGTTTTTGAAAGTAATATATAAGTAAATCACACTAAAGTTATAAAATTTTTAATTCTTACATACAATACATAATATAAATAAAATTATATAATTTTCACTATTTTATATCAATTACTTTAACCTTAAAATTTCTAATAATTTTATCCTTTTAATTCAAATGATTTCAAATTTCTTTTATTGATACGGATTCCTTCCTTAGTATTAAATTATCATCCACATGATCATCATCGATTAGATCAACGTATATGATTATCTCTCTTTCGTACCAATAACAAGGCAACATACCCCTGCCATAATCAATAAAATATTTTTTTAAAGAGATAGTCATCTTCTAGATCTATTCAACGGGTCATTTTGACAAATGATGTATAACATAAAAAATTGTTATAATATAATTTTTTATATTATTTTTATTTATTACTCAATATACTAAATACAAAAAATTTATATTATTTATGCTAAATTTATCATAATATATTTTATATATAACAGAATTTTAATATTTTATAACAATTAAAATAATTTATAAATATATAAAATTAAAAAAAGTTTGTCGGCGCCCTTAACGATACTTGTCTGTCGCTGGCCTACTCACATTCAATGAAATAACATTCAATCTAAATTTGTCGAGACCGTACAAAAGGAAAATAATTGAGTACCTATTGCAAAAGGAAAGAATACAATGAAAAGGAAAATAATTGAATACCTGTTGCAAAAGAAAACGATGTTAGAAACCATATAAATTAGTACAACATCTTTTATTTTATATTAGTTAAGAAAATAAATTTTAAAATCTTAATTAATTACTTAATTTTGAGATGGTAAATTAAGAAATGAAATAAGAATATAAGAGAGGATATGTGACAAAATATGCAAATTTATCTAAATGTGAAACCCACAACGTTCATGGGCCGAGCATTTTGGCTTTTCCTTATTTTGAAAAAATTGCATCATCAAAGAAAGTGCACTGGAAGTCATGGGCTATTTAGGCCCAATGAGAGCCTATAGTTAGTCGTGGGCCAATCTGGACCCATCAATCAAGTCTTGCAGAAGTCTTGGGTTCGGCTTATTTGGGCCACGAATTTGCAATTCATATTTGGGGATTAAGTTTTGCACCACCCCAAATTAATACTCTCACCCTCCTTTTACTCTGGAAAATGTTTCCGAATAAGAGGGTGCAAATGTTAATTTGCATGTATATAGTGAGGCCGAAATACGAATACCCAGACTTTTTATAAATAAAAAAAAATTGTAACTTTAACAATATCTTTGGAGGTCAAGAAAGATAATTAAAAATTATATTTTTTTAGCTGATTGGGAGTAAAAAGAAGTTGATTTTTAGTTAAGGACAAATTCGGCTGCGGGAACCGGAACTACCCATCTAGCCACGCAGCCGCATGCAAACAAGCCCCCGACCCAAGACTTCCGCAGTGTTTTCTTACCTAAAATTTAAATAAATTAAACAATAAATAAATTACGCAATACCAATTTTAAAATTAAAAAAAAAAAAAAAAACCATTTAACTTGAAGTAGCTGGGTTGCTGGCTGCCACCTGCTTGATTGATCCGTGACCAACCCTAGAGTCCAAACCCCACCTGATAATCACACAGATCTTTCAATTCCTTCGAGTCGTTAGCTTTCTTCTTCTATTTCGTTATTCGGTTCTATTTTTTGATATTTGATCGCTGATAGCGAAAATGGCGTACGCATCTCACCTAATTAAGCACTCCAGAAAGGTAATATTCTATCTGCTTATTATTATTTCTCGTGTTTTCTTGCTGTTATATGCATATAGGTTCTTATTGAATTCACCAGCGAAAAAATTATATGCAAATTTTGTCATTTAAGTTATATTGCTGCTTTTTAGTAAGATATAATGTATAGTATCTTCATATCAGTTTATTTGTTGCATTTGCTGATGTCTGATTCATTTGCTCTTTATTTTTAACCATTGAGAATTCTATTTGAAAGCTTATCTCCTTTTTTTAGATTGATTGAGCATATTGTTTATGAGGATTGATGATCATATTTAACAACTGACTATGCAAATGAGTTGTTGGAGCTTACTATATTTCATCTGTTCTTGTTCAATTTTGGATTTACTTATTTATTTCAATTAGACTGCTTGGGATACTTCTTTAGTTGTGATATGCGAATCATTTCTGGACTTCCTTTTCTTGATTAAGTGGTAGCGGACCTCAATGATGAGTTTAGTTTACCGCTGGACCTGAAAGGAAATTGGAAGTTTTATCTGATACATGCTTATTTCAATATACGTTGGAATTCAAGAAGTTGATGTGAATTTGGGTTTTACACCTATACATTGCACATACCTTAGTGGCTTTCTCTTTTCTTGTTCTCTTTGTATACTTACCGTTTACTAGACTCTAGTTACATGGGTTTCCTCTTTTTGCGCCTATTTACTAACTTTTCTTATTAGACTAAAAAGACGTATATTTATGTTCCTTGCAGTTGAAAAATTCTCTGAACTTATTACAGAACCAGCGTGTCCTTTTGGTCCGTTGTTTTTCCAGTGATGCCCAACCCTCTACGAATAGAAGTCATGGTACTTACTTGCGTTCCTTTTCTTTTTTGGTTTACCCGCTTAAATATTAGTATTAAATTAATAGCAAAATCCTTTCATTCGCTTTATAATTCATATATGTGATCCGTAACGTGAGTCTTGGTTGAACAATATGTTTGACTGATTATAGTATGGTTCTCTGAACTCCTAACTGTTGAGGTTGTGGCAAGATTTCTCAATGTGATCTGGAGTTTGTCGGGTGTTGTTTTTTAGGTACTCCTGTTTTTGGGTTCACCAGTTGGAGGTTTTAGAATAAGGTACCGATATAATCCTAGTCAGAGAGAGAGAGCAACTTTTTTTTTTTTTTGAGGAGGGGGGGGGGGGTGGGAATTATCTGAGACAAATTATCATTATGTTTGAAGCATATTATTTAACTGTTTCTTAGTGTTTCAATGTTTTTTAAATTTCACTTTCAATATTTATAATTGAAGTGGGTTATCTTTCAGATATGTGCAAAACACGATTCCATGGTTCTGGGCCATCAACAAGGCAGTATGTTTCCGAGCCTGCTGTTAACTGCACTGTGAGTAAACCTGATCAATTGAGCAATATATTATAAGAAGTTTGCAATCTGCACTATCACCCTCGTTTTTCCCTTGCCTCTGCTGTTGCTTATTTTGTTTTTGTTTTTTATTTTTGTTTTCCCTTTCCTTCTTTTTTTCAAGCAAACTTTCTTACTGACCTGGAAACAATTTTCAAATGCACCTGCTGTAGAAGTTATCATTTGGTGTACAGAAGAGAAACATTTCCATGACTACCACAAAAATGGGTTTTGTTGGAGGGTCCTTATTCAACAGCAATTTTTTATGGTATGTTATTTTCATGTTTGTTTGGGTTTTTCCTCCTCCAATTTGGGACTACCTGTAACTAATTTCTTTTCTGGCCACTCTCTCTCCTAAAATAGTTCACAGCTACAGCCAAGGAGATTTTACTCATCAGGTTCAGGTACAATTCTCAGCCCTTTGTTCTTTTAATTTATCTGTGCTCTTTGATTCTATAATCTATTCCGAGTTATATGTTGGATCTGTTATTCATTTCTTATAAAGGTTTTTGAAAATTTTCCTGGTTGTTGATTAGTTATCTTATATTATCTTTTATCTAATAAATACTGCTCATGTCCAAAGTAGATGCCACTTGGCATTCAATATCCATAGGTCATATCAGGCATTCTCATCAAAACAGAGGCTAGCTTAGAAAGAAGTTGCATGAAGAGTTGATGGGCAGCCTGATTGAAATGTTGACCAAGTTTTTACTTATATTTTTCTTTTTTTTTTTTTTAGGTTTTATACTTAATTGAATATCTTGCATTTGAGGCAACTATCCATAATAAAGTATGTAGAATGCGAGCAAGACTCCTCTAAGAT
The DNA here is from genome assembly GCA_022379115.2 of Bauhinia variegata. Classification (NCBI taxonomy): domain Eukaryota; kingdom Viridiplantae; phylum Streptophyta; class Magnoliopsida; order Fabales; family Fabaceae; genus Bauhinia; species Bauhinia variegata. Next base: position 14,014,115 of record CM039433.1, read on the forward strand.
TTACCAGGATTTTAGAATTTTTACTTTTTTATTATCATTTATATTAAATTGTTGATTTTTAAGAATAGCAGTATAAATGATAGCACGCTTTGTGGTTTCATGAAAAATACTGGTGCATTTCTTTCAGATCTTCCTCCACACCAAGAGATTGGAATGCCTTCTCTCTCACCTACAATGACAGAGGTGTGTACCTTTCTGAAGCTTTTTACAGTGTTATATAGTTGGTTGTTGTTTTCACCAACTGATTTCCACTGTTATTCAGGGTAACATTGCAAGATGGTTGAAGAAAGAAGGTGATAAAGTCTCTCCCGGAGAAGTGCTCTGTGAAGTTGAAACTGTAGGGGTTCTTGTACCATTGACATGATAAATTTAGTACATAAGATTCACCATTAATATTTTTATGTGAATGCCTATTTCTTGTTCTTTAATTCATTTCCTTTTGAAGGATAAAGCAACTGTTGAAATGGAATGCATGGAGGAAGGCTACCTTGCTAAGATAATTCGTGGGGATGGGGAAAAAGAAATCAAAGTTGGTGAGGTATTGATAGCATCTACCATAAAGTTAGATTGTACAAGAAAAATTAATCATTGTCACGTGGAAGCAACAGTATTGTTGACATGAACAATCTTTTTCAAAGGTGATTGCTATAACTGTTGAAGACGAGGAGGATATTGCCAAGTTCAAAGATTACCAACCTTCAGCATCTGATGCTGGTGCTGCTGCACCGAAAGGATCATCTAGCCCTCCCCCGCCCAAGAAAGAACTGGTGGAGGAACCTGCCCAGGATTCTGAACCAAAGATTCCCAAACCTAGTGCACCCCCTTCATCTGATGACCGCATATTTGCTAGTCCTCTTGCTAGAAAGCTGGCTGAAGAAAAAAATGTCAGTTGCTAAGATGCATGGTTAAAAGTTGTTCTCTACAAGAACTAAAGAAGTGAATTAGCCATTTTTAATATATGCAAACGTCTGTAGGTACCTCTCTCAAGCATTAAAGGGACCGGACCTGAAGGGCTTATTGTGAAGGCTGATATCGACGATTACTTGGGTATTGTTCTATCTTTCCATAGATATTATTCTGGACACAAACGTCACTTGGTTATGCATGAGAAACCCATTTGTGCAAACTGTGCATCTCTCTTGCTGGCTATCCTATTGCTCTTATCTGATTAAATTAATTTGGAGAACATTTTCAATTATCTGATGCAGCTTCTGGCGTCAAGGAGGTTTCAGCACCCTCAAAGGCCAAGGTTACAACAGATGCAGCACTAGGTTACACTGACATTCCTGTTTCTCAGATAAGGAAGGTAGTTTACCAAACAACTCTATAAAATAATCATATTCTGAGACTTTATATGATGTGCGTCAATAATATGTTAATATAGTCTACAAAAATAAGTGGTTTTGTTTACTTGAATTTAACTCTAGATACATTTTGACAGGTCACAGCTTCACGCCTATTATTATCAAAACAAACTATTCCTCATTACTATTTAACAGTAGATACATGTGTTGACAAACTGATGAGGTGAGTTTTTTCTATTATTAGAAGGTTTACCTATGGTACAAATGTCTTCTGATTATCTGAACTCCTTGTCTGCAGTTTGCGGACTGAACTCAATTCATTGCAAGAACTGTCTGGTGGTCCACGGATATCAGTTAACGACCTTGTAATCAAGGTACTAAAGTGATCTTAGCCTAATATATTTACATCATCACCTATCTAAACAAGAGGGCCTATTTAAATCATCTGAGATGTGATGATGGCTAAAAACTAGTGTGTGAAAGAAATGTAGAAATTTTCAAATTATTCCTCTCTGCCGTATAGGAGAAATGAGTATGTAGATATTTACTGCTTTAAACTTAACTTACCAGGCTGCTGCTTTGGCTCTCCGAAAAGTTCCTCAATGTAACAGCTCATGGACAGATGATTTTATTCGCCAGTAAGTCAACAAATTTAATGAAATTATTGCACTCTATTTTGTACACTCACGAGTTTAAACTTATTATTTTCTTTATCTTTATGCAGGTACCATAATGTGAATGTCAATGTTGCAGTACAGACTGATCATGGACTCTTTGTTCCTGTAATCAGGGTGAGCATTGATCTCTATTTAATGTTGTAAAGACATTTATGGCTTTTGTTCTGGTTAGAAATTTTCACTGAAACTCTCATTGGTAATGTTGCAGGATACAGACAAGAAAGGCCTCTCGAAGATAGCTGAAGAGGTGAAACAATTGGCAAATAAAGCCAAAGAAAACAGCTTGAAACCGCAAGACTACGAGGTGGTTAAAGCTTCATCTTCATTCTTATTGGCCTGTTAATGATGGCCTCTTCCGCTGATTTATGGATTTTGGGTTGATTCACTTTGCAGGGAGGTACATTTACAGTGTCTAACTTGGGAGGGCCTTTTGGTGTTAAACAGTTCTGTGCCATCATTAATCCCCCTCAATCAGGCATTCTTGCTGTTGGATCTGGTAAGAGCAATATAGTGTTTTAATTCTCTTTTTCAACTGAAGTTGTACTTGTGATCTTCATAACCATCATCTTTGCTACTTTTGCTTTTACATGAGCAGCCGAGAGGAGGATCATACCTGGTTCAGGCTCAGAAGAATTTAAGTTTGCTTCCTTCATGTCTGTAACTCTCAGCTGCGATCATCGTGTAATAGATGGTAATGATACATCATTATAGCTCTTAAGATTTAGAATCATTTTCAGCTTCTTGCGCGTGATCAACATAAGATGCTAACATCTTATTTCATTCAGGTGCAATTGGTGCTGAATGGTTAAAAGCATTTAAAGGCTATATTGAAAATCCAGAGTCCATGTTGCTGTAAGAATTAACAGAAGGCCACCACGACATACACAATTTCTTTCTAGTGATATTTATGGCGGGGTCGAGTTTTGTTCGACTGGGTATCTCGATATTGTCATCTGGATTTTGATTGATTGTTTCCCTGACTGCATTCCTGTCCCTCACTAAAGATAAATTTTGCATTTTTGTAATTTCCAATAAGCGCGGGTTGACGAGGCATTTATACAAAGCTGAGATTTTGCTCTTGTTCATAGACGAAGGCTGACACGTCTAACTTTTTGTTGCACGCGTTAACAGTTGATTTGTATTTTTTTTCCGGTTATCCTCACCTCTTGGCATAAACCTTCATTTGATTGAGAAACATGACTCAGAATTTTCCAGCAGAATTTGTAAATATACGGCCCGATATTTCAATATTTATAAGTACGGTATCAATGATAATTTAGACTATGAAGCTACAATTCGCTACAAATTTTAAGACATTCGTTTCAATATTCCGACACTCAAGCAGAGAGAGCCTGTTAACCATAAACATGAAACTTCCCTCAAGAGTAATGCTTCTATAGCCGTAAACAATACTAGTATGAATACGTACCGAAATTACTTTTAACGTTGAGAGACAAATAGACTTCGTATCAACTTTAGATAGGGGTTAATGGACTTCGTATCAGTCAACATGGATTCGATAAAATGAAACCACATGGCATATTTACAATCGAATAGGTAAACATTTAATATATTACTGATTGTTTTTTTTTTTTTCTCTCTTGTATGAGCATCCAAATCCGTGCAAAAGGGGAGGGGAACTAGACATACAAACATGAAACAACTTGCAAGAAGAAAGGCATTCAATGTGAATACGATAAGAATTTAAGTCTCCAAAACCGTTAACAGACATAATTTCTATCAGGAAGGAACGTGGTTACACTAATGCATAAGAAGAAATGATCATTGGAAAATGCAGAACCCCTGAATTCATGAACTCGTAATTTCTATCAGGAACCTGGATACACTAATGCATTATAAGAAATGATCATTGGAAAATGCAGAACGCCTGAATTCATAATAACAAAGAATAATAATGACAACTCATTCATATATATATATATATATATATATATATCATAACGCAGTCAAATTTGTTATATCTAAAATTTGAGTCCGTTCCTATTATTCATTGGAGAAATTAGAACGGTCTGACATTCAATCATTAACCAATTGTTTGCAACTGAAGCACTATCATCAACCGTATAAGCTGCAACTTGTACCTCAATAATCTCTCAAAATTGACAAGGACCTAAAAAATAGTGAGAGCTCACACAAAATAATCTTTCAAATTGGCACGTAACTTTTCATTGCCCGCTTAGCTGTCACAGCAACTCCAACTAGTGCTCCACCAACAGCTCCGGCCACCGCTGCTGATCTCACTCCTCTTGCAGCTCGATACAAAGCACCAGTGCCAAGCCCCGCTGCCACACTGTTCCAGACATCATCAGTGTCCCTCACTGCCACAATCCCGCTCTCTATTCCAGCGAAAAGCAACCCAATAATACCAAGTCGGTTACCCCAAGCGCGACCCGCATGGCCCGAGGAGTTCAGGACCCGGTTGATTCGGAGCTTCGTGGTGTCGCCAGATTCAAAAGATTTGACGCCATCAACAAGGCCCACACCGGCACCAGCAAGCGCGCCGGAGAGGTAACCGCATCCGGTGTAGAAGGTGAGGTTCTCACCCCAGGATCGGCGCTTGCGGCTAGCCTCTTCGGCGAAAAGATACTCCGGGGAGGTTGGAAGCTGGTAGAGATTTCGAATAGGGACCTCGAGGTCCTTGTAAGGATTGTATAGGCGTGTTTGGTTCTGAAGGTCGGAACCTGATTCGTGATCAGGGGTCTGGTACGCCATTATAGAGGCTTCCAGACGCTAGGGTTAGGGTTTCAAGAGATATAGAGAGAGAGAGGGGATTGGAAGGGGAGGCGCAGCTAGAGAGAAAAGAAGGGGTGGACAGGTTTACGCAGCTGAGAAGCCTTGGGTTTGGGGAAAAATCGAGTTGCGTAAGGGCGGTGACTCGGTGAGTGAGCTTGCGAGCCGGTTAGATTCGTCGGAGGATGGATCGGTTCGCTGTCAAACCGGAAATGGCCCGAATATGAGTGAGCAAACGGTGTCATTCTTCTTTTAAGGTACAGAAAATTTTCACGTGTAATTATCTTTGAATGCCATTTCTATGTTGTCCTATTATTGTCCTTTTTTTTTTTGGGCCATGTGTCCTATTTTATACAACTAGAATCGCCATCAAAACATGTTGGGCTGTCCATTATTGTTTGGGCCGTATGTTTTGTCCAATGGGGATTACTTTTTACACCACCCAAATTAATACTTACACCACCATTTACCCGGAAGTCAAAGGTGGTAAGGGTATTAATCTGGGGTGGTGTGAAAATCAACTCCCTTGCCCAATTACTGAGTCAATTTGTAGGTAAACTTTTCCTTTTGTTAGTTTCTTTAAAAAGGAAAAAATGATTAGCAATAGCAATGGTGTTCTCTTCCCTTTTTGTTTGCTTTCACAAATGAAGTCCTACAAACTAGTAGAAACTAGAAACAAGTTATAGATGGCACATAACACTTGTAATTGAATGGTAGAAGTAAATGTAAAAGGTTTTTCTTTTTGTTTTTTGTCAGTATATGTATGTATATGTACAAGGTATATAGGGATTGAAATTGTTCAAGAAAATGAGTGGGATTTCTTTGTGCAACTGGAAATATGATTAATGGAGAAACTTACAAGCGAACAGCAAGCCTCTCGGCGATTCTTCTTCTTGTAGTTTTTTTCAGTATGTTTTGGTGGTAACAAGAGGCTCTGTTTACTCCCAAAACACCATGAGTTGCCCAATCCCATGGACATGAAGCTGGGTTGTCGACTCCTTCTTCTCGCATGGATCTACGTTGAATTTTCCATATCCACATTAGGATTCTTACTCATTCCTTCCTGATTATACATACATGATATAAAATTACAATTCAACAGGCACCTCATGGAAATTTTTTATTTGGAAGCTTTTTAAGTTACATATGTTAATACTTTCCCTTTCATTTTCCAAACATGACAAGTAGACTAGCACAAAAGAGAGACGAGAGAAGAAAACAATTTTATTTTTTTTGTTTTTTTTCTCATAGCTCTGGATTTCCAGAAATTGGCTATCACAGTGAAGTTTAACAAACACTAGAAGCACATGCAGGTCCCATTAAGTTTAAATAGTCCAGAGGTCTAACCTGTGTTGCAGTTAGATTATCACTATCACTTATTTCTCCCAGTTCTCTGAGTCGATTCAGCTCCGGCAAAATAACATTACCAAGATCTGGTCTGTCACGCTTCCTCATCTCACAACATTGTAAAGCCAATTTAGCACATGATAAAGTCTCTTCAACAGGCCAATCCGTCACACTGGGGTCAAGCATCGGAGGAAATCTACCATTTTCAATGGCTTTCTCAACCTGGTGAGACAAACCCATAGGAGGCTTTCCAGTAATAATCTGTAAAAGCATTACTCCTAAGGAATATATGTCTGATTTTACACCCAACATTCCTGTTTGTTGATACTCTGGGTCAATATAGCAAAATGTACCAGCTGCTGCTGTCATGTGATATTGAGTGGTCGCGTTAGCTACAGCTGGGGGGACAAGCCTGGCCAAACCCACATCACTGATCTTGCTCACATAGTTACGGTCTAAGAGTATGTTTGCTGGCTTGAGGTCACGGTGCACCAATGGTTCCGGTTTTGTCTGGTGGAGGAAAAGAAGGCCAGTGGCAATTTCTGCTGCTATTCTGAACCTAGTTTGCCATGACAGAGGTGGAGTGTTATCTTTCTGAAAGAGACGGTCTTCTAAGCTGCCATTTTCCAAGTACTCGTACACAAGGCATCCATACTCTGGGCAGGCACCTAGAAGGAGAACCATGTTTGGATGTCTTATGGTGCTCAAAACCTCAACCTGCATTGGAAAACATTAAGTTAAGATAGAATATATATGAGACAATTCTATATAATATATACTATCTCGCGAAGTTGAACAGGAGTAATTGTATCTCCACATTTGTACTTGATCTTTTGCGTAACATTATATTGCTTGATGCACTTGTCAACTTTATTTAAGTCCCCTCTAACCAATATGCTTGACGAAATGTCAGAGCAAAAGTATAACAAATTTCAGCTGAAGTTGAATGGAAGTAATCATAATGATTTTACCTACATGAGAATCTGAGATTACTGAGCCCAAAAAATAGTATAGTAGATCAGAGCTTTAACAAACTATGCAATCTTCATCATCCTAGCCACTTTTTACCAGAACAAAATTATAATTACCTCTTTTTGGAATTGCCTCTCCCCATGCGCCAAATCTGGTCTCAAAACCTTAATGGCAACAGCAGTGTGATCAAGCACCCCGTAAAACACAGGTCCATATCCACCTTCACCAATTTTCCGAGCATTGTCAAAGTAACATGTAGCAACTTCAATTTCTTCAATATTGTATTTTCTACGTGGAATATGATTACGTGCTAGTGCAATATTTATTGCTTTCCTCCCCTCTTCTTCCTCATGCCTGGCTCTCATTTCTACTTCCCTTCTCTTCTGGATCTCCATTTTAGCTAGGCGTTCAGCCATTAGTGCTGACTCAACGGCAGCACTTCTTTTCTGCCTTTCTAGTTCTGCCAAAGTCAATGCAGCCTCTTCAGCTTGTCTGGCTTCTTCCAAGTTGCGCTTTTCTTCTTCCTTATTCTGTTCAAGCTCTACTGCCTAAAAGACAAATAGTGGTGCCTACGGTTTTCTTTATGGTGGGTTATCATAAAAGACATGAGATCAGTAGAATTTATAACATGATATTACCTTCTGTTTTGCAGCAACAGCTTCCCGGCATGCTGTACTATATTTGTCCATTGTTTTCAGAAGTTCCTGTTTTAATCTCATAATTTCCACCTCCAACGCTTTCTGTCAGACAACTCATGCAAAGGAGGGAAAGAAAATTTTAACTATTCTATTACTATTAGAAAATCTCCAACCAGTAGGCAAGAAAGTTATTTCTGTCAGGTGTGCTTCAAAGATGTCAAAAGACGCTAAATAGCAGTGGCACTGTCACATTAGTGATATATACTTACTGGGGTTTTGGGAGAAGAGCTACTCTTGGGACTGTCTGAGTTCATGGGTACTTCTAGGTTTTCGTGGAGTACATCAAACGAAATACAACTACTCTGTCCCGAGTGGTCACCGCAGGGAGAAAGAGAATGTTGACTTGATGATTTCTGTGGCGAGAAGATTTGTGCTGACAGTCTTGGTGAATTGACCTCTCCTTTAGACTCATGTGAATGAATTTTTTGACCTGAAGATACTTCATGCGAGCCCGAGCCACTCCAATTTCCATCAGTTCTCAGATTTCTGTAGCAACAAGAGGGCGTCAAAATTCCAAGCATATATAATCACTAAAGGAGTACTGTGAACATGCACAAACTAGCAAGAAACATATTGAACTAACTAACTCCCTCTGCTGCCCTTTCTCTCCCTCCTTCACGTAAGTTCAAATATTTAAATTATAGTCTAAGCAAGCTCTCATCAGCCTCAGTACTATCATGCTCAATGTGTTCTGGAGTAGCATGACAGTTTGAGTAACGTGATTCCCACTAAGAACAGGCCCCGTTTTGCTGATGGTTCTCGTCAACCAACTAATGAAGGACACCCTAGAGAGGCTCGGAAGCTTCACTATTAAAACAGTACTTGTTACTATAAGTAATATAACCGGTGAACCTACCTGTTTTTATCTTCAGAGTCTGGCGTATCAGGAGGTGGCTTAGGTGAATGATCTAGAGGAGAATTTTCCATGGTAGTTGCTAGGACTTTTATAGATCCAGTTGCTGAGATACTACCTTTGTGAGTATGACCTGTTGGTCGTATACTCTGTACTTTTCCTTTTGATATAATATGTATTGTGCAAGACTGTGGCAGGGACCTGATTAAGTTAGTTGGCACATCTGCATCTTTAAATTGCCTGCAGTGGACAAATAGCAACAACATTCATTAATGCAGAGAGGCAGACAAAATATGGCAAGGTCCGAGAAAGTCCAAATTACAGGTATAATTTTTCTGTACGGTAGGGATTAAATATTATATCGTGCACATGCCATTCGTACATATTGCTTGATTAAGAAGCAATTAAGCAGTCTTTCCCCGTTATTCTGATCAGAAAAAGGATGTAATACTAGCTTGGTTTTATCAACTATTGCAAGGGAGATGTGGTGCATGTAAACTGTCAATCCATTCAGTTCATGTAATCTCACCAAACTAGGGAAAATGAACTTTTGTATAGTATGTTGCTCGAAAATATACAGTGGACATTAACGAAAGAGAAGCACTTATTTGATAGCCAAATTGTTTGTTTGATTCCTAGGTGGTTTCCTCCAAAATTCTATGTTGCTTGAGCACTGAAGACATATTTATCTGCACTTGGATGTACATGTGTGTGTGTCTCAGAAAGAAAGAGATGGACCTTGTAATGATATTCCTCTGGGGTGAACCAACAACAATATTCCTGACAGAGTTGTTAATGACATAATCAGTAAGTGCACTCGACACTTCAGTGTTGTGGAGAACCAACTCCTTCGATTCGATCTGAAATGTTAAAAGTCCATAAGTATAAACCAACTAAATCTTCATAAATGTGTACATGACATTTCATCTAAGTGTATTATTTTATCAAGCGTCCTTTCTAAATGCTCCAAACCCAGCTGTGGAGCTACCAAATATGAGAATTCAAGAGTTGAGTATTAGGCCATATTTTATTTCAATTGAAGGTATGCTTATATAATTCTTATAGCGTACTGTATTCATGTAGGTTGATTGTTGTATAAGGATTAAATTTTTGCTCTCACTTTATAACATCAAGTTTTCCCTGCTCTTAGGACTAGCATTCATACACCGCTCACCAGCAGAATGAAATCAAAAAGGTGCAGACACGCATAGATTGGTCCTATATGCTTCTGTATAATCTTTAAAGATCTTGGTTAACTTGATCGTACCATCAATCACTCACCCCTTTTCGAGCACAAAATCCTCTGAAGGGAAGAAAAAGTTGGTGGAGTTCTTCTTCTGTAGGTGGGCGACCTTCTTTCAGGACAGCATCAGCTTCATCTGTATAAAGCAAATGAGAAAAGTAACACAACAGAAAGAACGGAACTAAGAGTCCATAAAAATACCCTACATGGAGGATAAAAACGATTCTGAAAACGCAATAAGAAGGTATCAGTTATCATGCGATTTTTCAATTGGGTAATCAAATTGGTAAAACTTCCACCCAGACATTATCACAAAAAAGTTTCTGGGCATGAAAAAAACCAACCCAGGATAGAATCTAACCGAAGCTTTTACAGGTTTCTCTAAGGCATAGATACCCCTTTAACTTAACGATGGTGGTGATTGGTGACTGTGACGAAGGAGAAGGGTACCTACTGGGATGCAAGTTCTTTGTCCGAACGTGAAGAAGGGTGCATGTAAAATTTTTCTTCAAGAGGTTTTCGACGGCCCATTTGACAGCAAATGGACTATTCCTGTCTTTATCAACAGCGATCACGGTGGCGCCTGCAGAGCCATCTTCTAAAATTGACGCTGTCCGTAACAGAGCCATAGGCGACTGTGCCACGCACCAGGCCAATGGCCGTGGCCAAGGAATATGTTGGAGGAACCCAGGAAATTATGAAGTTTATTCTATGTATCATCTGGTTGTTACCGTCTTTGCTATATTTGGCGGGAGTGGTACGAAGAACCAAGAAGAGAATCAATAAACCGTTTTCAACTAACTACTAAAGTGGTGTCATTCCCCCTATTCCTGCCCTCTAAGCATAAGTTAGAGTTACAGTTTCTAAACCATAATTTTAATACATCATTTTCTTTAAATTATTATTTTATTTTAATGAAACAATCTCATATCTAACATTCAACATGAACTAATTTGATTCAAAGTCAATCAACAAAGCTCATATTTGAATAATTTAGAAAAAAAAAAATGATTAATTTGGGCATTGATTAATTAATATTGTGCTGATAGTAATTTCATAATTAAATGTTCAAACATAGCAAAAAGGTTCACTTGTTTAAGTCATCTAAATTAACTCTTAAAACAAAAAAAAGTTACAACAATCACCCAAGTCTCACACACTACACTGAATGGCATAAAACAAGAGTCTGCAAATGATCCATCTATCTTCTTCGTTTCCTTAGCCTCGTTGTAGGAAATTCAAGAGGGACATTAAGTGTGGCATAATTCACATTGTTCTTACGTGAAATCTTGCAACCCAAGTTCTCATAATATGGTCTCAATGCCACTTCGGTCATCCTTAGATCCTTTGCTATGCCTGAGAAGTCAGTTCGGAAATCATCCACGAATAGAGTCAGCACCAACACGTAACTAATGAGAAGCTTAATCTTTTCAGAAGGAAGAGTTTTTTTGTCAGAACCACCAAACATTGTTGAAAACCTATGACGCAGAATGCTTGGGATTTTATGACCCTTTGCAGAGGAAAAGCCATCCAAGGAGTGCAGCTCTTTGAACTTTATAAGATGATTGATGTAAGAGAATATGCAGCAGAGCTGCTTCTTTTCTGTCTCATCCTGTAAACACAAACAAACATTTGATTAAACGTAAATTTATACTCTTCAGTAATTAAAATGTAGCAGAAATATGAATATTCTTAGCACTTCCACATTGTAAGGGGTTACAGATGATCAACCAGTAGTGTAACAAGAATCTTTCTAACCCAGAAGCTTCAAACACTAAGAACCACAAAAACCAATTTACTTTATCAAGGCATTTATTTGAATTTATACCTGAATCTCCCTCAATCTTTCTATCCTCTGACAGATAAAAGTTGGGTAAGCACTGAAGTCTGCTTGTTCCAGATACAAAAGATTAAAAATATCTTCAAGGTAATCCCAATCTCCTTTAAGGATGATTTTGTCCAGTAGATATGCCTCCTGAGGTGTAGTGGCGGCAACATTATACGGTGGTATATTGTGAGAAATATGTGCATCGGTACTCTCAAGGGCCTGTTTGTTTACAGCAACAGATTTCATTTTCACATCCAAACTCTTCTGAGAATCAGGATCATCTGCCTGATTGAACGCTTCCACCTTTCTTACCTGCAATATGAAACAAATTATAATATTGGCTTTCAACACTTCCAACAAAAATCCACCAAAACACAGTGGAAATATCACTATGAAACGTAATCTCATGGAATCATCAACTCAATTTTTTCTTAGATTAAGATATAATACTTTCATAGTGAGATAAGGCTTGTTGTTGTATGAGACAACCCTTTCTTCACCAAAAATCATTATTCCAATAGTATTACAGGCACCACAATTGCTATGTAGCACAATCCAAAAGGCTCATTTGAATGTTTCATCTAAGATTGCTAATACTTCTAACAGAGTAAAGCTTCCCTTCACTATCACCCCCTCTTCACCCATACAAAGTCGAAACAAATAAAACATAAAGAAAAGGCATGTACATAGATTCATCAATATTTTCTTTTTAAAAAAAAAAAAATCCTATGAAGCAAAATTAGTGTTTTACTGATTAATAGCTTCATGAGCTACCCACATATGGTCCTCTCATCCACCCAGCAACACCAGTGAATTTTTTTTTTCTCAATATATATATATCCAATCTCTTTCTACATTCATTACTATTTTCATAAAGAACTCAGGAAGATTTTGGTTACACAGCAAGCTAATTGGTAAAGCCCTAAAGGACAAGTCTACCTTCTCTTGATCCTTCTTTGTGCCAAACAGATTAATAAGCCTTTTCGAATTGTCTGCCTTCCGTTCAGAAATCTCCCCCTTTGGTCCCTTGTCAGTGTATTCAACGCCTTTCACTCTGGGATCCAATCTGAATACCTGAAGTAACAAAGTGAGACTCTTTCTTCCTAAACCACTTATTAGCAAAGCGCTTCATTTATTTGAGAAAAAAAAAACCTCTAGTATGTGTTTGAATGAGCTTCTTACAACAGCACCGCATTAAGGAAAAACTGAATCTTTTGAAGAAGCTCAACAATGGAGCTTTACAGCTTATGCTTCCGCTTCAAAGGATTCCTTTTCAAACGAAATACTTCTTCCATGAATTCTAAAACAGCATATATTGTAAAATTACCTTATTGGCTGCAATAGGCACAACCTTCAGGGTCTGGGTTTCCTTGTCAAGAACCCCAAGAGCATACAGGCACCGTTGTCCAGCGGCGGCCTCGCCGGAATAGCTCGTGCCGACAAAATCCACCGACGACCCTGCAGGGGATACCACAAGCTGTAACCTTTTCGGCATGTTCTTGTTCCGATAAACTCCAACCCTCGTAGAATCGGACCCATCTTCGGATTCGTTATCTGGGCTAATCTGAGGGCTGTATCCAGAGGGGAAATAGCCGACTAGGGGAGGAATTTTTTCTGGGTGGTCACGAAGGATTTGGACCTTAGCCTGAACTGGTGGAAGCCTCTTTTTCTTCTTCTTCTTCTCCTTCTTGGATAGCGGCTCTTGCTCTGCTATTAGCTCTCCGTTTTCGACTTGGGATTTTGGGTCATCGGCCTTCAAGTCCATTGCTAAGGGTAGACGGGGATACAGGGCGGGACTGAGAGGAGGGAAGTGCAAAACCCTGTAACAGCAACCTATATATGAAAAGATGGCAAGGGGAGCACAAAATAAAAATAATTAAACATCCTTTATCCGTCATTTATCTTTTGTTAAAAAAAATAAAAATAAATCAAAGACAGAAATTTTTTTTAAAATGCAGGTCTCTAATTATATATTTAGATGAATGATACCTTAGTATGATTAACATAATTTCTCTAACAACAATAGTGAATCCGAGAAATGAGATAAAAACATTAAATTGTGGAAAAATAATTTCTCTAACAATAATAATAATTTTTCTAACAGGAAACTTATATACAATTAAAGGAATGAAGACTCTGAAAACACAAAATTTTATCTAATCAAAACTCTTAAAAACTTATTAAAAGAAAGGTGACGTTCTCTAAAAATAATAATTTTTATGAAAAAGCAAATTCTTGTGAAAATTATTTTTGTAGTTTTGATGACAAAAGTTTCAGATGAAGGAAGATTATTCTATTTGAATGTGTGCTATGATCTTTATCAAAGAAATTAATAATCTTTGAAGTTAATTAAATTTTTCAGATTAAAATCAAATGAAAATAAAATAAAAAACTAATATATTATCTTTTAATGTCAATATATAATAGATTCTGTTAGTTAAGAAAATCTAAGACTATTTTCTTTGGTAGTAAGGAAATCTAAGACTTTAGTATCTAAAAACTAAAATAATCACATAAAAAATCCACCTGAAATTTCCGATCAGTAACAAAGAAATCAAACGAACGTAGGATAAAGTTAGAAAGAAATTCACAGAAACATAACAATTAACAAATCAATTTAAATATTCTGATGAGGTAAGAAAAGTAAAATAGACCATACTAGACGGCGTCGTATCCATTTCCAGAGGTACATCTACAGTGCCATGCCATGGAGAAAAATGCGAGAGCTCCTCTTCACTGCTCTTCAGTTTCTGCTGCAAATGGAGGCTAACGCCTTCATTACATCCTCTTAGAAGAGAAGCTCTTCCGCTGCTGAAGCCATCGTTTCTTCTTCGGCTACTGCTGACTATTTTTTCAGCTCCTGTTAGCATTCAGCAAAATCTGATTCTTCTTGTTGTAGTTTTTGATTCAGAGGTACCTCTTCCTCTTTATGTCTTTTACTCCGATTTCTGAGAAAATAGAAATCAAGTGGGTTTGAGTTGATATCTGATATCGCATTTTGTGGTTTAAGTTGATTTTGAAGTATTATTGGTATGCATTGAAATGCTATTATTTCTGCGAGACTACGACTGCGTGTATTTTCGATTTTGAAGGAAATTGTTCTGTGGAATATGAATTTTCGTACTTTAAAGATAATTCTGATTTTGAGGAAGTTACTTTTTTGTTTATTCTTAGATTTTTAGATTGATACTGAAGTCTATTCTCTATTATGCTTGTATGGTTTATTATGAAAGCTTTTCCTTTTTCGTTGGTATTAAAAGGAATCCTCCCCAGTCCCTCTAGAAGTAGAATATTGGTAATAAATGTTGGGTGCATGGATTTACGATACAATCAGTAACGGGGAATTATCCATTTGGATTTCTTTCTTGCTATTTCTTCCAAGTGCTGCGTTCCTCCAGAATATATAAGGAAGCAAAGAATGAATAAAGCTAGAATCCAGAGTTGTTCACTGCTTCGTCTATCTGGTGCTTTTGAGGTATTGGTAAATGATTCTCTTACCGTTATCAATGTCTCATTAGGAGTTTCTCAAGTTGAGTAAGATTGTCTAATTTGTCATAGGAATTGTTAACAGATCTATAAGATTTTCATCCTTTCATCTTATCTACGCTCTAGAGCCCCTCTCAAACATCTGTCTTTAATCTGAGGAGTTTTCATCTGATATCTAAACCTGATTAAGAATTTAGGACTAGAAATCTTGGTTGAACAACTATATCATGTTGTTTGTCTTTATTTAGTCCTTTAATCTTTTGTGAAGGTGAATGCTGGTTTTCTTTTAATGTAGTGTTGTTTCATTGAGGTGAAAGCTTTTTGGATAATCTCTGGCTTTAACTATAGCTATTGTATCATAAGTGGTATTCAGAGTTCTGAGGGTTTACAACCCAGTAAAGTTGAACTCATCTTCAAGTTTGCTTTTGAGGGAGATATAGGAATTTCAAAGAATTTTTCCAGTATCATTACTAGGGTGAAGTTTGTTTTTTTAGTATGTTTGTGTAGACTGTTTGAGTAGCCTGCTATTCAGCTATGATGATATCCTAAATTGATTTTAAATTTGCAATGTGTATCCCACTAATGTGTCTCATAATATCATTGGTCCAATTACGTAGGTGTTGAGCTCTGAAAGTTCGACCTGTTGTTGATTGTTGTGTTTAGGCTGCATATCTGTTTCTGTATAGATTGACAATTTACATGAAACCATCATGCATATAAGTGAATACTGCATAAATGATAAACTTACCAGCGAGATTAAATTTGGGCCATGTATTTGGTGCTTTAAAAAATCATTACTACTTTCAGATTTCCTATAAAATTCCACTATCATCTGGGGTTTGTCTATTTACTATGTAGAATTTGATTGTAAATTTTCTCAATGGGGATCTGTTAGCCAATTCCGCCTATGGTTTTCATAGCCAGTTGGCCCAGTCCCAAACTCAGGTAAAGGGAGAAGATTGTGTTAGGCTCTCAACAACTAATGTAAAACTTCGTCTAAACCTCCAGCATGGAGATCTGTTAGCCATTAGTAAAACATGCTCAGTTTTGAAGAAACTAAAATTTCTTGATGGTAAAATGGGTAGTACTTCTATATGCATGGAAGCACTTCAGCAATAGGTTTTCCCGCTTGGCAGTTCCTTTAGATGCTCATGTAAAGAATTAGTGGGGAAATATATTATTGATTAGATCAAGCCTCCTAGCCTCTGTCAAATTATTGGTTGAATAGGAATATCTTGCAGATAGGTGTCTTATATGAGCTATTACTGAGTCACTGACTAGTCACTAAGGCTGAATTTGGTATATATAGGGATCTGGATGGATACAGTGGAAAAAAGAAATGGCGACTATGCTCCACTCGGGAACTCTGAGGGCACACAACTGGGAAAATTTGACAGGCCACTTCCATGTTTTGGATGTGGAATTGGATGGTTTTCGTAAGTTATTTTATAAAGTTTTATTCTTCCTCACTTCCTATACTTAACTTGCATAGTCTGATGTTTGCATCACCCCACCTTCCTTACCTTCCTTGGCAGCCTTTTGCTAGGATTTGTATGCCCATTAATGTGGTATTATGCCACAATTTTGTACTTTGGCAATTACTATCATAAGGATCCAAGGGAACGAGCTGGACTAGCAGCTTCTGCAATAGCTGTAAGTGATTTCATACTTAAAAATCGATCTATGTTTCGTCCTCCAATTTAATTGTCAAAAGTATTATTTGGCCGTTTACTCTAATCAGCAGTGTGTATTTATCATGGTATCGTGGTGGTTGCAGGCTCTAATATTTTCAATTGCTGTGCTGATTACAATAGCTGCTTTCCTCTTGAAGTACAGTTTTGTCAACGTACCGCTTGTCAGTTAGCCTAAAAGCAGATGATGTATGGTGGACGAGGCTTCCTTACCAGAAAAGATGGTGATTGTTTAGGCTAGATTCTATTATGTGAATCATACAACTGCTTCTGTTCACCATATTAATCTCGTGTATATGATTAGAATATGACGTAACTCAGATTGAATCGTAGAAAGTTACTTTTGGAATATAATGCATTTTTATCGAGAAAAGGTCCCGCCAAGAATGACTTAATTTTAAACTGCATCCATCATGGTGGTATCAGCCAAAAAGGAAGTGCTCTTTCTGATACGGTGCCTTTTTTGGTTGGAACTGCCATGGCGCAGTTTGTTATAGACTTATAATACGCTTGTTGAAAGAAGGGCAGCCAAAAAGTCTGCTTGCAGCCCAACAGGTTAACATTAAAAAACAAGTTCGATGTTTTCCAACTTAGTCTTAAACAGAATGCTTGCTGCGAAAACATTGAATAGTGTTCAATTCTTCTAGGCTAGTAAACAAAACTCACAGGCTGTTGATAAGAGACGCGCTTTCCTTTGTTGGCGTTTACGTGTTGCTCTCCCCTTTCTTGATTGAAGAACTTGGTAATAATTTGATTGTCTAAGGCGGGAAGCATGACCATGAGCACATCTATGACATCCTATTTTCTGCTACAACTTTATTCATAGAAAGATGTAATATACAGGTTGAGTTTAGTAAAAGAGATTAAATCTATCACAATGTAATGAATCAAGATTTTAACATTGGATAATATTTCAAACATAATTACGATTTTGCAAAGTTGTCTATACATAATCAAATACTTTACTAAAAATAGTATGACTAATTTTAGAGGTGATGGGCATTAAGTTATGAATATGGCTTAAGAGCAAGTCTAGTGGGGGTTGCATAGGTAAAATAGAAGAGAGAGGGGATGAGTTGGAAGAGAGAGGGGATGAGGTGAAGGAGAGAGAAAAATAAAGAGTTGCAAGTATTAGTGTCGATGCATGCACTATTCATGGGATCCACAATATTTTTTTTTATTATTTTTTAAGAAGAAAGAGAAAGTTTTATAAGGTAAAAGAGATTGTTGTGGGATCCATTTAAATTTTTTTTTAGAGTTGTATAAGTAGAGAAAAAATTATATAAGTTGTATAGAATGATGTGTCATTGTGAGACCCATTAAAATAATATAAATAATTAAAATATGAAACTCTGATGAGTACCATGACTAAAGATGGTTTAATGGATAAATAGTACATAACTTGACATGAGGCATGAATTTAGACCAATGAGAATGATTGTGAACTGTGATGCATTTCATTATCACGCTATTGTGATAGATAGACTTGGTTATAATTATTGGCAAGAATCAAATTAACAAGGGAGCCTCAAATTCTCAAGGCACATGGTTTACCTTACCACCGTTTCCATTAAGCTGTCATTCTGCATCTGCAAGGCAGCCAACACCGAATTGCCAATAGTTTTTATACGCTCATTTGTCACATTCCCTCCTCATTCCACCTCTCACTATTGCATTGCATCCTTAATATAAGCCAGCAACAAACACAAGCCCACGACCAAAGCAACTACATTTCGACAACAGAAAAGCAAACATAAAGCAACAATGCCTCAAAAGAGCCCATTTTCCTCCATGGAAGAAGTACAAGAAGAGATGTTGCCGCCCTTTTGGCTGCAGTCCAGCAGCCGACCACCGTCTCCGCCGCTCATACTCCCTCTTCCTCAGCTCCGGTACTCTTCTCATATTCATACTTGCCACTGCAATAGTATTCATTTTCATCATAATTCCTCCATTAGGCTCCTTTACTTCCCACATATTCAAGCCCCATTTGGTGAAGAAAAGCTGGGATTCCCTCAACTTGGTGCTTGTTCTCTTCGCCATTGTCTGCGGATTTCTGAGTAGAAACAGCAATGAAAGCCCAAGATCCTATGAAGATGACAACTTCTCAAATGCACCAAGAGATTATGTGTCCGCAGAAACTCCTCGGCGATGGTATGTGTCTGCAGATTGTACTCCTTATCGTTCGTTTAATAGGTTGAGGAGTACCAACTCCTACCCTGATCTCCGGCAAGAGTCGTCGTGGGTGTCCGGCGATGAACGGTGGCGATTTTACGACGATACCCATGTTAACGGTTACCATGGATTGGACCGGCTGTTAAGACCAGAGGCTGATGAAAAAGAGATGGCTATTAAGATTAAGAACATAGCAGTCGATACTTTTATCGCCTCTACCGAGGAATTCCCACTTCACCGCCGCAGCCACAGCAGGGGCGACCACCTTCTCCACCTCAGCCGCTATCATCGTCGCCCCCAACTCAGCCCACAAAAGCTGTTCGCAGAAGGACCAAACGGACATACCAAGCTATTGGGCAAGCAGAAAAGAGTGAAAAACAGGAAAACAATGATTTGGAAATTGAGAATTTCCGACAATCACCTTCAAAACTGCCACCTCCACCGTTACCACAAGTGTTTCTGCCGGTGCAGGAGAGTAATGGTAAGAATGAGAAAAAAAGAGGGAGTGCAACAAAAGACTTCTTGACTACGTTAAGGAGGAGGAAGAAGAAACAGAGACAGAAAAGCATGGAAAGTTTTGAGACTATTCTTAACTCTGAAGTTACCCATTTGCCTTCAAAACCGCCACCCTTAGCACCACCTCCGCCGCCGCCGCCACCACCACAACCACGTTTTCTTCCATGCGTGTATTGAAAACCAAGCCTCATATTGGAGGTGTGATAAGCCATAAACCCCACATACCAAATAAAAGGGAAACTTCTAAATTGGAAGAGAAGGTGATTGCTAATAATGAGTCACAGTTGAACCTAATACCACCTCCACCGCTGCCGCCACCTCCGTTCAAGGTGCCAGTGTGGAAGTTCCGAGTGCAGGGTGACTATGTTAGAGTAGATAGCATTGGTAGTTCGTGTAGCAGTTCATCGGATTTAGATGAAGTTGGGGACTTGTTAAGCAATCAAACAAGTCCATTGAACTCACCCTCAACTCCAAATGGTGGAGAATCTACAGTGCCATTGTTCTGTCCAAGTCCAGATGTAGATACGAAAGCTGACACCTTTATTGCAAGGTTTAGAGCTGGTGAGATTGGAGAAGATGAACTCAATGAAGGAGAAGCAGGGGATAGGGAAATCCAATCTAGGTACTTCCCCTCCAGAAACCAAAGAAGAACTGCAGTACTAAGTTAAAGTTTCCAAATTGATTGCTCGAGTTTATTTAAATCATTCAATTGGTTGTATTCTTTTGTCCTTTTCTAGAGTTTTTCTGGATGTGAATTCTTCTGATATACACGTTGAGTTGAAAATCACATAAACAATCATACAAAGTTTTGGTATATTGGGATTTGATCATTAGCAAGTGAATTCTGACAAAAAATTCCTCCTTTACATTTTGTATTCTGTACATGCATTAGAAATTTTCGGTCTTGGGTGTTCAATATTTGAAAGTAAGATTGTGTATGTCATTCAACCTTATATATATATATATATATTTCCCTTTCCTTTTTGTTGCACCACATGCAGTGTAGTCAGGACATCAAGGCCAACCATCCAAAAGACAGAATACTTACAAACAGTAATAAAATTACGCTGATAAAAATCTGGGTTGGACGGTAAAACTTACTATAATATGGCTAGCTGACCAACTCATGAGAAACCAAATTTGTTAGTTTCAAAAGATTAAAATTTTATTAAAATGATTGAGAACTAAAAGGGCAGCACGTTCATTGATAAACAAGCATTCAAAGCAAAATATTGCGTCTACCCTGAAGCTGCCAATTCACCTAGCTACTCTATATGGTTTGCTTAGCACAATGATGACATAGTTCGGAGTTTAAGGTTAGTAGAACAAATTCTTTTGAAGTTAAGGCTGTCGTTCCTCACAAGAGTAAAGAGCAAGCCATTTGAGTATAAATATGTTGGAAAGAATTCAATCGTCTTTCTTTTCAACAAGTTAATTTAATAGTGAAATGTTATTATGAATGAAACTGAAAACTTTACAGAGAGGATAAATGGGAAAACACTTCCATTACATGATAGTTATAAGACTTTTTGGTACCATATTGTTCTGTAGACCGTCGATTAGTTTTTGTGTTGTTTTCTGTATAAACAACGCTTCTCTACAGAAAAGGATAGAGAGGAGGAGGTATGCTGACTGATTTGCTCTGATTTGCTGCGTTTGTTCAAAGTTTCAAGTATGCTTGCGATGAAAAGAATTTGAAACTCTAAAATCTTGAACTTATCATTATTCTGAACTTACTTTTAAAATAAATTACAATTTTCGAGCGTTGAGATTGGGGGTGGGGAGTAGAGCTGCCTGAGAAAATTAGCCATCACCAACTTGAGAGGTTAAATGACTGTCAATCCCACGTGCTATATTAAGCTAAAGGCTCAATGTCATATGCTAACATTTATGAGTCTGATATAATAGAGCAATGAGCTTTCCAGATTTTGCCAAATTCATTTCTGCAATGAGCTAATAAGTGCTCAAAAATGATAGTGTACAACAAAATCAGAAAGCATGCTCCCGCAGGCAGCTCACAAAATGCAAGTAAAGACTAGAACTTGAAGCTAACTAAATGGCAACTACAATGCCTAAAGCAAATAAGCAGCAGAAAAGATAAAGTAGAGTTAGCAAAATTTGCAATCCTCACTACAACCTAATACTTAGGAGCCTTACTGAGCAAGTACTTGCTCAAAACATCCATAACTGACCCAAAATCTGCCTTCACTTCCACTGGCGGGTTAGCAAATCTGCAAGCCATGTCCTTGATATCCTTACAATGATAATCAATCTTGGACTGGGTAAACTTCAATCCATGAGCAGTACTCACCACCACAGTCCTATCAGTAGGCCCTATAACCCCACTATTCCTCAGTTTAATCAATGCAGACAAAGCAACCCCGGTGTGAGGACATATAAACATCCCAGTGGAATCTGCTTGAGCCATAGCATCCATCAATTCTTCCTCAGTGGCTTCCTCAACAATACCATTTGAGTTCTTTAAAGCGTAAACAGCTCTGTCTATTGAGACAGGATCACCGATTTGTATGGCAGACGCAAATGTAGTGCCTGCCCTTATTGGCTTAAACTCTTTCCACCCTGACTTGAAGTATAAATAGAGTGGATTAGCATTTGCAGCTTGAGCACAAACAAGCCTAGGAATTCTATCAACAAGCCCTAATTCTTTACACATATGAAACCCTTTGTAAAATGCATATATATTCCCAAGATTTCCCCCTGGCACTATGACCCAATCAGGGACTTCCCAATCAAACTGCTGCAAAATCTCAATAGCTGCAGTTTTCTGCCCCTCTAGTCTCAAGCTATTCAAAGAGTTTGCCAAATATATAGGCAATTCAGCAGTGACTTCTCGAATCAACTGCATACATCCATCAAAATCTGTATCAATGCTCAGCACAAAGGCACCATTCGCAATTGGCTGCACCAATTGAGCAATGGAAATCTTATTTGCAGGCAAGAAAACAATGGCGGGGATCCCTGCAGCAGCACAATAGGCTGATAAGGCAGCTGAGGTATCCCCTGTAGAAGCACAACCAACACCCACAACAGGGCGATTCATTTTTCGCAGTCTATTAACTTGGCTCACCAAGACAGTCATACCAAGATCTTTGAAACTTCCAGTGTGGCTAATCCCGCAATGCTTGACCCACAAATCGTTCATGCCCAAAAACTGTTTGCCATAACGCTCAGCCCAGAAGAGATTCGAATTCCCTTCGAAAGCACTGACAATGTCGTCGCTATCGATCTCGGGCAAGACCCATTCCTTCTTGCTCCAAACTCCGGAGCCGTAAGGCCAGGTAGTCTTACCCACTCGAGAGTCAAAGAGGGCGCGCCAGTACTCGCCGTCGTATTTCTTCAGAGCTTCCATGTCGTGCTGAACATCGAGAAGCCCACCAGATTGGGACCGGTAAACGATCTCATCGAGTGAGTAGGACTCCGTGGATGATGGATCGGCATTGAAAGGAACATACTTGGCGGAGAACCGGTGGCTGTGGTTGACATTTTTCCGGCGAGCCTCGTCGCGGATGTTCTCGTCAGCTGGGCGGCGGTGTTTTGAAGGCGCCGCATTCGGTGGTGTTGGGTTGATGGGGGCCGAGTTGCTCTGGGTAAGTGGGGATCCAGTTTGAGATTGAGCTTTGATGGTGAAGTGGGTGGGGAAGACGGTAGATTTAGGTGATGGGCATGGAAAAGAGGGCTTGCATAAAGGAGAAGAATGAAAAAGCGAAGAGGAGGCCATTGGAGAGAGGGGAAGAGTCACTTTTGGTGATGGTTGAGGGACGAGAGTTAGAGAAGCACTTTGTAAGGAGTATCTATCGCAGACTGCAAGTGGCAAGCCGCCGCCGCCGCAAAAGTCAAGAAGTAGGATTAAGGTTAAAATTTTTATTAATTTTTTTTATATTTAAAATTTTAATTAATTTAATTTTTTTACATTTAAAACTTTCATTAATTTATTCTCTTATATTTATAAAATTTATTAATTTAATTTTTTATACTTAAAAAATATTAATAAATTTAAAATATAAAAAATTAAATTAATAAAAATTTAAAATATAAATAATTAAAATAAATATTTACTCTTAAAATACCTCAACTTTAAAAATAGTTGATTAAAAAAAATTAACATATAATTGTACCAAAAAAAAGTAACACGTATTTTTTTTTTTTTTGTGAGATGATTATTTAGTCTATATATGTAGTTATTTTATTCATGTATGTGATTATTTCGTTTATACTTGAATACTAGGATAAAATTTATAAAGAATTCATTTTAATCACATAAAAACATTTATATTTTTAATATTTTATTCTGTGTTATTCAAAATTTTAAAGTGCTTAATATAATAATTTTCTCAGAATTAAAGCAGCCGGCCCAGGCCATTATATACCAACTTTTATAGCCCGAAAAACATTTATTTATTTGCTAAGGTATTGAGATGCATGATACACACCACACTGGATTAAAACTCTGGCCAGTCATGGATAAGGGTTTCCACGTCACACACTTGCACGGACACCACTTCCCCTACTGACAATCCAACAACAAAGACAAAATGCGCCATAACAAACAAAAGATCACCTCCTAATCCACAACTGACACGTGCCCGTTTCCCCATTATTCCCAGCAAACCCTCCCTCCCTCTTTTCCATTCTTCCACATCCATTATTACCTACGAATAACCGATGATTCCGGTTGACCGTCTTCCTTCCCTTCCCTCTCTGAACCCATAAACTTTCACAGTTCATGGCACTTGTTATCGCTCTCTTCCGCCATGCTAGTGAAATATATCTCCACGTTCCTCTGACGTTGGTGGGACACTGGAATTTTGTCCGGAAAAATTCTAATATTCCTCGACCGATGATGAGGATGATGGCCTTTTCGGTAAGGTTCAGTTGTAATAGCACATAGAAATGCTAGATCTATTCATTGTAGCTCATGTTCGATCCAAAACCTGGTTTCACAAGAGGAAAAAAAAAAACCCCAGTTTGTTTCGTTGATCCGCGCTGATATTTCCATTTAATTCGTAACATATGTGATTGTATTTCGAATTGTACAGCTCGTACAGGGAGATTTTTCTTTCTTTTTTTTCTTCGTTAGCTGGTTAAGGTTGTACAGTTAGTGTTGTAGATGATGAGGGTGGGTTGGCAGTGATTTGTGTTTTGTGGAAATTTGAAGGAACTGGGATTTGATTTTGGATCATTTTTTTTTTTTTTTGGCTGAATCTTTTGGGATTCAAAGTGGCGAAGGTGAGCTTGAATGCAGCCGAGGAAGAATCGGCTCAAGAGGTTGATGTCCCGGCTGATATTGATTGGGAAATGCTTGATAAATCCAAGTTTTTCATCATCGGTACTGCCCTCTTCTCTTGTGTTTCAGCTACTCTCTATCCGGTTGTTGTGTTGAAAACCAGGCAGCAAGTAGCTCAATCCCACGTATCTTGCATCAAAACTGCATTTTCACTCATTAGGCATGAGGGTTTTCGAGCATTGTACAGAGGATTCGGGACTTCCTTAGCCGGAACAATCCCGGCTCGAGCTCTATATATGGCAGCCTTGGAGGTTACCAAGAGTAATGTAGGGACTGCTACGGTTAAGCTTGGGCTTGCAGAACCAACTGCGGCTGCAATTGCCAACGCGCTTGGAGGCTTGAGTGCAGCTATGGCAGCTCAACTTGTATGGACCCCAGTTGATGTTGTGAGCCAGAGATTGATGGTTCAAGGTGGTTATAATCCAAAAAATCCTAATGCTTCTAGAAGTCAATATGTTAACGGGATAGATGCCATCAGGAAAATTCTTAAAGCAGATGGTCCCAGAGGCTTGTATAGGGGATTTGGGATATCAACTTTGACTTATGCACCATCAAATGCTGTTTGGTGGGCTTCTTACTCTGTTGCTCAAAGGCTTTGTTGGGGTGGAATTGGGTATTACTTATGCAGGAAAGATGAAGAGAACAATAATACTTCAGTCAATGCATTGAGACCGGATTCGAAAACAGTAATGGCAGTTCAGGGAGTCAGCGCAGCGATGGCTGGTGGCATGTCTGCTTTAATTACCATGCCACTAGATACAATCAAGACAAGGCTGCAGGTCTTGGATGGCGATGAGAATGGCCGTAGAGGATCAACTGTTATGCAGACAGTGAGAAATTTGGTCAGGGAAGGTGGTTGGACAGCTTGTTATAGAGGGTTGGGACCCCGATGGGCTTCAATGTCATTCTCTGCAACAACAATGATCACTACTTATGAGTTTCTAAAACGGCTTTCCACGAAGAGTCAAGAGGTTTTGACATGATGAATACAAAAATAACAACAAAAGGAAAACAGATAAACCAGAGAGAAGAGGTTTTTTGCCCTCTTCTTTGTCTAAATTCTGTTCTTGTTTTCTCTCAACTTGTCTGTTTTTTTCACCCTATCGTAGCTAGCATGGCTGGTTGAGCAATGTAAGTGGTTACATCATATATCTTGAAAATATAAATTTTTCTTCCACTTTATCTGTGTTTCGTTTGGTCTCAATTGATACCATGCAAATGCTTGATGTAGATTTGTGAATAATCATGTTCTCTGGTTCCTGAGTTGGATATCCTATGGTTTTCGAAATTGAATGGCATCGAGCTGATTTAGCAATTCTGAAGTTTGGAAAGATTCGTTCTTGGACTTCATGTCGTGTAACTTAGCATTTGGGAGTACATTTCTGGGGAATCTTGTAACAACATAACCCACTCAAGTCTTGAACAAGACCTGTGCAAGTTGGGTATGGCCATCCTATATTTCTTCTGTTTTTCCCCAATGAATAATAGATTTATCTTACATGGTGGTCCTAGTGGACACAAATTTTAGGTACTTATTTATGTCCGGTGTTTGTTTGTTCTGATAACTTTAATTGAATGGTGGGGCTGCCAACATGTTGGGTGGGTGGACTTGGGAGTGGCAAGTATCTTGTATTCAATTTCTAACTTGGATATAGAGTGCCCCACACGATATCACATCTCTTTGCAATTGTCCTTGTTCTCCTATGAGAATCCCGAACAGAAATAAAATCATAAAACGTGAGATCATATTCAATTCTTTTTTTTTTTTTTACACATTGGAAGATGAATTTGTGGACATTGCATTTATTGATGTATAGATTTAAAGAGATTAAGACTCTTTCTATGTCCTAGTTAGAGAATCTAACTTAGTTTATCTAATAAAAAATACCATTAGCAATGCATATGATGAATGCCTTAAAAATTAAAATCCTCTACATTGCTTTGCACACTCGGTTAATTTGGTTGAGCGTGATTTTATACGTAACACGCTAGGGAATCTCGATTGTTCTCTAAAACAATTTACAGTCGCCATGTCATAATTAATTTTTTTTGGTTAAATATTGATATCATTTTTTGTTAAGAACTCTTCCAAGTACTCCCCATTTTAAGCTGCTGTGATTAGCATAATTTCTTCTTCACTTTCTTTTAAGGGTGGTGTTTAGTGTGATGGCTGAAAGTAGATTAAATAACAAAACATAGAAACTTTTTTTTTTTTTTTGAAGCTCCTAAATAACTATGCACACTCAGTAAAAGTGAGACATACACCAACCTGGAACACGGCTCAGAAACGATGACTAAACCTAGCATGAAGTTCAGGCAAATTTTCTGTAAAATTAGGAACAGACTTGGCCTTCCCACGTAACAATGCTTACAGCCATTGACAAAACCCGAGAAGGTATAAAATCAGTTGTAGTCGGCAAAGAAGAATATGGACCGGCACAGTAGAATTTCTAAGAGACTACAATAGAACACCTACATAAAGAAAACTATCCCTTAAGCCTTAACCAAGGAAAGCAGATCAACCAGAGCTGAGCAGTAAAAAGTACACCAAAACTGGTCACGGCGATGGATCTTGCTTGCGTCAGGGGCGAGCTCTCTTGTTAGTGCATGATGGGCACTTGTATTGCTTGATATGCTCAGCCCTAGCAGGGGTGATCTTCACACACTTGCCATGGAACCACTTTTCGCAGACATCACAACAGATCCAGAATTCATCATTACCATAATTCTCACCGCACGCCCCGCACAAGGTATCTCCATGTTCATCTTCATCTTGCTCAACCAGTTCATCATCCTCATCTTTTGGTTGCATTGCCTTTGTCTGTCTTCCCTGAGGTTCTGAAGCCCGCTGCTCCACAGCCAATAATTAGATGAGTACACAAACAAGCTGAGAAAAATAAAAGGGAACCACAAATATGATAGTCCATTTTAGATATTCCTATACTACCCAAACAATATTTCAGTCCTTTACAGCACCGCTCAAAGTAGAAGGGAAATAAGTTGGAAAAACAAGGTCATACAAGATTCGACAAAGACCATCCCAGTTTGCATGCAAACCCGAGAGACGTGGCTTAGTATCATTCCTCCTCTTTCACCGAACAGCTTAGACCACACCCACAAATCCGGCCATTCTGGTATCTTGACATCAGTATTGGCTTTTCTAACCTCTCTTATTTTTAATCTAAGGGTTGTTTGTTTAGATCCATACCTCAAACTATTCATTTGCACTGTTAGCCATTTGGTTTAGATCATCCCTTTTTTGAAAATCTAAAGTTTTAAGTATAACCTTCACAATCTTTATTAAACGCTCCCATTTCTGGACAGACGGAAACACCCAGATACAAGAATTAACTCCCTTGAACATGGTGGCTTAATTTTTAGAGGGTTTATAATCTCCAAGACCCAAAAGCCAACCTCGGTCTTTTCACTGCGACAGCAGAAGCAACAACACAAACAGACAAGTATGTATAAACAAATACATTTATTAACAGCACAGGTGCAACGGGTACAAATTTCTTACGGCTTTAGAGTTGGACTTAGATTTGCTGCTGCTGTGATTTGAAACTGAAGACTTCTCCTTAACTTGTTTCTTTGCTGCACCAGTAACAATTTCAAATACTGTAGGGAGTTCATTGATCATATTGAAAAGTCGTTTCCTGCATTACAAATGACAAAATCTTGCTCAAACACATAAATAAGAATAGAGAATAAATGATTTTCATTCAAGTAGTTGAATTCCTGGCCTAAATCCTAATAATACCCAGTGTCATAGTAAACATCCAAAATAGATACAGATGATATGGCAGTGCCCCAAAAAAAGGGAATCAAAAGATCACTTGACCGAGACTGCAGTATAACATTTTCATTATTATCAGCATCAAAGTTCAGATTTTCCACCTTGCATCATCCTACCATGAGCGACTAGATTTGAAAAGGTTAAACATGTTACTGTTGGCATATAAAGTATCAAAAATTTCTGCCCTTCTCCATGATAGGCAACTGATTTGGCAAAAATATGAGGGGTCAAGAATCATCAATGATTTATAAGCATAAAAAAAAATTGCAAGGCATCTTGACCAGAATAACTAAGAGGAAAATGAAAATAGTTTGCCAAAACAAAAAGTTCATATGAAAGGACACAATACTGTAGCCATATAAGAACCTTTCCAATTGAGATAAAATAAATGACAAGCAAAGACCAATTATTATTTTGGAGGTGGGGGAGGGGGGAATGCTCTTGAAAGATCTGTATCTTCATTACTTGACTTAACACAAGATTTATGCTTAGAGTTAGATATACCTGTCAGCTTTATCAAATCCAAATCTGGCCCCAAAATAGAAGGCAATAGCAAGTAACCATGCATCACTGTGGACAGCAACCAATGATAACCAGTCCTTTTCTTCCATGCCATCCCTGGCAAAGTTAATACCCAGCACAGGCTCAGGAAGCTCAGGAGGAACTTCTTCAGCAGGCAAATTTACTTCCCACTGCTCACTAGGCAATCCATACAGGCACAAATTCTCCTTTTCTGAAAGGATAAATCAATGTAGAAAGTGCAAACAAGGAATAAAATAGCTATAAATGAAAGCAAATATAATCCAGACAGGAAAAACTACAACTCTTTCCCTATAATTTGTTTTTCTTTATGGCTAGGATAACTCCAAAATATTTTTTATATTTATTTCTAAGAAAAACTTATGCCAAGACAGTTTCATGAAGTATCAACCATTTCACAATATCAGCTACTACTGAACAATGAAAACTGTGTTACACAAGTAAATAGCTCTGCAGCTAGTGTAACATCAAAAGAAAAAACTTTCATATATTCTACGATTACAACAAACTTGAGAACTATCTCAAGTTAACTTTAATCATAAACAGAAGGCAGGAAAAGATATTATAAGATGGGCGATGCCTGCTTTGACCAATTATTACAGGGAATGAAAGTCAAGATACCCAAAACCGGTACTTAAAAGTTATCATTTAACCGGGCTACCCAACAATTGTTGACAGAAACACATAACTGGGTTAACATTTAGTAAGATATCAGTTAGTACTTAGTATAAAGAAATGACATTATATAGCCTAGCTAAATTGTTGTTGCTTCCATGCAACAGTAAAACCACAATCAGTTAGTGACTAACCAGGATCACATTGGTTGTATAAGTCTCCAACATCTGCAACATGAGCCACGTAAAGAAAAATGAGCATAATGAATGAACATTTTTCATATCACTATCAAAAAATTCTGAATAATTAAATCTAAACAAGAAATTCTGGTTAGTTTGCAGAAAACCAGCACAGAAAAGATGATGGTCAACATTTGTCATCAGTGGCTCTTCTACAACATCACTTGGGGCTCTAGAAACATATTCGTACAACTAATTGGCCTTACAGCCAGCAGATGTTAAATCACATCTTTAAATTTTCTATTCTAAAAAGTCATAAATATAGAATAAATATAAATAATAAATAATAAACAATTAACAACAAAAACATTCTATTCCCAGCCAAAAGCCGAAAAAAGTAATGAACCCAGATTTCAAAACTTCGAGTCTCAACTCTGTCCCTGGGTTTTCCGGGGAACCACACGCGAAGCCAATATATAAATTCAATGTCTAGAATAAAGTTAAGTTGGAGAAAGACGTACCGGTAGTAAGGGCTTTGATAAGTCCAGCTCTTCGGCCTTTGAAATCCCTAAAAACCTCTTCCACTGTCCGAGGATTGTACTGCGTTGCTCGTCCTTCCATTGGCTTCTCCCTCCGTCCGAAACCGCCCCAAAGCAAAATCACAAACAATGGCAGTCTTTGTGCACAACGCTGGAGAACACTGAAAAGAAAGTCGTTAAGCAAAGAGGAAATTGAAGGAAATCTGGGGGTTTCAGATGATTGAGAAGGAATGCAGAGGGGAGGGCAAAGAGTTTTTGGGGTACCGGAATTAGAATTAGAATTTGAATGAATGAGGGCTGAGAACCAACCCAACCCAGCTAAATTACAGTTTACACGTTTGCCGGCTTAGTGAGGCTCTTCTGCGGTAAGATGGGGAGGGCATTTGCTGACGTAGATGCTAATTATTGAGTTCTCATTTTTATTTTTTTTAATTATACATTTTCTAAAACTCTCTTTCATCATTTTTTTTAAGCATGGAAGAATATTTACTTAAATCGACATTATAAAATTATTATGAATATGATGATGATTATCCATCTTATTAATTATATTTATTTAGGCGAATTTATTAATTACATTTACAATAATTGATGATGTAATATTTACCGATGCTTTGGGCATTTATCAAAGAAAAAATGTTAATGCTACTAGCGTTTATCCAATTGATTCAATTAAACTTTTGGTGGTAATTAAGTATTATTATAAGATTAGGATGAATCTAAACCTGTTAGCAGAATATTTTTTGAACGGGACTAAGTCTTTTGTTACTTCCAATTGATTAGAAAAACTAATTAGTCAAAAAAATCAATTCAATAATAAATAAACTAATTATTCAATAGATTCTGAGATCTATTTGAATTGAAGATTCGGTTCGTTAAGAACATGTTTCTCATTTTCATATTCACATCATCAAATAATTTTTGGATTAGTCACCTACATAACACAGAAGAAGTCAGCGGGCGATGTAAACAAAAAACAATTACTTACAAGTTGCAAAATAATTATTTAACAAAGAAAAGATAACTTTACCACTGATCACTGAACTCAAATCGGTGTCCCCCAATTATTTAATAATTAATTACATGATTTTTGTAATAATATAACTGAAAATTTGCTCAAATCTTACAGATGGATTGGTCCAATCATTAAAAAAAAAAAAAAATTAACATGAACTTTAACACAAAAGTAAATGTTGCATAAATTATAGACAGAAAGAGAGGGAGTGAGAATGAATCAGAGTTAAGCTACCACGAGATCAAAAACTGCGAAACTCCAAAGTAATGTATGGGTTAATACAAGGTCATGCCTGGGAACATATATATAAATATATAGATCACCTATGTATGGGATTATCTTTCCCGGTAAGCTGCAAACTCCGCGTCCTTTAAATCTCTTGAAATCATCCAATCCAATCCAAGCCATGTCATATCATTTCATTATCCACTGTGAGTTTATTCTTTTCAGGAAAGAAGTAGACTTGCCAGGAATGCACTCACCTCGTTCTTTAATATTCCCGTCCCTTGTATGGCGTTTCCTGTAACATGCCCAATAACGAAATTAACCATACAAGTTGCAACGTTAGCAGAGGTGACATTTCTAATGCTAGAGCCTATTTCTGTCTGTGATGTGCTAACCAGAGAGAGAGAGAGCGCTTACGGGTAGATAACCTGGCATGTACAAAACTTGCCTAGGATGACCGAGCAGCTGTCCGTACTGCAGTTAGTAAATATACCAAACATTTACCCTCAAGCAGGCAACAATATTCATTTAACATAGAAACTGTTAGTGATATCCTACCTGTGGTCCATTTGGATGAAAATATGATTGTGAGGGCATCTGTGCTACCTGTGGATTATATATGACAGGTTGTGGCCCAGCAAACGAAGGTCCAATCTGCAATCCATATGCAAGTCAATCATGGTTAAAAACAAAATCAAGGAAAAAAAGAGATTGTAAGATCAAGTATAAACTTTCTTTTCTTATGGAAAAAGATTATATTAAGAAGAGAAATACAACTTGGGAAATCAGTAATCCTCCTAGAAAACAGACAATAAGGAGAGAGGAGGAGGAGGAAGGGGGGGGGGAAGGATTCTAAAAAGAGTCATCCAACCTCTCAGTACCTGAGGGAGACCCCCTTAAAAACCTATGAGCAAAAGCCCACAACGAAGCAAGAACATTAGTCTCAATGGGTTGGGATTGCTTCAATGCATATTAACCTTGATGACAACCGCTAATTTTCATGATAAAATATGCATCCCGTAAACCAGAGATGAGTAATAATTTAAAAAGAACGATCAAGATCTCTAGTGTGACACCTATGGTTGTTTCTCATGGATGAATACATATGTGAATCAGTGAAAAATCAACTGGAGAACAAAAAAAAAAACCTCAATTGTTTACAGCACTGGAGATGGAAGAATATATAATATGAAATACTTACTCCAATGCCCATGGGAATGCCTGGCATATGTGGTACAGTAGTCACATTAGTTGGAAAATAGAACGAACCATCAGACACTGGGGAGGGAGGCCTAACAGGGGGTTGAAATGGGATAAAACTCTTCGCATTAGGGTTGAGCTTGAATTCCTGAAATCAGGGAGTGAAACAAATAGAAGAAGCTCACTCAGGTTTATTAGTATTATAAGAGATCAGAATCATTTAGTATGATCTTATGTACTTGAAAGTCAATGTTAAATTGTCACACCTTTGCATTGGGATTCAAAGTTGATTTTTCAGAAGATAATGAACCAACGGAAGAACTTGGTGATAGACCAGGGGCAGAAGATGTCGCCAGACCTCCCACATTATCTGAACCAGATGATGTAGAACTCTCCAGTCTTCCACGAGAATTTACAGACTTTGTTTCTCCATTAGTTGTGCCAGGCACTGCACCCTCAACCGAATCACCCGGTGACCCTGTCTTTTCATGAGTTTTTAGTGAATCGTGAGGTGAAGGGGCATAGGAGCTGGCATTAGGAGATAAACGCCCTTTATCAGAGCCATCTTTCTTTACGTTGAGTGATTG
Source organism: Bauhinia variegata (assembly GCA_022379115.2). Classification (NCBI taxonomy): domain Eukaryota; kingdom Viridiplantae; phylum Streptophyta; class Magnoliopsida; order Fabales; family Fabaceae; genus Bauhinia; species Bauhinia variegata. The sequence continues at coordinate 14,047,654 of CM039433.1, forward strand.
TAACTCTGCACTACCAAATTGCAAAGATCAGAGGAATACATATAAAATGAAAGAATCATACATGATATGAAGTTTCAACTTTCAAGTATGGGTGAGTTCTGTCATGCAGAAAAGTACTGACACAAAGTTTGCCTTTCTTAAAGGAGGGGGAAAAAAAGATGACAGTTATAAACTTATAACAAGAAAAATTGCTTGAGTCAGAAGGGCTATTGTTTCATGCACATTAATTTAAGTAATAATGCTTTTAATTTGCTCAATTTGCCAGGAGCTGAGATGGAAATTTTACAAACCTTCAGATTTTGACAGTTGAACATCCTCAGCTTGCTGTACCAATTAAACAGAAACAAAAATGAGATATTTGAAAACATACTAATTGCAATCTCTTGTAAGATATTCAAGCAGGAAAGAATGGAAAGTAGTAATATTGGAAATTTCAACTCACAATTTGATTTTCTTCCCTGGTATTACCATTGACTCCAAACAGATCACTAACGGAATTCTCCTGAACCCTGTAAGGTTTTGGATTTCACATTTCATAATAAAATTTGAATTTAAACTTCTATTTCATGGAAAACCATCCTTGTGGAAAAAAATATACAATTTAATACCACAAAACAAGCAAAAATAAACAAAAACCTGCTTTCAACATCCGAAGAGTAACTTCTTAAAGGGAGTTCGGATGCTAACTGCTTGGCATGATCATTGGAACCAGAGCAGCTTAAATCCACACCGGTGCTTGACTGAGAGGACTGTGGAAGATCCTGCAAGCCAACATAACATAAAATATATACTTAATATATTGATAGAAGGGAGGGCAAACAAAATGTTACAACAAAAGGAACATTTCAGTATTTCGTGCCATTTTTTTGCACACAACAAATCCATAATTCTTACTGCTATTTTTAGAAATTAAACCTGTACTAATTAGTCTAATTTCAGAGAGAACTTCTATCAAATTTTAGAAGCAAGGAAACCTAGTGTCCTCTTTATAGATAAATGAGACTTGTTAAAATATTTCGCTGTCAAATGTCAAAACAAAGGAGGTACCATAGACGAAAATTTTGATGATGTTAGAGCTCGATCACTGCTTTTTCCACCAGTTAATTCACTAGATCCCATATCAATGGAACCAAATGTACCACCAAAGGTTTCAGTACTGTGTGAACTGGGTAGTATTTCTTCATCCTCATCATATCCACTATCGTCAACCATCTTGCCCCTGTTAACTGAAGAGAATCTGCTCTCTTCATCAATATCAAAGTTTTCATGCAGGTGAATGCCTCTTTCCTGTTGAGAAAAAGTAGAGTACGTAATTTAAGGAATTTACACAGAACTAAGAAGCACAAAACTTCATTTTTTTTTTTTTTTTTTTTGGGGGGGGTGTGGCAGAGGAAAAAGAAAAGGCATTGAACCCATACTAACCTCTGCAAGATGAAGATCTTGGGTGTCCTCGCCCTCAATTTCTCTTGCTATTCTTAAAGCTTCTTTTTCCATCTCTCTTGTCTGAGGCCCTCTTTCAAGCTTTGTTGTATAAAGTTCCTCATTGAACGTGCTTTTTACACCAAACAGAGCTTTGTTTGTTTCAAACTGATCCCATCCCCTTAAAAGAATACCAAAAAGAAAAAAATGATAATGTTAAACAACAAAGGATCCATACAAGAGTGGCATCTAAAGGGTGTTTCACCCAATATCTCATCCAAAACATACTAGTCCATAAATCAAATATCATAAATAAGCCTTTAAAAAATATCAATTATTTGCAGTCAAAGGTATGCCTTGGACAAAAATCCAAATGAAAAACGGGGTCCAATTTCCAAACCAAAAATTTACAGAAAATTGTAAATTGAAAAGACATCTGAAAAGAGTGCTTGTCCCAAAAAGATGGAGATAAACAAGAAACGCAAGAATGAAAAGTAATGACAGGTTAAATGGAGTAGAAAAATGAAATTATTGCTAAAAAGTAAAGCATTCAGGAATGATCCAGCCTATAACTACTTATTATGTTTAGAAAAGAGATACTCTTTATTAAAGAACAAATGAGTATAACCACCTATTCCAAGGGCCATCAAAGATATTTTCCAATTCAGGGCATTGTGGATCGTCTTCATCAGGGACCCAGGGTTGAAGTTCTCTCTCTATGTCAACATGACGAGATTGAGATATTACTGAATCAACCATGAGCTCCTGGTGCACTTCCTGGTGAGCTTCACTAGGTAGACCATCCCTAGTAACAGCAAGGCCCTGCCACGGTTGTCCCAACAATAAATATCATTACAAAGAAGATGACATTGTAACCACAGCAAACTCAGCTATAACTAAAAAATTTTACTGCCACCAATTATTGAACACCACCCTAATAAGATAACATTCATCAATTGTCAGTAAATTATAAATACATAAAAAAAAGTAGCTAACCTTTGCTATGACTTGCACAAGTTCTTTGGCGGGTATAATCAAAGTCTTTGAAGGAGCCTTGCTGACAGATAATGCACTAGACTTCTGTCCTCGAAAAGAACCATCCTTTGTCAAGCGAGCCATTTTCAAAATGACTCCTAAAAGAAAAGTAAAGATGATGTAAGCAGTAAAGAATACAGGCATTCTCTCTGTCCTATGAAAATATATAAAAATCAATAGAACAAAGGATGCAGGATCCTATTCTGCTTTGCCATAACACAAAAATATATATCTTCAATATCACCAAAATTATAAATAGAACAGAACATACCAAAATCTTTGTCAGCATTTGCTGCGTGAAAAATTCCAGAGTATATAGACCCATTTTTCACCTGGACTTCCACCAGCTGCCCAATCATACATGTTGTTAGAAATACTAGTCGGTCATGTGAAGGGCTCTCATAACTACCACCTTTTGTTCCAGTCACTGCACCTGGGGAACAACAAATATCAGCAAAGTGGACTAAATTGAAATTGAAAATAACTCACGTCTGAAGTTCACCTGTACTAGTTAATCTACTGGCATTTGATTTTCCAGATGGAATCTTATTCTCTTGTTTCATTGCTCCTTCTCTTTCAGCTTTTCTACGGCCATATCCATTAGAAGATTTAGCCTGACCAACTTGTTGCAAATTCATCCTCACTAGAAGCCTCCCTAACCTAAAATAAAATTGAAAAAGTTAATGCACACTGGTATAATCTTTCCAAGATGACAAGACAGAGAAAAAAAATGTATTCCTTAATACAGGGTAACCAGTCAAGTATACCCAATAAGGGGAACAAGATATTACCGTTATGATCAGGCCTCTCACTAGAACCTTTGCAGTTCCAAAATCCACCTACAATAAAAAAGAAGTTTTGAGTGAATGTATCTGCAAAAGCAACGAAGTAACCTAGCTCAAAAGCATTGATCGAGTCTAAATTTAGTGAAATTGCCTTCTGAATGTAAAATGAAGTCAAGTGAAACAGACGTTTATTTATGCTTTCTGATAATCAAGATATAGAAGCTAAAAAAAAAATATACATAAAGCAATCATAATTAGTATACAGCCTAAAGAATGGAGTGGCATTCATTACTTGCAACTTTCAGTAAAAATATGTGTGTGTGCGTGTGTATTTGTGGACATAATCGGAGGGCAATGGGTTGAGCATGCTTCATTTTCACTTTACATTCAGAGGAAAATGCACGTATCCCAATTGCTATACAATGAAATTTTAGAAGCCAATTAACCGTTCGGGAGCATAGAATATCCACAGAAGACTAGAAAATAAAAATAAAAATAAAAATCTCTAAAAAATTCTTTCCTAGCAAACCGATTTGCAGCTAGTACTACCAACTCCAGTCAAGTATACCCATAAAATTTCCTGCATAGTTTCATCTATGCCTATATCCAGAAACCAAATAAAACAAAAGGCATAAACTTACAATTGACACCAAAAAGAACAATCTCAATGATAACTAACACAAAGCACCGCGGAATAAATTGAAAACAAATTACCTACCCCTGTGAGCTTGATCACAATCTAATAGCTCGATTGCACCACGAGCTCAACAGAGGAGTTCAAAAGGAACTCTGTCGGTTAGGGATTGGAAGGAATAGGGGAACTTCAGTTCCAAGAAGAAGTGATCAAATAAAACAAACAAAACACAAATCACAGCGACGGAGGAAGCCGGAGGAAGAAGCAAGGACTGGGAGTTTCCGTTCTCGGTGTGATCGATGAGAGCGCAAATAGTGTTTTCTTTAGATTTTGAAGAGGAGCAAAAGAAACGGCGAGAGCGCTACGTAACCAGCCCCCAAAACAAAACAAGGAATGATCTGCTGCAGTCGAATGTATTTGGCGAATAATGATTTTTTACCTCTTCTTAATATTTGTTTTCCCCTTTTTTAAAAAAAAAAAAGAAAAGAAATTTTTCTAATAAATTTGGTAAGTAAAGGAAAATAAATGCAAAAAGAAAAAGAAAAATATATAACGACGAGGCATGTTACTTAATAAATTTTGTATTATTATACGAATAAATGTTAACCTTTTATATATTGAGTGTATTTATCCACAAAGAAGTCTTGTCATGCTTGCATTCCCAAACAAAACAAGTAATCTATATTAATTTATAATTTAATGTCTTTTTAGAGAAGACTTGAGGGTTAGATCAATTTTAGGCTAATTCTCGTTTGAATAAACTCACTGGATATCCAAATTAAGATGTAAATCTCACTGTATGATTCCTCCAACAAAATTAATAATAATAAATCCTATACATGCCCCTTCATCAATATTTATAAATTATAATTTTTGAATAGTTTATTTTTACATTAAGTTATCAATCAACTTTCCTAATAATAAGTAATCCTCATAAATTCTTCTTCAAAATTCACTTTTTTCATAAAATAAGAATCTTTTTCTATTAATTCAAAAAAATTAAAATCCTTCACAATTATAATTTTTTAATAAAATATTTCTATATCTTCTATCAAACATAAATATCTAACTTGTTAAATAAATTTTCAAAGAAAGTAAAAAAAAAAAAAAACTTTCCTCATACCAAGCGCCCCTTAGAATATAAAAAGATTAGTCCTAATTAGTGCTATCCTCTTTTCTTTTCTTTTTTTGTTAATCTAAAGTTAGAACTATTATTTTTAATTGTTATTTAGGATTTGAAAGATATTCTTAATCAAGAACCAAAAATTAATTTCAAACAAAAGAAATAGTAGAACCATTTAATCTCAAACTTGTCATGTTACCTACGAATTTCCTTTTATTTTCTGAAATTGAATTAAATTTCCCAAACAAAGTAGAGTAGAACATTACTTCAAACTCCTAAAATCTTTAATAATGCTAATATAGATAGACACATAGAATTTACTGATAAAAGACCTCTAAAACAAAACAAAATGCTTTATGTACTGCCCCTGCCATCCAACAATATCCAGCATACTCACATCCATATGCCCCAGGAGAAGGACCCTTCTCAAGGGCATATATTAGCCATAACATAATATCCAGGACAGGCCCTTTCCACCAACGTCATCTCTTAACGAGATAAGAATATGAGCAGCAGAACCAGAAATTTTGATCTCAGAACTCTGGAGTATTCTCTATATATCTATATTTCTGATTTTGCAGGCTCAGGACCAATTTCAATCATAGTGGCAACTTGATTTTCTCAGACCATTTAAAGATGTCACTGTATACCTGATCCCCACCCAGATCTTCTCCTTTGGCCCCAGCAGCCACCCTTATAATATCTTCAATCAGTGCAAAATTTCCCATTATATCAACATGAGCACCACTTTGAGTACCCCGGCCTTCTAGCAGGTTGGCTGGGGGACAGTGATCATATTCCCTAATATAACTGCGGATCCCAGAAGGATTAAATCTTGTTTTCCCTCGCCAAGCTTTAGCACACATGAATCCTGCACTTAAAACTGGCACAGTTTCATCTCCATCAACAGTGTAGACTCCATCCTTTAGACAGCCATCTTCGTCATGACCATCTGCTGAAGTATCGATTTGAAAAGGAATGTAACACTCAGAAGAGGGTGATAACTTGTAAATATAAGATCTTTCAGTCGGTATGCCAACCCCATACATGGAGAAGATTTCCATGTCAGGAGCATTTGGTAATCTGCGAAATAACACCAAAACCACCAATTGAGAGAATGTTGTATTGCAGATGAAGATCAACAGCTGCAAAACAGTAGCAACTACCAAAAGCATGTATAGGAGAAGTAGTTGGGTATTATAAAAAGCACTCTTCGTCAAAAAAGTTTAAGTTAGAGTATTTTGGAGCACCAGACACACCAGATATAATGATAAAAAAGTTTAAGTTAGAGTATTATAATGATAAAAATAAGTTAAAGAAATTGATTAAATATAAAAGAAAGACAGAAATTCTCACTTTGTTTCCAAGGGGTTTGACCAATATTTGTAGTGCTCATATTTAGGATCGTCCAAGTTGTCAGCAATTCCATAAGAGAAATGAGCACTACCACGGGCCATCATTTTTGGTGCAACAAAATGAAGCAGGTCTACAATTGAGTCGGCAGTGTAAACTTTATATTCAGCAACAGCTGTGATTCCCCCAACTCCCATGTCATGGTATTCTGTCCACAGATCACGACAGCTGGTATTCGCAACATTGCTACCCTTAAAGGCACCCTGCAAATTAAACAGAACGATGAGTATTAACAGAGTAGGTTCACCAAAATAATTAGACATTAGGTGAAATAAGCAGCAAGAATACAGAGTCTACAGACTAAGTTATTATTTCTCTGGAGAGAGTGAAGACAACATTTTCTTAGTTCGTTTGTGGGGAAAAGAAGAATGTTGAAAAAAGAAAGAGAAACTTGGTGTGAGTGGAAGGCATTCTGGGAATAGATGACTAATGCTCTCTTTTCCCAGGAAAGGAAATGATAAGAAAAAACTCCAAAGAAAGAGTATGCTTGACTAAGATAATTTTCAGGAGTTCTTTTTACTGATTGCAGATCAGAAAACTTCTTCAAATAATTATCAATTTACCGTAACATAGTCTCACCCGAAAGTCAATCCTTTCAATCTTCGATGAAGACGCCTCTGCCACTTCTTTGCCAAATGATATAATTCGTCCATAGTTGACAATATTTGTTTGAGAAATGAGAGTTTTGTTTTCCTCATGGCTTGTCAACTGAGTATCACTTGTTCTTTGCTTTCTCTTGCTAGGAAGATAACCTTCCTCTGGTGACCAGTCAAGACCACCCCATATAGTCTCCCCACCTTTTGGTATCATGGACATAGTTGAGTCCCATGTGCGGGTCATCTTCATGACATGCTGCAAGGTTTGAACGCGAAACAGATCGTTGTCTAAGAAACCTGGTGCTATTGCCCTGGGTTATCAAGCAAGAAAAAGCCGGATTTAATAAAGATATTGATTAATCATTATATGTAATCAGAAGTAGTTTTATCTGAGATAAAACTGAACAAAGAGAAGCTCATAAAAGAAAAGCAAAAGCATGAAGCATTTAAAGAGACATAAGAACGATTGCAAATCTACTTCTACCAAAGCAATATGGCAAGATATTAAAGTATTCGGTTTATTTCTTCACAGCGAGCCCAACTACATTTCCTATAAGAATAATGACAGCAGCGAAACAACATTATTAGCAGTTCACTTTTGCTAACATTCTATGCCTGCATTCAAGATGTGTATCGATCGTTTCAAGTCATATTACTGTTACACCAGGTTAACTCATTCGGTCAACACAAAACTGCTTCTTAAGAAGAAACTACATGCAAACTGACCTTGCAACAGCAATATCCTTGGCTTCAGCTGAGAAAAGCCCAGCCACAGCCTTTGGAACACCCAAAAATGGTCCACCAATGTTCATCACTGCCTTTATATGTTTGGAACACCAACCTGGTCCACCCCCACCACCCATCGGAGCCGGTGCCTCAACCCACTTCATAAAATGAAGAAAGTAGAGGACACCCATTGAATGTGGAATGACAACTGCCTTCCTGCCACCACTAGTAGCAACCATAAGTTCTATGTTACTTTTTATCCGGCTTAGAGATTGATCTCGCACCTGTAATTAATTTGTTCAAAGTTTCACAAAATATAATAGAATCAGCAATTGTTATAATTCTAAAAAATCCCACTCTTTTTTATCCCTCTATAACTACATAATCAATGAAATTATATAGACATGGTATAATTCCAGGTAATTTTCGGTTGAAAATACCTCTGTGTTCTGAAATGAGAGCCTCCAGTCATAAGCAGCCATGTACATGTTTTTTTCTTCATAGCCAATTTGTGCCAAGTTAGAAATCAGTACTGCCCATACGAAGTACCCTGGAGCGAAATAATCAGCAGCTACAAGTCCTGAGACAGGCCTGACTCTAATGCCAGGTGGATCCAATCCTGTTTCATTGTCCAGTGACATGTGCTCTGCCCAGCACGAAGGTCTGTAAAATATCCAGAAAACACGAAGAAGTAAATCTATTTTGTATTTTCCTTTTGGGATCTCCTGGTCTTTTACAATTCAATTCTGAGCATCAACAGTGCACTCCAAAATTCACAAGTTCAAATGAACAAACTCCCGGAAGAAAGCCATGACATCTCAATGAACCATGATGATAAAATTACTTATGTGGCGTAGTTCACTTCACTTGAAAAGATTTCCAGGATTACCATTTGACCTTCTATCATATCTAAAAATATGACAAGTTAAGCTAATACTTAATTGAAAAGATTACATGCATATGTTATTATCCTACAGAGGAATAATAACCGCAAGCAAAGACTATGCTGCAACTATTCATTCGAAAAAGATAATTGACGGAATAATAGTTTCTATGTTTAGCAGGATGGATGCAATTTCCAGACCATAAAATGGAAGTTTCCCTTATAATCACTTGGATTAGCTACACCAATATGGAAATTTGTTGACAAAGCCACTTACTAAATTTAAGGGGCGTGCTTATTATGTTTGACGTGGTTAACCCACCCAATATCATTTGACCAATTATGACTAAACAATTAAGACCATATTCATCCGTATGGAAATTCTGCTTCATCGTGTCGCTATTATCATTATAATTGGCATGAAAACACAAGATGTAAAAATTTTAAAAAATAAAAACAAAGCCGAGCAAAAAGACATACAATTATCATACAAGTAAACACCAACAAATTCTTGATACCTTCTATAGACTTCCCCAAATGTACCACCCCACAAGCGTTTTCTGAACAATCCCTCTGCACACTGATGGCCCTCCCAGAGCTCAAGCCCACCTGTCACGATTCCCGGCACGAAAACTACCGGGTGATTTGCGGTCAGCCCTTCTTTCTTCAACTTCAATCCCGGAGGGTCCGGCCACGGCCCAGTAATAGCCTCTGTCACGTACTGAGGGAACGAAGCTGGCATCGCATTGTACAGAAAAAGCAAAAACCACCATATTGAGCAAACGCACCCAACGAACCAGCAACAGTTATTCACGCATGACCATTTATTCTTTTTCTGCTCGGCTTTATTGCTCTTCCCCGTTCCCTCCTTCTTCTTATCGTCTTCTTCGTCCCTTTCGGTATGAATCTTCGACTCTGAACTGGAAGCTTTATCGGCTTCTGCGGCTTTTCTTCTCCGAATTAGAGACATGTCTGAATCCAGTCACCCCGTCTAATCAATGATGGGTACTTAAATTTCTAAATCGTATTTATTTTAGTACAATCCAATTTTTCTCGAGAAAAAATCAGCTTTCGCTATAAAGAATGAATGAGCTAAAGTTCCTCGAGAAAGATTTCAGTTATCAGTATCAATTCACGGGAGTACGTTACTTTTCGGAAGGTTGAAGATTTCTTCTTTTCCTTGAGCTAGTTAAATGGTAGTGCCAGCTCGTTGAGCTCAGAGAACGGTTTCTTCTATAAACTTCACTTTGGAAAAGCTTTTGGTGTCTCTGTTACCCATAAGATGAGACAAAGATGACGATCATGAGACATCAAAGTTGTCTTCTTTATTGATGAGACGATCACCCCAAAATCCCTAACGGAAAGTGCTGCCTAAGCATTTTCCGAGCATATTTTTCCAGGAAACAAACAGAAGCTTATCGAGATTTCGGGAAAGTATGGGCAGTCGTGGGCGGTTGTCGCTGAGCTGGGAGTAATAGTGGGTCCAAGACTGCGTTGGTGGCGGAATCTGGTTGGTTACTTAAATATCAAACGACATTGGCTGAGGCTGCTGTTTAAGTGTTTTCCCTCGCAATTATGTGACTGCATGTATACGACAAGGATGTTGGCACGCGCGCCAATAGATATTTTATTACAATGAGACGCCATAATTTATTTAATTTACAAAATTCTCAGCCACGCTATATTTTCAATTAAAAATAAAAATGTGTCGTGACGAAAAAAATCTTCAGTCATATTCTTTAAGCTCTCAACATGTAACAAAAAAAAATTATACATTGCTATTTTATATGTATACACACACAATTGTATAGAGTTGATTCTTTATTGTTAATTAAATCATTCATTATTCATATATAGGGAAACTATGATTTTTTCATACTAATTATAAATAGTTCTTTCAAAGCTAAAAATATCATGATTATAAATAAAAATAATTTCAGCATTTGAAAAATATATTTCATTACAATTTTAGTATCTTTGGTAGAGCTGAAAAGTTTGATATCATGTTCGATTTTTCAACGAAAGGAGTTGGTGTTTTAACCAAGTTGTTTGTACAGTTTAGTGATTGGAATGAATTCAAAGAAGCATTGGATTTGCTCCCTCAAGCTGCTACTTTTCTGACTTGTTTCTTTTAAGGTTTATATGTAAGAAATCATATTCAATTTTAATGATTAGTTGGTTGAAGGACTAAATTGAATAGTAGATGACACTATGACCGCAACCAAATTTGAACAGCATATATAAGTCAAAAATACTCAATCATGCAAATTTGAACAGCATATATAAATGAATCAACATTGCATATAAGTTTTTGGTCAAATTAAGAATTCTATATAAACCCACTTTTTAGACCGTTATTTGCAAGGTTAGTTGACCATTACAAGGGGATTCAATGGAATTGATGAATTGGGCCCTTTCGTAATTGGGCCTGGCCTAGAGTAATTGGGCTCTAAGGAGAACTTGGGCCTTGCCCAAAAGAGAGAAAAAAAAAAAAAGGACCGATGAAGTTGACAAACTAGGCAATTACCTCATTTTCGTCTAAATAGGATAGGATGCATGGCGCAGACGGTGATACTTCTCTTCTAGTTAAGGGACTTCAACTTACATTCATATACTTGTGATATGCCAACAGATCAGTGGTCCCAATCTTGGTGTGTGCAAAACATGCATGCAATTAGCACAAACACCATGGATTTTGTCGGCATTACGTAATTAATGTTGGACTTTAACCTATCTTCTTTCTACTTATGTTCCTTGCTATATATATTCAGATCATTGCATTCATCTTTTCTCTTTCTGTGAATCTAATGAGTTGGAAAAGCGATGTGGGGCTTTTGAGTACAGCCCATGAATGTTCTCTCTCTTTTTTTTTTTTCTTTTTGTTTTCCTCGATGAATTTAGATCCCTACTGGCATTGCATGTTGAATGATGAACCCCCCCCCCCCCAACGTTAATCATCTATATATCCTTTTCCATCGAAACATCTGGTTTATGGTCCACACCTATGATGAATGCACATTAGGGAAAGAACATTAATGAATTCGAAAACATATTAATGATAAGAAATAATTCGTATGATCATCATAACATGCTTGGTTGGGCAAATAAGTATGCTGTTCTTTTTAACCAGCAACGTGTGTATATATATGTATCGAACTTTAAGCATTTTCTTTGAAATTATCAAAATATATAATTGATGTGCGTTAACATTTCTTAAGGTGTAAGAATGGTGGCTTAAAGTTTCAAATATGAAATGTATTAATTCCTAGATCTCTTCCCGCGTAATGTAGCATATGAAAGGAAGAAAAGACAAAAAGTGTCTACCTCCTTCGATTTTTCAAAGTGTCTTTCACTTTATTCTTCCTTTGTTATTGACAAGAACTGGAGAATCCAAGAATTAAACCTAACCCTATCCATGTAGTGCTCTTGAAGACTCACATATTTTTATGCAAGCTGATTTAATTTGGTCTCCTGTAAAAGAGGAATGAGTAGCTCTTTGCACTTTGATTTTATTCTTTTCGATCATCTTCTTTTAAAAGAGTTAGCATTGGCTTTTGTTGGCTATTGGGTGCAAACAAAGTTCCAAGTCCTCTTTGTAAAATACAAAGTCACAAGCCGAAGGCCTTGAGGAATCGGGAGTACAAAACTTTCCATTTTTTTTTGCTTTTGCTTTCGTTAACAACTTTTTTTATCTTTTAAATTTTTTCTTATTCACAAAGATATTCAAGTGTTGATTACTCGTTTTTTTTTTTTTTTTTTTGTGAGGAACTTAGAAGAGTTAACAATCCCTAAGAAGAATTGAATGTCACGTGAGAGAATCTTGATGGAGTTAATACAGTAGACTATAATATTTTATCATCTACTATTATAATTATAACCACTTGCACCTCAATTAAATTAATGATCAGTTTCTTGAATTTCTCATTTCATCACAGGACAAATAATGGTTTCCATTTAATGAGAAGAAAAGCATAGAGTGAAAAGCACCAAAAAGTTTTGTTTGGAAAGCAATCTGGATTCACTGCAGTAATTATTTGATATAATTAACAATGACATAATGGTTTCCATTTAAAAATCGATTGTAATGAATCTGGACTAAACACACCAAACAAGCATTTAACAAGGTTCAACGAAGAAATATGATGCATGTGGCCTTTGAATGGCCTCAAAGTGCCAAACAACTACCAAAACTGTGCCAAACAGGAGCATTGACTCATCACTGTGACATGAAATGAAAAGAAGGAATGGAAATGAAGGTTTTTGTATTTTCATCACTCAAACGTCAGAACTCACTGTATTTCTTGTTTTCACTTTCAAATGAAAGAGGGGAAAAGGAATATATGGATTCACATTCACAGTTCTGATTTTAAGTTGGAAGTCAGTGGAAGGAATAGAATATATAGATTTTTTTTGACTTGTGTCCGTGACTCATGACTATATTCTATTTTCTAGTTCAACGGTTAGTTAATAATACAGGCAATTATCTAACTTTATCTGTAGTAATTTTCAACACTGTTTTGGTAGGGCCGACATTGGAATTTGGATCTATGGGTAATGTTTACTTTTAGTTCAAGCACACAATTGAGTATGGAGAATAAAAAAGGAAATGTGTAGTCCAACTGGGTGATGGTTGATGATTTACTTCAAAGAAAAGGTTTTAGTGACTTTAATTTTAGTAAAGTTATTAACTTTGATATATCTTATCTTTATAAATAACAAGCAGAAAACAAAAAGATTTTGCTGGAAGCAAGAAGAGACAAAGCCCAAATTAGAGTTTAAGTTGATGCCGCTACAGTCTCATGTCTACCTTTTTCCGCTGTCTTTGGTTTTCAAACGTGTAAGTATTGGCCATCGAAGAGACTAGGGTGGCGCTGGTGGCGCACACGCCCCAAAGGACAAAAGCTAATCGAAGGTCCCCCTCCCTCGCTCTGATCTCGCGCACGCACGCATTTACGCTTTTATCACACTACCGATATATAGGCATCTACGCTGCCAGCTTTTGTTATCCCACACCACGCTACACGTAGTGGTTGAGAGAGAGTCACTTGCAAATCTCAATGGCCTTAGTGAGATTTGTCACTGGGGGGAGTATGTCCTACTCATTCTCACTGGCACTCTCTGTGTTTTGTGTGTATGCGAATGTGTGATTATCAAATTTTTTACTCCAACAGTGAAAAAGAAATAATTTTTAAGCCATTTCGATCCCAAATTCCTCGTAAATCGCCTTGAAACATGGTCTACATCTACTAGTAACGTTTACCTTCGATGCCCTTCTCTCTCTCTATTCACTGGGAGCGTTGAAACGTTTTGATTCTGGTCTTCATGGTGTGAATATGACCCTCTTGATTCTATCTTAATTTCTCACAGTTGGAAGACCTTTCTTCGCCATTGTTACCTCCAACATCTGTTTTGTATACCTGGTCAGTTTTCGGATTCAATGACAGTATGCTGGTTCAGAGCAGTAATGGAGCTTTTTTGATTGGATCAAGTTGACCCAGATCTTCAATTTCTTCTATTGTGGCAAAAAATCTACCTTTGATTTATAACTCAACTTGGTAACTCGTTATCTTCTGTCATTTTCAAAGGGGGATTAGAATGTTGACTTGCATAGCTTGTTCGAAACAGCACAACGATGGATCTTTCAACCAACCAGAAGAAGGCGAAGCTGTGGAAACACCCAGCACCAAGCAAGCAATTAAAGCTCTCACTGCTCAGGTAAGTTTCGAAGCCATGAACCTGTTTTACTGATAATAAAATGTTGGAATAGACAACAACCCAAATTTTCAATCATGTAATTCTAGTCTTTCCTTTCCTTTCCATCTAATTCTTTGGGACCAACCTATTGGTCTGGAAGTTATAATCATAGAAGATAGAGGAAGCTGTTTTTTTTTTTTTTTTTTAGTAGGGACAAAGGAAGATATTCTGAACTCATAAGGATTACAATTTGGCTAATCATTGAAGTTCAACTAACAAATAATTGAACTTCAAGACTCAATTTTTTTCATGATTTTTTTTTTCAATTTTCTGTCAAATGGAGGAAAGTCGGTAACACGAAGCTGATTTTGTTTTCAGATCAAGGACATGGCAGTAAAGGCCTCTGGAGCGTATAAAAATTGCAAGCCTTGTTCAAGATCTTCTAATGATAAGAGAAACTATGCAGACTCTGATTTGGCGTCAGATTCAGCAAGGTTCCACTGGGCCTATCGCAGAGCAGGGAGCTCCAATTCAACCCCTAGGCGCTTTGGTAAAGAAATGGAAGCGAGGCTGAAAGGGCTTTCCAGTGGGGAAGGAACTCCAGCATCAGTGAGCGGGCGCACTGAGTCAGTTGTGTTCATGGAGGACGATGAGCCCAAGGAGTGGGTTGCACAAGTGGAACCTGGTGTGCTCATAACCTTTGTTTCGTTGACTGAGGGAGGGAATGATCTGAAGAGGATTCGGTTCAGGTACTTTTTTCTTGTTTGCTCTCGAAACGATGCTGAAGTTTCTAATTTGTTTGGGTGTACTCACATGCCTTGTCATGTGTTAGAAGAAACTATCTTTAAGTCTTAGCCATTGTGACCGTGTCCATTGTTGTTAAAACTTTTTCTTCTTCTTGATTGTGACATTTGAAGGATATTTGTTTGAGAGTGATCACATGGCTTTAAAGGCTGTCTAGATTCTAAATTGTCAGTATCTAGATTGGTTGCATTGTGACTCTTGGGTAGTACTTTGTTCCATTTCCAACGACTTGTGCTTGACTAGTAGTAGTAGAGCGAGGACAAAAGCAAAGGGGGCTCTTATCTACCAGTCTGGTTTTCCAAATGCCCTCTCCCCACAACCACAAAAAGAAAAACAAAAAGGAAATGGAGCAATGTGAAGAAAAATATCTGGCCCTAATTTTGTGCTTCAGAATTATTCGCTGCATGGAGTAATTGGAAATTTGCCAGGCCCCTTTGGAAGGAAGTGTGGCGTGGTTAGGAGTTAGGACATCTGGTTTGGATATAAACAAATAATTATGAAGGCATAGAGGGGTCCATTCAAAATCATAAACACTTAAGAATATTCAACTTTAGATTGATGATAAATTGACTTTTTTTTTAAAAAAAAAAAAAAATTGTTTGGATTAGTTTAGTTACTTTTGGGCTTTTAGAATATTTGGTTCTTCTATCTGCCGTGAAATTTTAAGTCTTCAATTTGCTATAGCCTCAGAACTTGGAAGCAAAGCATCTTAAATCCTTAAGCAATCAATTGCACAGAAATTTTAATTAGAATATGATGGTTGGACAAAAACTTTCATTCCAAAATGATACATGTTTCACAAATTCACCCGCTTCTTTATTCCCTTTAATGTGCTTGCCTGGAACCCTCTACTTCCTGGCTTAGATTCTCTTTGAACATCTGGTTGTTCTCCAGTTCAATCTATCTTGCCTCTATGATTGCTAATATTTGCTTAATCAGCTAGGGGTTTAGCCAACTCCAACTTACTTTTTCTTTACCCCATTTTTTTCCTCTCTTTTTCTTCTTTTGGGTTGGAGGAAGGGTTGTTGCTTTAACAACCAGTCAGTGCTGCTAGTTGCTGAACATCATTCCATTATTCATAATGGCTGGGCAGCATAGGCCAGAGGGTGCCATTGCACGTTGCCCAACAAAGTCGCTTGACATGGGATCTTTCAGATAATATAATTCCATATGGTTTATAAATTTTTTTACACGTACGAATTTGTAACCTGTATATTGAATTTCAAGCGGTAACTTTGTTTAGTATGTTTGTTATCAGCCGTGAAATGTTCAATAAATGGCAAGCTCAAAGGTGGTGGGCAGAGAATTATGACAAGGTCATGGAGTTATACAATGTTCAGAGGTTTAATCAACAAACAGCTCCTCTTCCAACTCCCCCGAGATCTGAAGATGAGGTGATTACTAGATTATGCACCTTTTTTTTTTTTTCTCAAATTTGATCTTAAGTTCCGTCTGGCTGGGTATTCAGTTCAGAGATTGAATCGTTGGATAAATGGTTTAGCGAATGATACGTGGCTTGCTTTTATTTATATTTCAGAGCTCAAGGATTGAATCTGCCAGTGCCAGGGATAGTCCTGTTACTCCTCCTCTTAGCAAGGAGCCCCCACCCCGTAACTTCCTCCGTCCAGTGGGAATGGGCTACTCCTCGTCAGATTCACTGGATCACCACCCAATGCAACCCCGCCATTGCTACGAAACAAGTGGTCTAGCTTCAACACCCAATCTTTCTGCCATTGGCGGGGGAAAGACAGAAACATCATCAATAGATGGTTCTGTGAGGACGAGTTCATCAAGAGAGGGAGATCAATCAGGAGAGCTTTCGGTCAGCAATGCCAGCGATATGGAGACTGAATGGGTTGAACAAGATGAACCAGGAGTATACATCACAATCAGAGCACTGCCGGGTGGAACCAGAGAACTTCGTCGTGTCCGGTTCAGGTAAGAAACATCATTAGCATTAACAAAGTTCTTTGTCTGTCACTGCCCCGTGCTTCCGAACATTGTCACGCAAGATTTCAGTTGCTTTTTCTGATATATATAGAAATGGCTCGTAGTCCTTGTAAGCTTATGGAAAGGCATTTGTAGATGAATACATGTTTTTCTAATAATGTTTTATTGGATTGCAGCCGAGAAAAGTTCGGAGAAACGCATGCGAGGTTGTGGTGGGAAGAGAACCGTGCAAGGATACAAGAACAGTACTTGTGACAGACAGAAGTGCTTGAGCAGGCTAACAGAAGAGAGTAGAAGGAAGCCAGCCACTGCAGTTTTCTGGTGGAACGATGCACATGACATGATAGGAAATGTTAAATCACTATAGTCAAATTTAGTTTTATTTTATTTTATACAAGTTAGAAGACCTTGTTACTCCGTTGAACTTTGTTAGTCATTGCTATTCAACTGCCACATGTTTTCTTCTGTCTTCATTCATTGCCAAAGCTCACTCCATTCGAATTTCCATCCCAAAGCCCCTTGTTACATGTAAGCTTTTTGCTATACTATAATTTTGTTCATTGGTGCAGAATTATAACATGGGGTCAAAATATATTATAAAAAAAAAAAAAAAAAACACAGCAATGCTGAATGAGCAATGAAATCAATTCTAAAAAAATATCAACAAATATACTAAAATAATAATATTGTTTTTACCAAAGATTTGAGTTTTAGTCCTCATAGTTAATAGTTAAAACTCGCTAAAGAGCTTTGCAAATTCATAGCCACATATATTTTTTATCAAGAGCCGCGTATCCCTATTATTTCATTGGTCAATCCTCACTTAGGTATTCCCTTTGCGCCGCCCCCCCCCCCCCCCCCCCCCAAAAAAAACTTTCCGATTGCCCCTCAACATGTGAAAAGACCAAATTGACCTTCGACGTTTAGAGAAATTGCCCTCCCCTCGCCCCCCTTGTGAAGCCATTATGCTAACATCCTTCATAACCTTAACCTCCAAACCTTCTTCTTCTTGCTGTTTTTTTGCTTTGAAAGAGGAGATGGAGTGATTTCTAGGTGTGTGTTGTTCGTTTGAAGTTCAATCGCAGTATAAAACGAGATATGAACTTTGTAATTTTGAGTGGATTGGCGAAAATGACTCTGATGTGTTAAACAGATGTGTATAGCTGTTTTAAGGTGAAAACGTGTAGATGTGTAGAGCAGTTTTCACTTTAAAACGGCTTTACACATTTGTTTAACATATCAGAACCCTTCCTATTGAAAAATGGCTGTGTAAGCCTTTTTAAGAGAAAAACGGCTATACACATACGTTTAACATATTAGAGGGGACAAGTATAATGTGGCCAGGGCCATTGTTAATATTTTCAAATTTTTTTAATTGAGGAGAGGGTCAATGGGAAAGGTGTGGGGGGAAGGGAATTACCCCTCGCTAATTAATATCATCGCTTTTTGTTACTTTTTTTAATCAATTATTAATTATTTTATTAATGCAGCCTAAATGAATAAACAGAAGGACAATTTCGTAGTTTTGGCCAAACGCCGAGGGTATATTCACCAATCAAATTTAAGATTTTCCCTCAAAGTCTTTGAGGGGTAAAATGTTTTCAAAACCCTCGCTCCCAAACCGAACAGCTTCGTCCCCTTCGGAAGCCGCTCTGGCGCTCTCTGCTCTTTCTCTTTCGAATGCAAACCCTAATCATCCTTTCTTCCTCATCCTTCACTGCATTTAGATACGGCTTTTAGCTATAAATATAGTACAGACATACATATCAGCAATTATTTTTCTTCGTTTTCCTGAATGGCCTCTGGCGCGAAGGTGGAAGGTGGCACTCAGATACTCCCTGCCAAGGTGCGTAAAACGATTCAATCCATCAAAGAAATTGTGCGTGACCACTCTGATGCTGATATCTATTATGCCCTTAAGGAAACCAACATGGATCCTAATGAAACTGCTCAGAAATTGCTCAATCAAGGTGGGCCACCACTGACTTAGACGAGTTTTCTAGTGTTTTTTCATTTCATTGGTGCTTTTCGTGTTACTTCCATTAATGGGTCACTCTTGTTTCTCGCTTTTTTCTTTTTTATTTTATTTTATTTTTTAAAGTTGTAGAAGTAGTTAATATACTATGTCTTGAGGAATTTGGTTTTGATAATTCATGTATGTGCCCTCTCCTAATGTACAGTTTTCTATCAAATAGCAATTGTTGATAGAGAACTAATTTTCAGAATACAAGATCAGTTTGGTGCAATGTTATGTTCCATGGCTCAGAGCAATAATAATTGATTAAAGGAAATATATTGAAAGCTATATTCTCCTAATGCAATGCACATTGTGGTTTTGTTATCAGATCCATTCCATGAAGTCAAGAGAAGGAGAGACAGAAAGAAAGAGGTATTACTAACCCCTGGATACTTTTCATGCTATCTTGTTAAATTACGGGAACACATTGAATGGAAGTGGGGTTTGATTATAATTTGTTACTAAGCATCTGTTTCTTGCAGCCTCAGAGTGTTGGGTACAGGGGATCAACTGACCAGCGAAGACGTACTGAGAATATCAATCAAGGAATGAGATCTCATGCTTCATTTGATCGTAATGTCCGAAGAAGCTATGCTAGGAATAGTTTACCTGGTAATGTACATATTTAACACATATTTCCGAGGGTTTAAAACATGATCCTGTAATTAGCATCTTGCTCTAGTTTGCAACTTCGTCTAATTTACTGCTAATTCATAGGTTGTGAATGGACTTATAAATTTCAAGCTTTATTTGTACTCTTATTTTTTATAGTTATTTTTATGTTCATTTTCGAATATAACTTAATAACAATGATATAGCCATTTCAGAATACCAGAGTAGTCAAGATATGTTTTCTTGTACTCTCAGACATCTTTTGAGCTGCTTCCTATCCATTTTGGTCAGTGTGGAAACAAATTTTGGGGGGAGAAGGGGGGGGGGGGGACTGTCTACTTTTTCTGTTGTTAATCTCTAATGCATTTTAGTATTCCGCCACAAAACTGAAATTTACTGTAGACTTTTTTGTAATAGCTTTCTGTGGTAAACTTGGTTGGTGTAAATTTTCATGCAAGTTAGTGGTTCATTTGTTATCGTATGTTTATATGGTCATATGTAGTTTATACTTCTACATGGCTATTGAGTTCTTACTAATTATTCAGGCAGCAGCCCGGAGTTCCGTGTTGTCAGAGACAATAGAGTAAACCATAACATAAGTAAAGAAGCAAAGCCTCCTTCACTGCAATGTACAACAGCCACCAATGAGAAATTGATTCTAAACACATCTGAAAAGGGGTATGTATTGAATGTTTAAAATTTTGCATTTTGTTGCTTATTTGGCTTTATTGCCTTTTTTTAGTCTTAATGGTTGTACATGTTTAAATTCATTGCCTTGTGGTCTAACACATACAGAAAGAAATTATGAATAAGTTGAAGGTATTAAATCTGTAATTGAAATCAAGAACTAATCAGTCATGAAGAAATGATCATGGAAGTTTGAGTAGGTGAGAAGAAAAATTGAATTAGAGAATTGAAAATTGTGAAAGAAATCAAATCAAAGTATCAAGCATATGAGAAAGTGTTTTTTTTTTTTTTTTTAAAAAGAAAATTCTTCTCACATATATTAGTTAATTTATATTTGTTATTTTGGATTTGATTGAATATATTTAACTGAAATTGCCCTGAGCATCATTGTTCCCCTATGCTGCCTTGTATTTTCCTTGTCATAAATAGCTATGACAGTGTGGCCGTGATTATATTATTGAAACTTGTTTGGCTTTGCCAGGAAATGGAAAGTGCATGAAACAATAAAATATGGCACGTACATGTTGGTTTGACTGTTCTCTTCTTTATATCTGTGCCTTGCTACTACACTTGCATCAAGGATTTACCATATATGGTGGAGATTTATATATCATTCTTCTTGTGTTTTTGTTACAGTACATCGGGTGTTTCAAGCAATCAAAGGTCATTTGGTGCCAGGAATTCATATCAGGCTTCAAATGGTCCTTCAGATTCAAATGCTAGATATTCAGGTGATGGTGTTTCAAATGGCACTGATAAAAAAGCTACATCTGAGGAGAAGCGAGGTGTGATTCTGAATGCAGCAGTGCAGTTGCATCCAAGTAAGCCTTCAACACCAGCATCAACCAGTTCTGCTGTTGGGGTGTATTCCTCTTCAACGGATCCAGTTCATGTGCCCTCTCCAGACTCTAGATCATCAGGCGTTGTTGGAGCCATCAGGCGTGAAGTAGGAGTTGTTGGTGTTCGAAGACATGCTTCGGACAACTCTTTCAAGCAATCATCTGTTCCAAGTACTTATGCTAACTCTCTTGTGGCAAAGGATGGTAGTCCTAGAGATTCATTTCAATCATTGGGTACCGGCTCAAAGACTGACCAATTAAGTCAAACTAATGTAACTGAACCTTCATTGCCTGGAATGCCAGTTAGTAGACCATTCTTGAACAATCAACATAACAGTAGGTCACATCAACAACTTGTTGGAAATCAAAGAGGTAACTCATTTTATTGTTTTTGATATTGTTAATCTTTTTATTTTTTCTTCCAAAACCAGATGTTAGTAAAAGCATAACTTAAATGGAGCATTTCTAACACTAGCCTTTTGCTTAATTCATTTTCTACTATCAATGTGTATGGGTTTGTGTATTAAATTATCTTTTTGTTTAACTGTAATACTAATAATTTGCAAAACTTTCCATTTTCTGATCCCTTTACATGAGATGATTTTGCAGAAATTTCATTTTCTCTTATCACCTGTTACAGTTTTGCTGTAAATGTTTCTTTAAATTGGGTAAAAAACACTTGTATTGTTGGGCTTTCTTATCCATGAAAAATGCCTGATATATGATTTATTGATGAAGTATCTCAGCCTAATAAGGAGTGGAAACCTAAGTCAAGCCAGAAATCCAGTGGTAACAGCCCTGGAGTGATTGGAACACCAAAAAAGCCTGCTTCACCGCCTGAAGAAAATTCTAAAGTTGTAGAATCAGATACAGCAGAGCTTCAAGATAAATTTTCTCAAGTAAACATATACGAGAACCAAAATGTGATAATAGCACAGCATATTCGAGTTCCAGAAACTGATCGTTGTCGGCTGACCTTTGGCACCATTGGGACAGAACTTGATTCTTCTAGGCATCAATCTAAATTTCAAACAACAGGAACTGCTGAAAAATCAAATGAAGATTCTTCTGCAAGGTTAGATTTCTTGTTTTTCTTTTTTCCATAAATGTTGTTTGTTTAATTTGCTAAGGAGTAAAAATTTAAGGATAGTGGCATGGTAGAATTTGTAACACCACAGGCTTGACAAGTATTTGGTTTTGTTTAGGAAATGATACGATCATGTTATTGAGAAAAAGTTTCTTCACAATGAGCTTGTGCATTCATTGTGCTTTGCTCATCTATTTCAAAAAGTAAAATTTGAAGTATCTTATGCAGTGAAGTAATAGTATACCGTTATATGGGCAGTATGATCATGCTTGTTTGAATAGAAATATTAATTTCCTTGATCTAGTTGTAATGTGATGTGGTTTGAACGTTAACATATGATGTCAGCTTGCCGGTAGCTGGTCCAGAGTTTTCCAGTGATGATGTTTCAGCCAGCAAGCAGGTGGATATGCAGGAAGATCACGTCAGAAATACTGGGTCTGACTCTCCAGCATCTGGTTCTGCTTCCGAGCAACAATTGCCTGATAACAAAGAGTCCTCGAGTGCCCAGAATCTGGATGATTATGCTGATATTGGATTGGTACGAGACAGTAGTCCAACTTATGCACGTTCAGAGTCGCAGCAGCAAGATTCTCATGATATGCCAGGCTTCTCGGTAAGTGATAGTTTTAGTTTTACTTGCATATTGGCTGACTAGTGAAGTTCTTGTGCAGTTTTATACTTTTACGCTATCTAATAACCAGCTGAATTAGAAACGGTCACATATGCTAATGAGCCATGGGAAAAGGGACTTTATGATGCCTCATTAATATGAAAAATTGTGCATGCATGATTGATAATTTTATCACCTAGTGGAGTTTTAGGAGGCTGCACTACATTAAGAGTGTTAATTTTGAAAGATTAGTGAAGTTATGGAGAGTTGTCAGTTTATCTACCCCTCCTGTTTCTCTTTGTCGTTTCTTCCATTCTGAGATTTGAGTCTTAAAACAGGCATATGATCCTCCAAGTGGTTATGACATGCCTTATTTCAGACCCGCAGTTGATGAAACTGTACGTGGACAGGGTTTGCCATCTTCTCAGGAGGTATGCAAAGGGCTATAAGATTATCAGAGAATTTGAAGTCATTGATTTTTTTTTTTTTTCATTGTGTTCATGACATAGAATGCTTTTCCCATCCATTGTGTTTGTAAAAGCATCTGGTGGATGCTCAGTTCTGAGTTGATGGGAAAAGCATTGTATTCTATTGTGTGTGTGTTTTTTTTTTTTTAAACTTTTTTCTTACCAGTAACACCTCTCAAGTGCATTGCCACTTGCAATGATGCCTATTATGCCTTGATCCTATTTGCCTTTACCTTGTATATCTTTGGTTTTAATATCACCTCCTTGACATTTTTTTTAATGGTTTGAGTGTAGGGTTTAAGCTCCTATGTAGCCAACAGCATTCCTGCTTCCACAATTGCCCCGGTGCAACAACAACAACCTCCTGTAGCACAGATGTATCCGCAAGTTCATGTTTCACATTATGCAAACCTTATGCCATTTCGTCAGTTTCTATCCCCAGTTTATGTCCCACCAATGGCCATGCCTGGATATTCCAGTAATCCTCCCTACCCTCACCCTCCAAATGGTAGCAGCTACTTGTTGATGCCTGGAGTTAGCTCCCATCTCAATGCCAACAGTCTTACATTTGGGGTTCAACAGTTCAAGCCTGTTCCTGCTGGTAGCCCTACAGGGTTTGGAAATTTTACTAATCCAACTGGATATGCCCTGAATGCACCTGGTGTAGTTGGGGGTGCAACTGCGATAGAAGACTCGTCCCGAATTAAGTACAAAGAAAGCAATCTCTATGTCCCAAATCCTCAGGTAATATACTTAGTTCAAATTTTAGCAAAGTTTTTTCTGTTCAAGAAAAAAGGTGACGCTTGTGAACTTAATAAATCATATAAATCTTCATTTGCTTCGTATTCATTTCTTCCTCACTTAGTCCTTGAGCTAATTATTCTATTTGGATAGCCATTTTCTAGCATTGTTGCTTCCTCCTTCCCTAACTCATTAATCGTTAGAAGCCCCAAAAGGGTATAATCTTGTGTAGCCCTCACTGAATCTGAGTTCTTTAACAAAGAATATAGAGCTAGGGCTCCAATTGATCCCGTGCTAATTATAGATCCCTTGATCTCCTTCGTAGATTTTTCTTTTTCAATAATTGTTTGCTTCTGAACTACCTTTTCCTTTCATGGATTACTCTTGATTATGGCACTAAAACTATGTCAATATTTTCCTTTGACAGGCTGAGACATCAGAAATCTGGATTCAGAACCCAAGGGAGCTTCCAGGCATGCAATCCACTCCATACTATAACTTGTCAGCGCAAACGCCTCATGCTGCTTACATGCCATCCCATACGGGTCATGGTTCCTTTAATGCAGCTGCAGCTCAATCTTCTCACATGCAGTTCCCCGGTATGTATCATGCTCCTCCACAGCCAGCCGGCATTCCAAGTCCTCATCATTTGGGACCAGCAATGGGTAATAATGTTGGAGTTGGAGTGGCTGCAGCTGCTCCTGGAGCACAGGTTGGTGCATACCAGCAGCCCCAATTGGGCCACCTGAATTGGACAACAAATTTCTGAAAAAAAAAAATGTGAAGCTAACCACTTTTGCTTGTAAGGGACTCAAGTAGATATAGAAAAATCGCAGTTTTTAATGTTAAGCGAGTAACATATCTTCCTTCCGAATGCAATGTAGCATTCAGTTTTCAATCTTCATTTGTGGTGGGTTCTATTGGTTTTTGACTTTAGAAAGTTAAATTATCAATGATTCCATAACCTTCTCTTAAGTTTCTGCGTTGTAACTCTGAATATCTGAATTTTTACCTTCAGATCATCTGTTGACACTGTAAAAATAATCATGATAGAAGGTTTAGTTGGGAGAGATGTGTTCATTTTTACTTTTAGATTATTACCATTCTGCGAATTAATTATTAAAAAGATAAGATATTAAATTTTATCAATAATTTCAAAAGAAGATCCTTGTTATTTTTATACATTCTCATTTATCAAGAGTGATAAATCTCACTCTTGAAAATAGAAAGAACACACAGAAACCTTTATTGTTCTGTGAAATAAATTAAATTTTGGCTTGGGAAAAGTTGAAAGTAGATGGAGGGGAGGGAGGGGGCTTTATTCCGTGGCCAACTTTAACTTTTGTTGGAGGCCGTTGTCGTAGGAGGTTTAGGTCTTGTCGATCCTTCATCGGGATCGCTGTGTGTGGCTTTTCTTTATGTTCAAAGTTTGATTTATAGGGACATGGACATGGACATGGACACCCTCCTCTTCCTTTTTAGGTTTAGTTACATTTTCATTTTGAACATGTTTGTAATTGTATCTATTCTAGTCCAGTCCAGTCCAGTCCAGAGGTTCATTCCATTGCACCAACACAAGTTGTCATCTTCTCACTTTCCAACTCATTCTTAGCCCAAGCTAGGAATCCTGTAAAGCATACCCATATCTAATATCATATTTAACATCAAGTAATCCAAATTTGACCCCTCATTTTTGGACTAACATTAACTCACTTTCTGATGAAAATCAATATCAATAAAATGGAGTTTCGTAAACTCTTTTGATGGGTCACTATTTTTCCAAGAAACAAAGCAGGAAGCACGAAATCCTCAATGATTCTGAATCATTTTCCATATGAATCCCGCACAAAAATAGTTAAACAGGATTTAAGACGCAGCCATGCATGCTTGTTTTTTGATTGAAGGAAGGAAAGGGTTGTGGGGTTACCCATGAGCACGATTTGAAATGAAGTTTTGATTGAGAAGAAATGATGAAAGAAGGCGTGCGTGGCCTGCCTGCCTTTGCCTTTGCCTTTGCAATTGTAAATAAATGGGTACCAACCAAACCAAAGCTTTGATTTGAGATGTCATATATATGATATGAGGTCAATGTTTGCATCTTATCTTTTTCAAAAAGGGAAAAAGAAAATGGTACTAATTTCACATCTCGTGTGGAAGGAAGCCACCAAAAGAATTTGATAGTAATATAGACTAGTTGGTTGGTTTCATATCATATACCACTATATATTTATTAGCATCATTATCTATAAATAGAGCAAATCATGCAGTGTCATCCGCCTGTGTTTCCTTTCTATTTTCAGTAACTTTTCAATTTAAAGGGTATCAAACAAATAGGCAAAAAGCATTTCTCATCAAAGTAGATTTGATTCTTTATATATAACATTTAAATTATATATAGCCTTTTTTGTCAAACAAAAAGAAATGTTTAGGTTGCATTTTGTGTGTACAGAATTCAAGGCTCAAAAGTGATCATAAATTTATTTATAAATTATTTTTTATTAATAATGAGACTCGAATTTATATCTTTATAAAATATGGCTGTGATTTTCGTAAGTTCATCGTTGAACCAACAAAACAATACAACTAACACAGGAAGAATCATAATTTTTTTATCACAAGCTTTGAGACTAGGATAGTGATTACTGAACATGTCTTGCATATCAGACTTTATGATATATTTGCTTGTTGATTAAGTAGCTTATGTATGTTTCTATCTTTACTGCCTCTACCTTTTACATTCCAAACTTCAAAGTGATTTTTCGTTGATCTCTTGCTTTCTTACTCATTAAGAAGTTTAGCGTTGTAGTATATATTAAGCTTTTGATTTCATTATTTGAAAAAGAAGTATTATAAAAATTTGGGAAAATATTTTCTATTGAAGATTCATAAAAAAATTTACAGAATAATGTTATTACAAGTATTATTAAGTTTATAAATATAAATTTCTAATGAATAAACAAAAAAAGTAAATCTAAAAAATTTTCTGATTAAAAATTTAAGACTCGTCATTAATGTGCTAGAAAACAATTTTTTTTTGGAAAGGTAAAAACAAAAAAAATGTGAATCCATTGGTTCCATATTTAATGAACAAGATATAACATAAAAATAGTGGTGTGTCTAATCAATATAATAGGATGTTGGTGGTGGACATGAACTAGTGTATACCCACGATGAATATTTCTTTGTTACGTACGTTATTCTTATGTGGGATATGATGACTATTAGAAAAAATAAAAATAAAAATATACAATAGGGTAAATGAGTTGTTTTCCTTTCTTCCTAAATTGGTGACTATATAGATATTATGAATATAATATAATGGCCATGTCAATGTAGCATATATGAATGACTTGGTTTTGGGTCCCCAACTTGGCCATTGGCAATGATCTGAATGGAATCTCAACGTTTTATTTTTCTTGTGGTAGCCCTTCGATCTGAAAGGAATCCTCTACTTTTTTTTATAAGGGTTACTTTAGATTAATTCAAATCTAGTTATAGCCAATTCGAATACTTTACAGTTTTACCATATACATCTCAAGTTACTACGTCATATTCATCATACTCTTCTCTTTTCTACATACACACACAAGGAGGGACCTAACAAGGTGCTATCCAAGAGAGGAACTTAGATGACATGACATACATATATATATATATATATATATATATATATATATATATTTATTTAAAATTATTTTATGTAAAATAGGTAATGCGATTAATAAAGATTAATCTAGTTGATAAAAACTGAAATTATGTTTTATAAGAAGATATATTTAAATCTTATTATTCATATGAGAATTTTATTGATGAATAATTTATAAGTATTTTATTGAGGTTTGCATAATTTTGATAAGTTTTTAAAACTTAACTTATTTAAATTTTTTCATATATACATATATACATACATGTATGAAGCTTATTATGTACTATATATGTGGATGGGCATACGTGTGAAATTTTATGTAGGAATTAATCTAATATTTGGCTAGTAGTGCAAATTGAGTAGGAGATCAAGGCAGTAACTTTTGATGTCATTACCCTTAAAAGAGTAAGCAATCTACTTAATAATTTGGCTAAAAATTGCACCGTATCAATAGTGACAAGACCACATATCATTGACCTTCCTTCCCAAAAATATAGCTTATACCTGGCAATAGCTATTTTCTCATTTTATTTATTAGAGTTTTGTACTTGATTTGTACATTGTTCAAAATGAATCAGAAGGATATTAACCCATTAATTTTGCCATCATTTTATTTCTCTTCAATAGGAGTATATATACATGACATGATAATAGAATCTCCCACTTGTTTTATATGCCAAAAATTGTCTGAGAATGATTTTCCTAAGTACTTGATACGTACTAAATAATTAACTTTGGTTACATGAGACGTGAAAGCTGAGAGTGCTCGTGTATCATCATAGCATCCCATGATTGTTATATGGCTAGTATTTCATTTGCTTTTCTATAATTAAAGAAACACACAAGGTGGGTATGTTGTTATTATATCAGCAGAAGAGAACAGGCTATCTGGTGCATTTCATAATGAAGTAGTTTTCTTGAGCCTGAAGGCAAGAGACACAGAGAGAGAAAGAACATTTGCACTCGCACGTTTGCGTTACTGTATTGAGAGAAGCAGAAGCCTTTTTTCAAGCTTATCAGCTTAATTAACTCACTTTTTTCTCTTATAGCTTTCTTCTTTGTTTCTCTTCATAAAGTTTAGGAGCCACGAGAGCAATGATTGTGCAAATAAGCACCATACACCCACTAACCCACTCACACTCTCTGTCTACCTTAGCCCCCCATACATTGGACACGTAGGTAATGGCACGTACAAGATTTGCTTTGCTGGTTCATGGGAATTAATGAAATTAACAAGTGTTTTGTGTTTGTTTCCATTTATTGGATTTTTATAGTCAAAGGCGGAGAAGCATTAGTGGCTTTCTTGTTCGTCTTGCTTTTGCAATTAAGGCATGGAAATGGCACAACTCTGGCTTGCCACCAGTTCAGGCTTTCTATATTTGCGTTATTACAATTTTGTGACTTGATTATAAGAGCTTTTACTATCATGTTTGTTGGGTTTCTTTTAACCTTAAGTAACAGATAAATGATCTATATTAACTTAATATATATTAAGTAATATTATATTATTTTAAATAAAAAAATGAGATGTATTCAATACAAATCTAACTCAACAAAAAGCCAAACACTTACTTGCCTACTCGCCTCTATCATTCCCCTCTAAAAGTAAAGTAGCTAGCTAGGTTTCATATATGTTAAGAATCACACAACATGACGAAGAATAATGTGTGTTACACTTTGAGTGGCCACATAACAACCTTTTTCTTCTTAAACTCATCATTTAGTAGTTCTGTCTAAATTTTGTAACATCTTTCCAATTCCCTTTATCGTACATAAGAGAGTTAGAGATAGACTCACCAAATTGTGGAAGTAACTTGTGTTCTATAGATTCTTGCATATATTCATTTCAGAAATGGTCAGAGTTTCCGGCATGTAGTTCCCTGTGGTGTATATATTTGGCTACAGAAACAAAATCATCTGTCACAAGAACTTGCAAAATCTGATCCGACCCCTTCTGCTTCTCTCAAAAGAACTAACTACCTCTGCACTGCAGTTTCTTCATTAAAATAGTGAAAAGCACAACAGCGTTAATTTGAAGATAGGCATTCAATTCAACCCATCAGCAAAAGAAATCAGAACTGCCAAAGCCCAAAGTTTAGCAATGGAGCCGCATTAGTTGACTCTGCAATTAATGCAAATACTATACAAGTCCACCATTATAATGCCTCAGCCTTAGCCTCAGCCTCAGCCTCATTATGCAGTATAATACCTCTGAGTTGACTATAGTACCCATTTCCCAGTTTCTACTCCAGCTAAAACACTCCTTTTTATACATCAGCAGAACAAATGGAATCTTCATCAGTTCTTTGTTGGATCAGATCCCATGTGACTTATGCTTGGGAATTCAAGGAAGAAAGAAGAAATTATTTAGTGAAATTGAAAGGAAAATAATACATCTGGACCCAGAGTCAAATAGGCTGTGCTGTTGGGATCAATATCTGCTTTGCATGGTCCTACCACATCAATAAATTTTCTTTCTTTTCTTATAAAAGAGAAAGCAAGGATCTAACGTCACCTCAAGTAAATGAAGGCAAATTTTACAACAACAGAGAAAAAAAAAAAATTGGAAGAAATTCAGTAAAATCAATTTAATTTTAAAAACTTTCTTTTTTTTTTTCCACAAGATCATTGACAGGCTGTTGGCTCTATTCCCCCCTTCCCCAACCCTTATAACAGCATCCAAAAGAAAACTCCCTCAAAAACTTTCTTTTCCTCTCTCTCTCTCTCTCTCACAATGATCCTCTGTTCTCTCTTCCTTTCTCAGGCGTGGAATTCCGCTTTGATTGCTGTCTCTCTCTGAACCATCAAGCAATCATCAACACATATGTTTTCGTTCTCTCTTTCCTCCTCTTTCCTATTATTTCTCCAAACAGTGGATGCCAAGCAAATCCATGAACTGAGTCCCTGTTTTGGAAAGAACGGCCATAGCCTCGTCCATTCGCACACAATCATGCTTTGCTTCTCCTAACTCTTTCTCTCTCATAGCACTCGGAGAAAGCTAGAGCTTTTAACAGTACTATTTGAAGCAGACAACAAAGGCCAAGTACTTGATACCATTCAATATCCCCTGTTTCCCACTCTGTTTTGCTCTGTTTTTCATTGCCTCTTTTGCTTCTATATAAAAAAGAAAATTCCAATGGAAAAGTGGGATAAATCTCTACGAGACTACCAACAACGGAATCATAGAGAAAACCCATCTTTCTCTTCGACTCTTCTTGACTCAATTGACCGGTCCATTGACGAAGGCAAAACAGAGGAGAAACAAGAGCAGCAAATATTCTACAGAGAAACCATGCGGAAGCAAAAACAGAGCAATTGCTTCAGGGAAAATGATGAAGCTTCAACACCCACTTTTCGTAGAGCCAGAACGGTGGAAAATTGGATGGAGGGAAGGGTGGTGAGCGAGA
This sequence comes from Bauhinia variegata, assembly GCA_022379115.2. Taxonomy (NCBI): domain Eukaryota; kingdom Viridiplantae; phylum Streptophyta; class Magnoliopsida; order Fabales; family Fabaceae; genus Bauhinia; species Bauhinia variegata. The sequence continues at coordinate 14,078,829 of CM039433.1, forward strand.
AAGTTGCTGTTAGAAGGAATTCCTCCACGGAATTTGATCGAAGAACTCGAAGCAGTTCCACACCTTTCTCAGTGTATTCCAGCTCAAGCTCCTGGGACTCGAGCTCTGGCGGTGGGTTTTCTTCTTCAGAGTCAGAGTCCTTCTATGCAAGGCAGAGGCCAAAGCCAATTCGAACCAGTTACTCATCAGGTAACTCACAAAAAACAGACTTTGAAGCTCTTCATGGATGTAGAAGCCACTGTGCACAGACCCAGAAACCAAAACATGAGAATGGCTTTGGGAAAACGAAGTCAAAAGCTCTGAGAATCTTGTATGGTGAACTCAAAAAAGCAAAGCAACCCGTTTCACCAGGCGCTAAACTGGCTAGCTTTCTCAATTCTCTTTTCAACTCAGGAGCTACTGCAAAAAAGGCAAAGGTATCAAATTCTGCAGGAAGGCATGAGCCAAAATCAGCTCAGGCTTCTTCTACTTGCTCATCAGCGTCTTCCTTTTCAAGGTCGTGTTTAAGCAAAACCCCGTCATCAAGATCAGGTGCAAAAAGGTCTGTGAGATTTTGTCCAGTTAGTGTTATTGTAGATGAAGATTGCAGGCCGTGTGGGCACAAGAATTTGCACGAAAGTGAACACGGGTTAATGGCTGCAACCTCTGCTATGCAGGGTAGCTATGGCAAAAACAGCAATGAGGAGCTCAGGTTCCATGTGATGCAGGAGAGCCGTCGAGTGGAAGAGTTTGCCAGAGATTTGTTGAAGAATTATCAAAAGAAGAGCCAAGATGAATTTGATATTGGCTCTGATGATGAAGAAGATGATGCGGCTAGTTGTACAAGTTCTGATCTTTTTGAACTGGATAATCTATCAGCTATTGGGATTGAAAGGTATAGAGAAGAATTGCCAGTGTATGAAACTACCCATTTAGACACAAATCGAGCCATTGCAAATGGTTTCATTCTGTAATTTTGAAGGGAAAAAGGAGAACTTTTTAATTAGAATTTATGTCTTCGGGGGTTTACATGAGAGAAATAAGACTTCTCTTTTTGTTTTGTTAGTTATTCAATCTAACTAGTTTGTTATGTTATTCTATTATATTTCTTCCTTTGTGTTTATACGTTGATTATATGAGTAAAAGTGTGATCACTCAAAGAAAATCTTTGAGCAAGGAATAAGGGGTTTTGATCAATTATTATATGACTGCGAAAGTTTGGGGGGGGGGGGGAGTGAGTAAGATTTGGAAAGTGTGTCTACAAGAGAAATGGGTAAAAAAAAAAAAAAAGCAGTTAAAGAAGTAATTAAAGAGGTTGATGAAGATGAAGTTGAAAGCAAAGGCAGAATTTCTACTCATTCATGGCAAGTGAAAGAAGTGCTTTTGCTTTCTCTCTCTCTTCGTGTGGACCTCTCTTGCTTGAAATTAACACTATCTTCATGCACCACATATGCGTGGAGGCAATAGTCAAAAAGTGGATATGTTAAATCCCATAAGGGCTTTTTAAATATTAAATTTTTATTTTGATTCTTCAAAAATTAAATTAAATTTATAAACATTATGCATGTTAGGATAATCATCCTTAATGAATATTTGGTTGCGGTTAAAATTAACCTTTATTAATTACTAAATGAAATTCTAATAATTTCAAAAAGGGTTAGTGTTTGAATGCCCTTTGCATAAAAAATGAAATACTAATAAAAATCACAGTTTGGAGAAGTCTTCGTTTTAGAGGGAGGCCAGCAAAAAGAGGTTAAATGATGGGGTTAATGGAAAGAAAGGGAAGAGATATAAGGGATGGTCTCCAAAGATGTGGACAAAAGATCTCTTCTTGGATACTCTAAAACCCTTGATGTCAAATTTGGTTGGCTTCTAAGCCAAGAGCTTTAACTTGTCTCTGAATTATTTGAAAGGTTAGTGCAATTTGCTGAATATTGCTCTTCACCTTACCCTTCAAAATCAAATCATTCTAATATCTTGGGCTCTTATAATTTTGTTTTATGCAATGGTAATCTCTTAACTTTTTCTCCTTTCTTGTCTCATGAAATACCTTTCAAGCCAATTTTGGTCTTTTCCCCTTTGAATGTATCTTGCTCACCATAAAAAACCTGCCAGTCTTCAAGTCTTGACCATTTTTCTTTTCTTTTCTTTTCTTTTTTGGGCTAAATTTTACCTCTTTCATAATAACTTCAATAATTTTGGTGAATTGCCCTGAACTTTATAATGCATCTGTACGGAAAAATATCTACTGCTTCTTAATAGATAGCTCACTTTAGATCACTTAGACTTCAGCATACTAGCAACCCTAACTTTATGGGGATTCTCCCATTAATTTTCTTGAATCTAATAAGAGAAACTCAAGGGAAACAGACAGAAATGTTAATTAAGAGTCAAATTTTTGCTTACTTTTTTTTGTGTATTTCTTTCTTAAATCACTTAATAAAATTACACTGTTTGAAATCCTTTATTCTGTGTTCTCCTTTTCCTTAATTATAAAATTAAAATTGTTATCCTCTTCCTTTATTCTTCCAAATAATTCGCATAAAAAGCACCATCAATTCAATCAACTTAGAACAACGAAACAGTGGTAATAAATTAAAGATTGAAAATATTTTAACATGTTAATAAACTTTGGAGGACCACTAAATCATAACAGTGTGATATGCTCATTGAGTTGAATATTCGATTAACTAAAATAAAACTTTGAAAGCTAGCTAGCTGGCTTGGACTATAGTTAAATAAAAAGGCTATCCTATGTTTAAAAGTGAAATAGGGCGAGAATGCCTATATAGGGGCGTGACAGTTCTGGGGACCGGCTACGCATTAAGCTTAAGCATAATCATAATTAATTATACACAGTACAGCCATTATCATTTGAATTAACTGTTAGGACCTTTTTTGTTCTGCAAATTTCCATTATTAGTAGTTTGGTTAATTTCTAAAATGGGTTGAAACTGATTATGGTGTTGCCCCGAATTGTTTGTGATACCATGTTTAGGTTGGTGTGGCTGGCAGTAGGTGTAAAAGAAAAAGCACAAGTTAAAAAGCAATTTCTCTGATCTTTAAGGATATATTTTTTTTCATGAAGCATTTTTTCTTGTGTTTATGGCAAAAGCAATAATTTTGATTTGGAGACATGCTTATATATATATATATATATATATATTTTCAAAAACTTATCTAACTTTTTTTTTTTTTTATTGTGAGAAGAACTTCTGACTCTATCCCATATGGTCTCTTGTTGAGAGCTGCTTGTTGTATTTGAGATTATAAAAGAATACCTAACCTAGCTACCTGAATTTGGTAGTATTAGACTGTTAATGCCTCTCCTCTATTGTTCTTAATTAATAATTCTTTCTTAACATCAACAAGAGATCAGTTTTCGAAGAGTCCTATTATATATATTAGCTGAGACGTTTAATTGTGTATTATAGACAGGTCTAGCTGCACCAAATTGATGCGTACTGAAATGCATTTAAATAAAAAGCCCTGATACCTGAACTGCAGGCTAGCTACCAAGCTATGAATTGATTAATTAGTGAAGGGAACTTAGCCATGCAACTGAGAAGTGATTGGCTTAGCTAGGAAATCACTTTGTAATCTAATCAAATTGATTTGCTTAATTTAAAACGCTATCTACATATCTGTGTTCATACATATGGGTATGGTTGGTCTAAGTGGGGAAGTTGACAACAATGATATATATATATAGTGTGTATGTGAGTGTGTTTGTTAATTTGATAGTGGGTGTGAGACCACACCACAGCACCTACTCATCTTAACGTTGACTATTCCTTGGATTCGACATAACCCTGATAATTACAGTGATCTTCTTCCCCCTTAGTTAAATATCAATTATTAAAATACCTCTTTTGGTTTTTGAGTAATTTCCTACGATAAATGATCAAGTTTTGGTTTGAAAGAAAGGAAGGAAAGCCACAATTGATTGACGCATGCATGGATCTGTGTAGACTTCCTCCAAGTAAGGAAAGAAAGAAAACGCAGCAGGCAAAGTACGTAAACTTACTAATGTCTTGTGCTACGAACTCGACCTGGAATTCTACGGAGCACTAAGCAATAAACTGGACCTTTGAACTAGAGGACATGTTTTGTAGGCCAAATTACCTTTTAACCTAAACATTTGCGTAAGTGTGTCTTTTTCACTCTTATATCTTTTATATGTGTTGAAATCTTTTAATGTGTTACTTGACTTATACTTGGATATGATTTCAGTTTTTTATATCAAATTAATGAATTTATAATTAATTTCTCTCATGAGTTTGGCGTGAAAAAAATTCTCGGCTAAGAAGGATAAGAGAAGATATAAAAGGAATGGTTCAGTTTTAGAGATAGCCCTACTTGTAAATAAATGACAAAAAAATAACACAGTCGATCGACACAGGACTAATGCTATCACATTATAAGCTTGTCTTCAACTGGTATGGTAGTTTCCTATGATTTGATTTATGCCCGAACAACCATTTTGTCCATATCCTTTAACCTACACAGAATCAACCAGAGACTTGTTGCTCATTGTTGTCACGAGTGGTAGGCTACGTATTTGTGGCCACGCATTGATTAGCCATGTCACTTAACCACCATGCACAATCCATTGGTGCAAAAAAGAATTAGCCAAGACTTTGAACAGCTTAATTTCTGTGAGGCTAGCTAGTTCAGGATACGTAGGACCAACCATGGTCTTGGTCGGAGTCTCTACCACAAATGGCTCGATCCACTGGCTTGACCTTTGTCTAAGCATAGGGGTGCATATAGGGTCAGCTACACTGTTTTGTATGATTGTTCACCCATATTGTTATTATTAGAGACCAGATTATCTCGGCTTGTGACGCGCATTAATTTGTCATCTTTAACGTTAAGTGCTCACTAATCTCCCTTAATCATTAATAGACAACTACTTTAATTAAATTCGGAAAAATTAACGCATGCAATGCAATGTTTGCGATCAGATTACTCTCAAACAACTTTTCTATGCTTCTATCTTTTCCCAACCATAATCTTTCCAATCAACAATGACGTGCATCATCCAACTTTAATACTTTATTTTGTAATAATTGAAGAAACGAAAACAAAAATTTAACGATTTATATAGATATATATCGTTTTACTTTTTAGGTTAATATCATACAAAATAAGAGGCAATTAAGCAGATAAGTCGTGGGAATCATATTGAAAGCACGATTTTTTAATTCTATTAATATTCATCAAAAGATATGGTGGGGCTATCAATGAGATTTAATTACGATGAGAAGCAAAGTTGGAGACAACTTTCATCTTCTTCTTTCTTCCACTAAAGAGAGATTACTTCAGTCATTATAAAAAGACAGTCTGGTGTGCACAAAGCTCCTGCTATATGTAAGGTCTAGAGAGTGTTAGACTCATTTTGGATCTGTTGTACCTAATCTTACTCCACATTTTGTAAGAGGCTTTTTTACTTAACCTTAACCCATGACAACACAATTATACCGTTGCATCAAGGCAGACTCTATATTTCAGTCATTATACCATGATAAAAACAGGAGGATACAAGTTTTATAGATTATGGTATGATAATACATTCCCTTTTCCAACGTGAGGGTGGAAAACTGATGAAGTATGGTTATGGGACCAAGGCACTTAGCTAGCATCCAAAGCCTGCAATTGCAAATGATGCATACACACCCAAGCCAATTTCTTTCTTTTATTTTTTGCTTTCTCTTTGCAGCCGCACGTGATGAGGTGGGCCTACATGTCCAAGATCTGTCACGCATGCACACGTGTGACCTCTCCTTTAGATACGCTGTCACGATTAAAGCAATAACCAAATAACACAGATCAGAAATATCCTTCATTCATTCAGATTCATTCACATTCACAGATATATATTCATAGCCCTTCCGAAGATGAAGGGTGCATAGTGAAGTGGAGGGGGGGCCTTCTCTTTGATTAACGTTGCCTCCTTACTGCCTAGCAAAAGAATCCCACCACTCAGGCTCTGACACCTGTACGCATATGACACCACGTGTGCATCGTCACCATGTTTGGCATAACTACCTTATGTGACCCTCAAAGTTGATGTGAAAGATGCGTAGGGTTTTGCATTTTGCAGTGGCAGTGTTGGTAAAGAAAAAGTGGTAGGGTTTAAAAGATGTGGAGAAGGCAGCTTTAGTAAAAGAATAAAAGAAAGTAAAAGGGAAAACAAGGCAAATGTGGATACAGATGTGTATGTATATATGTATGTGAAAAATGAAAAAGAAAGAAAGAGTTGAAGAGAATTTTGGTGATCCCGAGAAGATTGCTTGTCTTGAAACAGTTAAGAATTGTTGCAGCTTTTTCTTTTCTCTTTAAAGACGAAGACCTGTGGGAAGAGATTCTCCTTGCTCACAAAAGTATTTAGGTTCCCTTCGCTAGCAACTGTTTGCTATTTTTCTTTTTACTATTATTTGTTAGTTCAAGTAATCTATGCATATTCATTTTCGAATTCAATATTAATAATCAATTTATGATAAACTTATCTTATTATGTAGTTAATATATATATAGTCTATAAAGCTGGCTATCACCTAACCTAAATGATGGCGCAAATAAGCCAGAAATGAAGTGTGATTGAAAAGATATGAGTTACATCAGTTAATGTAAACCCACATGCTTGGTAATTATTGAGCAGTTGAGTATACTTTGGGCATGAGGAAATTTTGTGATTGCAAAAAAGTTACTAATTTGGTGTTTCGGTTAAGAGAAGCAATCATTTTTCTTAGATAGAAAATTGATTGCAGTTGGTTTCTTTCTTCCATTCGCCTAACTAACTTAATTTGCATTATAATTAATTTACATTTCTGATGGATTATTCATGGAAGAGACAACCTGATGTGATCTTCTTGCAACTGCACGTTGAAGGATAATTATTGCCTCTTTAGTTTAATCAGATGGTTGATGGTTCTGTCACTTATCTAATTAATTGTGTTTGGTTTGGTGAAGCGAAAGAAATTAATCAAAAAGATATATAGGTCATGTCGAGTACTATCTGTTGAATTTTGTAATCAAAATTAGCTGGAACTTCAACGTTCCTGAAACAATTTTCTTTTTGTAGCTTAGGTTTAGGGTTACAATATTTGAACTCTGCACCTTTCTATTTGTGATCCTTTGAGATAATATACATAGATGTGTATGTATGTGTGTGTATAACAGTTCCTTTCCTTGCCATGGGCTTCTAATTTTCCTGCTAGCTCTGGAGAGTGTGATTGAACTTCAATAAATTTTTTTGTCATGGCGGCCGATGGAGATAAACTGTGCTATAATTTTCAAAGAAAGTTGGTAGAAAAGCTGTTATGAGAGAAAATTATGCAATGATATTGACTGGTAATGTGTCACAGTCTCACTTGCGACACTCACTTTGTGCCTCTACACTTCTCCGTTTCCTTCAAGACTTTGTAGTAAAATAGAGGAGGGTGCAGAGGAGCTCCACACCAAATTTTGGACTTAGCGCATCACCAGATAATTTTTTCCATTTTCTATAAAATTGGGGGTATTTTTGTATTTTTCTAGAGACTCGCTTGTCCAGTGCCGAAGAAAAGCACATGGCCGCGTTCTTTGGATTTTTATCTTCGTTTTGACAGGTCATTTGTCGAATTCCGACATTCGGTTCTCCAAAAAAAGGCCTTATGTTGGCTTAGAAAAATGATGTCTTGTCCTGCCATGAGAGAATCTGTAAATTAATCTCTTTAGGGGAGGGGGGGCGCCAGGTGACCTTGGGTGGGTCTTGGTGCCAGCATAGGGGACGGCTTGGTGTTGCTATATACTTTCCCTACACCAAGCCAACTACTTGTATGCATGAGATATCAATAAAGAAGTAGCCCCTCTTCTTTTATTTGTCCCGACTCGTGTTGCTTACTTACTTTCTATGTTAGTTGTCTATGATGTGCTTGTCTTGTGATTGCTTGATGGTGCCTTGCCACCTTGGTTGTTAATAGAATTGTTGTGCCTTCGAATGTGAATCCCAATAATATGTTTTCGAATGTTTGAACTGATGTTTGGCTGACTTGCTTGCAGACAAGTGCCGCACGGTCTAACTAGCTCAACCTCTCAGCCCGTGACATCATGGTAGTTATAAGGGTGGAGGGAATGGCAACAAGGGCTATGCAACACTTAACACAAATTGGAAGAATCTCAGGTTTAATGAATTGAGTGCATTCTCTTAACAAAGTTTTTTTCTTATACAATATTTGCAAATCTATATCAATATAATTAAAAGACTTAGTTATTTTTTAAATAGTATTTGGTGCAATGAGAAATGAGATTTGGTGTAATTATACACTCGAAGAGTTTAAAGCTATTCCTCTCATTAGCCTCAGATTTTGGTTCTTCGAATATGGCCCTTGAGCTTATCATTATTTATGCCACCTGTTCGAGTAAAAATATTTATCGGGGGTAAATAGCATTAATTATGCCACCCACCTTTTCAATTGATATATATACTGTTTTGCAACATATCAATCACATTCGCATCACCTCTGTAATCAATAGGGGGAATTCTAATGGTTGATAAACCATCAAAGCTGGAAAACGAAAGAGGCTGGCCGAGCCATCCACATCTGCACACATATGATTATACTCATGCATAGTGAAAGCTATTAATTTGCTTGTTTACATATAGTCCTATATAAATACACGTACTTTGAGATATATAATTTATTTTTGGATATATTTCTGAGAAAGACAAATTGGACACACCTGAAAATTGTACTGTGAACTGTTAATAATTTGCATGTGGCATTGCCTACACCAGTGGGTATATTAATTATCATGGCGGTTTACCTAAGGTGCCAACTGCTGGGAAATATGGGTATCTGTTTATGATTCACAAGAAAGAAAAAGCAGCAGATTAAGTTGATGACGATGACTGGTTTAAGCAGCCATTCATGAAAATGCCACTAATGGCTGCTATTTTCACTATAAGCTAGGCCAACTACCAAACTGTGCATATTTCGGCCTAAAAGAATTTACAGGAACATCAACATTAGTAAAGGTTGACTGCAAGAGAGAATTAAACCCTAAAAATGGGAAAAGTCCCAATAAAAGGAGCAACCGCATGTTGGGCCGGGGAGATATCCAGATAACCGGGGATCACATTTTACTTCATGGGCTTGACACCACCTTCCAACCCAAAAACTTAAGCTATTAGGTGTGCGAGTCTCTCCATTATATATATCCTTCACCTCTCTTTGATTTGTCCGATGTGGGACTTACTTCACACTTGAATTCCCAACACTGCACAGTTATCGTTTGACTCTAAGAGATGGTCTTCAAACCAAGACTGTGACCATGATAGACCTGCCATCAATAAAAGGATTTACAGGCAATAGTCATTTTCTTAGCATGATTATAGAGAGATACCTATAACATAGAAAATATATATGTATGACCTATACCATATTTTCGTTGAAAACCCTGTTTTGAGGCCAACTGAACACATAATCGTTCAAAGTTAGTTCAGCAAAAATGCCAAAACTACGCACCTACCTAGTCTATAAATAGGTCAACTTATATAAGCTGATTTATCGTTACCAATATTGTGCATTCACACTCGCAGAAATTTGAATCCGAAAGCAAACTGATATTCTTTTGAGCATTCCCATTCCCACCCTTCATTTTCATTAAGCATGCCTGATTGAGACTACAACTTAACCAATTAAGAACAACAAAAATGTGCATATAATATATAAATCACATGGGATACTTAATTCCATTAAATTGCTCCCTTTTCTTAAGTTTCATTCGTTGACATGATTCAATTATATATGCAGTGCGGTCAATGACTCAAGGGTACCTGTTGCGTTGATTGTGTAAATATTATAGCAGCTTTGCCTAGTTATAGTCCTTGAAAATGGATAGACTAAATTGTCAATAAATTATTATTAGCAATGATGTGGATTGACACATAAAAAAAAGTTGAATTTTGAATATTGAGATATCTTGCAAGCAACTAAACTTTAGGAATATATAAGAATTAATTCCATTTATAGCATGCTGGCCTAATTGAGACTACACTACGTTAGATAGATTTTTGAAAATGACAAAATTAAGACCATGAATTTTAATAATGTGTGCATGGACCATACTGGAATTAACATTACCTTCACTCAATATGACTTCATTTTCATAGCCAGTGTAGTGTATGGCCAGCCACTGCTTTCTTCTCTTCACTGAAACAACTCAAAGGTCTCTGTTGCGTAAATTGCTGGTAGATTTTAGCTGCTACAACCTTTTCATAGTGATGGTCGGTATTTGGTTGCCATAACAGTAGCATTCTTAACAATGACGAACTTTTTTTGTCTCTAATAAACAATGACACAATATTTGGGAGCAAAATATTGGGTGGGTGTATGAAGAAATTAGGGAAAATTAATTTTAGTATAAAAATTAGACTAAAAACAATTAATTGCAAAAGGATGAGTTTTAAGCATATGCTTAAATGATATGTAGGCATTTTAACCTGTTAATTTTAAAAGATTTGGTGTGAAGTAGTTATATTGGAGATTTGAATTTTTATATTTGTATATATGTATGAATTATCTTTTTAATGTTGGAACATGATTACCACACACATATATATACTCACCACGTATTTTAAACATTTGAGCGTTGCCAATTTTTTTCCCTTAGAACAAAAAAGGGGGAAAAAAACAATTTAGAACCTAGCATCAAATCCTATGAAATTATTATAAATTTTCTAGGCCGAACGTAGACTGGCTTGTTTAATTGGGCTTACGTGATAAGCCCAAAATGATGGAGATCCTTTGGGCCATTCTCTAGGCTCAATTGCTTGGTCGGTTGTGAAGAACAAAGTCCAATGGGCTTATCTGGATCTGTTTTTGCTCGGCCTGAGCTTTCGCGTTTTGTCAGTGGGAGTAAGTGAAAAAAAAAACGAGAAAAACCAACTCTACCGTGTACCGACAATTCAAGTTCGACTGAGCTAGTCTGTGAGTCCAATACATTGAAGCCGGAGCCAGACAAGAGAGAAAGGCATCAAAGAGTCTGAAGTTCTCGGCGTATCTTAGCACAGATCAGTAAAAATGAGTTTTCTGTTTGGCAGTAGAAAGACTCCAGCTGGTAATCTTTTTTCCTCTTTTACTATTATCGTTGTTTGCAAGATTTGATTTTTATACATAAGCTGATGAGATAGGTTAGTTGATGGTATAAAGCAATTCTGGTGTAGCAAAGTATTGGAATTTGGAGGACTGACTTCCATTTGTGTTCTGAAATTTGGAAATATTGATTTCATTTAAGTTCATTCAATACTGGGGAATTTGAAAAAGATAAAAATTTTGTGCTTTTGTCGCAGAACTTCTGGGGGAAAATAAAAGGATGCTAGACAAGTCAATTAGAGAGATAGAAAGGGAAAGACAGGGCCTGCAATCTCAAGAAAAGAAGTTGATTATTGAGATAAAGAAGAATGCCAAACAAGGACAGATGGTGTGTCTTTTTGTTCAATATTCTTACTTACTTAAGTAGTTACCCTCTTCTTTTTTCAAGTTCAGTGTTTCTTAACTAAATGCATTGGGATTTTGTTCTTGAAGCATTTGGTTTATTTGTTTAGTACCATACTATGGAATTGGATTTACTCTCCACCAATGTGTTTTAAATAATTTGGATTTATCTCTGTTCAGGGCGCAGTGAGAGTAATGGCCAAAGACCTTATCAGAACCCGGCATCAGATTGAAAAGTTTTACAAGCTTAAATCACAACTCCAGGGTGTTGCTTTGAGGATTCAGGTATGTTGGTTCCCTTTTTCCATCATAAAAGGGATGCAAGCATGCTTTGTACAGCCTTTTTTATCTTCTGTACATATTACAGAACACGGAGGTTCCTTTTTTGTGCTTAAATGTGTTACTACAGATAACCATTATAAATATGTAATAATGTTCTATTGCCCACGTATTGTCATACTAAGGATATCCCCGATACTGTCTGATTTGATGTTGAATACTTTTGAACCGGTGTTCACTGGTTATGTCAAGTAATTATTTTTTCATTTCAATGGTAAAAGTTGCTATATCATAATATTCATCCATTTAGTTTGTGTTCCACTGCCAGAAAAAATTAGCATATGCTGAATACCCGTTTCATTAGATAATGATGTTAAAGCTTCCACAGCTTTTTGGGTGGAGGATCTACTTTGCCATACTTTTAATCGCACTATTGATGTCCTCATGATAGGTTTTGCAAGATAGCACTTTGTTACCCAGTATCATGGAACATTTTTGTCTCATAAGCTAACGCTTGCAGTGCTTTAGATTTATTTTGAATTTAGTAATTGTAAAGCTGCTTAGAAAAATTGGTGTATGTGTGTATACATATAATTCTTCTGGTTTCTTTACTCTAGGAACAATGCCTGTCTGCATCTTTCCAAATGATGGTTTTAGGCAGAGAATATTCTGGTATCTATGTTGAGGTTGATAAATCTTGATAAGTTGATTTCATGCATAGATTATAAATCGGATGCATCAATTATATCTTTTAAAAATGATTCTGATAGATTAATTTCAGACTTTGAAATCAACTCAAGCAATGGGGGAAGCCATGAAAGGAGTTACGAAAGCAATGGGTCAAATGAATAGACGGATGAACTTGCCCAATTTACAAAGGATAATGCAAGAGTTTGAGAGGCAGAATGAAAAGATGGAACTGACGAGTGAGGTCATGGGAGATGCTATTGACGATGCTCTAGAAGGTGATGAAGAGGAGGAAGAGACAGAAGAGCTTGTGAATCAGGTGCTTGATGAAATAGGAATTGATATGAACTCTGAGGTAGGCTGTTGCTTTCCTCTTTCTGTACCATTCTTGTTATCCACAGTAAATGTGAAATTGAATTAATACGTTTATTCCTGTGGTAATTGGAGGAAAGATGCAACTATAATAATACTGCTTTTCTTTGATATGCAGCTTTTGAATGCTCCCTCGGCCTCAGTCACTGCACCAGCTGCAAAGAATAGAGTTGCTCAGGCTGAAGCAACGGGCAATCAAGACAGTGGAATAGATGACGATCTGCAGGCTAGGTTAGATAACCTAAGAAAAATGTAAGTACGAGAAACATAAGATGAGAGTAAAGATATTTAGTGAAGAATGAAAATAATTATCTCTGTAAAATTAGGCTGTCGTTGAATACGATACTTATATCATGTTTGGACTTTGGAGTGAAAGCTATCGTTGTAAGTATACGTGTGATGCTCGGTAATCACCATGTCAAGCGTCTGCAAGTCACTGGTTGACTTGGAAAGTTTTAACTAAATGAATAGATTATTGAAGCTATAATTGAATTTTATATTTTAAGCAACTGAACAACCCAAACTTGGAGTGATATGTGTGAAGAATGGCAAAGTGAGGAGCTAACAATGATCAAGATCATCTGGCCATCTTTCTGAAGTCACTATTCCATTAGGAGAATCCACTTTGTCAATCTTAGTACGGCACAATGGGCAGCCAGAATGAGAGGCAAGCCACTGATCAATGCAAACTTTATGAAAGATGTGTTTGCAGTTGCTAAGCTGCCGCATGCAGTCGTCTTCTTCAAAGGCGGTCAAACAGATACTACAATCAGTGTGGTGAGTACCTTGTACACTCCCTGCGTCTTTCTTATACTGGAATGTGATCGAATGAGATTCTAAACTTTTACAACCAGAGGACTTCTCATTTGCTTGTCTTGTTGGAAGAGATGACGTGCGACTACAACTGCAGCATCCAAGCATGGTAAGACTGAAAAATGCGAGCGCAAGTACTAGTACTCCTGCTATTGATATTCCTGCATTTTGATAGGAAAACATCTCTTTGGATGCCAAAAGCCATGAAAATGGGTATTCGTGAAACCTTTAAATATACATGTCAACATTTCCTTGACGATTACTATGAATAGGAACTGCTGTCGGTTCGATATCAACAACGGTGGAGCAGGATAATGACGAAATTACCGAAGTAATGTACCGGTTTAGAAATCAGAATGAACAGAGGTGGCTTTTCGGTGCGGATGAGGAAGTAGTTGTAATATTCAACTTGAAGCCAGAAACTTGTTGAGATTTACAAAGCAGTGAGAGGTCCTCTATTTGGGCGCATTGATGAAGGTTTATCGACGAAGGATCTACTGGCGGCTAGCGCATTTCAAGCGACATTTAGGCACGTACCCCCAGGATCTTTTCAGATAAACACAAAAAGATTAGCTTCGGCCTGATTCTTTTGGACAGCTTAATGAATTGTAGATAAGACAGAGATCATTTAGCTTTGCATGTTTGATCCTGTCACTCTCCAATAAGTAAACGTCAAATTCAGGATAACATAGACAAGAAAAATTGGAGTTAACGATGACAAGCAATGCTTATCTTAATTTATATAATTGTTACTCAGGAACAACTTCCTAAAAGGGTCTTCATCAGAGCAGTCAAAATCTAGTTATAACTTGCATGATTCCATCCACATGAATCCTCAGGTATTCTGCAGGAGAAGCCCTTCAGACATTGCTGGTGCTTCAAAATTGCACTCTCTTTCACTGCCTCCCACTGTGGATATCCTTTCAAGGAGAATATTCTTCTTTCTGAAATTCAACATGGTTTGAATAGCTCACCATTGTGGTTATTTTAGAGTAATCCTAGAGCAATTGGTGGGAAAGTCATAAACTTTGTCCAAGATTACTGGTTATCAAACTTAGCATCATCATAGAGATAGAGGAATCCTCCACCTAATGACGCTTCTCAGTAACAAAACCATCAGGCAAAGGCAACTCCCTTAAATTATTTTCTGTTAAATCAAAAACAACAATTAATTGTTTCAAATGCATCATGACTAAAAGCCTATCAATGAATAGCCCCATTAATGAGAGCTCCAGGCAAGAAGAAATTCAGATAGGGAAAATCCTCACCATATCATAAACTAGTTACGAGCAATGGGTTGATGCTAATTAATTCCCAAAATTGTTTCTGATATTGAATGCAGTTACGAGCATGTCTTCAACAACGTAGTTTAGCTAAAACTAAAAGGTCACTCGAAAACAGCCACTAACATTCTATGGCATGTTTTCAATGGCATAGTTTAGCATTTTATTCATCTAATTATAAAGAATATTTTCAACCACAATATCAACTGGGCGTTTGGTCTAGTGGTATGATTCTCGCTTTGGGTGCGAGAGGTCCCGAGTTCGATTCTCGGAACGCCCCATTTGTTTTCTTTTTTCCTTTAATCCTCATGATTGAAAATGTGTAATGTGTAATATGGTTTTGGCCCCTCAAAGTGAAGGGGTAGAAGACTTGAACCAAAGATGGGTGTGAGACATCATGTACCATGTGTTCCCTTAATGCCTAAGGATCTCCCTGCCATTGGTCATCACTGCAAGACAGATGGCAGCAAACCAAAATATTAAAAAAAAAAAAAAAAAAAACTAAAGGGCCTGGGCCTCATTTGTGCCAATGGTGGAAGAAGAAACGTTCCTTCCTCTTTTTTCTTTCTGTATCCTTTCATGGGACGATGAGATGACGAGAAAGGTTAAAAGGAAAATTGATTTTAAGACAGAGCGATCTACCTCCACCCGTTTGTTCGTCTCATTTCGTATAACCAAACGCAGACAATCAGATATTGAGCCGTGAGGGACCGTCTTACTCACTGTACAGCTCCTCAAAATTTTCAGGTTGTTACCCAGAAAATGGTGTTAACTCTCGCCCCATGATCTTCTTCTGATGAATATCCAGCTCCAACCTGAACCAGGTGCACAAACAATTCATTTTTTTGGCTTTTTTTTTATTTTTTATTTTTTAAGTCTCAATATTTTTTAGTGTGATTCTCTGTGGCTATTGATCCATGGAAAGGCAAAAGGCTTGATTTTTCTGAAACGGGGTTCACTTTATAACTATGTCTTTGAAATTTAGTTTTATATAAATTTCAGAGTGAATTTTCAAACTTTAGTGTGCTCTGATTTCAATTTATTAAATTTGAAATCCAAATGAATTAGAAGAACAAAATACATTAGGTTTGCGGAATTGGGCCAAACCAAAATGAATTAGGACTAAATGAATGCAAGGAGAAACTTCTTAATATGATTACAAGGTTTTATCTTTCTGTACTGACTCTTTTTCCTTTTTTTTCCTGTCATTCTGGGTTATATACACAGTTCTATTCCTGTTGAATCGTTAGTCCAATTACTGATTTATTTTAGACGTGGAGAGCGAAAACTTATGGGGAGAATGATTGACTGCATCAGCGAGACCACTTCAATTGACTGCCATGATGGGGGCACACATAAACATGATTGTAAGGGGTCTGGTTCCATTTCAAAGAAGTTGAAGAAAACAGTTTTGGCTTCTCAAAATGTTGAGACGTGTGAAGCAGCAGAAAGCCAGGACCTACTTGGTGATCTACCGGATTTCCTTCTCCATCACATTTTATCATTCATGGAAACAAAGGTCGCAATTAGAACTTGTGTTTTATCAAAGAGGTGGAGGTACCTTTGGACTTCAGTTCCATGCCTAAACTTCAACAGCAGATCATTCACTCGGTTGACTGATTTCAAGAGATTTGTGTTGTGGGTCCTATCTCATCGTGATTCTGCTCATGTCAAAGCACTAACCTACAGTCGCTTTGGAGTGGATTATGCGACAGATCAATCTCTGTTGACTAAGGTTATTGAATATGCAGTATCACATGGTGCTGAAGAGATCAGGATCAATCTTCGTGCAAAAAGCTTTGGCAGTCCACCCATTGAAATCCCTTTCTCTATTTTTACTTGCCAATCCTTGAAAGTGCTTGAAATAAAAGATTGCTGTTATACAAATGCATCAACATCTTTCTGTTTCAAATCGTTGGAAAATCTGTATCTGGACAACTTCAGGTTGCATTCTGCAGCATCTGATTCTTCAAATCCATTTGCAAGTTATGCTGAGTTTTTTGGTTTTACTACATTAACAACTTTGCATCTCAACCGCATCACTCTAGCCTGTACAGGAACTGATCGTGTGGATCCATTTGCTAACTGTGTGAATTTGAAGAATTTGCACTTAAGTGGCATTTGCTTTAAGTCAGATTTGAACCCTGAGGATTTTGTGATATCTGCTCCCCGTCTCAATAAGTTGACTATGATATGTAACCGATTTAAATGTAAACTTGTGGTTTCTGCACCACAGCTTACCAATTTCAGCTACTTGTATTCAACTTCCTGCGCCTTCTTTGAATTCAATCTTCCTTCTTTGCATGACTTGGTAATTGATATTCACGAACTACATGGTCAAGTTGAAAAATCTCAGGAGAAGCAGAAGGAGGAGGCTTTACTTGGTTTTATCAATATGTTACGAGGACATCATAGAGCTGAGGCGGTCAAATTGTCCTTCTCTACTGTTAAGGTATACAGAAAACACTGTGTGGTTTGGTGTATGTGTGTGTGAATATAAGTTTATGCTCTGAATTGTCAGCTGAAGTCTACCTTGTTTGGCCTGAAAGATTTCAGTATTTTTTGTTCAGGTTAATTGTGGTACTGCTGATTTGCTAAAGCATGGATGTTCGTTTAGTGAATTGAAGTCTTTGAATTTAGAAGCAGGATCAACATATAAAATCTTCATTGACAACCTTGACCATATAACTGCCTACTACCGTGACAGCTCACAGCATGTAGACTTCGAAATTGTCAATGTATAGAAGGTATTTATGGATTATTTATTAGTTATCCGTCCTGTATTACCATATTATTTGAGTTTTTGCGATATTTCAATCAAATCTCTTACCAGAACAATTGTAAATATGCAAAGGGTAAAGGTGTTATGCTCTGAAAATGAGTAGCCTTTGATTGTTCTCTTGTAATTTTAGCTGTATAGTGCTTTACTCGAATGGAGTATGACAACAGAAATGGCTCAGCTATAATATTATTCTTGTCGTAGATGGTTTGAATATTATTGTTTCAAACACGATTTGTTGTCACTTTAAATATGTTTCAACTTAACAATTGTTTGATGTTTCATTTTGGGTTCTCAAACTGGCTTTTGTATCTGTTATTCTAGATTTTTAAGGATGTTTTGCACAAAGGATATCTTTCGCTTATGCTGAGAGCCTCGGAAGATGAGAATCAGACGGAAGTTGAGCTAATACCTTGATCCATCTAAGGATACTCGTATATGTTGTTTATATCAGAAAAAGTTTTGCTTTCTTGGATCTGTTTTGAGTTCTGTGGCATTTTTCTTTATAATTATGCTTAAATAGACAGTCATAAAAATGTTTCGGAGGAAGTAATGCTTAGATCATGATCTCGTTTATGGTGAAACGAATTTCAAGGTCTTCTTGCGTTTGGTGTTAGCGTGATAAATTTGGATGAAAACGGCAACAAAGTTTTTGACTAGCGTAGCAATAAGCCGACTGGGTTGTTTGGGAATTAAGATTAGTGGAATAAGGATAACTAATTCTCTCTCAAAATCAATGAAATTTAAGCATGAGTCATAACTTCAAGTTACGAAGTATTGTGTAGTCTCAATTCAAATTAAATTTTCCTTTTTGTTTTTAACCGATGAGAGAAAAAGAAAAAAAAAATTTTAGGAGCCAACAAGGCTATGCAATGACATATTTGGGCCTAGTCAAAAACTAAGATGGGGATTTTTTTTTTTCTTTTTTCTTTTTTCGCATCTCTATTCTGATCGTATTTCATCAATGTTTCGGAACTTCAATTAATTCCGGAAGAAGTTACGGCAAGTCGAGACTTGTAAAAAAAATCCCCACACAGATTCGACGTTATATAAGTGCTCGAGCTCTATAGGCTAAGACCGTTTCAGGCTTCAGTCCAGAAGAAGGTCGTAGCGTTGCAAAAGTGAGCAGAAACCGTTAACAGAAATTACACTAGCTCTCTAAAAAAAGAATCTGTATTTCTATTCCACTACTTGGAAGCAGAAAATCAACTGTATCAATGGGGGTTGGCACGATTCGTCTTCCTTCTTCTCTCAACTGTTTGGAGCCCGACACGCGCCAATTTTCATATCGAAGCCCTGCAATATCATTCCCCATTAATGGGGTATATCCCTTCAAACGAGTTCTTCGGGCTTGCCTCCAGTCCAGTACTCTCTGCTGCCTGCTTTTCTGTTATAGTAGGCATTTCAACTAGTATTTTCATATGCATTATCGAATACAGATTATAGATTCATTTGCAGGCCTTAACTGAATAAAAATTTTCTACTTTTGTGCTTATTTAATAATCAACCAAGTCGTTTATTGAACTCTATCAAAGCAATCTTCTATTCTGGATTTTTTCCCTGCTTTATTTGATTGATTTTATCTCCGCCTTCCTTCTTGGTTCACAACATTTAGTTGTTTAGTTTTGCCATGGAGCTTGTTTAGAGTCATGCCTGAGTTGGAGGATATTGATTATAAACATATCGAAATGTATTATAGAAGAGTTTATGGGTTTTCTTGTTTAACGAACGTATGACAAGCTTTTGTCCAAATGGTTTCCTTATTTTTCCAGTGATTTCTCATCTTATTGTCTATTCAGGAAATTCCTTGGGATCATTTTGGCATTAGATGAAAATTTTGTTGACTTTTCAATTCACCACAGCTTCTGCCAGTAAAGACGCCGGAGTGGTATTGCCTTCTGATCAATCAGAAATTATATTCATGGGGACGGGAACTAGTGAAGGGATTCCTCGTGTGAGCTGCTTGACTAATCCTCCGAAGAAATGCCCGGTACAAATTACAGAATTGAAGCAAAGTTTCTTATCATATGCAATGCGTTTCTGCAATTTTATGGTTACTGCAGGTCTGTTCAAAAGCTGTGGAACCGGGCAACAAGAATAGGAGGCTTAACACAAGCATCCTCATTCGCCTTCCAAACTCCTCAGGAAGATGTAATATCCTTATAGATGCTGGAAAGTAAGTAAATTTACCTATGATATGTATCATATTTATGTTATATGAGGATAAACTATTCTGTGATACATAATTATATTGGTTCAAAGATGTGATTTACATGAGAAGAAAGATATGTTGACTAAATTCAATTTCCAAGAGATAGTGGTGACTGGTAAATAAAAATGGACACGCTATCCAATTTGCATTGGATCACTCACTTTAAATGCCTATAAATGATGCATTAACATTGAAGGAATTGTCATTGTTTGTTATTATGGTTTATATTCAGAAAAATCTTCAGTGAATTTAGGTACTGAATTGATTGTGCTTACTTGGATATCTGAAGAATGAATCCCGTTATTATTTTTAATTTTTTTATAAAAAAAGACAATGAATTTGGATCCTCATAAATCACGTCTATATAGGCTCTGGATTAAGAAATAGTATTTTCAGAAATCCAAACATGGACATGTTTAGGTCCATGAAGAACTATATACTGGCTTATTTATCTACAATTTTTAAAGCTTGGAGTTAACGTCATTGTTTTTGCTATAAAGTAATGTAGCTGCATAACAAATTATTTATCTTGTCTATATTGCAGATTTTTCTATCACAGTGCTCTCCGGTGGTTTCCTGTGTATGGGTTAGTAGTCGAACTGTTAATTTCTTCAGCCAATTGCTGTGAATATGTCAAGTGGTGGATGGTAACAGATGCCCAACAACCTTATATTGGGAAGCTTAAGGGGCCAACCGCATCCTTCTGTTTTCAGCAGTTCTCTATAATAGTTATATTTCCTTTTTCTTTTTAATGATGATTTACTTGTTCAGATTCTCTTGATTATTAAGCGACCTAAGTGCTCCTACAAGTTTTCTTACCTTGTACTCTGTTTCACTTTTTATCTTTCTGTAACTAATTGTATTTCTCTCAGGATAAGAACAATTGATGCGGTTATTATTACTCATTCTCATGCTGATGCAATTGGAGGTCTCTGACATGAAGACTTTGTAATACATTTTGGACAGTTGACATCATTATGACAAGTGTAATACTCGTTTGAAAAAAAAAAAGGAACCTTCATTTGTCATATAAATCTGACCCTTCCTTCTTTCTCTTTCCTAGGTCTTGATGATCTTCGAGATTGGACAAACAATGTTCAGTCCTATATTCCAATATATGTAGCCCAGCGTGATTTTGAGGTCCTCGCTCCTATCCTGTCCTCCCATTTGTAAATCGAAACCATCAATTTTATTACTTGGCACCTGCATGCCTATGGGAAGGTGTAATTAAGGGAGGACTTGTTTGTAGATTCTTTGCTGAAATATGCAGGTGATGAAGAAGACTCATTATTATTTAGTCGATACAAGTGGTAACACACCTGGTGCTAAGGTTTCGGAGTTGCAGTTTAACATAATATCTGAGGAGCCGTTTTTTGTTCATGGACTGCAGGTCAGAGTTAATAACAGGTTTCAATAGGACGTATTTAGTGTCTTCCTTTTTGTTTCTTCTGCTTGCTCAATGCTCAATCAAGTAAGGTCTATGATGTATCCACAAACTTTCCACACTCGCCCGTGTGGCAGATTCTAAATTCAGGTGGTCTCAGTTATACTTCTTTCTTTCTAACTCCTGTACTGTAACACAGCATATTCAGGAAAATGTTTATGGAAATATCATTCCCCATCAATTGATTACTGAGCATTTTCTTGGACTGTGCATAGAACTTGTTTCAAACATCCTTTGTCTCTGACACTATTGTGATTCAGATTACCCCGTTACCAGTGTGGCATGGTCACGGTTATCGTTCCCTCGGATTTCGTTTTGGTAATATCGGTTACATTAGGTATTGTTTCTAACTTTGTAAGCAGGCGGAAAATGTCATGCTTGTATTCATCAGTACAGAATTTAAGTGAATATGTTTTGAACTAATCTTAAGCCTGCACGTGCAGTGATGTCAGTGAAATTCCTGAAGAAACTTACCCACTTTTGAAGGATTGTGAAATTCTAGTTCTGGTGAAACACCTTCCCATCCTATCTCTCCCTCTCTCTCTCTCACACACGCCACACAAATTGCATAACAAACCATTCTTTTTTGTTTGATGCAATATAGAAAAGATATTATACATTTTTTTTTTTTTTTTCCTTTGGCTCATAAGATGTAGAATTGTACAGGATGCTGTGAGGCCTGACCGTTCTTCTTCCACATATTTTGGACTTCCAAGGGTAATCTTCTACACATACCTGTCATATTTTTCTTGAAGAAATTAATTTTATTATGATATTCCTTTTCAGGCCTTAGAAGAAGTGCGAAAAATACAACCCAGGAGGACTTTTTTTACTGGTAAGTTTCGGTTAAGTCTCCTTATTAGTCATCAGTATAATGCTTCCGTCTTTGTCATTTCACAGTCTACTCAATACTAGCAGCCCGTTTTTACTTTTTTTTCTCCCCATTCCTTGTTTATCAATCTGAAGGTATGACGCATCTGATGGATCACGAAGAAGTGAATGGCATCTTTCAAAACTCTTGGAATCTGAGGGTCTTGATGTACAACTGAGCTATGATGGGCTTCGTATACCAATAGAACTTTAGCTTGTATTGTATTGTATTACAGTCTTATCTTAGGGACAACCATTCTTTTTGACATAGAAAAAATTAATTCTACGAAATAAACATATAAAATGAAGGTAATTCCGACTTATTGCAAAGGACTCATCTGTTATTAATACTGGCACTTTTTCCTTTCATGTCTTTTCTACGTTAGCTAGACTCGTGATTCTTCCATGTTCGTTGAAATTTTTACCCCTATCGGACCTCATCCCATCTTGGCACCAATGTTTCATCAAGTTTGAAAAGATTTCTATCATCATTACAATAAAATATATATAATTGGAGCTACCAAAAAAAAAAAAAAAGGGAACTTTTCAAACCCAAATAACATCACTATGTTTACTATTAAGTTGTTCAAGGTTATTATGTTTAGTTAAAGTTGGACCTTTTTTAATGATGTTGGTTAAATTTAGATTCATAACGACATAAAATTGCGCAAATAAAAATTATTTACAAAATCATGAAATGGGGCACGACAGATGTGAAAGGGAATTTTGCCGCCTTTCTGACAAGGTGGATCACAGTTTAAACTCTCTACACCTGTCTCGTACATTGCTCTCTGCATGTGTTTTTCCCCTATCAGCAAATCATGATTGGCCACGTGGACCGACCAGGATTTCCACTTGTCGTTTTCAGGTGTGACGTCAACAGAAGTGAGAAACAAAAACCGTGTGGTCCTCAGACCCATCGTTCTCCACGAGTAATCATATCGGGACCGTACACGTGGGAAACATCATACGGTAGTCGGATCCTTCCTTGTCTCTTTTATGCACTCGGCTAGTTCGCCGATAATGGTCGTGCGTAGGCATGACGCTTGAATTGAATTGAAAATCAAGAGAACTAAAACTAGTAATGTTTGAAAAAATTCGAGTGGGTCCCACCTCAAAATTTTCAATGATTCTAACGTGGGACCGTCATACTTTGGATATGCCCTTCTCGTGAACTCAGTGCACACTCATCATGAGTTTTATGTACAACAAAGCACGAAGTTCCAAGATAAGATTGACACACTTTATGGTGTTGATTAGTACATCTCAAAATAATAATGGAGTTAGTTGCATTAAATTATACTAATTGCTATTTAAAAAAAGAATTATATATTTTCTTATTTGGTAATAATTATAAATTAACAAATCTTCCGGAAACAAATTATAGATAACAAGTGGTATCTATGCATATTTCCATTTTTTCATTTTTATTTTTGTTGAAAAAGTTCTTAGTGGATTTCCAAGCTCCCGCAATGCTATCTACGATGTTGGGCCTCAAATAATTTTGGGCTTTGTGAACAGTCAGCCCATGCTCAACCTTGCCCGACTCATACATTGGTTAAAATTACATATTAGCAAAAGAATTTTAAAAAAAAAATTCAATAAATCAAACAGTTATTTTTGAATGATTAGAATGAGAAGAAGCAAAACAAAACTGTTGGTGAACCAAGATAAAGTGGAGCATAATGAAAACACACATATTGTCTGCTTATAAGGGGAAAATGATTGGGATTGAAGCTATCGATCTCCATATTGAGAAATCTTAATTGAAAATCGAGCTTTGAAATAAAGAAAAAAGATCATGAATGATTGAGGAATTGGATTAATATATGAGGAGGAGCTAGCATTAGTGAGGGAGTGTATATATGAATGATTAATATTTAAATCTTTTGTGGTGCCTTTATACATCAATGAGTGTCAAATAACAGTCCCCGAGCTGTTTCAGTGTTGCTTTTTATGCCAATCATATATACTTTTTTTCAAACCCAATTAATACACATCAATCATTTTTTTCAAATGTTTAGCGCCAAATCATATCATAAAAATCATCAATATATATTTTATTTTCATCAACAAAATTAAAATCCGATACAATTGACAATCAATTCAGTGTCTTAATTAAACATGTTCACAAAGAATTAATTGATCGCTTGCCATTTATATGAGACTCAATTTTTCAAAAATCTTTGTAATAATACAAAATCATACTTTAGATCCCACTAAAATTCAAGCTGATCATATTTTTATTCAATTAACTAATCAAATATGCCATTGGTGTTACCATCTTGTAAGGATTTGAAAAATAACAAAGTAATATGATGATACATATTCTCATACCCATCAGATTATATAACTATTCTAATTATATTATAATAAACAAACCTAAGCGTGCTTAATATTTTTCTAATTAACACCATTTTTGCTCACCAACCACTCAGTAAGTTAATTAAGAGTCGCCATCTCCATTATATATAGATTATGTATTAAACTTTATTTAATCATTATAAATAGTAAATATATATTATCGCATTCACTCTTAGCTTAGAATTTCTTTCGGAAGTGAATACTATATATATGTATTTTAATAGCACATGCATGCAGATGAGGTGGTAGAGCATAGACTTGGGGTCGTGCAAGATCCCATTTTCAAAAGCTTAATCATTGAAGAATGAAACAAGAAAATGACAAAACAAAAATGTTTTTCTATTACCAACTCTTTAACCCATATATATTCCATCGAAAGCTGAACAACGCAAAGACAATGTAGTTCTAGCTACAAGTACCCACCATATATATTGTATTATTTAAGTAGTGTTACATTATATGCATATATATATAGAGAGAGAGAGATATTGTATAAACTATATCAATGGTTTATTATACTAATTTCTTTTCTCTTTCTATCAAGTTCTTTTTTTAAAAGAAAGAAAATTGATATAAGCAGCATCCTATGCTAGTCCATAATATATATATTACGTTCTTTCGTCTTAATTAATATGTGAGATATATATATATATATATATATATATATATATATATATATATATATATATATATATATATATATATATATATATATATATATATATATATATATATATATATATATATATATATTCTTAACCCTATTTTTCCAAGTGTGAGACTGTTTTACTACAATTATTTTAATTTAGTTGTAATTTATGCATGGATAAATAGAATGGATTCAAAAACTTACAAAATTTATAGTTGCAAAAATCCAAGTGATTGAGCACAACATAATAGGACACTAGAGTCAATTGAACTATTTTCCTAAGCCATTCATATGGGGTCAAATTTTGTAACAAAAACAAAATTTTGCCACTCTTGACTGCCAAGTCAGTCAACCAACCATGTAAGAATATGCAATTCCATGCTTGGATATTATGTATATGACACTATTAGTTATTTTATATTATTATTAATTAGTTATTATGTAAATATGTATTGATAATGAGTCAATGACCATTAATATGGAATGAGAAAGACGAGGGCGACAATTTTTTTGCCTGTTAAAGATACGATGGTTATAAGAATAGAGAGGCATTGGGCATTAGGCAATTTTTCTAGATCCAAAACCAAACAAAATCTTTTTGTTTAGACTTTAATTGGAAGAACCATGCAATATTGTCAGAAGCTTTCAGCTTTTTTAATAGGCAAATAGTTGAATGATAATGAAATGGACGATCGATGCAAAAGGAAGTGTGTGTGTGTGTATAGCATAGAAAAGCTTTTAGCCATTCCGCTTAGAATTTAATCAGTGGATCAATCAAGTCACTCTAATTGTCGAAAACAGGGAAGGAAGGGTGAAAGGTCTACTGCCCATGATGTTAAATAATAGAAGTAGACTTCTCTCACAAACAAAGCCTGATACAGTGGATTCTCTATAAGTACAGGTACTTTGATAGTATTTTGAATCTCAAGTGTCTATGAAAAAAGACTTTGTAAACGAATCGTGTCTATTAGATTTTAGCTGTGAAATAGCTTCAGTGTATAAAAAAGAAGTGGACTTCTCTCTCTCTCTCCCTCGCTTTCTCTCTGCCTCTCTCTCTATCTGCATATGCAAATTATACTCTCTTTTTACCTGGTTGCTTTTTTCTTTTTTTTGTTTTTTGTCCCTTTTTTTCTGCTTACTTTACGAGAGATGGGAAAGGTAAGGACTATGGAGGGTATATTTAAACAAAAGGTTTTTAGCTAAAAATCAAAACTTTGTTAATAGCAAAATATAGACAATAAAGAAAGAAAGAAAAGATTTTTCTGGGGTTGAGAAAGAGTACAGAGGAAAAGACAGAAAGCGCAACGTCAGAGTTTAGCCGTAGGGTTCCCCCTTGGCCTTGGGTTTTGGTTTTGGGTATTGTTTTGGACTGGCTGAGGTACAGAGGGAATCCTCTTCTCATCCACATCTCTCTCTCTTAATAGTTTAAACAACTGGGTCTATATTTTTGTTCATATTTGTGTGGCTATCGTTGGATTTTCTCGGTATTATCAAGCATGGTTATCAAACCATGAAGGAGAAAAGCGGCTAGACCATCTGCTTCAGCTCCAGTTCTCTTTCTCTTTGGTTTCTTCTGCTCTTTCAAAAAACAAAAATTGTCCCTTGGCTTGGTGCCAAACAAGCTGTAAACCATCAAGGTTTATAGATATAGTGGAGATTGTTTTCTTCCTTCAAAAGAGTACTCTTTTATTGTTTTTTTTTTTTTTCTCTTCTGGTTTTCAAAGACTATTCCTTAGTGACAGTGAGTATCAATTTTTGCTTCTTTCTTTCTGTTCTTTCTCTCTCCTGTACTCTACTCTACACTCCAGCTCTTTTCCATTTCTGTTCTTGGTGAGGCTTCTCCATATATAGATCCCAAAACATAGAGAAGCCAAGATCTATGGCCCATAAAACAACCTTAGGATTCAAAAATTCAAAGTTTAAGAAAAGATGATGAAGGGTTTGATGTTTCAACAACAGCAGCAGCAACCAGTGGTGGAAGAGAACATGTCTAATTTGACTTCTGCATCTGGTGAAGCCAGTGTTTCTTCAGGCAACAGAAACGAAATTGGCACCAATTATCCTCAACAATACTTTGCTCCACCACCAGCTCAAATTCAGCCACCAGCGAAGAAGAAAAGAAACCTTCCAGGAAACCCAGGTTTCATTTCCATGTATATTCAAAGTACAAACCCATTTTTTGTCACTGTCTTGTTTCTCTGAATTGGGTTTCTTCTTCTTCTTTTTTTTTTTTTTTTTTTTTTTTTTTTTTTTTGCTTTTTGGGTTTTATTATTCAGACCCAGATGCTGAAGTTATCGCCTTGTCCCCAAAGACTCTTATGGCAACAAATAGGTTCATTTGTGAGATCTGTAACAAAGGATTTCAGAGAGATCAGAATCTTCAACTTCACAGAAGGGGGCATAATCTGCCATGGAAGCTGAAGCAGAGAACAAACAAAGAGATAAGGAAGAAGGTGTATGTGTGCCCAGAACCGACTTGTGTGCACCATGACCCATCAAGGGCCCTTGGGGACCTAACTGGTATCAAGAAGCACTTCTGCCGAAAGCACGGTGAGAAGAAGTGGAAATGTGACAAGTGCTCAAAGAGATATGCAGTTCAATCAGATTGGAAAGCTCATTCAAGAACCTGTGGCACAAGAGAGTACAGATGTGACTGTGGAACCCTCTTCTCAAGGTAACTAACATAAATCATTTTAGAATTGACATGTGAATTTGGGGTCCCGTTAAGCCACCATAGTCAGACAACCTCATTAATGGAGGATGAGATTTGAAAATCCGAGGTTGACCAAAATGAATTCACATCATCTTTTTAGTATTTGAATAATAAATTCACATTCTTTTGTCCCTTAAATTTGAGAAGCTGATATACCGAAGAGTGAGGAGAGTTCATTGCATTGATATTGTAGGCAACTATAATCCCACCCTAGAG
Source organism: Bauhinia variegata (assembly GCA_022379115.2). Classification (NCBI taxonomy): domain Eukaryota; kingdom Viridiplantae; phylum Streptophyta; class Magnoliopsida; order Fabales; family Fabaceae; genus Bauhinia; species Bauhinia variegata. The sequence continues at coordinate 14,106,971 of CM039433.1, forward strand.
AGAGAGTGGAAATCCTTAGTATGGGAAAATTTTTAATGCACCAACTAATGTGCACTGTCTGTCTTTAAGTACTCCCTGAAAGAAGAAAAGGGTAGGGATGCAGAAAGAGAGAGAAAGATGGGGAAAAAAAGAGTCCACATTTCTGGACTGTCATAGCACTTTGTGACATTTGTTCTTTTGCTTTTGTTTTTTTGTGGGTTTCTTTATGACTTTCAGGAGGGACAGTTTCATAACACATAGAGCCTTCTGTGATGCACTAGCAGAGGAGAGTGCAAGAGCAATCACAGGCAGGGCAAACCCACTTCTTCCCTCTCAACCTGGGTCTTCTGCAATAAACTTGCAAGTCCAATTCAGCCCGCAAGATCTCCAGGCTTTCCCATTGAAGAAGGAGCAACAAAGTTTCAGTCTTGGGCAAGAAATACCCCCTTGGCTAGCCTGCCCTGGTCCACCCCCTATTGATCTATCTTCATCATCAATTTTTCCAACGAGATTGGATCAGGAGTTCTCACAAACACAACATAGGCAAGATCTAAACCTCCATGAAAACCCAAACCCTAACCCTAGCCTTGGACCCTCTCTCCCTGCCTTCCAACCAGCAGCTTTCCCGCACATGTCAGCTACAGCATTGCTGCAGAAAGCAGCTCAAATGGGTGCAACCATGAGCAAAACTGGCTCCTCACCAGCCATGATTAGGACCCATCAGCAGGCTCACGTGTCTGCTGATCCTGCCAACAATTCAACTTCAAGTGGCAATTTTGCTTTGAATTTGTCTTCACGTGAAGATCAGATGACAACCAATGCTGGGTTTGGCCATGACTTGGCTCCATTTGGGAATAAAGCTGCTTCTTCTGCAGCAACTACTCGTACTGGTGCTCCCTCAGGTGTTCCTCCATCCCTTCTCCATGACGTCGTGAGTTCTTTTTCTTCTGCTTCTGGGTTTGAAGGAACTTCTTTTGAGGATGCTTTTGGTGGAATTTTGAATGCAAAGACTACCAAAGATGCAAACTTTAATGATACCCTTCCAAAAACAACCACCACCGCCCGACTAGGTAGCGCCGCCGATGATGGTGGTGGTGGGAATGAAGGATTGACAAGGGATTTCTTGGGTCTGAGACCTCTGTCTCATAGTGATATTCTCAGCATCGCTGGTATTGGAAACTGCATGACCACTTCTACCTCCCATGATCAACAAAACCAATCCGAAAAGCCATGGCAAGGTTAGCTCCACCATAAGGGAAAATATATATATAATATGAATTTTTCACTTTTCTTAATTTTCTCATCGATATAATTTTTTTTTATTTAGCTTTTGTTTATCCGTCAATTTCTTCCAAAGGGAAGAACCTTTCGGAATCCCGATATTTTCTCATTCCTTAATTATGTAATTAGTTTAAAAATATTACCTTAATTAATTTTCTCAAGTTTAATGTTTATAATTTCAACATGTTTATGGATTAAGCATAAGAAATTTGGATGACATCATCTTAAAACCTCTTGGATGGCACATTGCTGTCATTCATCATTAATAATAGAATGTAATCAAACAATTTGTATGAGTTATAGGCCTATTCAAGGTTTATGAGTTATTTTGTTTAAACATGTGAAATTTAAACTATTAATCTTTTCTTAATCAATTAATTAAAGTAGAACGGGTAAAAGAACATATGGAAAATTATTTGTGAGGTGACATTTTCCATTTTACCATACAAGTATTTGATATGGAAGCCTGTATAATACATAATTTTCTTTTTATTGTTATAATTTTGTGTGAAGCATATAAAAATTTCTTTATCGGTTTAGTAAGGTATTTTTTTCCCTTATATATATATATAATTTCTTTCATTTTAGATCTGTTTAATTGAAATATGTGTTGTGATGGGAACCGCATGATCAGTCGTAATCACTGTTGCTTTCACCTTCCTTTCTCTACTTTTTGAGAAAATATTTAATTAATTAAGTTCTAAGGAAAGTAATATATAAGGAAGTAACCATAGACCATGGCGAAAATTAACTACGTACAAGTGAAAGAAAGAAAGAAAGCCCATTGAAAGGAGTTCACCTAACTAAAAGAAAAAGATATATATATATATATATATATATGTTATAAAGCATGCATGCAATATTAAATAATTGGTTAACTTTATAAATATTTGAAATTAATCTTGTATGCATATATATAGTTAGGAGATCCAATAGTTTATCCCGTAATATTATTTGAACGTAAAGGGGTCCTAATATTTTTGTTTGAACCAAGGTAAGCCATCGTTTCATGGCTTCCATTTTTCACCGTCTCCTTTAAAAATCCATTATCCTTCATATATATATTCATACTTAAAACTCCAAGCCGAAAAAAAGGAATCAATTTTGTATTATTTTCTGATAGCTGAGAAAATGGTAGATTTTGGCTATGTTAGAAGTGGAGTTTCCTTTATAGGAAAATCTACAATGAAATGAAACCTATCATGCTTTCTTTTTTTTGGCTAATGTGAAACCCACACCATGTTTCATGTGTTACTGTTAATCCAATATTCCCTGGGCTCCTCGGGGCCGCGCCACTCAACTCAATTAACCCCAATCTTTTACCATTAATGATCACTGATTCTTTACTTAACTTAGTTTGGTAATTATTAACCATCGATCGGGAAACCGGTTAACTGAATGTCACCTAATTAATACATTAATATGTCTTACTCATCCAACCCATGCCATGCCATGCATGCATGCATCTCCAAGATTTTGAATCAGATCATTAGTAACGTTATTTTCGCTTATTCATATGAAAGATATTGAATCATGTCTCTCTCTTTCTCTACATATATACACATTTTCCTATAACACAGAGACAGGAACAAGACAATAGGTGAGCCCACATGGAGAGACCGTGTAGATGAGTGATAACCAGAACAGCCATACATATATATAGAGAGAGAGAGAGAGAAGAGTTTGATTTTGGGAATGTGCAGTGTACATGCATGTGATATGCCTCTGTGTGTGTGTCTTTGAGAGAGAGAGAGAGTATATATAAAAGGTGTGTTAAGGGATATGCGTTACAAAAAAAAACATTGGATTCTTTTTTATGGCGGAGGAAGATTCGTGAGATATCATAATAAGTGTTTAATTAGCTGGGTTTAGATATATATGTATGTTTGATTTTTAGAGCAGAAAGAGATGCCCCTTCAACTTCATACCTGTTGTGGGTGTCAAGTGGGATTCAATCCCGAGGGCTGTTCCTTCTCATCTGTTAGGGTTTGGATCGATGTGTCATTAGAAGGTTTATATACATATATAATATAATATGAGAAATGTGAAACAGATTATATATATATCCTCACATGCACTGAGGTTTTTGCTATGTTATGTGGATATATATTATTAGGAAACTTTGAAAGTGATGTTTGGCATGGCACCTCTTTCATTGGTTTTGTAAAGGTAAAACAGACATCTCTGCAGTAGAAAGATTCCTCTCTGAATCCCAATACTTTTCTAATATGTATAGTGTTGCTTCCATCTTAATTATATAATCTTAATGAATAACCCGTGAAATATTTGGATATTGATGCTTTTAAAAGGGGGAGTTAGAGATGAGGAGTCTAGAGTTATAGATACAGCTAAATAACTCAAAGGAAAGGGGGAGTTGGGCTAGTTTAATTAGCCTCTGCAATAGAGTGCGCATTGGTTTAAGTAAGTGGTGTGTTGAGGGGTTCCTTTTTGTCTGGCACAAATTGCAGTCTGAGAGACAAAGGAAAAATAGAAACATGTGGCCTGTGGCAGTACTGATACCCTTAAAAAAGCTGATGATCTGAGTTTGGCTAAATGATTGAATTAGCTAGCTAGGGTTTATTTGTTTGTTGCCGTCTGTGTATTTTGATGGTGGACAAAGCAATAAACCCCAGTTGACTTGTCATAGCAAAGATGCTTTCTTCCCCATTGGCTAATAGTGCTACCTTTTCTGGTTGACTCAACCTCTCCTCTCGTTGTAACTTTCTACCCAGTTCCCACTACCATCTCTAAATAAAGTCACAGTTGTTTTATTATTAGCCAAATTAAAGTGCTTACATCTTTTTTCCTTTCTTTTAGATAGATGATGATGATTCTTTTATGGGATCCAGTATTATTATCAGCTTCCAAGACCTAACAATAAAGTTCAAATATCGCAAAAGACACTTGCTTTTAACTTCCCGCTTATCAAATTCCTTTTTTTAACAATAAAGTCCTAGCATTCAACTAGACAACTACAGGCCTATCAATAAAGTATTCATATTTTTTGAACATGTAATGTTATAGAATATAATTCTGATTTTTACTGACTCATGCAACTTCAACTTTTGTTGGCTGAAAATATTTTATTTTAGTCATATATATAATTATTTTGATTAGTTTAATATATTATATATCTAATTATAAGAAATATTAATATATAAAATACTTAAAAATATTTAAGCTATGTTATACAACATGATGCACCATTTGATTATTCCTAGTTTTCGAACCTATGGTCTCCCCTTTTACGAAAAAAAAAAAAAAGGCAAAGAAAAGGTGGAAATGATAAAGGATTTTATAAAAAAAAAAAAATTCCGTAATATATTTAGCAGAATGATCTGACTTGATAGAAGAGTGAACTATTGGGTGGGCTGGAAGAAAATAAAGTGAAAGACCATTGGGCCTCTTATTTTCCTAATTTAGGCCCAGAAACCAATAGTATATCATCGCCAGTGCGACGAAACGACTTGTCGTTTCATCTTACATGCTAGCATTTCACGAATTCTGAGGGAAGGGAAGAAGTGGGAATTGAAGCGGAGAAAGGGGACTATATAACTCTAAATAATACAGCCAATTTACTATATTTAAGGAAAAGCACTATTTTGAAGTGTGAAATCAAGTAATTAAACAAAAGAGAATTGGTTAAGATCTCTCTCTTTCTCTGATATAAAAACAGATATCTATATACGTACTTATCTCTCCCATTTTTTCTCTGATATTGTTTGGAAAATAAGGGACAAGACTCCAGAAAAAGCCCCATTTCCTTCAAATGCTGCAGTGCCGCCGGAGACGCAGCTGATATCTCTCTCTCTCTTTCTCTTCCTTACGTAACAAAACAAAAAAAAAAAACAAAACAAAGCATGAACATGAACATCTCTTCTAGAAATGGTAACGGAACCACCCAGGCTTGCGCTCCTTGTAAATACCAACGCAGGAAGTGCGCTTCTGACTGCATTCTCGCACCTTATTTTCCTCACGATCGCCACAAGCAATTCATCAACGCCCATAAATTGTTTGGTGTCAGCAACATCAATAAAATCGTTAAGAACCTTAGCCCTCTCCAAAAGGACCAAGCCATGCGCACCGTCATCATTGAATCTGATATCAGAGCCAACGACCCAGTTGGCGGTTGCTGTAGAATCATTCAAGCCCTTCAAGCCGAGATCGAATACTGTAAGGCCGAGCTCGATTTGGTCCTTCAACAACTAGCCATTGTCCGAGCACAAGCTCAAGCTCATCATGTTTACGACGTAGATGATCACCGTCAACATCAAGTTATCAATGGCGCCGCTGATCCTTTGAACTTGTATAACCCCGCGGCACCGTCTCATTATCATTATCATTATCTTCAACCACAACAAGGAGATCATCGTCGAGAGCAGTACATTATGGCGCAATTAGACGATAGTCACAACACGCTGCAGCAGCAAGATGTTAGTGCATGGACGATGCACAATTCTGTGTCATTGTCTTTGCATGGCAACAATAATGGTCATGGTGGTGCTGATGATTATGATCATGATCAGAAACCAATAGTGTTTCAGATGCCTTGTGATGAAAGGAATGAACTCAGATTCCAGCCTCAAGAATTAGTTGATCGCAGGTTTGTGTCATTTCATTATTTATACATCATCATGTCTTGGGTTATTGTATCTTTGTATGAATTAGAACTAATTAATGATCGAACCCAAAAAAGTTTACATTTTGAAGATCTTTTTCTGTAAACGAATGAATCTAGATTCACCCCTTTTCACAGAATTTGCTAACTTTCATTTAATTAGTTGCACTTGTTGACGAGAACATTGCATTGGACCTGATGATTAATTTTATAATTTTCATTGGAAATTAATCAGTACAGTTTCATAAGAAGTATACATTAATTGCTGTAAAAATATGTATGCAGTGATGAAGGGGTTTTGTTTAAGGTAGATGATGGAGAAGTAATAAACGCAGAGCCTGAGTGCATGCAACTAGCTGTTGATCAGGATCTGAAAGGTGCAGCTACTTTGTTTACTCTTACAAATTGTACCAGCTGCGATCAAGTAATTAATTCATGTTAGCTACTAGCTAGATCAATGCAGTAGAACTAGAAAGCCTGAACATCTTTCGTTTTGTCCCTGAGGCTATAGTACCAACTTTTTCAGAGAATCTCTTCATATATTTTTCCTTTGTTAGTCCAAGAAAATAATACAATCCCCAGCAGACGTTTGATTCTTGAACAGGATTAATGAACAAATTAAATCGCGCACGTCCGTGCAGATGATACATGCATGAATTCTTAACTCCATTTTAGTGTGATATATTAAAAAAATATTTTGGAAATAGTGATATCTGGAATTTTGCCAATTAATTGCGGGAGAAGTGATACGAGGAATTGTTAATTGGGCTTTTACGAGAGATCATTACAATTTAATATAATAATGTAGATGCAGAAGTTTGCGGCCCACTTAACCTTAAAAATTGAAACTTCAGAGTGAAAGTAAAAGTGACAATTCCCACCGACAGCTCGTACAGAAAACAAAACAACGTTGACTTAAAATGGGATATAGAGTACACCTTAATATCAATACAAGTGTATAACTCAATTATTTAATTAAAAGATTTAGATTTGAGTATATTTTTTTTAATTTAAGTGTTAAAGAATATAATTATATTAAAAAATTATTATTTTCACAAATGAAAAGTTGAAAAATAGTGTTCCAACCTTACGAGTATGATCCACAAATTTAACTTAACATCGTATTCAAATAATTAAACAATACAACAAATTAAAAGAAAACAATTTTATCCATGCAAGAGACGAGAGCAAAAGATAAATTCTTCTTGCAAAATATATATATATATAACCAGGTAACAACCGTTTCCTACAAACACTCCACCGACATGTCTTTGCATTTACAAAGATTCAATTATCAAGTATCCACAATTTTTTCTTAAAAAATATACCAAATAAAAAACAATTCCACTGAAAATAAAGAGAAAAATAAGAAGCGAAGAAAGAAAAAAAAAAAAAAAAAATCATCACCACACCTCTCCCAGCTTTTCCGTGTGCTCCCGCATTTCATCCAACAGTCCATTTCCAGAGCTTGAATCTCACATCAACATCGCACTTGCCATTTGATATGGAAGCCGTCGCGGGCTTCTTGCCCGTGGGAAGAGTAACGCTGATCCCTTCACAGGAAACTCTGAGCCTAACATTGGGCGTCTTCAGTCCACCCATCTTTGCTTTCACCTTCGTGTCCAATCTCACCGTCAATGGCAACCCAGTTTTGCTCTTCATGTTCGCCTTCAATTGGCTCGCAGCGTCAGTGTCCAGTTCCTGCCCACTGCTTAGAATCGAAGACTTCAGCAGAGTCGTCTCCCGTTTTCCTTGCTCGAAAGCCGGAACTGTCCCGTCGCCGACATCGACATCATCAGAGAGAATTGAAATAGAGGCGGGTTTGTAGAAGAAGTCGATTTTCTTGTTGGGATTTTGCGCGGTGATGTTGAGGTCGAATTTGGAGTTCAGGGTTGATGACGAAGTGAGATTGAGGTACGAGAGCTTGAGGGAGGTGACGGTGAAGGAAGGGCGGTGGGGGCGGTAGAGGAGATAGACGGCGACACCGGCGACGCCGATGAGGAGTAGGAGGATAAGGATGATGAGGATGAACCAGAAGCAGAAGGTGCAGCAGCATCCACGGCGGCTCCGGCGGTGCTGGGGTTGGGGGCGGTAAGTGGGACGGGCGGCGCCGTAGAGTTGCGCCTTGGTGGCCGGGAAAGTTGAGTTCGCGGCGCCGTTGGCCGCGGGTTTTGCCGTAGGGTGGACTCTATCTGTCATGGCACCGTCAATTCTCTGTCGTGGGTGCGAAATGAAATTGTTTCTCAGAACTCAAAATGGCAGAGGATTCGATTTAAGAGAAGAAGTGTTGATATTAGATGGAGAGAGAGAGAGAGAGAGAGGTGGTTTAGTTCAGTTTTTAAGAGCTAGTTTAGGCTTAACTATATCAAACAGTGGTTTTGGGGAATAATAGGGAGAAAGAAGGAGAGAGATGGCAACGTACCAACTAGAGCCAAATGAAGTCTTTTACTTCTCTCAGTGGGCGCGTGGAGTAGAACACTAATTTCTTCTTGGTCTAATTTTTATTTTTATGTAGTAGAAGTAGATGCTAAATGGTTTTAAAAAACTAATTGAATAAACAACGGAGGGATCGACAGTAACGCGCCAAGATGAGAGTGGACCTATTCCTTTCCCTAACTCGTGCTGACTCGGATTCTCCACTTGTGAATCTGAACCAAACAGACTTTACCATTTTCATTTTCTGATCATGCGACCTTAATTAATTATAAATCATTATCATAATCATGTGACCAAGTTATTGTGATTTTTCTAATTGCAAGTAATGTTGCAGCATCAAATCATTACTTAAAAGAAATAATGTTAAAGATGGCAAGGTCAGAAGTCCCATTAGTAATATGCAAGTTGCAACCACTGGCCAACCCACAACCCAAAATTAGCACATTGAAAATCAAGTGACCAGCTAATAGCAAATTGATTCCTTACCTTCCAATATTGCTTATTTTTCAGTTTCTCAAACTGCACATTGTTTAATTTACGTATCAATTGACCTTTCAACCTATATCTAAACTCCTCTTAGTTATGATTTGACCTCTTCAAATGACTTGTAAACGTGAAAAATAAACAAAATGATGTTGAATTACCCTTCAACTAAGTTGTAAAAGTATCTTGCACCTATTTTAAGATGACAAAATAAAAGATAAGCACTGTTATATTAAATATATAATAAGTGATATAGTTTGTCGGTTAAAGGAGAAAGCAAAGCATATATATAGCAATTTAACTATTCTGAGCTACTGGACGAAGATTGATCTCCCTATTGGCAATATTTGGAGCAATTTACTCAAAAAATTAGGTTAATGAGCACGATTCATTTGGAATGATTACAACAGCTCAGCTGGCAATATCAATATGTTGAATTTTGATTTGATGATCCATGCTAATGCTAATGGTCAAGGAAGGAGTTTCATAATGTCTAGAGAAAGTTTCATTTGGGATAACCCTCCTTGGCCAAGTCTTTTAACAACTCTCCAAATTCCTTTAGCTCATAAGGGGTGTTAAGACATGGCTCCCTCTTTTAGATGAATCAAACTTTATCATCGCTCTAAAAGAATTTGGGCTAGACATATTTTATTTTGAGAATTTCCCAAACTAAATGAAGGCCCAATCAATCATCCCAGTGGCCCAAATGCCAAAACGAAACAAATAATTCATGTACCACTGAAAAATATATTGGTTGCAGAATATTTGCCAAATGATTAGTCCGCTACTATTCTCCTAAAGAAAAAAAGTGACAACACAATAATTCAACACTACCATAAAAGCAAACGAGGTAGGCATGTCCCACGTAGATATTTAGTCTTATATAATGCATCATAATTTGCATAAAATTTAATGTATATAAATTAATTTTCTTACGATGATTTTCCAATTGGTTGACAGAAGAGAACATAAAATGAGAAAATTCACCGACTCTGGTAAGAGATTTGTTTTGTGCTTGTGGTAGTGCAATGCCTATTGGCCATCCTTTAGGTCAGAGACAGCAACATTATTATTATTATTACTATTGTTATTATTCAAAGTAAAAGATGGCGTCCGACATTTGCATTCCAAAACAACTACCAAAACTGCTGGTTTTGTCTTTGGTAGGGACCTTTCAATTCATCATACCAATTTTTACCAAAATTTGCCTACTTCTTCCCCTTTATTTTCTACCATTCAATTCAATTGCCCAACTAATATCTCACATCCATGTAGCAATTTATTTTTTATTTTTTAAATAAAAGAGCATATGATAAATTGATAATTGTTAAGTTCAAGAGATACATTTTGCTCACATCTTTGGAAGATGTTGTCAATGGGAACATTATGACACTAATGGATAGTGGACTTTTAGAAGGCTAGATCCTAAATTGTCATAGAAAAAGTAAAGATAATATCCAAGAAAAATCTTTCGATGGCCCTGCTACTATCATAAAAGTAAGCAAAGGCATGATAACTTAAAAAGATAATGTTAAATAATATAGATCTAATTTGTCATCTAAAAAAAAGATTATAATTTGTGAACATAATTCCCATCTCACATTTTGTTGCAATAATTGGACTCGTGTTGTGTCCAACATTTCCCGTTTGTTCATGAATTCAGATATAATATGTGGCCCTCGTTATTCCTCCGGGGGAGGGGTGTGACAATATATTGTACATTATTGCAATGTGACATTAACATTAACCAATGCAAAATGAGATAATTAATGTGTAATGCCGCCATGTCTGTTTCTTCCATTCGTGGTGCCTGTTTTGTTTCTGTCCATAAAGAAAGAGTGGCCATTAACGATTAACAAACAAGTAGTTTTAGACTCTCACCTAACCTAACTACATTTTATCTCACGCATTCTTGTTTTCATATTTTATATTGAAAAAGACTAAGAGAAATCATTGTTGCATGTTACGTGTATGATAATAATATACCAGTATAAACAGTGTCAAGTAAGATAGATTAATTAATTGAAAAGGAAAAAGAAGCCATAGTAACGCGAGCTTGTAGCTAATTTGCCGTCCATGCATTGCTTCAAAGCCAGAGATAACTGAAAGCAGATCAAGAAATTTTAATATAAACAAAAGTTCAAATTTTTCAAACTGACACTGTCTTGAATCAAGATTTTTCTAACCCTATCATGCTTTTGGGTGAATCATTTCCTTGATAAACTGAAAAGAAGTCAAGAATTATTAAGAAGCTCTTACTTTCGGCCTTTATTTATGAAAAATTACTGTGCTTTTGTGCTCCTCTGTCTTCCTCTCTCTCAATCAAACACTAAAACCGCCTATGCCCACACCCACCAACCTTTGTAAGGAGAATTTACTGTGCTTTTCTGCTCAAGTGTCTTGGCTTTGCTTTATGGTTTTGATCTGCTCTTGTTTTCTCATTAGAACAATGAAACTGTCTTATCAGAGTTCTCAAGTTTACAAATTGTGGAGCTTAGTTCTAAAAAGGAGAAAACTTGGGTGTCCCCCACCTACCTATTCTTGTTCAATCTCAGGACTGTTTTCTTACTTTTGCTAACATTGTGGGTCTGCTTTAGTTCTTTACTTAGAATTTTTTATGGCTGTCACTTACTGTGACATCGACGTTTTGCTTCAGCAGATGTTGCTGCTTCCTTCAGGGTCGTTTCAGTTCTTACCTTCTTGGGTTGTTGGTGAAAGCTGAGAGATCTGAACAACTGTTTCCAATTTCCTCAGATGGAAATGGGGCTGCTTCTGATTTTCCTTCTAATTAAACTACATTTAGTTGTCAGTACTTCAGAGCTTCATAAATATGCAGGTATGCCTTATTTTAGGTGTTCCGAGTTGGATTTTGCAGTGATCACGCATGATCCATTTGTGTAACTATGATGGTTATGCAATGTGAGACATAGGAAATTCGGAATCATTGTCTTCTTGGAAATTGTTACTTAGTATTTGACAGCAATCTCTTTGGTTTAGACAGTTTAGAAGTTGGTAAGATCGATCTGTCTCTATTCTGAATATTTGCTTCGCTGAAAAGGGAGTTATGGAAAATCAGTATATTTTGTCAAATTTGGTGCATAGCATTGTATCAGATTTCGAAATTCATAATGTATAAAATAGGTTTTCAAATTATGTAAAACGACCTGTAATTCAAATGGGTATCTTCACTTATGATCGATGAAGACAATTGGTCTCTGCTGATTGACATGATAATAACATTTCATAGCCTAGGTCTTTGTATCTAGAGAAGTTGAAGTTTAAATAACGTGTTGCCTTTAATTTCTTTAGCTATCAATGCCCACAATACCGGAAGCTATTCAAGTATTGCACTTCCACCATCCATGTCACCTTCTGGAGTTCCAGCAAGCATTGCGCTTCCACCTTCTAAATTATTCCATAAGGCCACTGCAAAGAAATGGATACATGGTTATGAAGATTCTCCTCCGAAATCACTTCATAAGCATCACCATTCTGGAAGAAAGTCCAGCAACCCAACTCCTGTGCCAACTTACTCGGTTCATTCACCAGCTTACAACCATCAAGGTTCTTTTATTTAGAACATAAATCAAAATTGTATGAAGCATTTTGGCATGGATGTAAAAAATACTGTTTCTTCTGAATCTCTTGAAATGTAGGTCCTTCAATCTTACCATCAAAGCCACCTGTCTCTTCCCCAATGAGCCGGGATTTTTCTGCACCTGCACCTTCACCAGCAGTTCGATCAAACCACTGGAATGGTATAAAGGACTCAATTCATTCATTGCTTTTGTTTCTTCTCTCATGTTTTTCCTATTGCGATGGTTTATAAGCACCTCACTTTGCTTGCATCTCTTGTCTGTTAGTGCCTTCTCCATCAGATGCAATTTCTTCTCTAAGTCCATGGTTGAAGAAAACGAAGGCTCCACCACCAGCAACTGTTTTGGTTCTGCCACCTCCACCACCTAATAAGGGTAACGTTAAACTTGATCTTGCAATTGTAGTAATCCTAGAGGATGATTTCTCTTACATTGCTTCTTCTATAATTTTCAATGATCTCGAGAAAGTTATGTGATGCTGATTCTGTCTGTAGATTGCATGCCACGGACTTGCGCGGAGCCTCTTACATATACACCTCTTGGATCAGCTTGTGGTTGTGTGTTACCTCTTCAAGTCAAACTCCGCCTTAGTATTGGAATATACAAGTTTTTCCCTTTAGTATCAGAGCTAGCTAAGGAAATTGCAGCCGGTGTTGTGCTGGATCACAATCAAGTTCGCATAGTGGGAGCCGATGCAGATAGTCAGGAACTAGAGAAAACCACAGTTCTCATAAATTTAATACCCAAAGGAGTAAAGTTTAATGATACTACGGCATCTTTAATCTACAAGAAATTCTGGCATAAGGAGATTGTCACAGATGCTTCCCTTTTTGGTGCCTATGAAGTACTCTTGGTTGATTATCCAGGTTATATACTTTGACGACCTCCAGTTTCTTAGACTTTGAACTATATATATGACTAGATTTCTTATTGCTGCATGGCATATACAGGTCTTCCACCCTCTCCTCCTTCAGCACCCTACGATGTTTCTAATATAGATGATGGGCCATTTCCTGGCAGAGGCAACAATGGAACAATGATGAAACCTTTAGGAGTAGACGTGACAAAGAGGAAAAAAGAAGGGAGTGGAAGAAACATGACTATTATCATTTTGCTGTCATCATTTACTGCTTTTGTTCTATTCATTGGAGTTGCCTGCCTTTGTCTGTTGAAATTTGGCCCTTGTGCTAATAAACCTGAGAAAGTTCTGAATTCTTCCCCATCTACTAAACCATCAGGTAGCTCCAAAATTACCCTTCCAGTTAAAATTTTATGGCAGTTTAACGTGAAAATCGTTTCTAATTCATCTTTTCAAACTATTATGCATGATTTTGATCATTTTGATTTTCCTTTTTATTACTAAATTTGCACTTAAGCAGGGGCTGCCAAGTCATTTACTTATGGGAGCATGGCAGGTTCTGGATCAATGTCCTTCAGTTCTGGAACAATAACATACACAGGATCTGCTAAGACTTTTACTTTGGATGACATGGAGAAAGCAACAAATAACTTTGATGCTTCAAGAATACTAGGAGAAGGTGGGTTTGGGATTGTTTACAAAGGTGTTTTATACGATGGGAGGGAAGTGGCTGTGAAGATTCTCAAAAGAGAAGGTCAGCATGGTGGCCGTGAATTCTTGGCAGAAGTTGAGATGCTTAGCCGTCTGTACCATAGAAATTTAGTTAAATTGATAGGCATATGCATTGAGAAACAGACTCGCTGCCTAGTCTATGAGCTTATACCTAATGGAAGTGTGGGATCCCACTTACATGGTAAGCAAAAGCATAGTTCTTGAATGTCATCAACGCCTTTATAAGTGAAAACTCATGAGTTTTTTTTTTGCTCATAGACTGACTCGTGAATGCTCTCTACGTTCTCAGGTGCTGACAAGGAAACTAATCCCCTTGACTGGAATGCCCGCATGAAGATTGCACTTGGTGCAGCTCGAGGGCTGGCTTATCTGCATGAAGATTCAAGTCCATGTGTCATACATAGAGACTTCAAGTCCAGCAATATCTTGTTAGAATATGATTTTACACCAAAGGTTTCAGATTTTGGGTTGGCTAGAACAGCAATGGACCAGGGAACCAAGCATATCTCTACACATGTTATGGGAACATTTGGGTAATAAATACTTATCCCTTCATGCCCCATCATGTCGATGCTATGATCTATATGATTCCATCTTATTGAAATTTTGTTTGCAGCTACCTAGCTCCCGAGTATGCAATGACCGGTCATCTTCTTGTCAAAAGTGATGTTTACAGCTATGGAGTTGTACTCCTAGAGCTCTTAACTGGAAGAAAGCCAGTGGATTTGTCACAACCACCAGGTCAAGAAAACCTTGTTGCTTGGGTTCGTCCCCTTCTCACGAGCAAGGAGGGTTTAGAGACCATCATAGACCCAGTTATAGGGCCCGATATTTCCCTTGATACTGTGGTAAAAGTTGCAGCAATTGCATCAATGTGTGTACAGCCAGAAGTCTCCCAACGTCCTTTCATGGGCGAAGTAGTTCAGGCCTTGAAGCTGGTATGCAGTGAATTTGAGGAAACAAACAATGTCAATCCAAAACCAACAGGTTTCCATGAAGAGGGCGTCTTAATTGATATAGATAGGATTTCAGGTGAAATAATGGAACCTCCAGAGTTAAAGAATCCCTTTTCAGATCATGATACCAAAATAGCATTATCAGCATCAGAGTTTCTTAGTACATCACGCCAGGAATTTGGGTCATTCCGTCGGCATTCTGCTTCAGGGCCTCTAACTACTGAGAATAAAAAGCAGTTCTGGCAGAAGTTGAGAACCTCATCTAGAGGGAGTGTTAGCGAGCATAGATTTTCATCTAAACTATGTCCTGGATCCCATTAAAACTTTCGGCAAAGCCTTTCTGCAAATTCTGACTATGAGAGTTTCAACTCTTGCCACAGCTACACCGTGGGCAGGGAAAACATATTATTAGGCAAACTGACTCAGAAAGCAGAAGTATGATCTGGTAGCTCTTGTCAATGAATTAGAAGTGTCATTTCTTGATGAACAAAACCTGAAGTAAAAAGCAGAGACGAGAATATCAACTCTGAGAAAAGAGTATATTTGATGCAGTCATCTTTTCACAGCTATAGAATGTAAAGCAGTCATCGGAATATTTGTCTTTTGGACATTTTTGTTGGTCATAATGTATATTGTTTATAGGTTTAATTTAAATAATACTAGATATGCATCATCCTTGCCAAGAGACGCTCTTACCCCTTTTATCTTACATTTTACCATGACTTTGTAAATAGATAGGAATCAAGTTTGTACAATCAAAACAATTTTGTGCTTTTAAATGCCCGAAGTAGATTTTCTGTCAATTTGCTCAAACAAGCCATACATTAACCTTCTCATCATCGGCAAACCAAGACTATATATTGATCACTGGTGAGTACAATTTACTAACACATAAACTACATAAATTTCCCATCCTGCAACTAATTAACCAGTAACACCACTCTTCTTTTCTCCACACTACACATTTCGTGCTTATATATGAGCAGATTTTCCCAACCTGTCTCTTGAAATCTTCACTCCCATGTACCTGTGAAAATAACAAATCAATTAGCATGTAAAATAGGACTATCTGTGTTTGTAATGGATAAACTTTATGCCCTCTCTGTATAAAGTTAATACCTTCCCATCATCATCACAGTGGCTTGAGGATTAGTCCCTGGTGACTCAGGAAATACTGAACCATCCACCACACGGAGTTTGTCAACACCAAGAACTTTAAAGTCAGGGCTAACCACCTTCCCAACATGACACCCACCATGGTAGTGCCAAATTGTGATCACAGTGTCTCTGCAATACTGTTCTAGTGATTCAGTGTCATTGATATGCTTGGGAATGAGGTTGACATTAGCCTTGACACTGAGGTTAAGCAATTTCTCGGTAGATTGTCTGTCACACAAAGTGAGGTTTGTGAAGTGCTGTGACTGCACGACCTTTGTTGCTAAGCGAATTCCCTCCACGCAACGCTTAAGATCATAAGGGTGATTGAAGTAGTTGAAGGTGACTGCAGGGTTGTCTTCCACATTGGTGTTGACCAACCTGAGCTCACCAGTGGACCAAGGATTGGCAACCTTGGACAAAACGAAACCTCCTCTGAATGCTTCAACCGGTAGTTCTCGCTTGCTTTTGATGAAAGCTTGAACAGCTTCTGGTGATCTTTGTTTGGGAGGAATTGTGGAAAGCTGCCCAATCTGGTTTAAAGGTAGAATGATTTGTGACAAATACGGCTTGATAAGTTTCTGTACCATGTCTAATCTTCTTATTCCTCAAGTTGCCTTGTTATAAAAGAAACTTTAGGCCAAAATCTAGCTAACGATTTCTAAATTGAGTTTTGTATGATGCATGCCCCAAAAATTAAGTGGTATTTTGACATTAATCTATGAGAATATGTTGCATACCTCAGCTGACAGAATACCATGGTGGCAGCGAATGCTATCGGTGGACTGACCAAAGCCACTGCTGGCTTCAATGTAGACACCCAACTTGGTAATACCCACAGTTTCTATAAGTGACTGCTTAACTGGCCTATTAGTAGGAACAAAAACTGTGTTCATAGGGTTATCAGCCATGCCCTTCCCAACAAATGGGTTGTCAAGCACCACAGGGATGCTCAACTTTTGGAGTTCTGCTTTTGGACCAATTCCACTAAGCATTAGCAATTGAGGAGTCCCAATTGCCCCGGTAGACACAATTATTTCATTCTGCTTATTTTTTCCCAGATTTGCGAGATGCTGTTTCCCATTTTCATCTTTGAAGATAACTCCTACAGCTTTTGGCCTTTTTCCTGCATTTAATTGTTCAAACCCACAGAAAAATACCATTAGCTTTGTCAGTCATGTAAATTGAAGGTAGACATGCTTGACTTTGAAAGAAAAACTCTATGTACCTATTTGATCAAAAACAATCTTTTGGACAGTAGCATAGACCAAAACAGTGAGTTTTCTAGGCTTTCCTGTAGCAAGCAATTCAGCGGATGTGTGGCGGCGACCAAATCTATCAAAAATGGTGCCACCAACCTTGGTTCCATAGATATGATCATAGGTGAAGCCATTAAAAGGAGACACACCAACATCTAGGAGGCTGTCCCTCAGTGCTCTTTGCCACGGTTCAAACTTTGGACGGTGAACAACTTGCTTCTCAACCCATGGATAAGACTCTTTAACTATGCTTGCATCCCAACCCATTTTCTTAATAAACCTGCATTCATTCCACAACACAAACTCTGCATTCAACAAAATCTGAACTGGAAATCATATACTGATATTTCTGATGGATCAGATGGCAGAATGGTCTAATAAAAGTCCAAAGAAAAAATCCAATCCAAACACAGATATGATACGCTTGTGTGAGTATTAGTTACAATTGATAGATAAGTACATAATTCAGGAAACTAATTAATATTTATTATTAGTCAGATTTGAATGGCTTTCTTCTTATGCAGGCTATTTATTTCAAGTCAAACTTTGCAGAGCTGATAAGGAGTTTGGCACCGTGCACCGAAAGATATAAACCAAGAGAACGGCCTCTATATATAGTATATTAGACAAGACGTGTTATTTCTTGGCCATTCCAATTGTGTCAACGTTAATTCACTTTCTTAAACTGGTTGAAACGTAAGGTAAGATGTTTAGATAGTTGAAGGGTTTAGGTGTGGTTGTCCTTCATAAAATGGACCGCCAGGTATAACTGTTTCTACCAAACATAACATCTTCCGTGTCTATCAATGTCTCATTTTCCCTCGGATCTGAGTCCCACCTAATAATTTTCATGACATAAAATTGTGGTTTGAAGGACCACAAACTGCATTTAATTCATGAAAGTAGGAGATGCTATCATAAATGTTTTTAACATTAGCTGCCTAGCTGGTCACTATCAACACATGAACCTAAATAGCTCTAACTAATCAAATTTCTCTTTTATTCAGGTTCATATATTATCACATCTTTCGAGTATGAAATTAATCTATGTTTCCTTCCACAAAAATGATTTTACAAAGTGCTTGAAATTAATCCATGTTTCCTTAAGCACTTAATAGTCTTTAAAATGTGACTTAATTCATGTAAAGTTTAAATTTTATATTTTGATTAGGAGAATAGAAGATTTCCCATATAGTTGCATTTATACATCATCAACCTAAAAGTAAAGAAGTAAAGATAGTGACTCAATCGCATTAATGTCAACCATCTATTTCTTTTCTTGATTCAGTAGTTGAACCTAGCATATACGATAATCCATAGTTGAAGCCGTTTCATGGAGTTCATTTTAAATCAAGACATTATGTTAAATGGTAGTTCATTCAAACAATAAGAGATAGATAGGAGTAGGTTTTGGCAGATGCCTTAGGTTTAATTCTGTGTCCTAAGTTTAAACATCAACCACATTTTTTTTAAAAAAAAAAAAAATCACACATAAAGACATACATGGCTTTCTTTTCATTCAGAAATTATTTATCTAATCATAGAAAAAGTGGTTGAATATTCAATAGTTTTTATTTATATCCTTCACGTGTTACAGATCCATCTAAAATTAAAAGCAAATAGAAATTTCTTGAAGTATATATATATGTGCGTTAAAGGAAAAATTATCTTTTTCTTTTTCTTTTTTGTTTGCTTCTTCTTAGCAAGATAATAATAATTAACCCCACCAGACACTTTTTGTGGTTAACTTTTTTAGACATGGATCCCATGGCATAACCGAAGAAGCCCATGAAACAATTAAGAGAGAAGAAAGGAGTAGGAGACCCCATAAATATACAAATGAAGCTTGTGTGAAGGTGAATAGTGATCTTACCTTGAGCTTGCTCTGGTGTAGAAGCCAGCATTAATGGAACTGCCACCACCAAGAACCCTAGCCCTAGCATTAAGGACTCCATCTGTTGAAACGAAGTATTGGGAAGCTGAAGTTGATGAAGTGTCCGCCAAGGTAATGTGAAAGTTATCCAAAAATGAGACATTTGGATTTGTGAAAGGAACACCTCCTCTTTCAAGCAACAAAACACTGAAATTTTGAGAAAGAGTTGCAGCCAAAGGGCACCCTGCTGTGCCACCTCCCACTATTATGTAGTCATAGCCATTATTGTTGACGGTGATTGAAATTGATGATGATGAAAATGAGCTTGCCTTTCTGATAAATGGGTACCGGTATGGATAGGAATCCTGTTTACCTGCATCGAATATTTGAACTTTTTCATGTTATCAAGTCACATTTTGCGCAACTCATCTTCCATTACATTTACTGATAAAACTTAACACCAGTTCCCTCTAAAGATTCAAACTTTGATATTGTCAAGCAGAATGCTACCTTCTAATCTACCAAAGGTTTGTGCTTTTGGAAATTGAAGCGATGAACACAAGAGTAAATTTCTGATCAAATCCAAAAAAGAAGCCATAGAAGAAATCTGGCCTGCATTTTATTTAAAAGAAAATGCTGGACAAGGAGAATTGTGTTTAAGAAAGTGGTAGATGAAGAAAAAGATGATAGTTTTGAAGAAAAGAATGAACCTTGACAAGGAGGGAGAGAGTTGAAGAGGCATAAAGCTAAGCAGAACAAGAATTTGACTGCACCAACTGGAGCCATTGTATCTGAGAAGGCACAGAAAAGGCACTCACTCTCTGAAGAAGCTGCTCCTTCTTACCTCTAAGTGGCTGCCTCTGGTTGGCCTTGTTTTGTGTGTGAACACCATATAAATACTTAAAAAAATAAACTAATTGTTTTCAAATTAAGATAATATTATTTACTATAAGCAACATCAGAAAACAACAAAGGAAATGTGAATTAAGAACAATATGATAGTAATACAGATACCCACCATATTTAAGTACACTGAAACTAGAACTGGAGAAGTCATTTAATAGAGAAATGAATGCCACGGTTACAGTCAAGAATTTATGGTGGTTGGATTTCACAGTGTTTCATTTCATCACGGCCACTAGTTTGTACAAAGACAGCTCATTTACCAGCCTAGACTATGTATGAGTGATAAAGAAATTTCTACTGGCTTTCCATTTTCTTATTTCTTTTGGATAATTGGAGAGCACAAGCTGGATTTTGTGCCTTCAACTGTCTACAGTAAAGTAGTTACTAGTCATTAATACCCACGAAAGAGCAAAATCTAAAAGGAGTCAAAGAAAGAAGAAGAAAGTATTGAACTGAATGATTAATGGCTAACATTTTTTAGGGAGAGAATTTACCTCATGACTTGGTGCTCTCTTGTATTGTTAAGGTCATTAGGTACGTGATCTGTCCAGTTGACTAACGGAGTAAATAGAATTAGTTTGACTTATGTTAGTTGGAGTAATTTAAGAGAATTTTTTTTAGATGCATTAAGTTGATGAAACATTGGGAGGAGTTAAATATTTGAAGCTAGAAAATTGTTTTGGTCTGTCAGCTTTAGAACCCTAACCCTACTCTCACTCTTCCACCAAAGAAAAGACAAAAGAAGAAAGAAAGATTGCAGATTGACATAATGATAATAGAGGCAGTCCATTTACTTGTATCACTAGTTATCACCCAAAGGTGATATCTCTCAATATTACAAATAGATTGACACATTAATGCACCAAACTGAGTCTCCTTGACAACCCAGAAGCATTAATTTGCACATGCAACAACTACTACATACATAGCATGCGAAAGATTGAATTTTGTTTCCTTTTTCTGTCAAAGAATTTATAGCACCAATATTAACTAGTTGCATTGATCCTAACCCAAAATTAGAAGCGGTGGTGAAGCTCCACCCTGAAGCTCCCCTCCCAATCCCATAGAAAAGCTCATTGTTACTCTCTCAACTCTCATGTTCCTTTGTTGGGTGAGCTCAGCTTTACAATGCCACTTCTTCCAATGCAATGCAATGGCCCTCTGCTTCAACTGCTAGCTATAAATTAATGGGACCTAAACGTTTAGTGGTCATCCAAATCTCTCCATCTATGCACATCGTTTTGATCAACAAATTCCTTTCACACCTCTTAAGGGTCAAAATAAAATGATTAAAAATTAGAAGCTTTGTGTGATTAACTAGACTCTGTCAATCCTAATTATTGTGCATTCACAACTTTTTTTTATATAGAATTAAATGATACAACGTTGGTGGTTGGTTGTACAAAGATATCATCACAGTTTGGACATGAATGCCTATAATGTTTCCGTATACAAGTGATTGCTGAGATGAATAGACGAATATACCATTCATAAGCAGTATTTTATTATTGTTTTTTTATTTTTGTTAAAACGAAAGAGACGTAAAAGTGCAGCTTTTAGATAGGTTGTACCAATGGATCTTAATTTGCTCATAAATAAATGGGTCCACCTAATGGTTGGTTAATATTTGGTATGCAATGCATCGCATCTTGTGAGAAAAACGAAAAAAAAAAAGTGAGTAAAAGTTCACTTGGGGTCCAAATTAAAAACTGGAACAAATTATAAGAGCTAAAATAATAGTTTATCCATAAAAAAAAAAAAAAAAATGATTTCTAGTCGAATAGTTATAATCAAAATACGGTGAGAATGTCGTAAATTTTTTTTTTAAATAAAAATTATGTTTATAAAAGATTCATTTATGTTTAATGTCTAACTTGTTTGTCATTTAACTAAAACTATCTCTAGTAATATCAATTGTAGAGTTTTACAGAGTTGTAAAACTATTCTAACTCAAATATCATCACTAGAGAGCATATGTCCTGAATGAGAAAAGAAGACAGAGAAAATGAATCAGAGAATCGTTCTATAAAAAAAAATTTGTCCCAATTTGTACGTAAAGTAAATAAAAAATAAAAAATTACAGAAGAAAGATAAAATATGAAAGCAATGAGGTTGTGAATGAAAAGTAAGTGAGTTATGTTTCATTAAAAATAAAATAAAATAAAAGATAAAAAGTGGCTAAAAAGTGTAAATTACACCACTAAACTCAATTTTATTTTAAGTTACATAATTAAAAACATAATGTGTCAAAGTGAATCTCACAAAAAAATTATAAATAAATAAATTATGCAACTCTAGTATGTTGCACCACTAGAGATGCTCTAAGAGCTTCCACATAGCCTGAAAGCTTGGCTCTTATCCCATCTGGTCAATCGTACAATCCCAATTTAAATAAGCCATAAAGAAGGAGACCTAATTCTAGCAATGTTTAAGAGACACACAAACACTGACTAGGTGTGCAGATAACTATCTTTTCGGTGGAAGTCAGTTTTCTATAATTAAGAGGGTAAAAGGAGATGCTTTTGGACTATTCCCAGATATGGAAAACAAATTGATGAATTAATCATGTACATAAGCATGTCACATATGGCTTAAGAGCTGTTTTCTGAACAAGCCAATGATATCCCCAGCAATAAACCATAATAAATTCATCAAGTCACACATCATAAATTCCAGAACTGACTAATATTAGTCCACAAGAAAAGGTAAAATTTGTTTCCTAAAACAAGGATTCACAGAGCATTTTACTGAATTAACCAATGCTAGTCAGTAAATTATGTTTGGCCAGAAATTGTTCATCAATCAAACTAGAATTCTGAAATCACTGCATTGGTAAACAATCTCATCCTTTCAACATCAAGTTGTATGTAAACAATATCTTGCATGTAACATGAGATGCCTGTGGAATAAATTATATATGAAGCTATAGTATAAATACACAAGTCTGTCATCAAATGAATTTTCAATCAGATACATTCAGAGCCCTGATACAAGCGAAACTGAATGCAAAACCATTACAAAGAAAAGAATCATTTGCTTCTCCAACTAACTAAAGCACCTAGATTGGAATACAAAAAACATTTGACGAGGACCACCTTGACACAAACCATAACCCCCTGTATCAGGCACTAGCACAAAAACCAATGCCTTTGAATGTCATAACTCTTGAATCCTCCTCAAAGCAATCATAAATTTTTGGACAGAACAGAAGCAGAAACAAAACCCAGCAGGCAACCCGACGTTTTCCAACATTAACAGATTCTCTTCAATAAGATGACTTTTCTTCGCTAATCATATTTTGATGCACTAGTGTATTCGGTTCCATCGTCCCCTGAAGTCACGTTAGACGAAGCACTAGACACCATATTACTACCTGCGGTAACAGGATTGCTATTGCTTTTTGATCGGTTTCTCGGAGGATTGTTAGTTTCAGGATTCTCTCCCTCCTCTGCTAGTTTTCTAACAAGGTTGATGACAGTTGGAAGAAACTTCATAGACAAGGACATTAATCCCGGAAGCTGAAAGCACCCAGTAAGAATTAAGCCAGTTAATAAATATATATACTACAAAACAGACAATGAATGGTTGAAAACACCAAGGCGACTGGGGTTAAGGACTTCAAAAGCCACTTCAACTATTAAATAAAATAGTCTCGACCAGATGTTGGCTATCTATGCTCCACTGTTACTATTTTAGTGGCAAATGAAATGAGGTCGTATAGCTGATTGTGTCAATAACTAACATATTTTCTCTTCATAAAGTTGTAGAGACAACTAAGTCATAATTGAGAAACAAATAACTTTAACATATAGCTAGAATAAGTGGCAGATATTGAAAACATTGATTTCCTTAGTCCACAGCATTATAAAAATTGAGGGAATCAAACAATAAACTATAAAGATACTCACAGCCCCATTGCGGAATTCGCCTGAAATGTCCAGCTGCACCCATAGGGCTTTCATGAGAAGATAACCAAGAAAGATGACACCTACATACAAGGGGTTTCTGGCACAAAGAGTACAGACATGAGTGAAACCAGTTAATTAGTTCAACAAAAGTAAGTTATCTCTAATGGAGATATCATAGAGAGTTGCAGAGCTCATGCAACTTAAAAAAATGAGTTGTAATGTTATAACACAATTATAAATGTCCATGTCAGCACATTGGTTACTCTCAAGAATAACTCCAAAAAGGGGATCTATAATTTATTAGGTGAGCCACAATCTTTAATTACAATTAATTTATTGAGTTTAATTAATCCTTATAATGATGTAAGATAATGTGTGTTGTTTATTTAAATTTTTTTATAGAGTTGTATAATTGGAGGAGAAAATTATGAGAGTTGCATAAAGTAGTGAAAAAAATGATGTGACATTATGAGACCTATTAAAAAATAATTAAAGTAAATATAAGCAACTTAACAAGAGTTGCACTATTGTAGATAACCTAATAAATCTCTTTAGCTTATGCTTTAACTCAGTGTTTGGTTTGGAGGAATTTGGAGGGGAGGGGAGAGATTCTTAATATTTTACCTTGTTTGCTTCAAAACATAATAGGTGAGGGGAAGGATTTTAATCACCCATTTTCCCTTCCTTTCCTTCCATCTCTTCACCTCCAAAATTGAACGGTTTTGGAAAAGAGAGAAATAATTACAACTTTTTGCCAAAAATACTCTCATATTTTATATTTTTTTTTTTGTTTCTTACTTACAAGGTAATTTACACATTTTTCTCCCCTCCCTCCACTTATAAACTAAACAAGAAGAGATTCCTCCCTTACTTTTTCCTCCATTAAAATAGAACGTTTTATGTTCACAAAATAGTAAATTACCCCACTTACCTCCCCCAACCAAAAAAAAAAAAAAAATAGTAAAATACCCTTCCGATATTCTTAAAATGTTATTATATTAAAAAAAGTTCAGACACCTATTTTTACAGAAAATTGTCTCCTGCTGCCAGTTGAAAATTTAATATGAATTATTAACTTGAAATATATTTAATATTAATAAATATAAATTCAAAAAAATATAATATTGTATTCTATTTATATCAGTAATAAAATAATATAAATATAAAATAAAATTTTATTATTATATAAATAAATATTATTTATTTAATAATATTATATATATATATATATATATAAAATTAGATTTACATTATACATATAAATAAATAACAATTCCTTTGAATTTCTTTAAGAACAAGGGAGGGAGGTAAGGAGTTAAGGCAATGTGAAAATGGAACTTCACTCCTCAAAACAAATAGAAAGTAATCAAGTACACAGTCGATACGCACCTTAGAAGTGTCATGAATTCATTAAATCCCAGAATAACTAAAGCGGCGATTGCCCATGGAGGAGGTAACCAGCTGTTGTTACGCTTGTTTGCCTCCTGAGAATGGAAGGAGGCAAGAATCATCGATGTGTAAATTAGTCAAATATAATCTAACAGGGACTAAATTGGTCCATGAAAGTTGATCGAACTAATTACATCTACCTATTAGCAAATGAATATGTATACATTCCACAGAACCTAAACAAGTCCAAGGATCAAATCTTTTTGAGCCACACTAATAATGAAATAAATGCATGCAACATATGAAGTCAAAACAACGTAAGCATGGCCCACGTCTTTCCTCCATTGAAAGACTATTGTGCTCTTTAAAAATCAAGCTGAAATTCCAGCTAATATCAACCTGAGATCATATTAAACCAGAGACTGTTTCAAAACTAAGCACACAAGGAAAATGCCAGATAGGATTCCATATGAATGCGCATTAATAACTGATCTAACATAAACATGTTTGCCTAGCAAACTTCCCTCAATCGGTCAGTAGAGTACAGACTATTCGGTGCCAAAAACTAGTTGATTTATATGACACTGCCCACAGCATATGAAAGGATGGGAGGGGGTCTACCCGACCTTCTTTCATTTAGCAACACTAGGTTACATGACTTCAGCTACAAGTTAATATAGACAATAGCCAAAACAAACCGCAGGATTCAGAGTTACTTATAATTTTGAGATAAAATATTTTCCCTAACAGCAAGGAAATCTTTGAAGTCATTAAAAATAAAATAAAATAAAATGTGAAGCATCATGCCTGTGCAGAAATGGCCTGAGTGACACTGTACTCTGTTTCTGTCTGGAATTGCCTCCACAAAGATTTGCACTGAACAGGTGTGATCAACGTTTTTGAGGATGGAAGCTGCATAGAGATGAGAGAATTTAGTTACAGTAGCTGATCAGTGCCCAATATAAGAGTTTCTCAAACCATAAGAACATGCAAGAAACCCAAGGACCTGAACATAATAAATACAGAAGATAAACAGCAATTTCATATGAAGGTTCCAATTACAATTGGATTTCTTGGCCTCTATATCATATAATCTTCAATCAGATCTGATAAGATCACATGTCATGAGTACACAGTTTGATAATAGAACTCAGCAAAAATAAAAATGCACCTTTTCCCATGTGCTTGAAGCAAGTGGATCAACACCTGTAATACTCCTATCTTTAACATTACGGCTCCCAGAATCCACCAATGCAACTGTTAATGTTTTCTCGATATTGTCAGCTGCAGCATCATCCAGACGTATTGCAGCCATAACAGATAGCAACTTTAAGGACTGTAAAAGGTTAAAAATAGTTTAGAAACCAAATGTGAAGCAAACTTAAGTAACAAAGTAATATATATAATCATGTCATACAGCAGTGCGGGCAGTCTTGGTGATGGCTCGAATATCTTCCTTCGCCGTCCAAATACGAGGCATTGAATCAGAATCATGGCTAAATAACATCGTAAACCTGCTTCCAAATTTAGGGTAAGTGCCTCTAAAACAAAAATCTTAGGAAAAGAAATAACAAGTGAATGTAGATGTTGCAGAATGTTCGTACCTTTCCTTCATACGGATCAAAACTCGTCCAGCTTCTTCCCTGGCTTTTGCTTCTACCGCACCTCTGGCATAATCTTCTAGACTAGCAATTTTTTTCTGTTTGATTTCTTCGTCCATGTCAAACCCTGAAAGTGCAGCAGACATACCTGATACAGCTGGTTCAGTTTCACGCTTAAGAAGCTTCCTTATTGCTGGCCAAGTCTCACTATTAGCTTCATCCAGAAGAGCTTCCACAGGTCCCCATATGGCCTCCTTCAGTTTTTCCTGCAAGCGTATTACCCTCAGCAAAGTTCCCCAGGAGTACTTAGTTTGTTAACTATAGCAACACACCAACTAGCATGACTGAGACAAAATTATATATCTCAATCATTACAGTCATAAAGCATGAGAAGTTTCAGAATACAATTAACTTTCCATTAATGACAAGACAAAAATTAAAATTAACAACACATTACATCAATCTACCTTTTTCCCAGATCCGAGTGCATTATCAGTGGAAACCCGTGCTTGTGTCTAACATAATATCACTAAAATCATCGCTTCCAGATTATCTTTCCAGGAAAAACATGTCTTCAAAATCTTAAGCATCATCACTAAGCTCTAAGCCATGAACCGTCACTTAATAATTTGTGAGACATGAATTGCAAAAGTTAGATACATACCTCATATGATGAAGTAAGTTCAGATAGCTTAGCCTCACGTACAGAATCAACATGAGCATGAATATCACGCTGCAGCTTCTCCCTTACTTTAGATGTATCCCAGTTTGCTTGTTCAATAATAACATCTGAAAGGATAATAAATCATTGTCACATTCTAACGCAGTTGAGCAAGATGTTTTTGCAAATACCAATATATTATAATCAGCTTTAGCTGTTCCAAGAGCATAGTAGATTGTAGAAAGCAATTTAATGCTCAACACTAAGTTAATTAAGTATCGTGAACAATCCATTTCGTGTTTACCTGTCTATTCCAGGCTCTTTATTCCTTTTTAATCAAATCATAAGTTTAGGATATAAACTTCATTTATATTTGTTTAACAAAATAGGATAAACAAATTTCTAAGTAGTTACCTACCTGCACATGCTTCATCAAACTGAGCCATACAAAACTTAAGGGAATTATCGGCAGCAGCAGAAAATCCTTCTCCTCCATTCAAAGCCTTGTCAAACATTTCCTTGAACTTACTAAAAGTTTCAGACCTGATGTGTCCCAGTGCAGATTGGAATGCTGGTTGGACAAGCTAACCAATTGAAAGGACATGAAGGAAAAATAGGAACGTTACATATATTTATAAATTATCACATATATCCAAAAGTATTTTAAAAAATAAACTAATAATTTAACATCCTTAAAAGTCAGTCTTCTGCCAATAATTGCCAAATTATGTTTTATTTTCAATAGTCACTAATTCATCCATGAAAACAGAAAAAGCGGAACAATACACAGGGACCAGATTAAGAAGAATCACTTGTAACAATTTTTCTCGAAGCTGCTTTTGTTTTGAAGATCTGACACCTTCATCAAAATAAGTAGCTTCTGCGTCATACCTAGAATAAAAGGAAATACAAGATCTCAATATAGGCGATTCTGACATAACCAATGGTGATATAGATGTCACATAAATGAACTATACTCACTCTGACAGACAAGAGGCAAGGATTGAACTGAGCTTTTTTCCAAATCCGGGAACTCGGCCAGATTGCACAGCCTCTTCCAACTGACACCAGTCCTGAATGAAAATTTGAAAGCAGTTTGAAAGTCAATAATTATAAAATCTCATGGTTGGACATGCGGTGCTACAGAGAAAGATATGTCATTACCTCATTAGCCACAAAAAGAGCATATTTCTCATTGGCAATTTCTTCACATCGCACTGTTGCAACCATGACCTATAAGTGGACAGATCGTGGATTATTAATTATTTGTAAAATGAACATACAAGGAAACACACAATAGAACAGCATTCAAATATCACCTTATGAGCAGGAAGATCTAAGTCCTTGTTCTCCTTAATGACTTTCCAGATTTGCTGTGCACTAAAAGAAAATCCTGAAGCAGGGACTACTCCACGTCGGTCCCCAGCAAGCCCACCAGGAGCAATAGAATGAAAGAACCGTTGCCTCAAGTTGGCAACCTACATTAATAAATCAGAAGAAGAAAAGCAATATACAAATTAGAGGAATACTTTAAGCCAAAATTGTATATAACTTTATTTTCTAATATAAACTTCAAATAAATACACATAAATATAGGCACACGGTCATAGATGTACATGTCTTCATAATGGGTCATTTAATACATTCAGGAATTTAACCAGAAGGCATCCAGAGAATAATTCACACCTGTTCTCTAAATTGTTCTTCCTTTTCTTCAAAACTAGGAAGAGCAACAACTTCAACCTGTTCATTTGTCAACAAGTATACACGATTTTGATAAAATGCCAATAAAATCATGTGATGCATGAGTTAGCATCTGGCGAGTTACTAAGTTTATTAATTCCAGAGGAACAATGACTTACATTGAAGAATTCACTTAGTGGGGTTTCCTTGTGGGCCTGTGGCTTAGGCACAGAGTCCCATATCTGCAGGCAGTGGGGGGAAAAAAAGGTTTACTAAAAAAATATATACCAGTTAATATCATATGGAGAATGGAAGTATTGTATTACCTTCTGAATGTCTTCTCGTAAAACAGGTTCTAAATTTTCAAGCGGTGTCTATAAAATAAAAAGCTTGACCACATTAGTAAACGCAAAACTTAACATAAGGGACTTGTATATCAAAGAAAGATATGTATATGTTTCAAAACGAATAACAGGGAAATCTTAAAATGAAAACAATATCTTAAGTTTATTTACACACCCTTGTCTTATCACGTATGACAAACATCAATGTTGTTTTACGTGGACTAAACAATCTCATCATGACCTGAAAACAAAAAGTAACATGCATTTAGATGAACAAGTATTTTTGAGATACATGATACCAAGCTGCTTGCAGTTAATAAGTAAATGAATGATACCTGAAACACGGTTTTCAAAAGAGGCTTATTTGCAGCTTGCTCACGGCCAATGTCATGGCACCACCTTTATAAATAGTGAATGTGTAAAAACTCAATTGCATAAAGAAAGAAGATTCACCTCACAATCAGTACAACAAAGTGCAAGTAGATGCAAAAATGTTTCTAGAATAGTCTGCATTAAAGACATTGAAACAAAGAAGAGAGGAATATAGAACTCACATATTTATTAGCACTATATCTGAAACAGCCAGGGCAAATAGAGAACTCTGCTTTTCAAATGCAGTATCATCCTGAGAAGAAGACAATTTCAATATATAAGAAAAAAACCAGATTTCTCATTTCTTTTTGCATTCTTTTTGGCGGGTGGTTTGAAGTTTTAATTGTTGACTATTTCCAACCAATCAAATTTTGGAATTGTTCAGTAACACCTTTTTATTGTCACTATTTAAGAATACATAAAAAACTAGAAAAGCTGAGAGAGAAAGAGATAACCAAATCCTCTAATCTTGTAAAAAAGCATAAAGATTAAAAAAAAAAAAAAAATTGAGTAAATCTTAAGCATACAGGAACTCCACAGTTCTAATGAAAAATCTATTATGTTTCATAGAGGCTACGAACACAGACTGTGCATTTCCAATATATAAATAGTAGCATTAATGGCAATTGGCAATAAACTCAGCATCATGATCACAGTAATCAAACTAAGTTAAGGAACAATAAATGGAAAGGCACCTCTCCACGTTCTCGTCCATCTGTACCCTCCAAATCCATCACAAGTGTACAAGGCTCTATGCCAGCACATTTTGCCATCCAAATTCCTTTAGTTGTTTGAGACCTAAAAACGAGCAAATTGCATCATGTTACCATACTGCTATTTGAACAAGGTTTATGTCATACGTAGTAACTCAAGGACCATACCTTCCCCTAAAAGCATCCATCTCCCTGAAGTTGGTACCAAACAGATTATTTAATAGCGTGCTCTTACCTGTCCAGACCAAAGAAAACAACAATTTAGATTATACAAAGATCTTCTCACAAGGAATACATTGCATCATGTTTCAATTATAAACTTAATTACTAAAGCAGGAAATAAAAAACAAACAGAAGATGCAATGAGAGCCACTCTTGATAAGAATGAAATGAACAACCAAAAGTGATCTCTATTATTGAATGCCAACTATAAAGCATAAATTTCAACTCAACCTCTCCTCATTCTTAAATTTCAATCACCTCCAGCATTCATTGTCAAGTAACTACATAAGAGATTTGTATCACATACAGATTCTTAAGAATCAAAGACCGGTAAAAAGCAATTAAAGTGACCTAGGAGCATATGAAGGGAAGAAGAAGCAATATAAGATAGAGAAGGTCAGAAAGCATACCACTACTTTGGGGGCCCATAATAGAAACTACAGCATATGAAAGCCCGCATTCAGCCAATTTCACTTCCTTCATAAATTTTTCAATCCCATCATCATTGAATGTGCCATCACCATCGATAAGCTGAGTAGAACAGGATTCCTCATTTGTCGCTGGATAAGCAGATATTCAACGTTAATTGGGTTCTAAAGTTTCCAACAAGTATATGACTATTCAGCGTCCATGTGCATAAAACTATAAAAGGACGTTTAGTGAGGTTGCAGCTTTATACAATGACATATGAATAACGAGCAAAGGACTCCATCAGGGAAAAAAACTATGGACCATCTTGCTGCAGAAAGGACACTGCGTTTAAGATTCAGTTCTGGCTTCATAAAGTGCAAGGTTTCTTATTAGCCACATTATATAAGTTAGTCCAAAGTTATATATTTGCTTAGAAGTGTTGGGGTTGCTTTCTCTTTTTCTTGCTAAGGGAGGAGGGCCAAATATGAACGCATGATTTTTCTAAAACTCCTTCGCTGAATCCTCAAATAAAGCACACTCCATGCATAAGCAATGGGAGACCCGAGAATTGTGATCTCTATAATCCTACAACAGTTTGATTAACCGAGCTTCTAATTCACAATCTTTTCTTCAATAATCAAACAAAACCAACAATCTGATCCGACCCCGATCTAATAGTTTGGCATTTCAAAACATGAATTATGGATCAAATTGCCAACAATATGATCATAAGACCAATAAAAACAAATTCCCAACAACTTTTCACTTGAAACTGAAAATAATTTAATGAAAACAAGAGTTAGACAAGCCAACCCAAAACGCATGCAAGTATAGTTATCAGTTTCCGTTATACCCACAACCCATTTTCTATAGAAGATCAAAAATCAATCGTAATCATAATAATGAGCCATGAAAATTTGATAGAAAGCAAGAAATGAAGAAAGCTCCAAAGAGTATACAAAATGCTGAATCATAGGGAGAATCATGTCGATCAGGGAATTGAATATTAAATGAGCGTACCCATTTGCAATGGATTGAAATGGCTTCAGTTCCAAATGCTTGTTGCAAAATGTGCCAAAGGAGATCAAAAGAGAGAATGGCAGGGAGCGATTTCACAGGGGCATCAGCACTTGGCTTTCGTTTTTTAAAAAGTAAGCTTTGACTGTCTCGGTTCTATATGCCTTTGATGAAAACACAAAACTGCATCGTATATAAAAGTTCCCCTCGCTTTGGTGATTATTTTTTGGCGTGAAAGACTGTCCTTTTTTCCTCTCTTCCTTTTGCTTTCTTTGTCAAATTATACGGTGAAAACATTATTTAGGATTTTTGGCTATTTTACTATTTTACGCTACTCAAAATAGCCTCCATTGCTGCATAAAATTTTCCATGAAGGAGATTTGCACGTTATCATTAACACCATATAAATCAAAGCAAGTTAAAACCATAAAAATTACTTTGTATAACAAGGTGAAGAAAATAGTGAGTTTGGATTGAATTGGAGCTGTCATGGTTATGGTGGTGATGCCAATATTATCATTGAAATGATAGTTTGATTAATAAATTTGAAAATTTTGATTCAATACAGATTATACTATATAAAAAAGTTTGAGACTTCTTCAACCATTTACTAAATAAATAATCCGCGAGATTATATATTGGCGCCAACGGCTAGTGCTGACTTGGCACGATCCTAGTGTCTGAAATGCCGAGCCCAGGGGGAAATGGACCCCATATCACCGCCTCTACGTGGAGCGCGGGACCCATTAGCCGCCATCACTCTATTTTCCATTCTGTAGGAAGAGTGGGCGGTGTGATGCGACTATAGAAGAGGGCGCGTGGTAATACGCGCAACTAAATTGTCATCGTTACTCGTGCTACTATACTTGCTGCTTTGGGTCACCACGTTCGTGTGGATCCTGCACGTGCGAACTAATCAAATCCCAAGACATACATTCCTTCACGTTCTCCCTGGAAAATAAAGCTTAGCCGAATGTTTTCATTGTTTAGTCAAAATCAAAATTTAAAAAAAAAAAAAAAAAAATCATTCAGAGGCAGAATCTAAGAACTGAGGGCAGAAGTGTCATTTCAAGACCTGACCTTGGGTGAATGAGTTACAAAGAAGTGTGTTCGGTGGACACATTACTATATACAACTTATATAATTTTTTTTTTACTCATACAATTTAAAAAAAAAAAAAAAATGGATCCTACAATTATCTCTTTTACCTTATAAAATATTCTCTTTCTTCTTAAAAAATACAAAAAAAATATTATAGGTCCCATAAATAGTACATGCATCAACACTAATACTTGCAACTCTCTTTTTTTCTCTCTCCTCCACCTCATCTCCTCTCTCTTCCAATTCATCTCTTCTTTTTTCTATTTTACCTATACAACCCCACTAGACTTGCTCTGATATTGTTTTTGCCAGAGTGATGCCACGTCAGCGTGAGTATCAGAAAGCGTAGTACGAAAACGGTACACAAAGACACTGGGGGCCACAGTAAGGAACAGAGCTAGCCAGGACAGGAGGCGGGAAAACGAAAGAGAAGGAACAAAAAGCATAAAACGCTTTCCATTCTCCGAGTCCCAAAAACGAATTGAATCGGTAGTACTTGACTCAGCTACATTGTCCTTCTAGGTACACCAACATGGAGGTTAGCTCTTCGGTGGATGATAAGTACACTCGGTGGAAGTCTCTGGTTCCCGTCCTCTACAACTGGCTCGCCAACCACAACCTTGTCTGGCCTTCCCTTTCTTGCCGGTAACCTCCAGATGATCATTTTACAGGGTTTTCATTTTCTCCTTAAGAAAAAACCACTAAACTTGAATTTCTTTCGGGGTGTAACACTTCCGTTGGACAATGTGGATCCTTTCGGCCAATGGGCAAAAGCAAGGGGAATATTTTGTTTGAACTGCAAATAGAGTCTCTGTAATGCATTATCAGTCAAGCTAAGGTTCTATTTTTGTTGGGAAAAAAAAATAAAAGTATGCCCATTTTAACTCCTAAACGATGATCATTGTGTGGGAATGTATAATGGGAAACTGTAAGTTATAACTATGCTCAACTGGAAAATAGTTATAGTTATGATTTCTCTTGATTCCATAGATTATCCTCTCTCTCTCTCGCTCTTTCTTTTCCCCTCTTTTTTCTTGTAAGTTATAACTATGCTCTACTGTGAGCTATCTTCTATTGACAGATGGGGGCCTCAGCACGAGCAAGCTACTTATAAAAACCGCCAACGTCTCTATCTGTCTGAACAGGCAAGATGATATTCTCTTGCTGCATTTTATTTGCATTTTTGCTGGTTGAAAGTAGCAGAAGTTAATATTTTATGATATTGGAAGATGCTTCTATTTGTGTGCTTTTAAGAACAGGCTTACTGCGGAGATAAAAGTGTATTGATGGTCATCCCTGTCAGTATTGGTTGCCTGTGACACTTTCATATTACGATTTAAATATTAGTATCTCTGTATTCTGGGTTGATTTTTATTGTTTGTTCCGTTGCATTATCCATTATTTTTCCTAGTGATTTTGCTTATATTTGTCCTTATTAGCAGACTGATGGCAGTGTTCCAAATACTCTCGTTATAGCAAATTGTGAGGTTGTGAAACCAAGGGTGGCAGCAGCTGAGCATATATCAGAGGTGATATTGTTAATGAGAGTTGTTTTCTATAGTTTATTCCTCTCCATTCATTTGCTTGTCTGTTTATTTTGTGTTTTCTTGATCATTCAGTTTAATGAAGAAGCACGCTCTCCCTTTGTGAAGAAGTACAAAACCATTATACACCCTGGAGAGGTATACCGCAATTAAAATGTTCCTTTTTATTTGATAGTTGCTACTTGGTAGCCTAATGATCGTCATTGCCTATGGTGACTCCTGTAGAAGCACATTTTTGGATTATGCCAATCTGGCTTTTAAGTTTATCACATAATTGGTTTGCTAACTGAAGCATTATCATGCAGACTCAACCATTACAAATTGCTAAAGAACATAAAGAATTTCTTCCTTTGAAAGCTTGTTCAATTTCCTTCAATAAATTGATTAAACCGGCCCCATCAAGTTTAGTTTACAAGTAGAAATTACAAATTACAATTATCAACATATCAGATGCAGAAGACCCTGGTATTGTGGCTTGCATTTTTTAAGTATGGGGTTTGCCAAATGTAAATGATATCTTGCAGGTTAACAGAATCCGGGAACTCCCTCAAAATAGTAAAATAGTGGCCACACACACAGACAGTCCCGATGTAAGCAATTACTTATATGCATTTTGTCCCCTGTTTAATTATAATATAAGGAATTTGAGATTTTTAATTGTATAACTAGTCCTTGATTTTGATGATTGCGAACTAGCGTAATCTGGATTATGTTATGATGGTAGCAAGCTTTTGTCTTTGTGAAACAGGTATTTGTTTGGGATGTTGAAAAGCAGCCTAATCGTCAGGCTGTACCGGGAGCTGCATCTTCCTGTTCAGATCTGGTTCGTTCTCATGCAGTTGAATTCTTAATTTTTATTTTTTTTTTCTCTTCTTTTCACAGTGTTTAATTTAATTTTACAAGTAACTTTCCATGTGGTTTTCTGTTGTTAATTAACAAATATAACGACAATAAAAATGTAAATATTAAAATAGTTGCATATGTTGCTATTAAAAGTTTGAAAGTATATAGTTGCTCCTGAAGTAGTGTAATTAAGTTGCGTCTCATACATATCTGTTTATGAGGTAGGCACCTGAACTTTTACCACATACCGTCTTGCAGATACTGACTGGGCATATGGAAAATGCTGAATTTGCTTTGGCCATGAGTTCAACTGAGCCGTTTGTTCTTTCTGGAGGTAGGAGTTATACAATGTTTAATTTATTTTGTAACTTAATATTCTTTTAATTTCACCTTGTAAGCTCTATGCTGCATTCATTATCTTGTTACAGAATTCGTTTCGGCAGGGAAGGACAACTGTGTTATCCTATGGAGTATTCATGATCATATTGCAACTTTATCTTCTACTGGGGCCAATGTTAACCAGTGCCCGAAGGGGGATGGAAATAACGCGAAAGTTTCGGAAAGCCCTTCCATTGGGCCACGGGGCATTTACAAGGGGCATACAGACACAGTTGAAGATGTACAATTTTGCCCATCAAGGTATCAGTTTCTTTATGGTGCATTACATTTTTGCCTTTCCTTGAGGTCCAACTTTGAATTATTTGAATATTATCCATCTCCAGCTTCCTGATATATATATATGAATTGAAGTGCGCAGGAGTTCTGTAGCGTAGGTGATGATACTTGCCTCATTCTTTGGGATGCGCGGGTTGGATCTACTCCAGTTGTCAAGGTTTTAATTCATCCCTTCATCTATATCTCTGCTGTGTTATTTATGATTTGAACCTGCAAACATAAACAAATTTGAAGATTTATGTTGACTAACTGCTCTTCAATACATGGATTTGTTCTATTAACTGAAACTGCAACTAGTGAAACATTTGTTATCTAGATGAATAGTTTATTGTATTTCCTAATTCCTTTTTATTTTATTATTATTATTGTATTTTGAGTATGTTGAGAAAGCACATGATACAGATCTTCATTGTGTTGATTGGAATGCACATGATACAAATTTGATTCTGACTGGGTATCCCTTGTCTCTGCCTCTGATCCACATTTAGTTTATATTTCTTGGCCTTTTGGATCTCCTTTCTGATTATTGTTGCTTGAAGTTCAGTTCTGCTGATAATACAGCACGCATGTTTGATCGCCGGAAACTTAACACAGCCGGAGTTGGGTCTCCTGTTTATGAATTCAAGGGACACAATGCGCCTGTCCTCTGTGTGTATTACACGGGAGATTAAATTTACACCTCTCTTTCTTTTCATTACAAATGCAATTCATTAGGATTCTGATTTGAAGCTTGTTAATTATGAGTCTCTGGTTTCAGTGGTGTCCTGACAGGTCATCTGTATTTGGAAGTGCTGCTGAGGATGGCATTGTTAACATCTGGGACCATGATAAGGTTTGATATGCAAATCTCTTCACACTCTTATTATTATTATTATTTGTGAACATCTGTGTTAACTTAACACTAACCTTACTGGTTTTAGGTTGGAGGAAGTTCAAATTCTGCTGATCCAAATTCTCCTTCTGGGTTATTCTTTCGGCATGCTGGGCATAGGTATGAATTGAAGATGTTTTGGTAATCCACTCTACTCTGTCTGTCTTGATATTATTATTATTATTGTAGGGACAAGGTTGTGGAGTTCCAGTGGAATGCATCTGATCCTTGGACCATTGTTAGTGTGTCTGATGATTGTGAAAGAAGCGGAGGAGGTGGAACTCTACAGATATGGCGGATGATTGATCTCATTTATCGCCCGGAGGAAGAAGTGCTGGCTGAACTCGAGACCTACAAATCTCGTGTTATAAAATGATTTCCTTCATATATTTCAACCCTCAGCTCATGTCAAAAGTTTCTTCAATCCTTGCAACCCTCCAAGGCCTTTTTCCACACAAGCTTGTCATGTCATGTTTGTTGGTTTATTTGCTATTGGCACGCTTACCTGCGTATTGAATTGAAGCAAATGAAAATGAAGAGAAAAGAAAAAGAAACGGATGATTGTGAACGATGCTATGCTAGTCTTAAATATTGTATTTTCTAAGAGTATCCACAATGGTCACAATTTCGAATAGCATAACTCTATGGAACGCATAAATTATGAGTTCTACGACTAGAAAGCGCTCTGTTAGCACCTAGTTGGCAGAGAAAATAAAGAACTGACAACAAACCAAAGAACAAGAGCATAGAAAAAAAAATGAGTTCCATAGTAAGAGAAAAGTAAAAAAAAAAATCATAAAAATTATGAGTTCCACGTTATTAATTTATTTTAATATTTATTTTTACAAAAATTATATAATTAATTAACAATTTTTAATGGATCCCATAATAACACATAATCTGTACAACTTAAAAATAAAATTTTTTCTAATAATACAATCTATATGAGTTATATAAATAAACCCTACAAATTGCATGGTTAAATATGCTCTAACCTAATACTAAATTTGAATATCTAATGCGTTTAGGAATTATTTAATAAACATGATTAAGAATTTATAATTTTTGACAATCTAAGATACCTTTTTTTATATACTTGAATATATATTTTTTTTCCATTTCACTTAATACATTTAAGCATCTTATTAATCCATGTCAAAATAACACAAACCAAATGAATTTATGTGAGAATTTATCAAATCAGAAATCTTATTTTCTATTATTCTTAGTGATTAAAAGTTTATTATTGTTTCACATAAAAAAATTAAAAAATAAATAAATTGGCGTCCTATCCTAAGTAATATATAAGGAGGAGAAAGTGGAAGCAGCACAAACACACGTGGCAATAGTGAATATTACACTCTATTAGACTGTCTCTATGATCTATCCGGTCTTGAGTAAAAGAT
Source organism: Bauhinia variegata (assembly GCA_022379115.2). Classification (NCBI taxonomy): domain Eukaryota; kingdom Viridiplantae; phylum Streptophyta; class Magnoliopsida; order Fabales; family Fabaceae; genus Bauhinia; species Bauhinia variegata. The sequence continues at coordinate 14,145,865 of CM039433.1, forward strand.
ACAGCACCTCTTCCTCAATAAAATTTCTTCCTTAGTGTGTTTGTGCATCAACTTCCCTCAACTGAGAAACCACGAGAGGGAGAAGATGGGCACGATCTCCGTAACTACTGTCTTCTTCGCTCTGCTCCTCATCTCTTCTGCTCACTCTTTCTACCTTCCTGGCGTAGCTCCTCGCGATTTCGAAATTGTATGCGCTGATTGAATTCCTTCTCATTTTCTCGTTGCTTCGTCTTTGCTTTATTTTATGTTTCTCCTTGAATTTGTGTGTGAAGTGTCTTTGAATTTGGATTTAAGGTTGGGCGTGTTTAAGTGGCCGGATCTAGGGTTTAAGGTCTGATCTATGTCGCATCACTTGCAGTTGTGATTCTGATTATGGAAAAACGAATTTTATTTTATCTCATTTTTCTCTATTTGTGTGGATTTTGGATTTTGAATGAATGAGCTTTTGCTGTGGGTATCTTGGATGGTACGGCTGTTCTGATGTGGTTTGGCTAAAAATTGAACTATAATTTCCAGGGGATAGTAAAACGGGATAACTTTTTCAGTGGAAGTCTTTACACTGTTTCAATGTTGTCCATCATTTATGATAATTGCTGCCACTTGATTGTATTACGTGAGGTGTCAATGAAACAATGCATGCACTAGGGACTAATTCATGTCACAAAAATTAAGGAAGCTATTTATTAGTTAGGGACTATGTAATGCAGCTTTTGTTGTCCGCTTTTAGTCCTGAAATGTATCTCGCTCTTTTTTTAAGAATACTATTTTAGTTTGTTCATTTGGTTTCTGATTTTCTTCCTTTGTATCTTTTTTAATCTTTTTACCACATGAAACTGTGAATTGATTGTTCTTCATATGGGACCAGGGTGACGTCCTTTCTGTCAAAGTGAACAAATTATCATCTACGAAGACCCAACTTCCGTATGACTACTACTACTTAAAATACTGCAAACCTGAGAAGATAGTTAACAATGCGGAAAATTTGGGAGAGGTTCTTAGAGGTGATCGCATCGAGAATTCAGTATATTCTGTGAGCATTTATTATCGCCAGATCCCTCTTTTAGCAATTTGATCTGATAACATGGCCTTCTAATTTGGTTACTCATGATTCTTGTTTGGGCATGGTAACCTAAAGTAATGAATTCCTTTTTCTTCTTAGTTCGAAATGAGGAAGGAACAATCTTGCACTGTAGCTTGTCTTGTAACTCTAGATGCTGAATCCGCAAAGAATTTCAAAGAAAAGATTGATGATGAATATCGAGTAAACTTGTAAGTGATGAATGAATGGATTACAGCAAGTTCTTCGTTGTGTAGAATAACCTCTATTTTTTCTGTTGAAAGATTCCTTTACCCGTTGCCTGTTGCTCCACATGTTTCTTTGCTGCATTGCATTTGTGACACAAGTTTCTTTCTGAAGCACTTTTCCATGCTTCTTTTGACCTTTGAAGCTTTGTCATGAATTATAAAACGTGCAGGATTTTGGATAATCTTCCAGTTGCTGTTCTTAGACAAAGGAGGGATGGGGCCCAATCAACAACATATGAACATGGTTTTCGTGTTGGGTTCAAAGGAAACTATCAAGGGGTATGACTCAGAATGAATTGCTATTACAGAAGCATCGTTTCTTCTTTTCTTACAAATTTATAATTTTCATACAGAGCAAAGAGGAGAAGTATTTTATCAATAACCACTTGAGTTTTAGAGTCATGTATCACAAAGATCCAGAAACTGATGCTGCTCGTATTGTCGGGTTTGAGGTCACGCCAACCAGGTATTATTCATTTGAATCTTTTCCCTTCTGTTTTCCCTCTCTCTCTCTCTCTCTCTCTCTATATATATATATATATTATGTGTGTGTGTGTGTGTTGTGGGGGAGGGGGAGCGCTGCACTCCTACCATAATGTGGTTGAACTTTTTTAGGTTTTGCATATTTGGTAATAACTGAAGATTCTCTGCTGCATTTGTATCTGGAACAGGGGTGCTGTTATAGAAAAAATAAATAAATAAAATAAAAAAGATTATTGTGGAACAGATTAGTTGGGTGATTGTCTAACATATCTAATGTAGTGTGGTGTTGTTTCTGATTTCCTTGCAGAGTAACTTCTATAAATTGATATATCCACTATTAAAATAAATTTATAACGCCGTATGTACTGTAATGCTGTATGTTTGGCTAACAGTACTTTTAATTTATGATAACCTGGTGTTGAAATTAGTTCTGCAAATTGAGAGATATTGTTCTTGTATGTGTAACTGCTTTCTTATGGAATTGTAAACAGTATCAATCATGAATATAAGGAGTGGGATGCCAAGAATCCACAGGTAGCAACATGCAATAAAGACACCAAGAATTTGATTCAAGGAAGCACTGTTCCACAAGAAGTTGAAGCAAACAAGGATATTGTATTCACTTATGATGTTTCCTTCAAGGTATTCTTTGATCATACCCCTGGCTCCTTTTATCTACATCCATATCATCTATGATGTGCTACCATATGTAAGGTTTTCTGGCATGATTTCAGGAAAGTGAGATCAAATGGGCATCTCGTTGGGACACTTATCTTCTAATGAATGATGATCAAATCCACTGGTTCTCCATCATTAATTCTCTAATGATTGTACTCTTCCTTTCTGGAATGGTGGCAATGATTATGATGAGGACTCTTTACAGAGATATTTCCAATTATAATCAGCTTGAAACGCAAGATGAGGCTCAGGAAGAGACCGGGTGGAAGCTTGTCCATGGAGATGTTTTCAGGGCACCAATCAATTCGAATTTACTGTGTGTTTATGTTGGTACTGGTGTTCAGCTCTTTGGAATGACACTTGTGACCATGATATTTGCATTACTAGGATTCTTATCTCCATCTAACCGAGGGGGTCTCATGACTGCCATGGTTCTATTGTGGGTTTTTATGGGTTTATTTGCTGGTTACTCCTCAGCACGCTTGTACAAAATGTTCAAGGGCACAGAATGGAAGAGGAATACCTTAAAAACTGCATTTATGTTTCCAGGCATTCTTTTTGCAGTCTTCTTTGTGCTGAATGCTTTAATTTGGGGGGAGCAATCTTCTGGAGCAGTGCCTTTTGGAACAATGTTAGCTCTCTTCTGCCTGTGGTTTGGTATATCAGTGCCCTTGGTCTTTGTGGGTAGTTACTTGGGTTTTAAGAAACCAGCTATTGAGGATCCTGTGAAGACCAATAAAATTCCTAGGCAGGTACCCGAGCAGGCATGGTACATGAAGCCTGTCTTCTCTATTCTTATTGGAGGCATTCTTCCATTTGGTGCTGTGTTCATTGAGCTTTTCTTTATCTTGACTTCAATATGGCTGAACCAGTTCTACTACATCTTTGGCTTCCTGTTCATTGTGTTCGTCATCCTATTAATTACTTGCGCCGAGATTACCATTGTGCTCTGTTACTTCCAATTGTGCAGTGAAGATTACAACTGGTGGTGGAGATCGTACCTCACCGCTGGATCTTCTGCTCTGTACCTTTTCCTCTACTCTGTTTTCTACTTCTTCACCAAGCTGGAGATTACAAAGCTGGTATCAGGCATACTATACTTCGGGTACATGATAATTGTATCATATGCCTTCTTTGTGCTGACTGGAACTATCGGCTTCTATGCTTGCTTCTGGTTTGTTCGCAAGATCTACTCTTCCGTGAAGATTGACTAAATGGATGCATGCAGTGGACTCTGAGAAACTGTAGGCAGGCAAAGAACTGATAGCAGATACTGGAAGGGAAGTTTTATTCTCCTCCTCCCCCCCCCCCCCCGATGAAAACACTATTTGTTTCTTTTTTAGAGTAGTAGTTGGGCTGTTCATTTGTTTCCAAATATTATAGTAGTAGTTTTTCAAAGCAATGATGAGATGTCTGCATATTTCCATTTCTCGTCTTAAAATCAGCTATTACGAGTCGGTGGGTGTTTGCATTTGAACAGTGCAAGTTACGTTTTAACCCAAAAGGGAAGGGGAAAAAACAATTTGCTTGGGACTTGGTACAAGAAATTGCAAATTACACGACAGGATGTGCTTGGTGCTGAGGCTGGGAAGACGGTAATTTGGAATGCAAAATTATTCGGAAGAAAAAGAAAAAAAACCATCTTGGAATTTAGTAACTTCCAAGGACGCCAAATAGGCAAGGCAATTAACTTATACAAGAAAATCTCATAATCGAAGTACAAGACGGAAGTATACGAAATTGCAAATTCGTCATCCTTTTCACGCTAACGATTGTGACGAAATTTACCATCGTTGAAAGGAGCATGTGAACTGAAGGATTTGAAGATATTTTTGAATTATGAAGAAAATGTTGTGGAGATGGAGACTAGAATCTTGTAATTACTCGCAATCCTACCTCACGATATTTTTTTTTTTTTTTACAAAATTTATTTATTTATTTGTGACCTAATTTTGGCTTGAAAAATAAAGCTACAAAATTTTCAAGGTGTGTCGTATAAGTGGAAATCGCGAAAGGAACTCGATCGAGATATTTAGGTAATTATCTATTCCACAAAATATCCAAAATGACAGTCAGAAGATTCCTGTGACAAGACAATACAAAATCATAGATATTGGATTGGGATTTACATAATAAACTAACTCTGTTACTGTTAGCCAAATTCGTATAGTTATCAGCTTGAGAACACTCTTGATCTCCCTTTTTTTTGCCTGCACAAGCACAGAAAAAAAAGTGGATTTTCATGAGCAAAGATAAACCCTCCTCCCCTACAATTTATTTTAAAAAAAAAAAGAGAGAGAAAGAGAATGGAATTCAACCAACCAAAATGAATCTTTCTTTTCTTGTGCTAATAATTCTTCAAAACTAATATCAGCAGATTCGTCATCTATGTCATCGTCCAGCTTACATGATTTCGCCTTCTCCATGCAAGCTCCAATTTCAAGCATCTTTAAGGAGAAACATTCACATAATCAGTATATCATAGCAAACATGGGCTGTTATGAATGACCTTTAATAAACCCTAGAGCAGAAAATCATCCAAAATAACCATTTGAGCTACTGGTCTGTCATTAAGAGCATACCTTCTTGTACGCTGGTGAGAGCTTAACCTGTTGCTGAAGCCAGTTGTAAACAAAAGCATCTTCCTCTAATCGCTTTTGTTCCAGTTCCAGCTTGTATATCTGAAATATTTAGCTAATCAGTTACTCCCTCTTCTTGAATGTGAGTGAACCACTACATGCTTGATAACATATAATTTCCGCTAACCAACCTGTTGCCGAAGGCGATCAAAGGAAGATCTGTCTGCCTTGAATAGTAAAGCTTTGGTTATTACAAACTTGCGTTGGAGCACATCAGCTCTGATTTCATAAGCAATCACAACACAAGACAAAAATTAAATCTGAAAGTGAACTTAAAAGGAAACAAGGAAAAGATTATATAGCAAGCAGCTGACTTGGAACTCGTTAGTGACATACTTGTGCTTTAGCTCATTCCTAGCATCAACCAAAGTATTAGCAAATTGTACAACCTGCATCGTGAAAGAACACAACATTAGACACTGAAGGTGTAATATTTAGTATCATGTGTCTCATGTATCAAGAAAATGATATGACTATCATGATTTTTGAATGAAAGCAACATCTACCTTGAAGAATAGGAAGTGTTTTAAACAATGTTGTTTTAGACACAATGCTACTTGCATTGAATGAAACTTCTGATGTAACAATACATACACATGCTAATTTATATAGACAAATAAAAATTGAATGAAACCTAAACTGATATAACTCACTTTAATTAAAGGACATTAAAACCTATCAGGCAATTGAATGTTGCAATAGCATAGATACAGACATAGGTTTTTCAAAGTCTTAGAAATTTATTTACAAAGATCAAACTAGTGTAAGAACTCCTTGTATACCACATAATTTAATATTGGCAGAACCAGGCAGTTAGGTAGGTAGGCAGCAAACAAACTTTTTTTCTATTAAAGGAAAAAGCGATGGATTTTTCTTTGAACTTGATATTGAAAAAGCAGAAAACGGGTTAGAGACTAGGAAAACCTGGGCCAGTGTCAATTTCTTTGATTCATGGCACTTCGCTAGTTCATCATACTGTTGTTTGATCTTTCTCTGCATAGCACTACTTGACGAGGTAAACGGGTATAAACAAACCGATTCCAGCCGTAGCCCATTATCCGAACCCGCTTTTGCTTTCTCTCCTCCACCCGTCTCTTGAACACCATCTTCAGCTAGAGTATATATTTTCTTCTTCTTCGACTTCCTCTTCTTCTTCCCTCTCTGCTCCTCTTCGGAAGCCTCTCTCCCTTCATTCACAGTCGAAGACATCGAATTCAGGTCATCGATACCTTTACCATCAAACAAGCTAGCCCATTTGGTAGAATCCGACGGCAGGACCTCAAGCAAAAGCGAACGGCTCAAATGGGTCGGGCTATTTTCTTTGGGGGAATGAGCTTCATCAATAACCTGTGACAGAGAATGCTTTAACATTGATGGGTCAAGCTTTTCCGGGTTCTGGGTACTCTGTTGTTCAGTTCTTGACAACTTATTATAAATAAGAAAGGAAACAAGGATGAAAGAGAGGAGGGAGAGCGATATGGAGAAGATGGCGAAGGCAAATGAAAAAGCGGGATCACACATTTGCGGTTGATATTGAACGGAAACTGGGTTACAAAGAAGAATATAGAACACAGAGAAACCATAGAAACGCGTCATTCAGAGAGATGAAAATGTGCGAGGGAAGTGATAAAATTCTGTTCCCACTCCCAGTAAGCTTAAGCTTACTTTTGGAGTTTCTAATTTTGAGTGATATGTTTCTTTTTTGATTTTTGAGTAACTTTAGAATGACAGCGGGCCAATCACCTTAATGTTTAAGGAGTGTTTAAGGAAAGGAGGAGGGTGCATAATGCACGCTCCCCTCGGTTCATAGATGATAAGGGCTTCGTGTCACTGCTACCCTACATTCACTCCTAGGTTTTTGATGTTTAATGTTTAATGTTTTAGTTTCAGGAGGAAAAAAGAAAGTTGGCAAATTCCAAAAGATTAAGTAGACTAGATTAGTAAGCAATTTGAATTAGTTTAGCTTTGTTAGCTAACCCCACATAGTTTATCAAGATTTTTTATTTTTCATGGGACAAGAGGAATTAATTTTGACTTGCCTACAGTGTACAAGAAGTCTTGTAAATATTTAAGAAGAGTTTATTTTCTTCAGGTTGAAAAAAGAAATAAAAGGATGCAAAAACAACTGTTTTCCAAGCTTCCATTATTTATGAATTTAGTATTAATTATAGGAAACCTGTCATTATCTATAACATTATTAAACAATTTAATTTATTTGAGCATTGAGGAGCAAATATTACGCTTAATCTTATCCAAAGAAATAAAATTGAACTCAAAAGCAAGACAATTTGATATGCTTATTACAATGGGAGGTTTGTTACAAGAAGGAAGCAATTATACAATTGCTTTCATTCAGGAAAAATACAAGGTAAAATAATACTAACACTAGAGAAAGAAGCCAGAGGCTTCCACACGGTAAAACTGAAACAGACCATTTTTTTTGCACATGGACTCTATTGGCATCGTCTCAATGTGCATCTAGCAACCCTCTTCACCTTGGCTCTGTATAACAAGCAGAAACAGAATGCTAATATAAATATTTACATTGACCACAATCATCTCAGCAATCTCCAGAAACTTCCAACCCCAAGGTGTGTTGTGTTCTTGTGCAACTTCACCTTGATGAAGCCAAAACAAAAATATGCATGTGCTGATCCACAAATGTAGACTTAGTTGACCCAAAAACTCTGTAAAAAATTGTGAAATTTTCATCTGCAAACATTATTGCATTATTTTCTCCTATTTAGAGAATGATCATTTGATCAGGTGCAAACAGCCTCCACCGCAAGTTGTTTCATCACTTTAGGACATGGATCTCCTCCAAAGTTTTCAGGTGACACAGTTACTGTGCACCAGCTTTGCCCGACACAGTTCTGCAACAACAAAAGTCATTGTTGAGGAATGCATCATTCTGCAATCGAAACCTTAAAAACCAGAAAAAACATGGTGATGAAAGAAGCATACCCTTTCAAAGGCATCATAGGACTTGTGGGCGTGACAACCTCCTTCGCGATAGTTTCCACACATTCCTACTGGAGTACCAAAGCTAGCAAATTTGATTTTTGAGATTTTCTGCCCAGGGCCACATTGTAAATGTACTTTTGGCCTCACTGGGTTCTTCACTTTACCAGAAGATTGCATCTGATAACTTATAAGATTTGGCTGCCATTCATAAATATAAGCACATACACTATCTATGTCCCGTCTAACCAACAAGATGCCATTCGGATCTCCACCCAATTCTTCAAACACAACTAATAAATTTCCAGTTGGCTTCAGCCATGACTTAGGAACGTGATACCTGAAATTATTAGCCAGTAATCAGTATGTTAATATTCCACATTAAAAAAGAAAAAGTGCAATTTGATTTGTGTCTCACCATCTTTGAGAAGCCTCCCCACAGTTACTTGAACATTTCTTCTCAGAATAAGTTCCAGTGTAGTCACAGTAACCACAGGAACCAGAAGCTTTGTAAGCAGGCCAGTAGCGGCCAAGACTTTGTCCATTTAGCCATACTTGACCTTTGCCCATGCTGCTCATGTCTAAAGCCAATGGTGCAACTCCAAGTGGGGCGTCGAAAGTAGTCTGTCATAATACAACAAGAATTTTACTCAAGAGAAGGAGGTTTGGTAGTTGGTACATCTCAAAAAGGATGTCTTCTGTTGCTGTGGAAACAATATAAAAAAGCACACGTTTCTGTAACTTTGGAGTTGGAGGGCTTTCTGATACTTACTTTGTACCATGTCAATGGCTGCCTTCGGGAAACAAAAAAGCCCTGAACCCACTCGACTGAGGAACTTCCACTGAGAGAATGAAGACTCAAAGATTCTCCTTTGAGACCAACCTGATTAAAAAAGGCATTCAATAAATCTCAAGAAAAACTGAAAACGATTAGAAAGATAAGGGGTGGTATATGTTTGAAGAACCTTGTAAGACCATTTCTGCCATGATAAGTCTCTTCTCCCCTCATTGAGACCATTCAATGTAATTGGGCCAAGGACACCAGCATTCCATGTTTCAAAATGTGGACCAACATTCTGTATATCAATAACAGGCAATAGATGAGAAATACAAACATGCTCAGAACCCAACTCAAAGGTTTATGTTTCTGACTGACTCTCTGATGAGAGAGAGAGAGAGAACTAACCGGAAGACCAACAGCAACACTTAGCAGGGAGATTTTGTTAACACCAGCTCTGAGCTTCACACCCTGGCTAAATGTTAGCTTAGGGAATTCTAAACTTCCGTATGCAGTTCCTGACCAAAACAATGGAAGTAGCATGTTTAATGTAAGTATGCAACGATTATGAATCTATTGAACAATTATTAGCTTTGTATCAAGATTGCCTGCTTGGAATGTCTTACATAGGAAGGTCAAGGAAGAACTACACCTAAACCCATGGTTTTTTGAACCAAGTATTAGATAAATCACTTGTTTCAATGAATAAATTCCAAGCAACATGCTTAGTGTTATTGTGAATATATAAGCCGGGACCACGCTGCCCACCTGCTAGCTGATCGTTGACAAAAACATGCAAAGCATGACCAGCAGATAAGACTGTAAGAACAGGGTCCTTTCCATTCCTTAAAAATCCTTCGTTGGAATTAATGACAACACTGGAGAGGAAAAAAAGAAATAAGTATTAGAGATTGGAAGGAAAAAAAAAAAAAAAAGATAAACTTCATTAATAAAGTGTATTAGGCGAAGATTTTAAGAAAAAGAAAACGAGCTGCAGATTTATAGGTTACTCACTCTGTGCTGTACCACAAGTAGTCAGAGACGTCTCTTGTTATATTTAGCTGCTCCAACAGCCCAGTCATGGTGAATGAACTATCATCAGTAGATGTTGTCTCTTCATTGAATGATAGCCAAGAGAGTCCTCCATGAATAGGAACAGGAGTCATCTTCATCTGTGCACTCTGGGAACCAACCTGTACAGAGATTTTTCATTTTCATTTTCCTCTGATATAAATATCTTGTTTATTTTTAACAAAGCCAACTATTAGTAAATAATATTTGATCATTTGTTTTACTCACCCTTGCAGTGTTATAAACAGTGTGCTTGCAGTCCGGAAGAATGCTTATAGACCAAGGGGGCAAGTTGTAATGCATATTTCCAAATGCCACAGTTGCATAAGATTTTGGATTATAGTTTGCAAGGAATGCAGCACAAGCTCCTGACTTTGATTTGAAGACATGAGCCTGGACATTATTGGTGAAAATCAGAAATTTAATCTAGTTGGAAGCATTTTAGATAGGTTGATAATTCTCAGATAACTGGTCTTAGCCATACCTCTTGGAAGTTTCCAAGCCGTGTTACAGTGGGATCTGCAGATACTAAAGCAGGTTCACAGAGCTTTACTGCTCTGTGTAAATCCTTGAGATGGCCCCACTTTGGTTGCCTGAGCAGTCCTGCATAGGGGAAGAAAATAACATGTCAAAACAAACAAGTATCGCATTATTTTCTTTTTCTTTACTTACACTTGAGTCGTTTAAGTATCTATGATTGTCAAGTTATTACACGGAACATTGACAAGGCAAGGACCCAGATACTGACGTGGGATATTTGGCATGCAGGATAACCTAAGTAACGTTTGGTTCTAGTCATCTTTTGGTCAGTATTTATGTGTACTAGATAATTTCACTGTCACACATCAAGTGATGGTTCAGCTTCTAAATAACATTTGTGGTGATGATGACTAACGGAGATCAAGAATGAAAAGTGATGCAAATTTCATTTGGCTCTTTGGACTTCAAAAAAAGGAGATTCCACCAAGCAGCAAGCATATCATACATTTAGCTTTAAAAAATAAAATATAAAGGGTCAAATCTGGAGTTAGAATCCTTTTGTTCGTACCATATTCATCAAGAGGAGCATCATAATCATAGCTTGTAGCAATAAATGGACCCCCGGCAGTTCGACCAAAATTTGTTCCCCCATGATACTGAAATACATGCCATAACATATTAAACTTAGTTAAAAACTTGTATTATCTAATAAACTTGAAACCACAAACTAAGACGAACAAATAATGAAGTTACCATGTAATAGTTAACATATGAACCCCCTTTCTGTATAAATCTTGCAACTGCAAATGCCATATCTTGAGCAGGTCGATGAGGAACTGCACCTCCAAATTCAGTATACCTGAAAGCAAAGCATAACAATTTTACAACAACTTAACAACAAGGTAATACCGTCCAGTTTATTTGTTTTTTTTCTTTAGGATACTCTTGGAGTAAATAACAATTCTCTAAATACAAGTTCCAGGTAAGTTATTATACCAGCCAGTCCAAGCTTCTGTCCACATTTTTGGTTTAGAGGCCTTGTTTGGAGAGAAATAATCGCAATAGAAGCCATTGCAAGTGTTAATCTGTAAAAAATTTATACATAAATTAGAAGCTAAAAGGCATAAACATATCTTACGAAAAAATGGTAACAAGATTTTTCTGAACAAGACACATGTCGAGCTTAACTTACAATAGGATCAGGAGCATCATCTTGCTTGCACATAATCCATGGAACACCAGTACCAAGCCCTAAAGCCATGTGTGCTGCCCATTGAGTATAAGCTTTACCGGGAGCACCAATTTCGTACTCCATAGGTCCATATTCATTTTCAATCTGTACACAATTTTAAAAAGAAATGGTAGAAAAAGGTACTACTCGTTTCTAGTTAAGAAATGACAATCCCAAGTGACTCAACAAAGAAAAAGGCTAATGGATTGTTTGATACCTGGGATAGAATTATTGGACCACCTTGAGACTCAAACAACCTTTCTGCTTTCATCATATCCACTATTTTCTTGGTAAATTTTTGCATTTGAAACTTCATTGAGGAAACACGAAAATAAATTTATTTAGAAGGTAATCAAATCAATATTTTTTTTTAGTTAAGGGTAATCAAATCAATGAAATAGGAAAAAGCTGAGAAATTTAGATATCTTAAGGTGTAAGGATAAGAACTATTTCACCTTGAATGGCCCATTATTTGTTCTGAAGCTGATACCAGGAATGTACTTCAGCCAAACAGGGAAACCCCTGAAAAGCAGTCAGGGAAAGCTCTATAAATATTTGAAGTTCCTATATAAACAAAGATTTTTTTTGACTATGCCAAGAGGAAATTAATGTTTTCATTACCCAAAGTTCCACTCAGCACAGACATAAGGACCAATCCTCAGATTAAGATAAAGCCCTGCTTGCTGCACCAGCTTTACGAATTTCACCAGATCATAGTTCCCCTCAAAATAATACTACAAAAATGAAGAAAAGAAGAATTTGATTATTTCTAGCTAATTGAACAGACACACGCAGTGCCAAACACTGAAACCAAAAGGTGTTAATATATCATTACTTTGCCGGGTGAAGGTTCATGCCCATTCCAGAAAACGTATGTCTGAATCACATCCAAGCCTCCTTCCTTGGCCTTCTGAATAAGATCTGGCCACATCTAGAAGAACCAAAAATACCAAAAACTCGGGAATGTAAGCCACCAAAAAGGCAAAAAGGAAGCAAATTTAGAGCACCCAAAACGTAGAGGACCCCATGAGCTTGAAAAATCTTGAAAACAAAAGATACCCAGGAAGCACATTTTTAGAGTAATACCTCAGGGGTGCTTCTGGGGTAATGAATGGATCCAGAGAAGAGTATCCTTCTCTGCCCATTAACGATGATGGCCTTGGAGTCATAAGACACAGAGGCTCTCACAGAACCAATCAGAGAACATGCCAGGAGCACCAGCACAAACACATTCCACATTCTGAGCTCGAAGCCCATGGCGATGAATAAACTTGTTCTTCCTCAGCTTAGCAAAGCAAAGAGGGCTGCGGGGTTTCCTTTCCCTAAACACTTTATTCTATGCTTCAATGTATAGAGAGAGAAAGGCAAGGAAACAACTTGGAGGCTCTTGCTTTTTGTCTCCGAGCTCTCTGTTTCCTTAGTTTCCTTGCTTTTCCTCAGCAGAATAATGGGAGATAGCTAGAGAAAGTAGGAGAAAAAGAGCAACTAGGATTTTCAGACAGGAGTGCGTTTTCTCTCTCTTATTTTTTGTTTTTGGTTGCAAATTGAAGGTGCTTTGCAGCTGCTTTTAAACACTCGAGAGTGGAGGGTTCGGAAAGAGACTGGGACCCATTTTAGGGAACTTTGGGCCCCACACGTATTACCCTTGCTCGCAGTGACGTAGAGCTCCATCCAATGAATTTCAATTAATTGTCTTTCTTTCTCGTTAGTAGTTATTTATTGTTTATGATTTTATGATTAGTAAAAAAGCCAGTTAATCGGCTAAACATAAGAAAGAATATCAATGTAATTAAATGGTATATTAAAAATAATTTTAAAATGGAAAGACTAGTAGATTATGGTCTCTGTCACTCAATTAATTATATATTATCTGATTTTCATCAGCTGTACTACAATCTGTATAGTATAGGCGGCTGTTAAATTCCACAGATCACGGTTCATCGCATATTTTTAATTTCAATATATTCTTACCAAATTCATTTAAAAAAAATTGATTTTGGTTGAAAATATTTAACGAGTTTCCGAAATCTTAAGTTTTACTCCTAAACAAACTATCACCAAATTCTGTTATAAGGAGAAAGCAGAAGAAACATTTCACCTTCAGCAATGGCAAAGTGGTAAGATGGTTTACTTGCCGGCAGGAGAAAGGGAAAGAAAGAAATAGAGATGGAGTGTGGCAAAGAAAAGAAAAGAAAAGACATGAAAGAAACAACAACAGCAGAAAAAGTGCTTTTTTAAATTTTTAACATCCGTTTTTTGAATTGGATTTCTGTTGCAACTTCCAAATCCACTTAGAAAGCAATGAAACACAGGAAGGCTTTTGCATGCTATGCACTTCTCTCCCACTAACTAAGACCATGCATCATTGCTAACACCTAACTCTCAACTTTCTTATATATTGCTCAACAACGTATCAAAGCAACAAGTCATAATCCCCAAATCAATCATATATTTTAAGTTCTAAACTCAACTCAACCATAAAGTGTTTCTTTGAATTCAATAATTATAACTTATATTTTTAACTTCGTTTAATATTTAATATCATATTTATACCATTAATTAAATTTGATAAGTATAATAATTATAATTAATTTTTTATACATAATTAAATTATTTATATTTTATTAAAAAAACTCTATAAACATTTGTAACTGAGATATTAATTAAGACCTTTTCAAATAAGAATGCTCTTACACTGTACAATTATTAATAGTTATGTTGAAACAGCTAGGCTTCTCTTCTATTTGTCTATGGGAACCCGGACCAAAATGCTGAGAATGTTAGTTGTTCGGCGAACCATTGAGACTAAAATAATGCTAATGCTGCAAATTAAACAATAATAAGGATAAGATTTGCTTGCATTCAACGAAATAGAAGCCTTTACATATTATTGAGATACATGTTGAGGAACTGTTTGATGATTTGCCCCACAGAACAGAAGAGAATATTGGGAAATAGAATCGAAAAAAAGGAATATATATTTAAAGAATCATATCCGGTAGTAAAGCGTGTATGTATAAAAAGTAACGAGGAAAAGCTTATTGTATTGTATCGCCAGCCAAATTGCTCGTCGCCACGGCATAAACACTGAACCCAAGCAAGCATCCAACTATCTCATTTCTCAGCTTTCCTAGCCTAAGCTTTGTCGAGTTACCATCACAATCAACACGATATAGCTTAGTTACTAGGATTTTCAAATTTGGGGATAAAAATTCTCGTGGGTTAATCAAAAGATTGATAATCCTTAGTTCCAAATAAGTGGTTTTGGATAAAAATAACACAAGTCAAATAAGATTCCCGCCATAATGTTAAAAATAGACAGCTTTTCCAGAGACGACATAGAGCTGCGTGAACATTCAGACAGAGACAACAAGTTTCAGATTTTGAAATTTGCGACCATTAACCTTTTCTCTTACTTTTATTTATTATTCTCGTTCGCTTCCACTGCATCTTTCCCAACCTATCTCGTCGCTTCATTAATTCAAACGACAGTTCAATAAAAAAACAAAAACGACTAAACGACGAAAAAATAAAATACAATCGTACTTTCACTTCGACCATACATATATACATATGTCGTATTACCGTATAACAATTTTTAATATATGTGAAGCTTAAAAAACAAATGGCTAGAATATATAAATGCACGTTTATGGTCGTAAGTGTTAAGTTAAATTCTAAAATATAATATGCTAAAAATTGCAGTTGATGGACTTGATACTTTGACAACGAAGAAGAGTGCTAATCATGTGTGGTTAATTAGTTTCATGAATTATTATAGAACCAAAGGTCATTTTCTTGCAACCACCCTCACGAGAAGGCAAATCTCATGTGGTGAGTCTAGCAAGTTAGGTACAGTGACCTAGAATTATAATTAATAATCGCCTTTCGTCCCTTTCAAGTAAGTGAGTGCCTTTAAAATTATGTCCTCCGTGAGGGACTGAATTTTCATTTATTTGATTTACTCGTTTAATTGCATTTCGCATAAAATAAAAAAATGTTAATTTTTTTTGCTATGGTTCAAATTTTTGTGAGATGGGGCCATCCGTGAATGCAAGTTGAGAGAGAAAAGCATCTGATTAGATATTACTCTGTCTTCCACTGATCTTTATTCTTTTGTTGGTGAGGCCATTTGATGGAAAGGATCGGTGTGAAACTGAACGAGGTTGCTTTTGACTTTTCAAGCAAATGCAGATGTGTTTTAAATATCCTCTTTATGGTGGTGTTGTTGGCAGATGTACGGCTAGTACTCATTAACTTAACTTCGCAGTTTATCTAGATTGATTTCTTAAAAAATAATAAATTAATTTTAAAAAATATATTTGTAACTTTTACAAATATTTTTATTTTTATATAAAAACTAATCAAAACAATAAATTTTATATAATTTTTTTAAAAAAAAAAAATACCAAAACAAATTTAAACGAGTTCTTAAACTTTTCACTCTTCCATGACATTTCGGGGGATCAATTTTTTTTTTTTGTTCTACCAGTAGGAATTATTAAATATATTAATGCTCAATTATTTATAATTACTAATCAGTGAAAAAAACAAATTTGATGATAAATTAATTAATTTGGAAATATTGATACATCCAATGGTTGGTGCTAGCGAGATAGGATAACCAGCAATAGCATTAGCATATTCAACGATTGAGTCTTGACCATAATACAAAGCCAGCTCATGCTCTTTACTTTATTATCTCAATCATAACCATAGTGGTGTGTTTGATTAGCACAGAAACCTAATTCATAAAACAAATTTTCCACGTGGTCCGCCAAATTGGTGATAATGCAAATTTTGTGATTAATTGGGTAAAAGGTCAAAATTAGGAATGAATAAATTAGCATGTACTTCATACTGCAGTTATTTAAAAAATGGAGGTTCAAATTGCAATTATTTAAAAAATGTTACAAATCCGCAGAGGAAAAGCAACAATCATGGATCAAACAATAAATGTGAAACGTGATGGAATTTTATGAATTTTTTTTTTAAAAAAAATAGAAAACAATCCTGATGCTAATAAGTCAGTTTGCAGATCGGATAAGGCTGTTAATTAATGTGGAAATCACGTCATCCATGATTCAACTTATTTAGATTAATATTGTTGAAGAGCATATTATATTATAATTTGCTTTGGGAGATTATTATCCAATAAAATACAATTTATGTTACCTTGTTAGGCATAATTCCCCTCATGTTATTTCTGCTCATTTCATTCTAAATTCATTGAAAATCATTTTCATAATATATTCTCAACTTTTGAATTCATCATTTTATTTTTCGTCTTAGTATTATAAAGGTAAATAGAGGTAAAATTAATGAATGTAAAATTGCAAAAGGCATGAGTTTGAGTCTCAGAAATAAAATTACAATAAAAATATGATAAAGAAAATATTATTATATTTGTAATTTTATTTGGTTTAAATTTAAATTATTAAAAATCATTGGCTAAGGCTTTGAATTGATTTCCAAATGAAAACAAGCATCACTGGGTTGAAGTCTATCCAAGTGTATGAACGCAGAGACATCAACAAATATATGGTGAGCCGCGGAATCATCTTTATTTATTCACTCCTCCCTCTAAATAAAGACCAAAAAAAAAAAAGCAATAAAAAAAGGAGGCAATGGAATCACTCATTGGACGGACCCTATATGATGTCATTTATTTCCACCAGAATATATTCTTTCTTCTTTTTTTTTTCAATTTTCCATTGATTTCTTTGGTTCTAATTTATTTTTATTTTATTTGTTAAAATCGATAGCTTGCGCTCCAAAATTTAGGGTGCTATAAGATATGGTCCCCCATGGGCCCTCTACTCCATAGCCCATTGTTGTTTTTTCGGTTGGACTTAGGCGCGGGCAAGTATCTTTTCTATTTACTGCTTTGCTTATCACTTCATAAGGCCTTCAATTTGATTTGGACCTAACCATCCCATCCTCAATTTGCCTTGCAGTCTATTTTTGTCTGCATCTTCTAATTTAGTAATGCGAGGATACCTCACTTTCTTTTATTTATTTATTTTTCCATTATAAATAAAAGTTGATGGGAACCCTTATTAATTTATTTGAGCTAAAATTATGCCTATCCTTTTCTTAAACTTTTTTTTTTTTTGATTGCCTTAGCCCTTAGCCTTTGAATACGTTCAGCATTGCCTTTAATTTTTCAGTGACGAGGATTGTGCTTATCAGACAACAAACAAGGAAGTAAAGAAGGGTGACACATCAGCAAGACAGGTGAAAAAGTGAAAGACGCACCAAGATGAGATTGACACATCAGCATAGCTAAGTGGACCACGAGCCAGCTCGGTCGTGATCCATTGCAACAGTTTAAAGTTACATGCACGAAGCTTGTGTGAATCTGGTTGATCCGACAGATGAAAGCGAAGTGTAACTATTTTACAATGGATGAGTTTGCCACATACAATTAGTCGGCTTAGCCATTGTAGTAGCAGTCTCAAGTCACCATCATTGGCCATAGGATTTGTTAGGCCTAATATTAAATCCACTGTAACAGTAGCTTTTGATATAGAGGTGAGGCTGATTTAGTGATTGTCATTTTTTAATAAGATTTTTGTCACTCAAAATCACCTGAGAATGTTAATAAAATAGGAAAAGAGACAAATTATGGAAATAAAATTTTGTACCTTACTCCCCTTCCTGTTGGAAAAAAAGATGTGGGTCTGTCTAAAAGTGCATGCGTGGGGCAAATGAAAGCCTCAACACAAATTCTCTTCTTCATCACCACTTCAATTATTGCTTCTTTCAAAAGGCTAATGATCAAATTAAGTGGGTTTGCATTGGATTTAAAGTTAACCCAACCCATCTAATCTAATGGCTCCACGACTGGATTTGAGTTAATTTAATAATAAAATAGTTTCATTTCTATGTGTGCAAATTTGACTATACTATTTAGAAAGAAAACCTTTTAGTCTTCTCCCGCAAAATATTGGGTTTTACCAAATACCACCCCCTACTTTAACAAACACCACCCCCCTCCGCGTGAAATGACCATAATACCATTACAGGCTAAAAAAATACCACTTGTGTCCTTTCCCCCACCCTCACTTTATGGCTAAAAACGCTCATACACAAGCGTTAATAGCTGAAAAATACCTATGCATAAGCGTTATTATATAAACGCCTCTTCAGAAGCGTTGAGGATAATCAACGCCTCTGAGGAGGCGTTGGGTGAAATATGAATATATATATATTATTAAATTTAAATACATTACTTATACTTAAAGAAATATATATATATTTTTAAAATTAAACATTTAATAATTTATAATATTTTTAAAATTTATTATGTATATTTTTAAAATTAATTATATATTTTTATAATTTTTTTACATTAAATATATATTTTATAAATATATATATATATAAACGCCAGACGCGGTGATCAACGCCTCTAAAGAGGCGTTATAGTGAAATATATATATATATATATATATATATATATATATATATTATGTTAAATTAAAATACATTATTTATATTTAAAAAATATATTTATATTTTTAAAATTAAATATTTAATAATTTATAATATTTTTAAAATTCATTATATATATTTTTAAAAATAATTATATATTTTTATAATTTTTTTAAATTAAATATATATTTTTTAAAATATATATATATTATTTATTCCTCAACGCCTCTCAAGAGGCGTTGAAGAATAAGTAATACGTATATATATTTCACGTTATTAGTAAAAAATATATATATATTTATAATTTATATTAATAATTAATAATTTATAATTATTGTATAATAAAAAATTATATTAATTTATTAAAAATATATATAATTTTAAAAATATTATTAATTATTATATATTTAATTTTAAATATATATATATATATATATATATATATATATATATATATATTTTTTTTTTTTCATTTCACGCTCCTTCACGAGCGTTTTTGAGATGATAACACTTTCACATAAGCGTTTGAGATATAAACGCTTGTGTAGGGGCGTTTTGGAGCTATTATTGCCTGTATAAGAGCGTTTGACGCACTAAAAATTTTTTTTTGATTCAAAACAAAAATACAACATACAAGGGGGTGGTGTTTAAGCATTTTTGCCTCAAAACGCTTGTACATGAGCGTTTTTAATATCAAAACGCTCATGGAGAAGCGTTTCATGTAAAATAAGGGGGCTGCATGAGTGTTAATAATAAGGGTATTTTAGGTATTTTTGCAAAAAAAAATTAAAGGGGGTGGTATTTGTTAAAATAGGGGATGGTATTTGGTAAAACCCCAAAATATTTGGTCAACTGTTTTTTTTGTTAAACACTAGACTTGTCTAGACGGCCCAAAGGGCAATTGCTTCCCGACGTAAATATTAATCATTGAGACATATTATCAAACAGTTTAGATGAGTTTTTGGTCATTCAAATAATATGGGAGATTGAGTTGCACAAGGTCATAGACCGTAAACATGATGATGTTTGCCACATTATTATAAAGGATCATGTAGTGTCACACCCCATTAGTCGAGGAAATTCATATTAAATGTTAAGATTGTTTAAGGAGTCAAAAAAGATTCCTTTGTTTTAAAAAGCGTTTATCTTGTCTCTCTCTTCCACTCTAAGCTTTCTTAATATATAATGGAGATGACGCATCGTTCTTTTCTTTTAAAGATTATAAAATTTTAATTTTTTCTAATATTATAGTACCTAGTCTTATAAAATTTACGATAATCAAGCAATTAGTGTTGCACAATGATAAGCCAAATAGTTGGTAACATATTTACCGAAAAGGGTAATGACGAATATCATAAATTTTGGTTGAGATATGGCGAGCATCAAGGGTCTCTATCTCAGAATGCGATGTCTCACCAATCATCCACTTGTTCTTCTTTTTTAATCTTTCGTCCAGATAGACTTTTGCATCAATCTGCTTCAAAAATTAAGAAAACCCACGTCATTCTAATTAGTAGTAATCTCTTCAATGCATTATATATATATATATATATATACCCTTTTTTTTTTATTGGCAGTGATTATTATTATGACGATGATGCATATCTGTCTGACTGTCTTCGCCTATTGCTTGAATTTGACATCAAGCTTATCTTATTCTTCACATTGTATTAATATTTATCATAATAATTAATAGTTGTGTACCTAACTCATTTATTATTTGGGAAGATGTTTAGTTTAAGACCATAAAATTATGAAATTGGGCAAACCCATTGGAAGCAAAACTTTTATTTATTTATTTACATAAAAAAAAAAATCATTTATATGGCCCGGATGGAAACACAATCCTGTGCAGGCCCTGTTTGAGACGAGGTAGTTTGGTCCCGTTGTCATAGTACAATATTTCTCAATTAACAATTGCTTTTAAGTAACTTGTTAGCCCAAAGTAATTGCTTGCGGGCAATCAATCCATTTATCTTGATTCTTTAAAGAACTTTATGCTTGGTGTTTGAAAGTTGAGATGGGTCCAACTCCACGTTCTGCACATAGCAAAGTGAGAGATAAAAGATGAGTGACGTAGGCTTTATTCTATTCTTACACTACCATTATAGATAGTTTTAGCTTCTCTCTTCTCTTGGATTTGGAGGATGAGGATGACACTCAAGACTTGTCTATATCCTAAACAAACAAGTCCCTACTCATACTCAAAAATTTCATAAGATCCAGCTAAGCCAACAGTTATGTTAACAACATTCTTGAAATTCTAGAATCATCTTAGAGCCACAGGAATTTTTAATTTCAAATTATATTCCTGCTAATAAATTTGTGGCCCTAAAGCTGCCCTTTATGTTTTTAAAAGGATAATATAATATATGTTGAATAGTTAAATGCCACATATATTCTCATTTTGAACCATATCCAAAAGGTTTGGCTGCTTGGCTATTCCTCTAGCTTCATGCTCATTCTCTTCTTAATTGAGACTATCACTGTGAGCCTTATCCATTCTGTTTTATCACATGACATCACACAAAACGCAATAAAAAATTAAGAGTATTATTATTAATATATTAATAGCTGTGTGACAGGGCCTATTCCAATTTGCCTACACCTTCATCAACAATGTTACTTTTCCATCATCGTAATGGGCCCACTGACCTTCCATGGAAATTGAGCCCATTTTTTACATGGTCGGTCCCTTGTATTATGTGGAAAGGGCCTCTACATGGGACGTCATGGAAAATAGAATACCCATCTTCTCTAACCACAAAGATTTAAGGGAGAGCGAGGGGTGTGTGATTAGAAATTATGAGGTGTTACTTTTATAATTTTGGGTCTATTGGACTCAAATGAAAAATGGGTATTTTTTTTGGGCATTGAAGAGATGATCATAATCATCTTTGTTTGTTTACCTATACAATGTACATTAGATTATTTAAATTATTTTTCTGAAAAATTTTTACGTGACTATTTCTTTATATAATAATTACGAAGGTTATATAACTATAACTAATTTTGATGTTTTTCATGAGGACCATCATCGTATGTGACTAATTTTTTCTCACAGGAAAAATTGACAATTAGAGCATTGAAAAGTATACAAATATAAATTACTATTTTTTCTTAAGAATTACCAAAAAAAAAAAAAAAAAAGTCTCCAAAAATATTTGATATTGGAAAGTGAAAGAAATGGATAAATCGCACGGGCACTTCATTTCACTAAAGAGAGAGGAGACGTGTTCGTCCCAAAAAAAAAAAAAAAAATGAAGAAACAGGTGAACAACTAGCGGTAGAAGACGCAGACGCAGAGACACAGGAACGCCGGTGATGCAGAGTTTCCATCTTCGCTGTCAGTGTAACGTGTCTGCTAATTACCGGAGTCCTTTTGCTTCTCGTAGCATAAGCGAGGTAGCGTTCGCTTAACCTCTTGCCAGAGAGAGAAAGAGAGTGAGACTATAGGCTTTGTTCGTCGAGCTGCCTCTGCTTCCGGAAGTAAAACCCTTCTTGAATCGCGGTCTATAGCAAATTATCATGAGTCGGTATGATAGTCGCTCCGGTGATCCTACTTCTTACCGTGACCGGAGGAGGTAACCGCTGCTAACGCTACCTTAATTTCTGAAGCTTAAAATTCTCGTCACTTCGCGCGCTCAATATTTTAATTAAGCTCAAAACAGGCATGCGCATTTCCGTTTTTCAATCAAAATTATTCTTTTTTTGCCCTGGCCAAATTTAGATGCTAACTCTTGTAGTTCCTAAAACGAACAATACCTTTTCTCTCTTCAAATCTATCTGGAGTGCATTTGTAGGATTTGTTCACTGGAAAACATAAACAACTGCTAGTTGAGCTCATATTATCTGCAACGGTACATGAGATTGAATATTTTATTTTGAAAGTCCAAATTTTAATGGCGACGTAGCTTGCGATATGCTTGTTTTGTGGATGTTTTTATGAGTGTCCTGTTACTTCGGTGAGCTAATCTTATGCATATATTAGAACCACTGCTGAAGTGCTCTATTTGTTTTGCAAGCGATTCGGGACTAGGTGCATCTACAGGGTATGGTGGCTCCATCAATTCTTCCTCAAGCAGAAGGGATTATGATGATCCTGGATCACCGAGGAAAGTGAGCTTGGATGGGTTGTCTCGTTTTGAGAAGAACTTCTACAATGAATCGCCATCTGTGAAGGCAATGACAGAGGCAGAGGTTAATGAGTATCGGCAGCGGAGGGAAATAACCGTTGAAGGCCGAGACGTCCCAAAACCTGTCAAGAGCTTTCATGATGTTGGACTTCCAGGTACCTTGTGACTGCTCCTTTCCTTTTTGTTTCATATTTGGAACATTCTTCATGGTTTGATTGGAGGCCTCCACTTCTCTTCTTTGCTTGAGATCTTCCCTTTACTTTCTTCTGGAAAAAACATTTAAAGGGACTTTTAGGAGTTCAGGGATTAGTTCAATATGTGTGATTGTCGAGTAATATAGTGTAAAAGCGGGGTTTTTCTGGTGGATGAGGAATTGATTGACTTGTATTACCATCCTGAAAGTTTTTATGGGATCAGGGAATGCTGTTTTTCTAACAGCTACTTATTACCAACTTGATTTGATCCAGATTATGTTCTACAAGAAATTACAAAAGCTGGCTTTGTGGAACCTACACCTATTCAATCTCAAGGTTGGCCAATGGCTTTGAAGGGGCGTGATCTCATAGGCATTGCAGAAACAGGATCAGGGAAGACACTTGCTTACTTATTGCCTGCAATAGTGCATGTTAATGCCCAGCCAATTCTTGGTAAGGAAGCAATCAAAATTACGTGGTTTCTGGTTAGTTATAAATGTGCCTTTGTTTATCTCCGCTGCTAACTGTTGTCTTGTTAGTAATTTCTTAACTCTCTTTTTTTAAGATCCTGGTGACGGTCCCATTGTTTTAGCTTTGGCTCCAACCCGTGAACTTGCTGTCCAAATACAACAAGAGGCTACTAAATTTGGTTCATCGTCCAGGATTAAGAGTACATGCATATATGGTGGGGTTCCGAAGGGACCTCAGGTGCGTGATCTCCAGAAAGGTAGGTGCTGAAGTAAGTATTACTAACCCATTACTTGGGTTAAATGACTTATCTAGTTTCTGAAATTCGTGGTACAGATTTTATTTTGTCATAAATCGTGAATTTGATAATGCTTCTGTTAAAATTTTTTGGATCAGGTGTTGAAATTGTAATTGCAACTCCAGGAAGGTTGATTGACATGATTGAATCAAATCATACAAATTTGCGCAGGGTCACATACCTTGTGTTGGACGAGGCTGATAGGATGTTAGATATGGGATTTGAACCTCAGATACGGAAGATTGTCTCTCAGGTTATTTTTACGCTATGATGTGATTAATTTCTAGATGTAGTAAAATTTCAACAAAGGAATGTATCTTTTTCAGAAGAAGCATATTACTGTGTTTCTAATTCAGAATTGTTTGGCATACTAAGTCTTCAGTTGCTCTTATTTATTCCTTCATAGACACATGACAGTTTCTTGCCCTTTTTTGGTTGGTGTCAGGTTGCTTTTAGAGATACTATATTTCGTGAGAGAAAAAGAAGAAGGAAATATATGTTTTGATGTGTGTTTCCCACATCTGATTTTCCTATTTCTGGAAAGGAAACCTTGGATTTAGTTAATTATTATTTCACATCTAAGATAAATAGTGCTGGTAGATATGCTATGCTAGATACCAAAAAGTGGGGAATTGGTTAATTATTATTTCGCTCTTCAGTTATGAGAGATATCTGGTCTCATTCAAGCATTTGGGATTCTATTCATGAATCTAGTCAAGTGTTCAAAGGAAATTGCTGGTATTCTTTTTTCAAGCAAATAATTTTTCAATAGAAAGAAGAGTACAGAGAATGATGAGAAGAATCCTCCTATAAATTGCCAAAATCTCTGATGTTATTGTTCTGTGCACTACATGTTTGCTTTGGTAAGAGGATTATAGAAATAGGAGCTATCATAAAACGCTTTAAAAAATATTTTTGATAAGTCAAGTTTATTTAACAATGGGCTTGAAATCTATATCTGTTTCTGAGTTTTGAGTATTGAGTATTGTTTGTTTTTCCCTACGTAGATTCGTCCTGATCGCCAAACTTTGTATTGGAGTGCTACCTGGCCAAAGGAGGTTGAACAACTGGCAAAACAGTTCCTTTATGATCCATACAAAGTAAGGTCATTTCATGTTGGCACATGTTGACATTTGAGTGGTTTTATTCCTCTGTATCTTGGAATAGTTATGTTTTAAATTTTATAATATTTTAAACCATATGTAAGTGATCTTTTTCATGTATGGTATTTAAGTTACTTCATTAATATGTTAAAGATAAAATTAACACTTTCTGTGGCCATTGTGCAGGTTGTTATAGGATCTCCGGACTTGAAAGCTAACCATGCAATCCGGCAATATGTTGACATTGTTTCTGAAAAACAGAAATATGATAAGTATGAAATCTTCTATCTTAAACTTCATTAGATGAGTCATATGACTGCCCACTGGAGTTTTCTTGCTTATTTTATTTTTTCAGATTAGTAAAATTGCTGGAGGACATCATGGATGGTAGTCGAATACTGATATTTATGGATACCAAGAAAGGATGTGATCAGGTTACTCGCCAGCTCCGGATGGATGGTTGGCCTGCACTGTCAATTCATGGAGATAAAAGTCAAGCAGAAAGGGATTGGGTGCTCTCAGAGTTTAAATCTGGAAAGAGTCCTATAATGACCGCAACAGATGTTGCTGCACGTGGTTTAGGTACAGTATCCTGTGTTAAGATATTCATATTCAGTATGAGGAATTGAAGCTGTGCGGTGACTCTCATTTCTTGAAGGAAAAATATGAATTGTTAATATGTTATCGTTGGTTTAGCTTCCTTCAGTTATGTATTTCAACTAGGTATATGTTCATTTCTTGGCATGTTAGCTGCGCCTTTTCAATCATTCCTAGTCAGATAATATTGATTTCTTCTATCTGACACGTGCAAGTAGTTTATTCTGTGGGCAAAATTGTCTGCTGTGAGCTGTGTGTATGCAACTTATTCGCAAGTTTCTCGATGATTGCTAGAATCTCTGTAGAAATTAATCTGTCATCTTAAATTGCTTTCTACTGGTGGGTAGTCCATCAGATGTCTTTCATTAGTTGGTTGCTCTGTCACATACAAGTAAAAGGGAGCTTAAAACAAATCACTTGATGATTTAAAATCGTAGAAACTTTATGCCCTGTCCATGTCAATACGACCTTCTGCTGTGTAAGGAAAAACTTCTTTGCATAGAGAGTTGTCACTTGTGCCTAAAAATATTTGATGATTCACCAGTGCTAGATAAAATGTCATCTTTTAGCTTTTACTCCAAAAGCCGTGTATCTTGATCCCTCCTGTTTTTGGTTTCTGACAGATGTGAAGGACGTGAAATATGTGATAAATTATGACTTCCCAGGATCTCTTGAGGACTATGTTCATCGTATTGGTCGGACTGGGAGAGCTGGTGCAAAAGGAACTGCATACACATTCTTCACAGCTGCTAATGCTAGATTTGCAAAGGAACTTATAACCATACTTGAGGAAGCTGGGCAGAAAGTGAGTCCTGAATTGGCAGCGATGGGACGTGGTGCTCCTCCTCCACCTTCAGGTTAGTTGACTGGTCACATATAGCTTGGGGCTAGCATTGACATATGCACTGTATTGATTCCCTGCCCCTCTCCTTTGGTTGAAGGGAATATCTCTCAACCACGTGTGCATGATATGGGATTTTCAGATATATATATATATATATATATATTTGGGCATAATTTTGTGTATGACCCAGACCATGTGAAAACTAATACCTCTACAACAATCAACCAGGTTATGGAGGTTTCCGGGACCGCGGGAGAGGTTATGGCGGTGGTCGCCCATGAAGCTGATTGATGTCAGAGGGGATGAGGAGAAAAACAACCCCCAACACAATCACATTCTTGATTTTACTACTGACCTGTGTTATTGTTGACTAACTAGCTAAGTAGTGTTAACTTGTAAGAATGGTGGAGTGATAGGGATCCAGTTTCGTTTTTGGACTATTTTCCCCTATCTATTTCCTTGAAATGTCTATAGAAATAGAACACGAAGAGGCTATGTATCTGTAGTTCTGTGCCATCAAGCAGTTGTTTATACTTCACACCACGATGATTCATTTTTTTGATTAATTCATAGCTCCGCTTTTCTTCTCATGGTTGGCGAGAATGCACCATGACACCCAAGAGCACCCATTCCCCATGAGTATCACAAGTATGATTTAAACAATTTTAAAAAATTATATTACTAAATGGCTTATATATATATATAATGGGCACTCAGCCTTCAACTCTTCGGAGGATTCCAGTAGTATTTGTTGTGGCAGAAAATGGGAACCCACAATACAGGTGTCTTTCGAATTATTGTAAAGGCTAACATAGCATTGCACGAGACGCTGTTGTTTAGCACATAGAGATTTGAGTTTTAGAGAAGCTAGGCTGCAGTTAATTGTACAGGGTCAGATATAAATAGTTCAGGAGGGAAATTGGAATTCGTTCTCCTCATTTATAAACAGCTTGAATATTGGAACAAGAGTAGCCCTCGACTTCCTCTCGGAGTGTGATCGGCGAGGAGAAATTCAGACTTCAGAGGATATACAATTATATCCGAATTGTTTTCTGGGATTCTCATACATGTTTATTATTAAAGTATGAATGTAGAATATTAAAACCCAAACCTGTAGAGATAAAAGCTAAGCTGATGAATTAGAGTTTAGCTATAAAGAAAAGATGGAAAGTAAAGAAATGGGACATTATGAAATTAATACATTTCAAAAAGTCAAAAAGAGGGTTTGTAAAAAGTTCAATGATATTAGGGCTTCTCCTTGGAAAAGAGATAGGAAAGGTACATGTGAGCGTATAAAAAAACGAAGTGTGGGAATGATAACATAAGATGAAGAGGTTGGCCTATTATGTGCAAGATTGAATGTGGGACATCAAATTTTGAAGGAAAAGAGTGAGAGAATGATGACGATGGAGGAATGTGGTTGGACTTATTGAGTCCCACATGAAGGCACGAGGCCTCCCAACTGCCACAGCCAAGCGAGGGGGAAAAACAATAATGCTCTGTGTTTGTGGGGACTGTCTCTCTATTTCTATATGAAAAACAAAACAACAACTTACATTTTGGTCAAAACCATGGGTAAGTAAAACTTAAAAGATAATTAAAAACTATAATCTAAGAGGGGTAGTTGTTTGTAAACTATGTTCTCTTCGAGCTCTTGTTCTATAGGTCTATAGCTTAACCCACCTTGGAAGTTGTGACTGATACCAACATTCTCAAATTGGACCCAGTTAAGTCGCAGTAAAAATTCTCTCTGGCTTGAGAATAAAAGAATTGAAAGGCAATCAAAAAACATGGCTAACTAGTTAATTTATTGTGCTTTTCTCAATGCATATATATATATAAGGAGAGGTTTTGTATTGTAAAGTTTGAGCTAATTAACCTATTTGTGTTAGGGAGAATATATATATATATATATATTCTCCCTAACACAAATAGGTTAATTAGCTCAAACTTTACAATACAAAACCTCTCCTTCACGCACATGCACGCTCGTTCTTTCACAAAAAAAGTTGTCATTGCTGTGGCCACTTCATCATACGATTATGCATATTTAAGCCAAAGCTAGTCGTATTATAGAGCATAGTGTGCGTGCGGGAAAATGATGGAAAGTATTTGGATTCTGTTTGTGACAGCATTTTTCTTTTCCGCTCTACTCCTCTACAGAAACAGGTTTAGAATCAAATCTAAGTATAGAAACCAGCTTCCATTAGGCACTCTTGGATGGCCTTTTATAGGTGAAACCATTGAATTTGTTTCTTGTGCTTACACTGATCGACCTGAGATCTTCATGGACAAACGACGAGGCATGTAAGTTTATCAGTAACTTGTGTTAGTACCAGATATGTATGGTTATTACTTCTCATGCATCATTCAAGCATGTAGTTCACTTTACAATGATTCAACTTGATTCATGGCTACCCTTTTCACTTAACATGTTAATTAGCTAGCTAAAGCCTAGAGGTTCTGCTATCAATCACTGGCAGTACTAAGAAAATCCATATCTTAAACCATATAGGAAGATTCTTCTCTCTTTTTCTCTTGGTTTTGGAGACAGTTGATTCTACAAGCATCATTTTTAACAAGGGTTTTGATGTGTTTTAGGTATGGCAAAGTGTTTAAGTCGCACATATTTGGGTCCCCAACTATTGTTTCCACTGATGCAGAAGTTAATAAATTCATTCTGCAGAGTGATGCAAAAGTTTTTGTTCCTTCTTACCCCAAGTCTCTCACTGAGTTGATGGGGGAGTCTTCTATTTTGCTTATCAATGGAAGCCTACAGAGGAGAATCCATGGATTAATTGGAGCTTTCTTCAAGTCTCAACAGCTTAAAGCCCAGATAACCAGGGATATGCAGAAGTATGTACAAGAATCAATGGCAAATTGGAGAGAGGAACATCCCATATACATCCAAGATCAAACAAAAAATGTTAGCTCGGCTTCCCTCTCTCTTCCTCTGTGTATGTGATATGTGTCTCTGTCTAGCTCCAGCCTTTGCTCTCTCACCCACGTGGTGTAGCGGTCAGAGTATATCTCTGAAGTTTGAACTTCTATCTTTAACCACCAATTCTACGGTGACTTCTTGAGAAGAGTTCCACTGGACACAAGATAAAACAAAAGATGCTTTCTCTCTTAAATCTATCTCTGGCTTCAAAAATTTTATACTCTTGTTTAAGATATCAACAAATGCTTTTCTCTCTCTAGATTGCTTTTCAGGTACTAGTCAAGGCTTTGATTAGTTTGGATCCTGGTGAAGAAATGGAGCTTCTAAAGAAACATTTTCAAGAATTCATCTCCGGCCTCGTGTCTTTACCAATAAATCTACCTGGAACTAAGTTATACCGATCTTTACAGGCAAGTTCACTAGAGATTGTTTTCTTCTCTATCTTATGTCGAAAGCCTGTTAGTAATAACATTAACTTTTGGTTTCAGGCAAAAAAGAAAATGGTCAAGTTAGTGCATAAAATTATCCAAGCCAAAACAAATAGAAACATCTCCAACTCCAAGGTTCCAGAAGATGTAGTGGACGTGCTACTGAATGATGCAAGTGGGCAATTGACTGATAATTTAATAGCAGATAATATGATTGATATGATGATTCCAGGAGAGGACTCAGTGCCAATTCTCATGACTCTAACTATAAAGTATCTATCAGAGTGCCCTGCTGCTTTGCAGCAACTAAGGGTATGCCATATTTTTCAATTAGATATTGCTTTCATTTTTTTTTTTTTTTTTCCAGTTCTAATATCATAAAGAATTAAAGATTTCTAGTTTGAAGCTAGCCACATTCTTGTTAATTTTGTTTTGTAGTTAAGCACAAAGGTCCGGTAGGACATGTCTAAAAGTAGTATAACTTTTTGTTATTTTTCTACATTGGTCATTTTTGCTACATAATATGAAATATCTGGCTTTCAGTGACAAATAATTTCCTGATTAGTTTTGTCATAAATGAATTTTAATGAACTTCAGGAGGAAAATATGAAGCTTAAGAAGCTAAAAGATCAAGCTGGAGAGCCCTTGCGTTGGAGCGATTACTTGACCTTGTCATTTACTCAATCAGTAAGAACTACACGTGACTTTTCATCAAGAACAAAAGAAAATAACCATAATTGTTTAACTGATATTTCTGCATTATATTTTGCACAGGTAATTATGGAAACTTTGAGGATAGGAAATATTATTAGTGGGGTAATGAGAAAGGCCATGAAGGATGTTGAAATAAAAGGGTATTTAATACCAAAAGGCTGGTGTGCTTTTGCATATTTTAGATCAGTTCATCTAGATGAAAGCAACTATGATTGGCCTCACCAATTCAATCCATGGAGGTGGCAAGTAAGAGAGCCCTCTTTTCTTTCCTTTGGTTTCTTTATATTTTATTTGTTTAGCTTAAGAGTGATGGATTAAGAGGCTTACAGGACAAAGACATAAGCAGTTGCAATTTCACTCCTTTTGGTGGGGGACAAAGGCTATGCCCTGGTCTTGATTTGGCCAGGCTGGAAGCTTCTATCTTCCTGCACCACCTTGTTACTCAGTTCAGGTAATGATTCTATAATTTGTTCTAATAGAAGAACACAACTAATCATTGTTAAATGTAATCATGACCATATTTAAATGTGATTCCTCCCTTTAACATAGAAGCAAAGGCAACATCATAACATAAGACATGAAATTTTCTGCCATTCTGGAAACCATTCGCGTTTAAGGGCTTTTTCTCTTTGAGGACTATATTTGCCACCAGCAAATCATAGATTCACCATATATATCACAGTGGGTCAATAATAAAAATGTCTCTTTCTTGCATATCGATAAAGGTGGAATCATGCAGTAAAGTTGTCAAGTTTATGGGCCCAAAACCCTTACACTGCCCCCATCGGATAGTCCACATGTTCAGCAGTCACTGAGCTGTTAATACACGTGACTTTCCTTGACCTCACTTGTAAAAGAAAAGGACGAGGATTGACTGGTCAATAATCCTTAATCTAACTGTTTGTCTTCTTGATGATCACAACGGTTCAGAATCTTACAGCCACTAAGATTGGACCAAGATGAATAGTCTATTAGAAGTTGATTGCTCAAGAGACAAAGAATGTGACTCGGGACTCTATGTTGATCTTGCAAACAAAGCTTTCATAATATTATTATAATACTTCTTAGGACTATAGGCTTTGAGTTCTTCTTAGACTTGCTTCTATGAAGATATGGCCTTATAAGTGGAATAGGGTACAATAAGGAGTGTTGTTTGTCAAATTAGGTTAGGTCCACAAATCCCATGATGATTTTAGTCAAGCACCCTAAAATTTAGGGGTTTGCTAGGTCCTTTCTTTTCTAACATCTATAAAAGTAGTCCTTTGCTCTGTTTAACTTTCTAAATAATTAACAAATGTGATTCAATCATTATCAGGTATCTTATTATTTACCGTTTTCACATGCAGATGGTTTGCAGAAGAAGATACAATTGTGAACTTCCCCACTGTAAGAATGAAAAGGCGAATGGCAATATGGGTAAGGAGAGTGGACTCTTCAGCTGCTATGGTCAAGAAAGTATGAAATAACTTCTATGCACTGATACAGTAAAACCAGCAATATGAAAATATAAAATGAACAAGAAGAAAGGTGGGGGCAAGCAGAATTTGGCTAATTTGGACACACGTGCTGGGAGATTCACAAGTTTGATAGCAATCTGTCCCCTTTCATGATCTTTGCACATAGATTAATAGAAAGTTTCAATTTTTGAGGGACCCATGAATTAGGCATTTACTTTTCATCAATTCTTCTTTCCCATTTTACCAGTTGAGCACAAATCACAAATGCAATAAAAAGGTTGATTGTGAGAGGGAGCACTTTCATCATATTTTCTTTTTTCCCTTTCTTTTCCCACTTTTGTCCTTTTATTCCTCTTTTTCTTTCTTTGGGAGAGGGATGGGATGATTGAAGTGGCAAAGTGATATATATTTATATATATAAGGAGGCCCATCCCACCCCCCATCAGTTTCGTCACCGAACCAGCTTCATCTGTAAAATTAATATTAAAAAATAAAAGAATGCTTTTATTTGTATAAGCTTTTTCTTTATTCATGAGTATGAACACTGAGAAGGTTTGTGCTAATCAATTTTACAGCTAAGTAGTACAGACAGGAGGTAGCAGTTTTGATCTCTTTCCCTTTATAAGAGATTTTGTATCAGGAAAATGACCACCACCATCAATTAAGTCCTCCACAGACCCTTGTTGTGTTACCTTGACAGGGTAACTCACAAGGTGCACCCCTCCCATGTCCACAATCTCTTCACTGCTATAAATTTCCCACATCTGATCTCCAATACAACTCACCCTCTTTACACATTCCAAACTTTCTGGCTCTAAGAACGATTCGTCAGCAAGACAAGTGTGTTCATACCACAATGACATTCTGTATGCATGAATATAGCCACGCTTCATTTGGTTATCAGTTCCATCTCCACATTGATAACATCCTATAGCAATCTCAGTGTCCCTTTGCCCGTCCATGGATCTTTGGTTCACATTTGCTGATCCTATCAGAATGTATATGTCGTCCACTGCAAGAAAACAAAATTTACGTGAACCAATCAACATATACTAAAGTTGCAGAAAAATATGGACTGTTGCTTATTAGACAAGAAAGGTCTGAGAAATGGAGAACAAAGTAGTAGTTGGAGAAATGTCAGTACCTATCATGATTTTGGAGTGGACGTAAACCATGAACCTTCTGTTTTTCTGGGCATTCCAGTATTGTGTATGAGGCTGAGGAGAATGTGGAGGAAGATATTCGTGTTTTCCCTCGGGTTCCCTATTTGCAAGGCAGAAGAAATTCAAGTAGTCTCTTGGGTGCCCTGGTTCTCCACTCTCTTGTATAGCTTCTCCAATAAACCTATACATCATTGCCATTGTTTCTCTTGTCCAGTGCAATATATCTTGAACTGGTTCACTTTCAGGCACTCCTTCTGGCCACATTGGTATCACAATGTACACTGCAAACCTCTCTTTTGCTTTAATCTTACTAACCACCTTAAGTGCAATCTCTACAGGAATCAGATTTCTGCAGCCACAGTGCGTGTCTTTCTCCCACAAATGACAACCCCCAATGAAATACTGGTTTTCTATGTATATAAACTTATCGGCACGCCTAATTGCTTCAACATAGGCGTCGTGGATGCTCCTTTCCACAGTCAACTTTCTGAAAAATTGGCTAGCAGAGACATGGTCAATTGACCTATACACTTGAACTTTCCAATCCCTCTTAAAGGGTACTGTGCTTGAGGGAAAGAGATTGGCTAAAGTAGTAGCAGGGACTAAAAGGGAAGCATCACATTGCTTAGTCCATCTTTGCTCAAAGTTGGTTAACACATCCCAAGCTGCTTCACCAGTAACACAAGCATGAGCATCATGCCAAGGTTCTCTTGGCCCTCCTTTGTTAAGGCTAGCTCCCGCGATATTTGTCTGATAGAAATCATAACAGTGGGATTCCATGTTAAGTGTTTGAAACAATGAATGTTGCTCTGTATCATATCGGCCATCACACAAATCTAACCCACCAACAAAACTCATAATCTCTCTGTCATTTACAGAATTGGGTACTTTGGTGTCTACACTAATGGTTTTCTGATGGTGAGCAAAGAGTGTTGGGAACTTATTGTGCAATCTTGGACACTTCCTGCATATTACTTTTGTGTGTTTGAAATAAGCAAAAGAATCCTCATCATGGGTTTTCATTACACCTTTGTTCTTGATAAGTGGCAAAGAAGTTTCATCATCCCAAAGCATTACCCTCACTGCAACACCTTCCTCTGCTTTCTTCTTCAATAAGTCACCTAGCTTTACTCCTCTTGCATGTGGGATTTCTGTTTGAGGATCTCTAACCTGCTCAAACAGCATATTATATATTATAGTTTCTCAAAACTGTAGTAGCTAAGGACAAAAAGACATAGAAGAGACTATATTTACCAGTGCCATCTTGGGATTGAAGGACCATCCTGCAATATAAATAAGATACTTTGCACCCTCAATGGCTTTATACACATCTTCCCATACATTTCTTGGAGCCCCACAGATATTAAAAGGAGGTTGAAAAGTAGAAGAATGGTGAGCATCATGGTAAAGCTTGACCTCACAATTTGACCTTTGTGGAAATGTAGCCTCCTTTAGGCCTTGATATTCCCCACTGCTTAGTAGCTTTGCCCAGCTCGGTTCCAATTCTGCAGGCTTGAACCATAATAAAAACCTTAGCTTTAGTTGTGGGTTTGGCTTTCCATTTTCCATGTGGAGGGGAAAGAAACCATTGATCAAACTTTCTTCCTTCAACAACCGCTGAGCCTGGATGTGGAATTTCCCCAATACGGAGCATGTTGTTTTCAGTGTTATGGTGATGATTGAATCAGCTGGATGAGCACATTGAATCTGAAAGGTCTGGTTCCAGACACGGTCGTGTTCCTCACTCGTCTTTGCCACCTTCTTGTTGTCTATTTTGATGGTAACATAAGCAGGCTTGCCATTTACACATATACACTGCAAAAAGAGATTGAATTGATGCAATTTATGAGTTTGAAAAAAAAAAAACTGCAGAATTTTTCACGGCAACTCACATTGAAAGGAAATGCTGAAGAGTAAGGTGTGGCATTGAAAATGGTGGCTTCAATTGTTCCATGGAGAAGCTCAGGCTTTCCCATTGTTGCCTTGGCCTTCAAGTTCTTATAAAATAGAAGAGAGATCTATCAATTTTGCTGTGTAAATTTTGTTGACTTTGAGGGGATATATCAGAAATAACAATGATCATATATATGAAGGATTATAGGATTGATTCTGCAAATGAAGAAGCAAAGGGAATCTTGAAATGTAATTGAACATTTGGGAGCTTGGAAAAACTTGCAGAACTTTGCACAGCCAACCTTAAAGTCTATCCCACCGCAAGTTTTCACTTCACGTTCAAGTTTCTTGAGCCCGTATCACAATTTTCCGTGCTCAATAAGATCAAAATGAACATAAGCTTGGGATATTCTTAGAGCATTACTTAATTTTCTGGTCAATGAAGAAATTGCTGATCTCATACAATGATTTAGGGGCTGACTCGGGGATGCACTTGTATAGTTTGACAATTTTTTAGTGAAACATTTACATGTCAAACACATATTGGATCTAACTAATTTGAATTGAATTATAGAATATCCTTTTCTAAGTAGATTATAGATGATTTTATTTTATTTTATTTTTAAAAAATGTTTTTTCTTACATTAATCAACTATGAAGTATTATTTATATGCGTATAGTCTTAAAATTAAAACTTAAGTAATGATATAAATAATTAAAAAATTTATAATAGTGTAAGTTTTTTTAATATTTTATTTTTAAGTTGGGCGAGTGAGACGTCTTATTAAAATAAATCAAAGGAAAGTTGAAAGAAAATGTCTTGAGAAATAACATTTCCTTTCTAATTTATCCGTAATGAACCATACGTTCATCAACTGCTACTTACCTATTTCATGTGTATATAGGGATAAAATAGTTACTTCTTAAAATATTCTAGTTTTCTTTCTTTCTTTTCTTCCCCCTAAATTACTTTCCCTTCTAGAACTTTGATTTCTTGGCCCTCACTAGTTTTGTGTCTGACATCCTGCGTATTATTCAGGTGCAGGAGATACTCTACTTTGATGTCATGGCAGCCGGTGATTGGCTTTGATTATACCAGGATTTTCAGTCTAGCAAGAAAACTTTCAATTTAAAAAAAAAGAAAAATAGATCTTTTTATTTGACCAGAAAGTTTCACAACTTTGTTGGAGATTAGAACGTGAACACGTGGTAGCTTTGCTGTCCTGGACCCGTCGTTAGTCGTTACCTCGCCGTCGCGTAACCGTTTGCAATTGCATTTTGCCGTCCCCACAGCGTCTGGTGTGGTCTTATCCGTATAATTGAAGGGCAGTCCATGTCGGATCCTATCAGTAATTTTAATGAATCAAGACGTCGTCGTACAACTTAATTTGTGTACGCCCCCGTCTATCAATGCATCCTTACTGCGTCCATGTTACACGTTATGCATTTGTTCTTACAATCTCTTTCCTAAGAATGACAGTTATGCGTTTGTTCTTACAGTCTCTTTCTTGCGACTTGTCATTCTTTCATGATTCATCTGGGAACCAGAACCAACAAATACAAATTACATACACTTATTTGCTACTTTGAAAGTATTTGATGTATTATAAAAAAAAAAAAAAAATACTAATAATAGAATTCAAAAATAATCAATAATCAAAATTTTGATAATATTATTCACAAATAAAGAAATTTAAACCTTACCGGTTAAGTAACTCCGGTTGACAATTTCAATATTTTTGACTATCAAGTAAGGTGAACATCGATCGGTTATGGTCAGTTTTGATTATATTTTTAACTGATCGATACTAACAAATTGTATAATTTTATTAAACTGATAACCGATCGACTATACCTTAAAACTGACAATTTGGTTTTAGTCAATTAAACAATTGATTTCGGTTAGTTAATAGTTAACCGACTGTAAATTTTTTTTTTTAAAAAAAAGTTTTTGTTTCTATTTTAGTGTTGTGTTTACTTGAAATATATATTTAATTATTTTACCGTAAATTAAGAATGTGGCTATTAGATAAGTTAAAATATTTTTTTTAAAGTATCTATGACATCTTACTAATAATCATATAAGTAAAAATAAAAATACATAAATTTAAAAATTTATAAATATATAAAGATATTTATGAAAGTAAGCTTCTTTCAGTTCCAAACATATGTACAAATGTTTGGAGAATGTAAATTTAACATAAACAAATGTCTATACATAACAAAAGTAACATTTTTTTAAATTTTTTTACTAAAAAATTACTATTTTCAATAAACATATTTACACGAGAATAAAGTACATATCAAATTAGTAATATATAATTATTTTTATACATAAAGATGACATAGTATTTGAGTGATTTAATCAATGAATAAAATAATTAAATCATTAATTAACATGGTATATGACAACATTAAAGTTTATAATATTTTAGTCGGTCGATTTGATTTTTATCAGTTAAGAAAAATATAAAACCGAAATCGACTGACATTAATCAATTTTTTCAAATTTCAAAAATGTAACCGACCGACTAAACCAATACTAACTGACCGACACTAATCGATTGTTTTCGATTCAGTCGGTTTCGGTCATTAGTTGAATTTTGCTCACCCCTACTATCAAGTTACAATCCCGAGTAAAATGATGAACATAGGACATTTTAGAATTAAATAATTTCTTCTGCCATGCAAAATTCTCCACTTTGTTACTTGTTTTCCCCCTTCCATCTTAATGATTAAACCATTTAAACACCTAGACCTCCTTTTGAGATCCGAAATTTCCATCCCCAAAATTTTGAAACTACTTTAATAATGCGACCAAATGAAGAAAACTACACCAACAATCATCCAAATTTGACGAAAATTATTTTGAATGTCTTCACTTGTTTGGAACTACACACAAACATCTCTTCTATCTTTGGCCCTTTGTAAATAAATTGAACAAATCAATCAAAATGTAAATTTAACAGTGACAAATACAACCAAACCCCATTTTTTCCCAATTTCTCTTTCACTATTATAGTTCAATGATTATTGATAGAAGATTCAATTCCTAAAGTGGAGATCAAGAGGAATGTATAAACGAATGCTTGCATAGATTTAATGGTATAAATAATAAATAAACAAATAAAATGATAAACCCTCAAGCAGCTTATAATAAGCCCCATTGCCCATAATAATTAAATTCCCGTGTACACCCTGTCACCATCCTCTTTCCTACTCCTTCGCTTCACGTTCTTCCTCTCTAAAATCTTGAATTAACCCCTTCGTGTCTCCATTTCTCTAGTTCTTCCTAATTCGAAACCGGCGCCATGACCACCTATGGCACAATCCCAACTTCGGCTTCCCCATCCGCGAACCTCGAGTACATCTCTCGCGCCAAACAGAGAATCAAAGCAGGGCTTGGAGCTCGCCGGCCATGGAAGGCCATGTTCAATATTCGCTCCTTCGGGCTCCCCGCCGGTGTCTCCGATGCAATTTCTCGCATTCGAATCAACATCGCTTATTTCCGAATGAACTACGCCATCGTCGTACTCGTGATTCTCTTCTTGAGCTTGCTCTGGCACCCGATCTCGCTCATCGTCTTCGTCGTCTTGATGGCCGCTTGGCTCTTCCTGTATTTCCTGCGGGACGAGCCTTTGGTCATTTTCAACCGTCTGATCGACGATCGCGTGGTGCTGATCGTGATGTCGGTTCTGACCATCGGGTTCTTGCTGTTGACCGACGTGACGCTGAACATCGTGGTGGCGGTGTTAATTGGGCTGGGGTTGGTGGTAGCTCACGCCGTCCTGAGGAAGACGGAGGATTTGTATTTGGACGATGAAGAGACATCTGGGTTGATGCCCAATGTAGCAGCTACCGGTTCTTGATTCTTCTTCTGTTTAATTTCATTATAATTTGTATTTAGTGAAAATTTGGGATTTGGTTCCTTCTGGTTATTATTTTTGGAATTGGGGTTAACCGTAGAAAGAAAGTTACTGTTAAGCTGGGATTGGGTGACTTGACGTCGATGAATACTATGTGTTACTATTATTTATATTTAGATTTAGATTTTTTCCCACTATCTTGTTAGTCGGAATCGAATTTTCTGGTGTGGTTTTTTAGAGGGAAGCTGAAAAGGGACAATGATGGTTCGTTTGGCTGGATGGAGGGAGAGGGACCATGAAAAATGAGAGGGAAATTAACTAGCTCATTACCAAATAATAATAATAAAATTCATTATTTTCTTTCGTGATAATCTCTATATTATGGATATGGATTCTTTCAACTTTTCAATTCTAATATTAATTAAATATAATTCTTCATCCACGTATGGAAGCGAAGACGGCTTTTTTTAATATTCATACAGGTAATAAGCAATTAGACGGCCTCTTTGGTTGTAAGACAACTCAATTTGAATGCTTTCAAATATTATTTAATCTTTGATAATATGTATAAATTACACATTTAGTACTTTAATTATAACAAAATTCAGAGGTAAAATGGGATAAGTTGCTTGATTTCAGTATTTTTCTGTAAATAATATTTTGGAGATGTAAATTACTGAAATTATTCACTATTAAATCAAATTTAATAGTCTCTGTTCTGTATGCCATTTCAGACTATCTCATAGGATTGGATGAAGACAGATTTGGGAGATCGAAATTTTTAAATTGAATTATCACGTTATAAAAATTTTACCATATTAAATTTTTTATATAAAAAAATATTGACTTTAGTAAGATGTTGTCACATTTGAGAAGATTAAAATGTGAGAATTTTTTATAAAAGTCCCATAAAATTAACTTAAAAGAATAAAGGATTTATTCAACCAAAGCGAACAATTCATCATTCTATCGTGTCGTATATATTTCTCGTTGAAGCTGAACGGCACTTGGGCCTTATTTGGGCCGAGGCAAAACATAATAAACGACTACTCCGTGGCGCGCTCTGTTCCACCGCCCGAGCCCCGTTCTCGCGGTTTACACATCCAACTCCTTCTCCGGTGCTCACCGTCACCACCACCGCCCCCCACTTATCCTTCTTCTGTCTCCGCCTCCCGTTTCGCTAAGAGCCTCATTGGTGTGTAGCCTCTAGATGGCTCAGCCTCTGCAACCATACGATTCCTATTACCTCCACCAACAAGATGAACGGAGCAACATCAACACACTCTTCGTCTCTGGCCTCCCAGACGACGTAAAGGCGCGTGAGATTCACAACCTCTTTCGCCGTCGTCCTGGCTTCGACTCGTGCCAGCTCAAGTACACTGGCCGGGGCAACCAGGTTTAAATTAGTTCTTCTTTATTCCATATGAAGTAATACTCTTTGGTTCCAAAGAAAACTAATAGGTGTCAATGTTATTGATCAGCTTTTAATTTACATTTGTGAATTTTTCTCTCTCTATCATTGCAATTATGATGGAATCAACCATGATAAGAGGTAAAGGAAAGAGACAATTCTGTGTATTAAGCTTATGAATTGGCTGAAATTAGTACGCCTAAGGCCATATTGATTGGAAATGTATAATATCTGTAGTGAAAGTTATTCGAAATTAAAATGTTCAAACACCAAGTGAATAAGGTTTTCTTTGAAATTCCTTCTTAGCATCTTTATTCTTTTGATTGCAACAATGTGCACTCAATATGACAACATATTGTATCGTTTGCTTCCTATATTTTTCCAGGTTGTTGCATTTGCTACCTTTTTTAATCATCAATCAGCAATGGCAGCGATGCATGCATTAAATGTGAGTATCTGTCTTAGTCCTTTTCTTAAACAAAGAAATTAGGATGAAATCTGCGGTGTTAACAATGGACTATGAAACGAAAATTACTATGTATGACTTAATTACTTTGTTTCTTTTATAGTTAGCACCTTCAGATTGAACAATGCTTTGTAGTTAAACCGTTACTCAGATGCATTTTGATGTGTTTAGAAAGAGTTTAATGTTTGTTACATGTGAATTGTCGGTTGGATGTCCCATGGCATTTCTGATTGTGCAAGTTTTTTAACTCAGATAGCCTCGCCTATATGATGGTAGAACACTGTCACCTAGGCGTTAAGATATACATCAGATATCAGAACAATTTGTGTGACAATTTCATGTAATTGATTGGTCAATAATCATTTTAAGTCACAATTTCAGTAGTAGAGCTTTAATTCTTTATGTGCTTCCATTGCAATTTTCTTAATTAGTGATGCAGTATAGTTTAACAAGAAGGACTCCATCTTCAATCTAACCTTTTTGTTCCCTGATAATTGCATTTAGGGTGTGAAATTTGATCCTCAAGCTGGATCCGTTCTGCATATTGAACTTGCCAGATCAAACTCAAGGAGAAAGCGTAAGCCAGGTATCTTGATGTTATGCATGTCTGGTATTTCAATTCTTTTCTTCCATTCCTTCATTTAACCTAACATTATGAATTTTGTTTGTATATTATGATTTCTGTGAATTCACCGGACATATATTTGTACAGGTAGTGGACCCTATGTTGTTATAGATAAAAGATCTAAAGGGGAGACTGATGCTCATGCATCTTCAAGTGAGGATGGTAAGTCAAACTAATTATAAGTTCAATGTTAAGCATATATCTTGTTTCATCTAAATGGCCATATGATGCTTTTTATATACGAGCCTTTTGTAATGCAACCATAACTTTTTACCTTCCTTCTCTACTATTCCCATTTTATTTTTTTTTTTAAAAAAATAGTTTTGGGTGGCGTGAATTTAGAAAGGGTAGAGGGGGAGGACAAGGAAGTTAGTTTGGATATTCTTGCCCCTCTTGCTTTTGCGGCTCACCTCCACATGTTTGCACGTCTTTGCTCATTCAG
Organism: Bauhinia variegata; assembly: GCA_022379115.2. NCBI lineage: Eukaryota > Viridiplantae > Streptophyta > Magnoliopsida > Fabales > Fabaceae > Bauhinia > Bauhinia variegata. Next base: position 14,187,974 of record CM039433.1, read on the forward strand.
GTGATAGTGATTCTGATGAACATGACAGCAACCATGGTGATACAGCAACCACTAAAAGGTTGAGAGTACAATAAATTATAATATATGTGTATCTTTGAAGTCCAAAGTTTCACAACTTGTCCTCAGAAAGACTAAATAAACAGAACATATCCGTATTGTCAATATTATAGAGAGTCACTAAATATATATTCTTCTCTGCATATGTTCAGGGTTGATAGTACAGCTGGTTCTGACAATGCTTTGCCTGTTGTAAATGTAAGTAAATGACTGCAATTTGATGGACCTGATCACTCTTTAGTCTATTTCATTTTGATTCATAGAACATGCCCGTTATGTTTTTGCCGCACGGAAATGAAGTAGAGTTTTTTCCTTTCTTACTGCATTTTTTCATTGGTCTATTGACATGTATGTATGAATTTATTTATTTATTACATATGAGAAATTGTAAAATGTAACATTTCTCATTTATTTGCATAAAGATCTTTAACCAAATGGATTGGCCCCTGCAGGAGCAGCAAGTAAAGACTGCTGATGGGGGAGCATGTTCTACCCTCTTCATCGCAAATCTCGGTCCAAACTGTACCGAAGATGAACTGAAACAAGCCTTTTCTGTGTGAGTTGCTTCTGTTTGTGAGTGTGATGGGGGTTCTCTTTTGGGAGCTTGGTATTGTCATTCTGGAGAATCTGTCTAGCTGGTTCTTGTTATGTTCGGATGGACATTATTATTCTTTGTCTATTTAATTTGGATTAGAGAATTTACTGTCCTCACTCCTTTTACTTTCCCAGGTATACTGGATTCAATTTGGTCAAAATGCGTTCTAGAGGAGGAATGCCAGTTGCCTTTGCTGATTTTGAGGTAACTCATCATTCTTGCAGACAACTCTATGTTGGTATATTAGTAGGCACTTATAGCATTTTGCAATAAAGAGGAAAAGGTTAATAATTTAACTATAACAATTTGTGGTTCCCACTTACAAATCACAAAACAAGCCCATTTTATTTTGAGCCTTTTTCTGTTGACTGTGATTTTCTCCCAAATGCCAGTAACGTTTTGGATGATGACTTCATAATATTTGGCTTGTTTTGACAGGAAATTGAACAGGCTACTAAGGCTATGAATGAACTTCAGGGGAGCACATTGCCATCATCAGATCGGGGTGGCATGCACATAGAGTATCGCCTTCTACCTTGTTTTCACACTGTATATATATTTTGCTATCTCTTAAATTTCATGACACTTACTTTCTCCACTGATTTTCACTGTTGCTTTCTAGATATGCAAGGTCTAAAATGAGGAAGCATTAGAAGAAACGGAAGCAAAAGGCAACAATGATCTTTATAATTCATTTTATTAAATGTTATTTTTATTGTGATTTAAAGGTCATCATTGTGATTTCTTTTTTCTTATTTATTGTTTGCAGCATAATCGGAAATTTCTGGTTGATATCCATCGGCCTCGTTATGTTGTAGAATGAACAAAGAGTGGGCCATCTCTTTCTTTTTTGGGTGAAAGGAGGGTGACGGTTCGGATAGTTGACACCTGATGATTATGTTTGGATTGCTGAGACGAAGTTATGGAAAATTTGTAGTTGTACAACTTTGATATTTTGGGCATGGATTTTACGGGATAAAAAAGTGCGGTATATATAATGATCAAACACCCTGTTAAGGGACTTGCTTCAATATTTAAAATGCTTGAGAGTTCAAAACTTGGGTGTTCCATGATTTTTTTTAAATGGAAATGGCGATTAATTGATATATCAAACATAGTGATATCATCATTAAGCTCTCTTACATTTTCATCTATAAGATCATGGTTGGATACCAAACACCTAAGCAACGGTAATGTGGTTGAACTAAACAAATAAATAAACAAAATCAACTAAGCCCGAGTGTGTTGTGTGTAGGAAATAGAAAAAGAAAAACAACACAACCATGTAACATAGAGATAACAACCATTAGGGTCTGAGGATTATTCAGCAAAATTTCCGTCGACGTTATTGTGTACTGCACGAAATACGGACAAGTATTTGACCGGGTTGCCCTTGGAAGAGATAAGGTTTATCAATAACATGCAAAATCATAGAGAAACGAGACATTGGACAAGGGATGCTTCTCTTAATAATGAAATCCATTCAGACCCGAGTCTCAGGTTTTGTCATCTTCAGCCAAGCTAAATTTTGTCTTGCTTGCATGTTTCAAAACTTGGATTTCAAAAACAAGAAAACGCCGTCTCTGCTCATTAATGCTCAAAGAGAGTCATCATTGTCCCTCTGCTACTTCACACAATCCCTTGAGAAAGAAGAGATGTTTGAATTTTGAACCCTCATTCATTTAAACACCACGGACTGCTCTCTAGCTTTGATGAAAGCCATCAAGCACTGGTTCACTTAATTTTCCAAAGAAAAAACAAATTCAAAAACTCGTATATATACTATCCTACATTCCCTCTACTATACAGATGCAGAAAAATAGAATGGAAACTAGAAAACAAAAGGACAAGACAACTATTTAGCATAACAAGGATGCAGTTTCCTTTCCAATGATCTTCACATGATGTCCGCCTCGCCTAGTTTTGTCTCTTCTCTCTTTCCCAATAGGTACGCCTGTATTTCTCTAAAGAGAGCTTCCCACTGAACGCTTCCAGCGAGTCTTCTATCAAGGGACCACTATAATAGTGCTGTCTCTTTGGCTCCTGCTGCTGTTGCTCTGCCCAGATCCGACCACTCCGGTTTCCAACATCATAACCGGGTGTTGAAACAAAATTTGTATCCATTACCATGTCACCCTCCAGTATTCGGAGAACCTTGAATAAATCAAAGATGCATTGCACATGAATCCGGATTTTTCGATGTGATGTTTACTCAAAAGATTTGTTGAAAATTTTGCTTTACCTACCTGTGACATACGGGGTCTAGTATGAGGATCTCGACGTATGCATAATGAAGCAGCCTGCAACATGCAAGACACCTCATGTTCTGAATAGCGATTTCCCAACCTTGGGTCGATTAGTTCCTCAATGGCAAATTCTTCTAACAGTGGCCGTGCCTGTTTAATACCCAATACTCACAGTTACTCAAGGCTAAGCATTGAAAAACAAAAAAACCAGACACTTGTGCTTTCCATTTGTCGATCATATTAATAGTGTCCTCAGACTTACCCACTCAGTAAGACATTGCTGTCCCTTTGGCCTATTGATGTCTACAGCTTTTCGACCTGTAACCAGCTCCACTAAAACCACTCCAAATGAATAAACATCAGCTTTCTCGGTGATTTGGCCACTTTGAGTGTATTCAGGAGCCAAATACCTACGCGGCAGCAGCATGCTTAGTTGAATGCAAGCAAAGGCAAGTTAGACTAGAGTTTATAACAAGCTTACCCAAATGTTCCAATCACTCTAGTTTCTACACCAGTGTCCCCATCAGGCTGCCACCTTGCAAGTCCAAAGTCACCAACCTTGCAAAACACAACGCGACTTTGATAATGACTTTGGTTTTAATACTAAAAGACAGCAATATGAAACGAAGGCAATTCATTAGTTACCAGTGGTTCAAAATCATGGGTGATAAGAATGTTGTTTGGCCTCATGTCGCGGTGGATAATGCAGCCCACTCTACATTCTCGTGAAGATATCTCAGCCCTCGAGCGGCTCCAACTGCAATTTTTTGCCTCGCAGACCATTCTAATGGCTGCCGTTGTCGCCCTGAAACACTTCAAAATACTGGGTCAATTTACAATCAAGTCATATAGATTTTAAAATATATTATAATGACAATCACTGTAATCTGTAATATAATGGATAATAACAACACTCTGAAATATGTCAAATATAACAAAATATATCATCCCATGGACTATAAGAAAGTCACATGTTAAATGCCAAATGGAAGCAAGAGAAATTACCATATAAATAAGAATCCAGTGATCCATTGCATATATACTCATAAACCAGTAGCCTTCTTTTATCCTCTATACAGAAGCCAATGAGCATAACAACATTCCGGTGCTGAGCACAGCTTAGAACTTCTACTTCTGAACAAAATTCCAGATCACCCTGAGAGCTAGCTAATTTATGTTGCTTGACAGCAATGACTTGTCCGTCTGGTAGGACCCCTCTGTGAACAGACCCAAATCCTCCTTCTGCCAAGAAATTGGCTTGTGAAAATCCACCAGTAGCAAGCTCCAACTCACCATAGCTGAACCATCTTGGTGGTTTTCCAAAAACAGGTGCCTTGTGTTGACATATTGAACATAACGGAGGTGGACCAGAAGGGGGATTTCTGGATAATGATATTGCGTCTCTTAAATCTCCACTGAAATCCAAGTCACTTCTGTAGTTTGAGATTTCAATTCCAACTTCTCTATCAAGCCTTGTGAACTTCTCTGCCAAAGCTCTCGCTGTAGGTGCTTGTGGCTTATCAAGAGATCTCTCTTCTGGGTGTTGAGAGGATCGTTGATACAAAAGTAATTCTGTGATCCATGGTTGGAATCTCATGCTTGCTGAAGATGTGGACATATTTTCACAGTCACTGTCTGAATCAGTATCATCAAGTTCTTGATTTTCCTTAATTGTTTCCTCTTTCTTCAAGTCACCATTCATCTCCGAAATGAAAAATGGTGAGGTTCCTGGATCTGAGCTTGAAACAGAAGAAGTACCAGCTTCAGTTGTGGTAAATGGTGTCCCTAGCTCCGGGCTGCTTGTTGGAGTGACAACTGGTCCTTTTATGGAATTCAAAGAATTGTTCTTTTTGGTTTGCTTTCCTGGCATCTCATCTTGCTTAGAAGGTAACGGAACTGCCTCTTCCAGACCCTTTTTTGTTGAGCCCACCAACTTTAAGCGGAGAACCTTTGGTTGGGAACGCTTCATAACCACAATGTTGCACTGCAGCTCTTCCATGCATCGTTTTTCTTCATGTTTGAGCTGTCTGCAAGAAAGCAACAACAAAATATTTGAGTCAAATAAATTTTTAAATATGCTATCAGATCAGCAAATCAGTTAGAAAGATGTGGGGAAAAAAAATTGTTTCATAGTTGCAACAGCGTGCCTTTCCGAGGGAAAAAGATATGATAGACTATTACTTTTCTAATATGACCCAACTGGCTTCGGCTTTCTTGGCCTCTGCAGCTACTGCTCCACATGGTGATCCAGAAACAATTTTAATCTTGACATTTATCTGTTGAAAAAAGACTCAAATAAGCATGCAACGTCGACTTTCAATAAGCACAAAGTCTCAATAGATTGTAGTAACCTTATTTGGGTCATAGACATCATGTAGCTGAAGGATCATCTGAGAGCAAGTATCTGTAATATCAAACGTCTGCTCTGAACTTGTTCCTGAATTAGATTTTTTGTGACCACTGGCACAGTCACCAGCAAATCTTGGAAAACCCCAAAGCCTTCTACCTACAGATTTGCAGAATAGTCGAGTTACAAGTTGTAATAGAGTGGTGCGGGTTCAAAATGCCCACAAAAAATGCAGAGTCTCTCACATATAGTTTTCAATCCAAAATGCAAGACAGAATATAATTTCAAGCAACATTTGTATATCTCTCTAGAACCATGCTATCGAAGGGCCGAGAAAAATAAAGGAAAACTATTAGCTTCATTTCATTTTATTTATCCATCACATAATGCTTGGAAGGTCAAAACAGCATACTTGCACAGATTGCAAAACTAAACAACAAAAACAGGAGGGAAAACAGACGAAATGTTCATAATGGAGGAATATCACAAAGTGGTTGTAATATTCTTGCAACAAAAGGTATGAAAGAAAATCACCATCTACCAACGCCAAATAGCACACGAGAAAAACAGCAAGAAATCAAATGGAGGAGGGAGAGAAATTACCTGAACTTTGTGGCGGCACAACCACTAGTAGGGTAATGCAATCTCCCGGTTGAACAACATGAGTCAGAGCCCAAACTAGCGCAGTCTTTGGAATCTCCTTTGATGCCTTAACAGCAACAATAACCTTCACAGCACCATCGGAAGCTTGCTTCCCTCGCTTTAGCTGTTCTCGACTCATCAGCACTAATAATCTTTAAGAAAAGGGCCTTGGTTCAATAGATTCACTTCTCAATTACCATCAGCGACATATCTCCTTGTTTACTCAAAACAATAGGGAGAAAGGCAAGAACAAGCTCAATGTTATTAGTCAGCCCCACCTTGTTCAGCACCTGCACCCCCTTATTACCAACATGCCAACGTTCCACCCAACAACAACGGAGTAGCCATCGGCAAGACCCTTTTAACCATATTAAAATTTTCTCTAGCAGAATCAAAACTATACCCTCTTACAACATTCTAAGAATCTTTCTTTTACTGCAACCAGCAAGAGAAATGATTCTGTAAATGTCAAAAATAGTAGCATATCCGTGAAGAATCAGATACCCTTTTGGCTCAGAAAGCTAGACGTTGGAGTCCTCAGTTTACAATATAAAGCATTTCAAGCTATCTGAAATTCAAGAAGATTCAAAGTACTGTTTAGCATGAGATGCAAACGGCATAAAGCCAAAGGGGACTTCCTGTCTATGACAGTAGCAAAGCTTTTCTGCCATTCAAAGTTCAAATCACCAGAGGTCAAAATAGTGCAAAAGGAACAGCTTCAAAAGGTAAAGGGGGAGCTGATTTGGATGCAACTGGTTGTCTCTACTATCAATAACATTATAGGAAACCTCTACGCCAAAGATTCTGCTACAGAAACGATATCACAGCTTCAATTCAACAGAAAACAATCCAATCACCACAGATATGACTAGAGGAAGAGGTCAATCAGCTCTTCATGTCTACAAATAGTTTGGCGTCAAGATGTGCCCCTGCGCAGTCCCAGATTCAACTTGGATCAAGAAAAGGAAATCAAAGATGAAAATCAATGCTTTGTGGAGTAGCTGAAGAAGTGCATAAAATCAATGTGACATTAATTTTTACAAAAATGTAGATAACATTGACTAATAACCGCTAATTTGTTGGTTTAGAAGATGAAAACATCATTGACGACTAGAAAACAAGGAAGAAAAACGGAAGCAATGACAAGATCCAAACCTTTCTTTTTCCTTATTATCCATAAATTATTTTGGACAATCCATCATACGGCTAAGAAACAAACAATAGGAAATCTAATTTTTTTTGTTTGAAATATTATTATAAGCATCTCCGAATCTCCAGCAGAAAACTACCTAAGCCAACCCCAACCCCCACCCAAAAATCAAAAAAAGAAGAGAATCCCATTAACACCAAACGAAACTGGATTAAATAATAGCTTCAAAACCGACCATTCTGCATAATTACATGAAAACGAACACCCACTTAGCTTCACTGAAAAAGTTCACATTTAAGAGAGAAACCAGCTTGTCGCCTGATCCTATAGCTCAAAAAACTTGCAGAAAGATTCAAAGTTCTGACATTGAATATTTTTTTTTCCTTACTAGGTCAACTTGCTCTTCTATCGTTCGAGTACCCAACACGGCACAGAATGAAAGAAATATCAAAATGGGAGCTACAGGCAAATGTAAGGAGTCAAGGACCACTGGTGGGAAACAGGTGGGGGCATTTCATCAACAACGGCTAACAGCGAGCCCACACCCCTCAAAGAGTAAGAGAAGTGGGGGTAACGAGGGAAATAGTAAGTACACAAATTTTATGAATGCGTCAGGGTAAGAAAGCTAGAGCCTAAGTAAAGAGATCAGCTTTGTTGTGAGTGACCAATGAAGATATAGAGAGAGAAAGAGACAGAACAGAGATTTATATGCATGACGTGAAATTACAATTTATAAGAGACGAAGGCCATGTGTACAAGGTAATATAGAAAAATGAAACAGTAGGTAACAGTAATACGCGCCTTTGAACGCTCAGAGCCAAATCAATCAGTTTCAAGTCGCCGTCGACACGATGAATTAGGAAATGCCACTGTTTTGCGAGATTATTTCAGAATTGACCCTGCAGCTGGCAGTAATGAAGTCAACACTGTATTTGGACAGGAGAAGATTCAGATTAAACATATAGCAATTAGCAAAGAAGAAAATTTAGATTTAAATGTCAAGAAAATAAATAAAAATCATTTTTAATTCATTTGTCCATATTCATTTTCTCTTTTTTTTTTTTCAAAATACTAAACATAAAATTCGCTTTTGCGCTTAAGATTTGTGTGAGTTACTTTATTTATTTTTGGTTTACCTTTTTATCCAAAAAGAAATGCATCTAGAACGGCGTCGTTTGTTGTAGATTTTAAAACCAATTGGATGGGCGGATCTTTACGAAAAGGTTAATATATTAATAAAGAGCAATGTCGGATTTTGTAACGTAACATTAATATGTATAGGACCCACCAGATCTAGTTTAATTTTATTTTAAATTAAATTAAAGGGTTTTGTTAATTAGTATTTGAACGTAGAAAATCAATATAGTATGGTCTGGACTAGTATATGAAAGCTAGTTAGGCCATACATATAGGTTAGTAGGGAGATGGAGGCACGTACTTTTCCTCTTTAATGTGGTTAGTTTGATCATTATGAATTAAAGGCATGTCACGTCAATCTTTCAAATCTAAATTTCATGGTCTAACTTATTTATTTTATCAACAATTTTATATATAAAAAATATTGAATTTGAATATTTTTACTGTTTCTTGTAATTAATGTTGCACGGTAAATGAGAAAAACATGAGCCAACGAGATGTTATTCTATGCAGAAACAGACAACAGTGCTGTTATCGTAAATAGTTGAAAAATCTTGTCTCTTTGTTTAACATGTTCTGTCTCATCTCCCCATTCGATTTAGTTCATTTGGAGATTGCCATAAATGCCACAGCGGTGAAACTTAAACGCGCATCGTCACGTCAGCCTTAAAAACGACCATGGGTTCGCGGTTCAGTGGTACCACCTTAAGGGACCCCATCTGTAGTGGGATCCACTCGCCGTTAACCCTCGCCGTCAGCATTATCACGGCTACGACAATTGGGGGCAATCACCTGTCACCTTCAGATCGTTTTCCGATGACAAACGCTTTCCGTCTTCCACATGCACGTTAGCCCAGCCCAACTGTCGCATTGGGGTCGTTATGGATAGACAGACGGTGACCCAACGACGTCGTCTTGGACTACTCGAATTTGGCGCCACGTATCCCGGATCGTGTTCTGTAGTTTTCGAACCTGAGAAACGTTTTTCTATTTGGTAGCTTTGTAGAAAACGATTATTCTGTGAAAAGAAACGTATCTAATTTCTCGGGTTCTTCCAATTTGGAATAAACAATTGAAGAGATGGATTTGAAATGCATGAAATAATTAATGAACAAGCCTCACGTTTCATTAATTATGATTGAAGGCCGAGCAAATGTATCGTGGTAGCAATTTTTTTATAGTAAAAGTTTTAGCGAGTTTGAGGTCCGTCGTTAGAATTAATATTTAAAAAATTTAGTATATCCAATCTATTTATGACTATATATATATATATATATATATATATCTATATGGTGGAAGACAAATATTGGTATGCTGAATTAGGCAACATAAGACTATGTTAGTCAAGATTCTTGGTGATTGCAAAGCATAATCGGTCATATATATTCTACATTGTGATTTTAATCACTATAAAATATGTGTGGTTAATTGTTGAGGTTAGTTTATGTTTTACGTCATTAATTTGCTCATTTGTCTGAAATGTACTATGTGCAGGGTCTTTAGTAATGCACAAGATGAGAAAATAGGAGAAAAAAAGAGAAAAGAATATATGAGATAAAAAAAAAAACTCGTGATTTTGACCAACGTAATAAACAAGGTAGATTAACTTTTTTTAATACTCATACCAAAATATTTATGAATTGAAGTTTTTGTAAATTAAAAAAATCGAGAATTTCTTCAATCAAACTATCAACTTCACTAAATTTTTCCATAAATATTTATATGAAGAATAAAAAGAAAAGTCACCCACCTTAAGGTAGATTAGAATGGGTCATAATTTCTCCAATAAAAACTAACAAATTCTTTAAATCAAAGTTAAGCATTATGAACATTCTTTTTCATCAGTTTGTTTTCTTTCTCTTTTTCCCTTTCTTATTTGAAGACTGAAATGTATGAGATGAGAGTGAAAAATGAGAGTTTGGGATAAGAGAGAAGTTAAAAAATTATCTTTATTATTTTGATGACTAATTCTAACACATAGTAATAATTAATGATTTTTTGGTATCGATCCTTTATTATTCTGTATCCTAGGCTGTTGCCCTTCCAAACTACGACAGGGCTGGCCCTGATTATATGACATATATATAATTAAATAAGGAGAATAGATGATGAATAGTAGTAGTAATTTTTAATTCATGAAAGTTTGAACTAAGTTTCTTAAACAACTGAGGTTAGAGAATCGCGTGTGTTTCTTAATAGTAGTATGAATTGTGAAGATTGTTTGTCCACGACGAAGAAATAGTGCATTATAATTAAAGGCCATCATCAACAACATGTATGTTCGATACAACGTTGGTTTCTTAGGTGCTGGCAAAATTGTTAACATTTGGGGACTTCATCTATCGTGGAAGGGAATATATACATTGTTGACGAGTCATTTAATAGAAACCTGCCTCTGAAGCATGGCCATGCCCATACCCTTATTTGAATTGAATGCCAACAAAATCAATATAAAAATAGAACAAGGTCGATCCATCCCTTTTTCTTTTCTTGGTGATATATATATTCATTATCTTACTTTACTCTACGAGAACCACATGCCACTACATCTATATATAGTTTTTTAATATAAAGTTTATTAAAATAAGAGAGTTTACACATACATTTCAAAAGAGATGGACTACCTAACACCGCTAGACTATAGTTTAAATGGAAACTTCAATCTATTGTATCTTTGCATTAAAAAAAGAGAAGAAAAAAATGTGGCATGCATGTCCAAAATGTCTTCTTGTTTCTTTTTGAATTTGATTAAACAAATATAGCCACTCAACAAGAGACAAACACTCAGCCTCAATTTCATAAATCACTTATTTTCTTTTTTCCCCTCAAATCTCTCCCAAAGTTAATCTTGCAAACATTAGTGTAACTCTTAAGCATCCAACATGCTACTTGGGGCAGTCTCTACATGGCTACTCACTAGCTATTGAAAAGCCACTTGCATGTCATATTTTGTTTTTCACACCAAGACTTTCAGTGCAGTGTATGTGTCTCTTTTCATATTTCTTCTGTGGTTGAATCAATAATAGTGCATCATTTGTCTGTTTTGATCCATATTTTTATTAAAACCCTAACAATTTTGCTATTTATTTTCATATCTATCACTTGTACATTTAGGATGTGGATCTTACATAAGAGTACTAATGAGAATTATCCTTCAAAATAAAGACATCACTAACCATATTCAAGCACTAATTTGAGTAATTAATTAATGCTAGACATCTGGATAATAAATTATGATTACGACTAAAAAGTTGTACATATCCATTCAAAGGAGATTTTTATCTCATCAAAATTTTCTTTCTACCTTCCTTATTTCTTTTGTTTTTCTTGCTATAAGGTATTTGACAGCAAACATTGGTGGGCCTGTCTCAGTCTCGCCACTATTTTTGATGTCCTCTTTGTGAGCAAAGCAGCAAGAATTTTTAGGACAATGGAAGACGCTAGATTAGTGGAAAATGAATTCGCTTATGTTCTCACTATTAGCATAATGATTATGTTCAAATCTCACGACAAAAAGTGCATATAATATGTTGATGAATAGTTTGGATGTGAATACAACTACATTAATGATGAAAAACATGAGCAAAGAAATTTAGCAAAAGTAGGAAAGGCTAATGACAATAACAAATAATTGAAGGTTCAGCAAGACCGTAACATGAATTCTTGAAGTTGATGATAACATTGATAAGTCAAGTCATGGAGCCTCTAACCCCATTGGGGATTTTGATACTTTAATTGAAGCTCATGCTCATTAAATGCTGCTGGGCCTTTCGTGTCCTCAAAGAAAAGACCAGCTACAGCTAAGATCACCTGCATTTTGATTGTTACTATGCTTAATCTGGGAATTTGTTCTTCCTTTTTTCTATTCTTGTCGCATTAAGTGGTGACCACTTCTTTTCTTCCTCATATGCTGGGATCACGAATAATTTGCTTGGATTGTAAGTTTCTTCAACATTTTCAAATTTAGACAAAAGTATTGCCATTTCTTTTGCTTTACTTGCAGAACTTACCTTCTTCAAAATTTTTCTTGCACTTAATCATGAACAGCATATTAGTTTATGTGGACCCTGGGAAGAACGAATTATATGTGATAATCCTTCAAAGATTTGATGATTTCCAACTTCTTTTTTTAAACAAAAACAAAAATCCCATGTGCCTCTATCATTGAGTGGATAAAAATGGTGCAGAAAACTAAAAATCATGTACAAACCAAAATTTTGGTGTAGAAACTTCTTTTAAAGCAGGCCACTAATTGGGCAAATGTTTTTACTTTGTTGGCCTCATCGTTTTTAGCAAGCGAAAAAGGAAAAGGATTAGATGACAAATTAGGAGTTGTTGCAGGAAACATGTTAGTGAAATACGAAGTTATTGTGTTAAACCATGCCAAGGTCATTTTCGTTTACACTAAGCTGTAGAGTTCATTTTTTATCTTCTAAATGTTGTCATAGCGTTTACAAAGAATTTTAGGGTGAAAAGATTGTGACTCAATTTAAGATAAAGATTTAAAGTTTATTTATAAAATACTTAGCATTTGCCTCATTCTAAATAAATAAAAATAAGTTATTTTATTTCATCTTCACAAGTTAAACGATGACATTGCTATTTGCTAGATGTTGGCCCTCATGTTGAGGGAGACTTGACTGAAGCTATGTCTCGTAACACGGTAAGCTGCTTTTCCTTTTCTTAGGAATTTTAGTTATACAAGCTTCAATAACACAAAGTGGGTTTGATTGTACAAGTCAGAGTTCACCATTTCACAAGTTACAAAAATGGGAAAGGAAAAGAGGGACTTGGTCATGAATTTGTCTGACTCATTACAGAGAATGCAAGTTAGCTTTATAAAATAGGGTACCACCTGAATTGTTCACTCTGCCTTCTATCTTCAAGTAAGCCAATCCAAGGGAAATCACATGGCAATGGCAATGCTTAGTACATATGACAGATCTATCTGCTCCATAGGTAAAAAGGGTTTGGTCCACTGCATTTATGGTGTGATTAATGATTGGAAGATCCAAATCACCAAATCATTCTGTAAAATTATAATGAATAACACTCTTTTAATTTCTTTCTTTTTTGTTGGGTTGATTAATTCTCTTAATTCAAGGGGACAGGGAAGAAAGAAGATGGGGAAAAGAGAAGAGAGCAAGTGGTGTCCTTATGTAAACAAGTGCCTACAAGTCATGGCCCTACAAACTGCATTACATGACTCAAGGATTTCCTAGCCCTCTTTACAAGTTTACAATAAATTTTATCACATTAAATAAAATCAGTTATATTAATCATACAAAACTATTAGACTTTATAAGAGATTAGATTTTTAAATATGTTATTTGTTATATATTTTTTTTTAATTTCTTTTAATATCTTTTTTTTTTGCTTCCCCTACTTTTTCATGAAAGTAAACAACACGTGAAACTTAACGAGTTTACAATTAACATCAAAATGCAAGCTAGTAATGGGTTTTGTGATTACAAACTCAATAATGCGAGGTAGCTGCACGAGGGCCAGGAGGTGGACCACATGGAATTTGTGTTGACATGCCATTAATAGCAGGCAAGATACCTAAAGTACATGCCAATGTTTTATCTTGTTCCATGAAATGATGAGAGGGCTTGGCTCATCGGAGGCCCTTTATTGCTTATAACTGCTCTTGTGTCTCTCTCCATTCAGAGCTCAATGATTCCCAGCAAAGGCAGCAGAAACGAAAACCGGATCCTACAATAATATTAATAATAATAATAATTACATGGCCATGGCCTCCAACGATTTTCCCCATTCACAATTTCAGATGCGCACTCCTTCAAACTGAAACCCAGAAGAGAAGAACAGCAGACTTTATCTCCTTGTTAAAATTGCAAAATGGTTTTGATTCCAATCCACTGTGCATGCATGTATCTCACTTTTTGCTACAGTTGTTTTCCTATTCATGAAGGATGATGATCAATTAATTGCATTTCTTTTTTTTTTTGAATATCATTACAGTATTATGTGCTCTCTTAATCTGTTCAGGACTCTGCTAGAGAGACAAAATAATTTGCTAGCTTTCTCAACAGAGACAAAAGCATCAAATAATTGGCTTTCATTTTCTGTTCCCTTATGCTTTTTTTTTTTATTTTCACAATGTCAGATAACATGGGATACAGAAACTTCATCTTTTCAAAATCTCACCTCACTGAATTACAATGGAATTTGAATATGAAACATAAATTATCTCTTCGTAGACTTTTCAGCAATGTTTATTTTTTAAATATAGTAAAAAATTGAGGTACTTTTAATCATCGAGTATCACTTTCAGTAATAGAAATACATACTTTACATGATAGATTTAATTTTTATTCATTAACAAAATTAAAAACTGATGTAGCTCGGAGGGAATTTAATGGGCTGGAATGGGCCAGAGAGTTCATTGATTTCGGTTATTTCTTCTAACACCCCATTTTCCTTCACACCCCCATCTCTTTTCTTCCCGGCTCCTCGACCCTTTTGGTTGGGCTTAGAAAATAAAAATTTTGGGGTGTCAAAAGAAATTTCTATTGATTTCTGGATCACTCCTGTAAAGCTTAATTTAACCCAAATTGTATGGGCTTCTCTGTTATAGAGTCCAACTCGATAAATTAAACACCATCAGTTTGTACCAGTAGGCCCGTAAAATTTTGCATCTAAGGGCTCTAGTTTGGCTGTGGCAAAATACTCCAATTTTGAAAGGCTATGAATATGGTGAGGCTACAGCAATTAGCTTAGAACTAGCAAATACTTTTAATTTTATTGAATAAATAATTTTAAAGACTAATTATAATATTCAAATCCTGTATCATGATAATAGAATTAAAATATTAAGGTTAACATAAGGAAGTTTTTATTAAAAAGTGAAATTAATTGAACTATCAAAAAATAAAGTAATTATAATTATTTAATTTTTAAACGAAATAAATTATATCTTCAATGTAAAAAATAAAGAACGTTAATAATACTGTGTGTGTCCCCGGAGCATCAGCATATAAAAGAAGCAACAGTGGAAAAGAAGGCCTCCTTTTCTAAAGAAGTTCGTTTTTATCTTTGGTGGGAATTTTCCAAAGAAGTTCTTTTGTGTAGAGTTAATAGTTTTGCATTTATTCCAAAGAAAAGAAAAGAAAATAAAGTTGATTTGGTGGCTTTTAAATATTCTTGATCTTCTTTTTTAAATACACTTTGATTTCTTGATGTCCCCACCGAAGCTAAAGCTAAGAGAAGTGTTGATTAATGGAATGGATTCAGCAACGTTCCATTCCTTTAGGACTGGACCCCTAGGGTTTGGTAATAATGGCAATTCATGTCTTTAGCCACTCAAGGTCTATACGGTAGTTGGATAGTATACATAATGAACCTTCAATCTCAAATGGAAGTGCATCATTTAATATTTGCAGCTAAATATTCATAAAGCAATAAAACATCATAATTATAATAATAACTCTACTGTAAAAGCTGGATTAGTTGAATCCTTCAGACATTAATATAATACAACAAATTCTAACTAATTACCTGCCCTAATTAAATATAGTTTATAAGATTCTAATGTTTCGAAGAAAGACAAAGCAATAATACATATATACTGCAGTAGGTAATGTACCAAGGAAAACAAAGAAAGAAAGAATACAACTTCTGTAGAATTGCAGCGAGAATTATTACTGCAGTAGAATGGCCAGATTTTTTATTTTTTTAAAAAAAAGAAAGAAAGAAAGAAAGTGAATCTCAGAAGAAGAAGGTGTTTCAATTCGTGATTATGAAGCTTCGTGTGTTTAACGTTTATGCAATAGTCCAAAAGCTTATTGGGAATGTATGCAGAACGTACGTGAGTGAATAAAAGCAAACCTGGCTAGCACCATTCTGACATTTGCGGTGATGAGAGTCGGCGCAGCCGCAGAAGAAGAAGGAGCAAAGCTTATCATACACGTTTCTCTAAGTTGAGTTCCAACAATGGAAAACTTTTGGAGCTCACAAGGTAAGTGTCGTCCTCTTCGCCCTTACTTACGTTTCTCTTTTAGATGAACGGTCGTCTACTTTACGTTGTGTAATGCTACCAAGATAATATTTTTTCCATTTTCATCAAGTTTGGTGTCGTGGAAAAGTTGTCATGATTAGAAGAAATGAACACTGATTGTGCTTTCGTCCTTTTGTTTTATTGGTGATATGCCTTCGTTCAAAATTTGTGTAACAGTATTTGAAGATATAGTAGTTTTCTGTCGTTGATGGATGAGGCAATAAAAAATAAATATATTCGCGTATTATTTTAAGCGACTCCAAATTCAAAATATCATCATCTATGTGTGATTATGTATTATGAACATTAACTGTTTTTGAAATTATATTCATATTCATCCTTCAATTGAGATGCAGGAGGATTTTCATGGATCTGTGAAGGAGAATCTAATATGGCTTCTCTATGCATTCAAAGAACCATAATAGAAGCTGTGAATCTGTTTTTCCTTGGAATTTTCTGCCTTGTTTGGCTGATGCGTTTAGTTAGAAAACATCGTGAGAGTAACAGGGGTAGAAAGGATCGGGTTTGTGTTATCACTTCAGTCTGTTGCTCACTCATTAGCATTATGTATTTTGGTGTTTGTTTGTATAAATTCATAGCTCAAACTAATAAAGCAGATAACTTAAGTTGGGCAGTTTACATTGTCAGAGGACTAGTGTGGACCTCTTTTGCAGTTTCATTGCTTACTCAAATGCCCAAATGGATGACATTTGTGAACTCTGTTTGGTGGGTGTGCTTATGTCTGTTAGTTTCTGCTCTGAACATTGAAATCATTCTGAGAAAGCAGAAAATTCAAATGCTTGATTTGCTGCCTTGGCCTGTGTGCTTCCTACTCCTCCTTTGTGCCTTCAGAAACCATGGCTACTTCGTTTCTAAACATTACCCAAATGACACAATGGTTGAGCCCTTGTTGGATGAGAAGGCCAGAAAGAAGCAAACAGGACTAAGCCACGCTAATCCTTTTAGCAGAATGACATTTTCTTGGATTAATCCTTTACTCTCTTTGGGTTACTCAAAGCCATTAGCTCTTGAAGACATACCTCCTCTGGATTCTGAGGACAAAGTTGACTCTTCCTACCAAAAATTTGCTAATGAATGGGACTCCTTGTTAACGGGCAGAAGCTCAAACAGTACCAAAAACTTGGTATTTTGGGCCATGGCAAGAGTTTTCTTGAAAGAGAATATATGCATAGCAATCTGTGCATTACTGAGGTCGACTTGTGGAGCTATTTCTCCTCTGATACTATATGCTTTTGTAAACTATTCAAATCGCAATGAAGACAACATACAAAAGGGTCTTGCTATAGTAGGATGCCTAATTCTAGCCAAATTAGTAGAGACTTGGTGTCAAAGGCACTGGTACTTCAACTCAAGGAGGTCAGGAATGAGAATGAGATCAGCTTTAATGGCGGCAGTCTACAGAAAGCTGCTAAAGCTTTCAAGTGTGGGAAGGAGAAGGCACTCAACTGGGGAGATTGTGAATTACATAGCCGTTGATGCCTACAGGATGGGAGAGTTCTTGTGGTGGTTCCATTCAGGATGGAGCCTTGCATTGCAACTTTTCTTAGCTATTGGTGTCCTTTTTTGGGTTGTGGGTCTTGGTGCTCTACCTGGTCTACTCATTCTTCTCATGTGTGGACTCTTTAATGTGCCATTCGCGCAGAAGCTGAAAAAGTGTCAATCAGAAGTCCTGGTTTCCCAAGATCAGAGACTTAGGTCAACTTCAGAGATCCTGAACAATATGAAACTCATTAAATTACAATCTTGGGAGGATGAATTTAAGAACTCGGTTGAATCACTTCGTGCTAGAGAGTTCAAATGGTTGCGGGAGACACAGTTCACAAAGGTTTATTGCTCAATGCTTTATTTCCTTTCTCCAACCATTGTTTGCGCATTCATTCTCCTGGGATGCACCATCTTTGGAAGTGCCCCATTAAATGCTGGCACTGTCTTCACAGTTCTTGCAACGTTGAGGAGCATGGCAGAACCTGTCAAATATATACCACAGGCTCTTTCAGCTATCATCCAAGTTAATGTTTCGTTTGATAGGCTTAACACCTTTCTCCTTGATGACGAGATGAAAAGTTTAGAAACAAGTAGGATCTTGAGGACAAATTCAGATAAAAGCATCGAGATAACAGCAGCTAATTTCTCTTGGGATTGCGAATCATTGACCTTACCAACTTTGAGAGACGTCAGTCTAGACATAAAATGGGGGCAGAAAATAGCAGTTTGTGGGCCAGTAGGAGCTGGGAAGTCATCTCTTTTAAATGCTATCCTTGGAGAGATGCCTCACATCTCGGGAACTGTGAGTTACGAAGCAAAAGATAAATTTTTGTTTGTTTTCATGTAGTACATTTGTTTCATTGTTCCTATGTTTTATTGTTACAATCAGGTTAAAGTACATGGATCGGTAGCTTATGTTTCTCAAACTGCGTGGATCCAAAGTGGGACAATTCGTGACAACATACTCTATGGCAAGCCAATGGAAGAAAGTAGATATGAGAAGGTCATTAGAGCATGTGCTTTGGATAAGGATATCAGTGGTTTTAGCCATGGCGATCTTACAGAAATAGGTCAGAGAGGGCTTAACTTGAGTGGAGGACAGAAGCAGAGGATTCAACTTGCACGAGCTGTCTATAACGATGCTGATATATATCTCCTTGACGACCCCTTTAGTGCAGTAGATGCACATACTGCTTCAGTTCTGTTCCATGTAAGAAAAACATC
The DNA here is from genome assembly GCA_022379115.2 of Bauhinia variegata. NCBI lineage: Eukaryota > Viridiplantae > Streptophyta > Magnoliopsida > Fabales > Fabaceae > Bauhinia > Bauhinia variegata. The sequence goes on from CM039433.1 coordinate 14,206,895, forward strand.
CTTAAGGCCACCAAAACATCTTTTTTTAGTGCCTTTGTTTAGCTTCAAATTTTAACTGCAGGACTGTGTCATGAGTGCTCTCGGAGAGAAAACGATCATCCTGGTGACCCATCAAGTGGAATTTCTCTCGGAAGTTGACAAAATTCTGGTATTTTATCTTCTTTTTTTTCCACTTCCATATCTATTTTCAAATATGCATCATTTACAAGTAGAGGCATTTCTGATACAATATAATGAGAAAGTAAAGTATATAACTTCGCTGTTTCTAGGTTATGGAGGGGGGTTGTATTGTTCAATCAGGAAGTTATGAGGAACTAAGGGCAATTGGGACAACGTTCGAACAACTTCTAAATGCTCATAGAGATGCTATAGCAGTACTGGATACACTCAATGAAAACCAGGGAATATCTCCAGAGGTAGATACAGCTAAACTGGTGGAACCTTATAGAAGTGATGGGGCTTATAAAAAGAGTGGTGGAGAAATTTGTATGCCTAATTTCCAAGGGGAACAACTAACACGAGAAGAACAGAGGGAGATGGGAGATTCTGGATGGAAACCATTCTTGGAATATATTTTTATCTCGGAAGGACTGCTTCTTCTGTTGTTAAGCTCATTAGCTCTGATTGGTTTTGTTGCTTTTCTGGCTGCGGCATCTTATTGGCTTGCTCTAGCTATTAAGATCCCAAAAATCAGTACTGGAACGCTCGTTGGAGTTTACTCTGGGTTATCAATTCTTAGTGCTATTTTTGTTTACTTCAGGGCTTACTTTATAGCCCTTCTTGGATTAAAGGCTTCGAAAGCCTTTTTCTCTGGTTTTACGCATGCTATTTTCAATGCTCCCATGTCCTTCTTTGACTCCACTCCAGTTGGCCGGATTTTGACCCGAGTAAGATTTATATGTCAGTAGACTAGGAAAGCTCATGTCATTTATGGATTGCAAAATTTAGTATAAAATACATGTACTAATTAGAATTTCAATATTAATTCTATGCAGGCTTCATCAGATTTGGGTACTTTGGATATTGACATACCTTTTGCCATAACCTATGTTGCACATTCTATGGTAGAATTTCTAACAGGAATTGGGATTATGGCTTCAGTCACATGGCAAGTTCTGATAGTTGCCGTACTAGTTATAGTAGCTACCAAGTACATTAAGGTAAACTGAATGCTAAGGTTCCCTTTTTGTTTTCTTCAGTTGTGGCCCTAAAGACATCAAAGAACTGACTATGTTTTGTTCTTTATTATTCTTGTTTCCCATAAGGACTACTATCAAGCCTCTGCCCGGGAACTAGTAAGGATCAATGGAACAACAAAGGCTCCAGTTGTGAATTATGCAACAGAGACATCAGCTGGAGTGGTCACCATAAGAGCTTTCAACATGATGGATAGATTCTTCCAAACTTACGTAAATCTGGTCGACACGGATGCTGCAACTTTCTTGCTTACTAACGCTGCCTTGGAGTGGTTACTATTGAGAATTGAAATGCTCCAGAATTTGGTCCTTTTCACGGCAGCTTTTCTGTTTGTACTACTTCCCAAGGGATACATAGCTCCAGGTACATAACACTAAATCATGGAACTGGCAACATTTAACTATGGCAGGTTTATAGAATTTTTACGTGTTCTTTACTTTTGTGGAATATTCAGGGCTTGTGGGACTGTCTCTGTCTTATGCACTGTCAATAGCAAAAACCAAGGTTTACTGTGTCCAGTGGTGTTGTAACTTAGAAAACTACATCATCTCTGTCGAACGAATAAAACAATTCATGCTGATACCAGAAGAGCCTCCAAAAATAGTGGAAGATAAAAGGCCACCATCTTCTTGGCCATCCGGGGGCAGGATAGAGTTGCAAAACTTGAAGGTAAAATTTGGGATACCAGAACAAATTAACAAAAAGTTCTCACCTTTATGGCTTTATGCTAATTACATTTGCCAACACATTACTGCTTTCAGGTTAGATATCGTCCAAATGCTCCATTGGTTCTCGATGGAATCACTTGCACTTTCAAAGAAGGGGCTAGAGTGGGAGTTGTAGGGAGGACCGGTAGTGGGAAAACTACACTCATAAGTGCATTGTTCCGTTTGGTAGAGCCAGCAAGTGGTGAAATTCTTATAGATGGGGTTAATATATGCTCAATAGGGCTGAAGGATTTAAGGATGAAGCTGAGCATCATCCCCCAAGAACCAATTCTTTTCAGGGGTAGCATCCGAACAAACTTGGATCCAGTAGGCCAATATTCCGATGATGAGATATGGAAGGTTTGATAATTGAGTCTTAGGAGGATTTTCTTTTATGTAGATTTCAAAATGTTTTTAATAGGTGCAATCCAGCTAACATGAGCTCATCTGCATATAGAGTTTAGAGAAGTGTCAGCTCAAAGAGGCAATAAGTAGTCTACCAAATCAGCTGGACTCACCAGGTGAGGCACACACTTACACTGCTACAATCACTTCTTGATAACAAATCAGATTGAATTTGAAGTTTTTTCAAGTTCTGTTAACTCCAAGCAAATATATCTCACTTCACCTTTTTTTTGGTTGATTCATTAGTGAGTGATGAAGGTGAAAATTGGAGCGTGGGCCAAAGGCAATTGTTCTGTCTTGGAAGAGTTCTTCTCAAGAGAAACAGAATTCTTGTTCTGGATGAAGCTACTGCTTCCGTTGATTCTGCCACAGATGCCATCTTACAGAGAATTATAAGACAAGAATTTTCAGAATGCACAGTTATAACAGTGGCTCATAGAGTTCCAACAGTAATAGACAGTGACATGGTCATGGTTCTCTCCTATGGTATGTTGGTTTTATTTCTTTCTTTTCCTCCATTTTTCTTTTAATCTTTGGTTACGTTTCTAATTTTCTTAAAATTTTGTTTGGGGGTTACTATAGGAAAAATGGTGGAATTCGATGAGCCTTCAAAGCTAATAGAGTCCAACTCTTTATTCTCTAAACTGGTAGCTGAATATTGGTCCAGCTGCAATAAGAGTTGCTCCTAAAATATTAACAGTCATCAGCATTGACTCTAAGGACAAGGAATAATACCAAAGAGAAATAAACATTCTGGGAAGTTATGCGAATGATGTATTTTCTTTCCGTGCCTACATTTTAATTTGATAGAATTGTATCAAAATATTTTTGGAAGGTGGTATTTATTAAGGACACCAAATACGACAAATTGTAAATGCCTTCCTAAAAATGTAACTTGGTTTGTAATTTAGGTGAGATTTTAGTTTCCGAATTTTAAGACTATTTTTTAGCATGAATGTTTAAAAACTTCTCAAACATATTTTAAAAATTACATAATGCAAAAAATAATCCTCCAATCAAACTCCACGTAACATGTTTTTTTTTTGCTGCCAATTTTTAAGAGAATCCTACATACATACGGTAGACCAAAAGCGATGAACAAATCTTTTGCAGAATTATGAAACTGTTATGAATCTTTTCAGGACACGACATTGAAACGCACTATATGACTTTTTTGTATTTGCAAACGAATTTTACACTTTCACTACAATATTAATGATAATGATTGACGTAAATGGTGACTCATTTTGTAGTGATTTGATTGCATGTCTCGCACATGTACGGTAAACGTTCTATTTCTCATTGGCCATCAGTCTTTCGACCAAATTCCTCTGTCTAATTGGAGTTTAAATCATTGAAATTCAAGTGGATCGCTCATCACTATCAGAAAAGCAAGAGCAGATAATGTGTAACAATAAAGACCAAGCAATTTCCAAATAATGCTCTAGTTGTTGGTTCCTTCCCCAAGAAACCCAACAACGTTGTCTTCTTTCTGTCTTTTTCCTTTTTCTCAATATAGTGTCTGCATCCCTTAATGGTTGCAACGCAAGAAAAAGTTGGTTTAGTGCATGATAAACTACGTAAAGATGACTAAGCATGCATTTCATGAAAGCATAACTTTTCCTGATATATATATATTCTATTCCGTTTGCTTTTGAACAACAAGTATTTATGAGGAAAGAAGATTGATGTAAGTTTGCAAATTAAAGGATGATAATTGGCCTTTTATATTCCAAAGAATTAGTATGCTAGCATAAGTGTGAATGGATAGGATCGATATTGAAGTGAAATTTTTCCTTTCTAATGTTTTTCTCTTCTAATTTTAAATAATATAGAAGTCTCTTTTCTTTCAAAAACATCAGAGAAATTAGCATCTTCAAAAAAATTTACTAAATACAAACTTGTGGCTTTTGTTGATTTTTCTACAGGGAAAATAGTTACGACTTTCGCAAACACAGCCTTAGTATAAAATTCTATATATTGTTTTTCTTGTGTGTGCAATTTTTTTTAATAGGCATGCCCCATATCATTAAAGTAACTATATAAGTTTAGTATTGCTTAATTTTTTTGAACAAAAAGGAAAGAAAGCAACTGATCAAAATATGTCCAAGTTCGCTGAGTATCTACCATCATATGTCCAAGTTAATTGAACTGATCTAGCATTTTGGATGCAGGTGGTAGACAAGGTTGGATCTGACTCAGAAGTGACAAGATAAGTAGTGAGACAAGGTTGTCTTCCAACACATGCTTGGCTAGCATGGTTGAAGATATTAGTTTTCTATGCCAAGATTTGATTGCCCGTGGCCATGTGGTTTCGAGATTAATTGCTATTCCAGTGCAGATGCGTACCAAGATAGGTGCTTTTGTTTGTTGTATAGCTAAGAGAACCAAAGTGTTAAGGAAATAGAAAAGAGTTCTCTTGCAAATCATGCATGTGACCATTGCTATCCGCTCATGGACATGTTAGGTGGATTTGAAAGAATATCAAATATAAAATATTCCTACCATCTTCAAACCTTTATTCTGATATTATCTTCATATTTCTGGACCACCCTTCTAGAGTGTATTTGATTCTTCCATTATATTTGATTACTCAAAAACAAAGAAAGTTTGTAACCAAAATTCTCTGACTTCATTTTTGAGGGGAAAACAAAAAGAGTCTTAGACTTCATTTCGTTCTGCTTTCCCTTAAAATTTTTGTTGAGTTGTAGGGCAAAGAACTTGGGTGCTAAATTATAATAACAACAATTTTTATCATACTAAATAAGATCTTATATAATTGAGTTTTATTAAATACTAAATTTTTAAAATATCATTCACCAATATCTTTTACTTTTCTATACACTTTTTAGACTAAAATCTACATATATAATTAACTATCCTCGTTAGTCCCTTTAACCACCTTCTTATTGCTAAATTAATGGATAGAAATTTAAATTTTCACCGACTTGCAGGACTAGAGGAAAACTGGTATACATATTTGATAGATAGTCATAGCTGTCCATTTTGGACAATTTCAACATCAAAAGCTTCGAGAAAGCCTAATTGTAAAGTAAAAAATGGGGTAAAAAAGACCCTTTAATTTGACTATATACGTTATATTTGCAAAGGGAATTGATTATTGATGAACTTTGAGAACTTGCGGCAAAGCAGCTTCATGTGCAGCAACAGCTATAGTCTGAAGTTTGCAGTCAACTGAAATCTTCTTATGAGCACTTTCCTCATTAGAAATTTTGTTGATTAAGTGCAGCAAAATTCGTTCTTGGTCTTCCCCGTCATTCCATTCATGGATTTCAGCCTTAATAAGCAATGGGTCTTTGCATATTAGGTCCCACAAGGGAAAGTTTTTCCTTGGCATCACAAAGTCTCTTTCTTTAAGCCTCAAGCTTGGGCAATAGTCCCCACTACCATCACCAAGGTAGATGAACCTTTTCTTCTCCTCGGGGAGGATTGAATCTTGGATCCTCTCTATAATTAGACCCTGTATTCAGAAAAAAAAAAACATAAAAACCAATTTTAATTTGACCTGAAAATTCTTTATTGTATGGACCTGCAAGTGGATCTATATTAAAATCTTTATTATTTCAATTCCCACTTTCACGGGATATCCAGTGGGCTCAAAACACAGATGAAGACACATAATCTATGAAACAAACCCAGAAAAACAATTGGGCATAAGAAAAGTCACGAGAGAAGAAAATATACCTTGCACATATTTGGAGGGCAGAGACTGCAACCATCGGGAGCTTTGCTGAAATCATGGTAAGGAAGAATACTGACTCTTCCTTCTTCATTGACATAGCCTGGATTAGTGTTAATTTCAGAGAAGCATTCCCTTATGCCCAAGTGCTCCAAAATTGTCTCAATGAAAAAGACATTAGCATCACTCACAATCCTCAAATCACACCTGAAAATACAAAATCGCAACATAAATTTCTTCCCCACAAGAAAGTAAAAAGGGGGGAAAAGGGAAGAGAGGAAAAAGAAAAGAAAAAGCTGCGCACCCTAAAGCATGAGCTGCTTTAATGGCAGGAACTACTCTGGGATGAATAGGAATCCTCTTGAGAACTTGAGCAATGTCATCTATGGTCTTCCCATGTGAATGAAGCTCCATCATCATCCTATCCTGTAAAACCAAACCCAAAATAAAAGGCTCAGTTTTTTTCTGCCATTAAGCAATGCAAGAGAAAAACTTACTTTGGAAAAAGAATAGAGAGAAGATAACACGGATGATACATCAAAACCCCAATATCAGAAAATTCAATTGACGAAATTGAAATCTTACCATGAGGGAGTTCCAAGGCATTGTGGGAAGAAGCTGATTGAAAATATCTGTGAAGCCCAACTCATCAACGACCCAATTGTCACTATCGCAGTCGACAATGGTCTTGTCGAAGTCGAACACAACCACAACACCAGCCATTTTTAGCCACTACAAGCTCAAAATCTCAATGACCCAGAAGAATTTTTCCCTTCAATTTAGAACAACAGGAAATCGGACACTTCTCTCCGTACACTCAATTAATTCTTGGCGTGTATTTCAGAGTCAGAAATAAAAGGGTATTTATAGGGAACCCAACGCGAAACCCGAATTAAAAACTAGGTTCTGATTCCAAATCCAAGGGAATATTACATTTGCGTGGCAAGGGGTAGGAGTAGGAGTAGGAGTCCATACAAGTACCCTTTTGCAGTTGTTCTTCGCTACAAGTAGAACTTCTCGAAGCACAAATTCTTGTTCTTTAGATTTCATCACAGCCGTGAATTTTCTGGAATTTACCTTTATTGGAACATACGGTTGAGTGTATATCAGTTTCGGTGCTTTGAAACTGAAACGCGGGAATAAAAGGGAATATTCGAGGGGAATCGAATTCAGTTGGCCACCTTTGAAATGCACTTGTTAGGAACCAGAATATTCCAGGTATGGTCCGCTTACGGTTCTTTCTCTTTTTTTTTTTTTTTTTTTTTTTTTAATTAATTAAGCATGTGCCATTCAGTTCCCAATTACACTTGAGTTGGACGACCATAACCTGATTAATTGGGTTCTTTTCATGTTTCTTGATTGTCGTTTTGCACATTATGGAATCCAAGCTAGTCTATTGTGGATTATAACAATTTAATTTAATCGTGAATTATTTTGTTTGGGTTTAAATGGGTTGTTGTTCTTGATTCAACCATAAAAATCCCTTTTTCATTTTAGTGGGAATGAGTAAGATTCAGAAGTAATTAATCTCAACTTGCTCATGCTAAAACACAAGATGGTGATGATCTTATAAGATTTATTTTTAATTATTGATGGCTTTTGATTTACCAATGGGTTTTTTCCTACTGATTTTGATGCTTAATTTGCGTCTTCTATTTGGCAACCCCTTAATTTTTGTTTTTAGGAATAAATTAACATTAGTTGATGACGACAAAACAAGGTCCAATCTATATATTTTTTTTTGATAAACAATAATTGTTAATGTTGCCTTCACCATCAACATGTTTTTTACACTCCCTAATTTTGGAGATATCATACGAACAAATTATATATTCATCTATAAGTGACCAATTTTCACATGATTAAATTAATTAGCTCTCGTGAATCATCCTTAAATTCTAAATTATTAGATATATGATAATTCAGTCACGTTTAAATTTTATTTAAATAATTGCCTCTCATTTGAATCAAAACTATAATTACCTTCAAGTAATATTTTTTTATTTATTTATACCATCTTCATATTCTTTCGAATATGGATTAGTTTTTTTTTTTTTTAAATAATTAACAAATTATTGTCAATTGAAATTTTAACCTAAAAATTGTTGAAAAAAAGCAAAATGCGAAGCGTGTGTTGGACGAGATGCAAAGTGTCAGCTTGTTGATTGGGTTTTAAGATACGTGGTGGCCGAAAGACAGTCTTTAACATGACTAAGCAATGCGATTGATGGACAATTAATGTATACAAGTACAGCACTTGGCTTGGTCTGGCCGCGACGATTCAGATTGTCTGTCTTGTGGCTGAAACTGAAACTAAACTTGCCAATCACAAGTTTCTCCATTTTATCTCACTCTTTTGAGCTGAGCTGAGCTGTGGAATATAGCCTAAACCCCACTCAAACTTGGGCACATGCCAGATATATAAGTTTAAAAAGGAATATGCCACATTTTTAGTTCCCATGGCTACAAATAACTCTCTTGTCTTTCTTTTTCTTTTGAGAGCAGAATTGGTTCTCTGGAATATATATTGCTTGCTTCTGGTTTATTTCTTTTCTTTGTCCTATAACCCTTTTTTCGTGGAATGAGAATAATTCTTGCACCACCCAAATTACCAAAAAATAATTTCCCTCTATAAATGATGGTGAGGGTATTAATTTGGGTGGTGCAAAAATCAAGTCCCTTGATGGAATGAATCCATATTTGGCCCATTTAAATCCATAGACGATTCAAGCAAAACTTGGGTCAGTACTTTCATATGTGACGCCACTGAGTTGGGATGGATGGATCAATAATTTCGGGTTTGAAAAAAGTTCCAATAATTAAATCTCCTTATTTTGTCTTTTTCGGGAAAGGAAAATTAGATTTGGACAATAAAGTTGTCCTTTCAATAATTAATTTTATGTTAGTTTCATAAATGAGAGAAAACCATTCTTTCGTTTTTAAAATTAATAAAAACGAATATTTGAAACCACACAAAATGGTGCTTTAATTTAGTTTCATCCATTTCAAAATATAATATATCGTTTTATTGTTTTTCTAGTGTTGTGGTTATTATATCCGTGAATAAAATCATCGTATTAAGAAAAACAGTATTATTTTATTTGTAACAGAACATTTTTCTTAAACTTTTAAAAGGTGTACTTGGTCATGTGCAGGATAAGCATGAAACAAAGAAATAGCGGATTGACAGAACGAAATTTGTTCGGGTTTCTTATTCCACGATGACTAATTGTGATTTTCTGGTAACTTAAATAAAATTTCCTAACGTTAAAGAAAATGTGTCAAACAATTATAAGAGGGATATGTCAAAATCAAGCCCTTCATTGTCCTGCAAATGTTTGAGATTATTCTTTAAAGCTATTTGTTTGTTTCCTTTTATTTTTTTTTCTTATAATTTTATTTTACATTGAAAAATATAAATGCCCACATAAAATTCATGGGTTAAGTATTGAGTACAAGCACAAGACATGCATCTCTTTTATATCTGCGTATTCTCACACTTAAAAATGTGAGACTAATTCTATTTGAATAATTAATTGAAGTGTGAATATTTTTTGAATATATGAACTTTAGTTAAAAAATGTCATAAATGCTTAATTTATTATCACTAAATTAATACACTATTCATATAAAATATTACATTTTGCTATGTTTTCATTCTATGTATATTCACATTTAGGGTCAAATATCAATGTAATTACTCATACTTATAATTTTAATTGATTTTATTTTTATATTTTATATTTATTAATTTTGTCTCATATTTAAACTCATAATTAATTACGAAGGAATGTATTGATAGTCTTCAAATGTGATAGAGAAACTTATTAGAGATTATTAAATGTGAAGGAAGAAAATGGTATTTAATTACCCAAAACAGAAAGTAACAAAACATAATTTTGTGAGTTAAATTCCTATTATATTCCTTGCCGTTTGATAATCTGAATTTGTATTTCTTTTTTTTTATCTGTCTTTTTTTTTTTTTTTTAAGTGAAGACGTTAGAGCTGTGAAAACCAAAGATTCACATCTTCTATTATACTTATTTTATTTTTTGTCCTATTTTATCTTAATTAATAAAAATTCTAAAACATTTTAAATATTATTAAATTATTAAAATTAAATTCTCTAACCAAATACTCAAAGCCAATATCTAAAAGATGAAAAGGGAAGGACACGCTAGTAATTTCAGACAGTTTCATTTCACTTGGAGTAGAGCCAAGATTTTGGAAAAAGGGATATGTACGTGTGTTATTTTATTAAAATAAAAAAACTTTTTAATATTAACCATTAAGTAAATATATTTTGCACTAAACATAGATTATATGTTTTATCATTATTTTCTTTTTCCTCCTGAAAAATTAGTTAATAAGATTAGAAAACTCACAAAATTTTAATATATTAGTTCAATAAGTTATAAAAATTAAAAATTATAGTTATATTGCAATTTGTAACTTAAAAAGAATACTTCGTTTAAAAACTATTGAACTATAAATTAAATTAATAAAACTTATTACTTTGTACTAATAAGAAGTTAAGAAAAATCTTTTTTTTTATATATATTTTTATCAGCTTTCTTAAATTTAAGTAATGTCAAATTTTAATTTTATAAAAACTTTGCACTGATAAGATGTTAAAAAAATCTTTCTTATAGTCTCATTAACTTTCTTAAATTTAAGTGATGCGAAATTTTAATTTAAAAAAAATTAAGGAAGTAAATATATAATGCCTATATAATATAAAATACTAAGGAAAAAGGGTAAGCCTAGAGGACCATGCCCCCTTTGGCCACCCTACTGCCTCCGCCCATGATCTCAGCTTTTTCTTCAACAATTTCTGGGTCCTTTCACAAAGTCTTTATTTAATTAATCAATTTCGATCATCAAATTACTCTTGGCTGTACCTCACAGCCATCACCGTCCGTTCTTATGAGAATATTTTTCACTTCACCCCAATGATAGTCCAATCAGGACTCCGTCTTATCACATTATTGTATGACCCGCAGGTGACAACATCATAGAGGAGGAAATTAAATTTTATATTACGTTCGAGAAAAAACAAACAGAAGCCTATTATTAAGAGAGAACTAGACAGAGAAGTGTGTGTATGTCTGTGTGTGTTTTGCCGCTTTAAGCCTCCAACACTAAAGAACGGTTTTGCTCAGTCATTTTAATCCGGAAAATCTCATTTTTCTCCTTCTAGAGAGAGAAAATCTTCGATAGAGAAGGTTGTAGGAAAAGAGAGAGAAAATTTGGGTGCTTTTTGTGTTCAATGGTTCAACTGGAAATCCAAACAAGGCTGTGAAAAGGATTTTATTTTATTTTTCCTTTTTGGATGTGGGTAAGCTATGATCTTGTGAGCACAGAAGGCGATCTTCGATGCACTGATTAGATTGGTCGATTTAGTGGTGTTTCCGGGGGCTGTTGGATTCGTTTTCCCGACAAATGAACGGTGGTGATGAGGTCGTCGCAGCTCCGGCGGGTCCACCGCAGCCGCTGGAGTGGAAATTTTCTCAGGTTTTTGGCGAGCGTACGGCTGGAGAAGAAGTTCAAGAAGGTAATTGTAATATCTAAGTATCAAGGAGGCACGATTGTCACTTGTTGGATCCAATTAATGTGTTGTACCAATATTGGGATTAGGGTTTGGTTTCGTGCTTTCGATCTATCTGGATCGTGTTTCGTCACCTGCTCGCTGTTTGGGATTCTGGGTGATCGAGTGAAAATTATTTCGGCTTCTGGGTCATTGTGTAATCATTATCTAATTGTGGGTTTTGATTTGATTTGGGGAAAATTGTTGGTTTCATCACTTTCATGCATGGGAATGGGTGCTTTGACCGGAAGCTGTTTCATTGCCACATGGATGCCTGTGTTGAAGTTGCCTTGCATTATGAATTCACTAGTTGGAATGATAGAGTGAGGAAATGAGCTGTTACAGTTAATGGTGGTTTTGGCTTTGTGTTTTCAGTTTGTGATTGTATTGCAAGCGCTACTGTTTTCATGAATTGGTTGCTTTAGTTTGTCAAGATATGAGTTTGAGAGTATGGATTAGATTTTATTGTTGGTAGTTTGATTAGTAGCATTGAAGGTTGACTGCGGGGGTTTGGTTGTAATTTGAATCCTTGACAATTTAGAAGATTTTGGGTTTGGCGGAGTTTTCTTGGGTAAACTATAGAGTACCGGAAGTAATGATGGTGGTGTATCTGGAGTCAAAATTCTTAACGGACATTTCAAGGATGGGCAATGGAGTTGTTTTATCTTGCTTTATATGTATAATAAGATATGTAGTATTATCCTATGTGTCTGATTCTTTTTTTCATGTCTCCTTCTTTTCTGATAAGGTATTATGTGGAATCAGGGAAAGGGTACTTCTGTGGGGAGGAGAGTGGGAGTGGTCTTATTATAAGGTGAATGATGTGGTTGGGCATGGTGATCCTTGCATTGCATTATTTCATAATGCCAAGTCAATGTTGTCCTCACGCTGATTGATATCTTTTGATGCAACGTCTAAAATTCCATCTCTTCCAACTATTCGGGAAATTTTGTCGTGAGCTGAGTTCAAATGGCTGGTCCTATGATTTAATTCATACATTATGAATGGTGATTGAAGAAGGTGAACTATGAACTGTCATTAAACTTCAACGAAAACGACAAACTGCACTTTAGAGCATTTGCTTTTGTCGGGATCTGTCTCGGTCATATAGGATTGGAATCCTTGGATTGGATATTTAGTAATTGCTATTAACGTGTGTTAATGCTTTTGAGTATTGTGAGATTCTCTTATATAAATATTACTTGAATTGGAAAACGGAATACTGACCAGAAGCAATTAAACTTAGTTGGTAAGAGTATGTAACAATAAACAGACAATTTCTTTGAGCTACACAAGATCTAATGTTGAGTTATTCTCTCAACCAGAGTGTAGGTGCATAGAGTACAAGATGTTGTTGATAAAAATAGTAAAATTATTTTACAAAAAAAAATAAGTAAAATTAGCTATGACATGAAAGTTCCCTAATTATTTGCCCATTTTTCTTTTAGCAGTGGACATAATTTCTGCCATTGAATTTGACAAGTCTGGTGATCATCTTGCCACTGGTGATCGTGGTGGTCGAGTAGTGCTCTTTGAGAGGACAGATACAAAAGATGTATGTCTGCAATTTGCTTCTGCAAGTTTCTTATGTTCCGCATTATGCACTTCAATTTCGTAGTATTAATGTTGTAACATGCAGCGTGGTGGATCAAGAAGGGATTTGGAGAGGATGGATTATTCAATGAGTAGGCATCCTGAGTTCCGTTATAAAACAGAGTTTCAAAGTCATGAACCAGAGGTAATAATTTTGCATTAGTCATTGCTGTGCAACTTCCTATTATATAGAAAATACAGTCTTAATGTATGGTCATTTCTTTATCTCAGTTTGACTATCTGAAGAGCTTGGAAATAGAAGAGAAAATCAACAAAATAAGATGGTGCCAAATGGCAAATGGTGCCCTGTTTCTTCTATCCACAAATGATAAAACCATCAAATTTTGGAAGGTATGAAATGAATGCCCACTTGTAGCTTACCAAGGGAAGTCTATCAATTCAATTTATAGATTAAGCACAAAGTTGTAGGTCTGTGGAAGAATTTTTTTCTTTTAATTTGTTTAAGATCTTTTTGCCAGTTTGGCTGCTTATGTAGATGTGGTATGGCTTACAAGGTCACAGATCCTTGGGTTCTATTTGAACATTCATTACAGGGACTTTGCCTACAGAAAGTACCATTAAAATTTGAATTTCTGGTCCAACTTTTATTTTTTAAGAGTTGAACCTTGCGTGTAGTGGATGACATTTTAGGGTGCATGTGTCTAGAAGATTTCCATTTAATGCATGCTGTTAAGTCTTCCTTTTTGGAAGAAGGTCTTGCCATGAGGACAGCGAGCTGTGAGATTAAATAGGTTTGGAAGGTCTTGCTGTTGAAATCCTGATAGAAATTAGTTGGGTTCAATATGCCGCTGATATTTTTTGTTGGCTTCATCATACACTAATGATTGTGGTTGCATTTCATTTAGTGGTTCTTTCATATGAGAAACACTGATTGATAGTATTTCCTAGACCACTTACTTTTTTTCTTGTCCTCGTCTGAGAGTAAAACAGGTCCAGGAAAAGAAGGTGAAAAGAATTTCTGACATGAATGTTGATCCTTCCAGAGCAATGGGGAATGGCTATATTGGTAGCTCAAGTAATTCAAGTAGTTCTACACCTTATCTTGCAAATGGAGGATCTCCAGACAGATCATACAATTATGCAAGCAATGACTACTTGTTTCCAGCAGGAGGCATTCCGTCACTAAGATTACCCGTGGTAGTTGTATTCAGCCTTCCAATGTGAAATCTTTTTTACAGTATTTATCTTTCTCAGTACTCAAAATCTTATAATATGCTGTTTTTCTATAAAATAATTGAGAAATAAGAAGAAAAACTGAAAAAAGGCTGTAGTACTGCATGGCTTAACTTGTCAATTGAAACATGGATATGTTGTTTTCACAGTTGTTTTCCTGATGGAAAATTATCTGGCCTAGAAATCTGGCATTGGATTATGTGATAATTACAAATTATTTCTATTTTCTTATTCATCTGCATTTGCTTGATGATTGCTTGTCTGACACTTCGTAGTGCTAACACTATATAATATGCAGGTAACCACCAATGAGACCAGCCTGATGGCTCGATGTCGAAGAGTATATGCCCATGCTCATGATTATCATATTAATTCTATTTCTAATAACAGGTGATTTAGTTTTCTTAGTGCATCTTATTTTTCTGTTCGGTAAATTCTGTAGTGGTTTTAAAGCTAAACCCAATATGAGGCTGTTCAGAGTCAAATCTTGCTATGTTTCTCCTGATCTCCTTTCATGTGGCAACTTTCTGAAATGTTGACTAGCTCTCAGCTTTATGGACTATTGCTTCATCTGATGTTTTTACTTTTAACTGCACTATTTTTTAGGTATATCTACTGGTGAAGTTTTTTTCTATGTTCTTCCATATGTTGCATCAATTGTCTGAAATTTACATAATACTAATGCTATGTTGCTAAAATTTTATAGTGATGGCGAAACTTTCATATCAGCTGATGATTTGCGGATAAACCTTTGGAACCTGGAAATTAGCAATCAAAGCTTCAACATTGTTGATGTGAAGCCTGCAAACATGGAGGATCTGACTGGTAAGCTTCCACTAATGGGTTTTTCTTGCTGTGCTGAAAATAGCTTTTGGTCGATCATTGATGTAAATTATCTAGTTAAAGACGTGGTTGTTAGTTTTAGTTCACTGATTAATTTGGCATGTGCAAGTTTTTCAAGCTGGGAATATGCTTCAGCTACTTTCGCTTGTGCAAAATTTTCAAAAACCATGAATTGTAGTTTTTGAAAGTGTCATCACTAATGGATTTTTAAGTTTATGGATATGAAGGTTGCTTCAGAAGAATTTTTTATGTAGGCTAAAATTTGTTGCTTCTGAATTAAAACTTACTTTATAAGGATGAGATACTATTTACTAGCAACATTTTTCTAGCCATCTAAATATATTTCATCTAGCTTATTAAATGGAAATTATCTGTCTGAATGACAACCTGACAAGCCTTTAAACATATACTGCCAAACCACAAGAAATCTGAATTTTATATGCTCTCTTTGTTTGAGTAATTCTTGGGCCATCCTCTTGATTTCCTTTTCTAAGCATGTTGATGACAAGCCTTTAAACATGTAAGCTGATTAACTTTTCACCTTTGATTGCATTTCCTTTTCCCTTTTTCTTTTGGGGTTAAAAGAAACCTCGCTCGCTTTTGCTAGCTCACTTGTTGTTTGACAGTCTTGGGTGAGCCTTGACCCTAATACTGTTAATGCAGAGGTAATAACATCAGCAGAATTCCACCCCACCCATTGTAATATGTTGGCATATAGCAGTTCAAAAGGTTCAATCCGTCTTGTTGATTTGCGGCAATCAGCATTATGTGATACTCATTCCAAACTGTAAGCTCATCTTTCTCGTTTGTTCTTTGGTGGTATTCTTATTGATTTCCAACAAATAGTCGCCCCTCTTCTCTCCTGAACTTTTAAAAATGAATTTTCCCCATTATGGCTGGTAGTTTCTAAAAGCCTTTTGCACAAAGACGAGATGTTTCATGGGAAATGTACTGCACTGTAGATTTCTTTCCTTCGTGCTGGTGAAAATTAAAATGTTGCTTCTTAATGAAGAAATGCATTTTTCTGAAGTTAATTGTGCATATATATATATTTTTTTTGGTTTCTTATACTAATAGGCTATACATCTGGTACAGATTTGAGGAACAGGAGGCGCCTGGATCCAGATCATTTTTCACAGAGATCATTGCTTCTATCTCTGACATAAAATTTGGGAAGGACGGAAGATATATACTTAGTCGTGATTACATGACTCTAAAGGTCTGAGATTTTACGATTTTTATATTTCTTTTATGGTTAAAGCTTGTTGCAATGATATTGTCAGATCAGGATTCTTAGGATTTATCATCTGCAATGGGTCAATGCTGTTCTATTTAAATTGTTCTTTTCTTTCTGAAATCGCTTTGGTTTCATTTTAATCAAAAATTTGTCTCATCTCATGATTTTTCATTCATTACTGTTACTTGATCAGCTGTGGGATATTAATATGGATTCCGGCCCAGTGGCAACTTTCCAGGTTCATGAGTACTTAAGGCCTAAGGTTAGATTCCTGTCCTTTGATAAATGTTAGATATGAATTTGTGCTGCTTCCCTATTTCTGACTGACTACGCTTTTGCTTTGAATGTGCCCAGCTGTGTGATTTATATGAAAATGATTCAATTTTTGACAAGTTCGAGTGTTGTTTGAGCGGTGATGGACTACGTGTTGCGACTGGTTCTTATAGGTATGCGCCACAAACTTAGCCCATGTGTGGTCCTGTTGTGGCTAAAATTGTTTAAACTGCATCTGACCGTTTTATTTGGGTGGTTTGATACCAGCAATTTATTCCGCGTGTTTGGTTGTGCCTCGGGAAGTACTGAGGCTACAACTTTGGAAGCCAGCAAGAACCCAATGAGGTAATTTTACAGGAAGCGGTGACACCAAATATGGTTTACATTATAAAGTCAGCATCTTTATATATTTCTTTTTTATTTTCTTAGGCGACAAGTTCCAACACCTTCAAGGCCTTCTAGATCCCTGGGAAGTAGTTTAACAAGAGTTGTAAGACGAGGTTAGTTGTCTGCCTTGTTTCCTATTTGCTTTGCTGACTCCGAACCAGTTTTCTTAATGTATTGTGCCTTCATCATTGCATATTGAGACTTGAAATGTTTATTTGGACGATCTTAACAGGAGCAGAAACCCCCGGTGTGGATGCAAATGGGAATTCTTTTGATTTCACAACGAAGTTGCTGCACTTAGCTTGGCACCCAAGTGAAAATTCAATTGCCTGCGCTGCTGCAAATAGCTTGTACATGTACTATGCATAAAGATGATTGAGGAGGAAGACATGTATCTGCTTGGTTAACCTCTTTTTGGGTTTCTGGATCTTTAGAACAAGATTCAGAAAGTGCTGTTACCGAATTCGCGGGTAGGCAGACCTGATTTTGTTTCTGGATGGCCAGCATACCCTTTTTTTTCTTTCTTTTTTTTTCTTATCAATCTCCCTTCCGACCCTAATTAATCTTCCCCCCCTCCCCTCCCCTCCCCTTCCCTTTTTCTGTATCTTCTTTTATAAAGAGAAGGTGCAGTGCAGTCAGTCACTGTTTCAAATTGTGTTTGTCTTGCAAGTGAAGAAGAAAAATGTGATTGTAGCTCTCCTACAACAGATACTAAAAGGATGTTCAATATCTGCCACTAGGGTTAAGATAAAATGTAGTTTTTTTTTTTTTTTCCCTTTCTTTTTGTCCCAAGCATCTTGGTGGGATGGAGCAGTTCAAACCTGCAGTGCATCATTTTTTCATTGATTCTTTTTTCTTTGTGGGAATTTAATTTAATTTAATTTGAGACTATTTCAAAGTCTAATTTTTTTTTTTTTTTATACCTCTTGGGTTATGTGTAAGAAGCCAAAGGATGCAATAAATAGCTTTAGGTTTGCAATTCCAGTGCTTTGCTGATTCCTCGTTAAGCCTAAATCTATACATTAACAGCCATTGTAAATTCTTATGTTACAAGAGAGAGAGAGAGACAGGATGGAGAAATCTCAAAATGAACATGAAAATGAATTTTTTGCAGTTGGTTGTAAGTCGTCTGATTTATTTATTATTGTATAATTAATTATTAATTTTATAATAATAAATAGATTGAACGATCAAATGCATGACTAATTGTACGGATTTTGACTGCAGAGAATTTAGGTTCAAAATGTGCATACTATTTCCACCTCAAAATTCCTAAACCAAAAAAAAAAGTAGGAAAAGTCCGAAATGAAGATACCCATGCTAGAAGGTTCTATCTCGTCGTCTCGAGGAGCCTCTGCCGATGCGCTGCATACGACGACCCCCGTCCTAGCCGTGATATCGAAAGGAGACAACTTAGCCAACTATGCACATTGGGCCATCATGGCTCAGCCCAAGACAATCGATTCATCACGTTGGGCTGGCACTTGGCTTCTTTGTTTATGGCATGCTAATTGGTGAAGAAATTAAGATAAAGGCATCCTACCCTATTGAGGGAAAATACATAATTGAGTGCATTTATCATCTTTTTACCCAGTCGATTATCCATTGATGAATCTAACATCACGTGTTTGATTCTATCTCAATTGGTTTGGGTATTTTGTGTAAATACTAGGTACGGAGAGTGTCGGATCTTATTGTGCACGCATCCCAATGCCAATATCCAAATTGTGGCAAGCCATGCAAAACACGTGCCTCCGTAAGAAAATGTGGTATTTGCTTCCAGATCGAATGGTTTCCCTTTTTGTTGATTCAGAGATTTAATTCATTTTCTGTGTTTGTGTTTGTGTTGGTGTTGGATTATCTTATTACAATACTAATACTATCTAGAAGTAGTAAGGTATTTGGCTACTTAATTAGTCTACAGTATTAAAGTTTTGCAACTTTTGTATGAATTAGAATTTGATATCATATCATTTCAGAGTTAGTGACCTATCCGGATGAATCATATTCTCAGAAACGCGGTCGAATCTCACTGTAACACATCGGTGAGAACTTCTATTATATCCCAACTTGATTGGCAAATTAAAATTAAATGACGTGGATGAGATCCTACCCTGACTCCAAACAAATCAAATGGTGGAAATTCAAGTAAAAGAGGCGGTGGCCGTGGCGTGCTGCTGCTCACCATCATCAGTCCTCGTCTTATAGATTTTGAGCTCTTCCCCTCATTCCATTGGATAATGGACTGAGACATCCATGCCCTTAGATTAGATCTATTAGCTTGATACAGTAATCCATGCCCTTTTATAACGCTCGGTGGACCCCACGCATGCCATCGGGCACGTCAGATCATAAACCGTCAAATAAATTAGTGGGGCCCCTTAGCATTCTAACTTCGCTGGTGTGCTTGACTTTTCCACACCACAGTTCAGCCCTGAGTCAAAAATTTACGACTCCACCACAGCAGGGTAGCCAATGAAAAGACAAGCCTGTGGGACCCAACTTCATCTGTATCTATATCACCTCAGAGTATTCCGTGGCTTTAACATTCCCTCCGTGAATTTAGCTGTTCCAGCAGTATTACTTGAATTGTACGTACCCAACTAGAAATTCACCATAATTATATAGAGATTTTAGTATTAATTAAATTACACATTTACTACTATATACTATTAGTAAATTTTATATGAATCCACGATACATTTAATAATTAATGTACCGTAATCATTCCTCCTTAACTGTCATTCCAGCATTTTCACATTAGTGCGGATTCCACTCGTAGGCTTTTTCCACGTGTACTCATTAACGTGGTCTTGTTGGGTGACGGTAACTCAACGCAACGATCCCTGCTCCAGTTACTCACATAGCTCGATACTTTGACGTACGGGATTTGTTTTGAATAGGAACAGCTGTTCTGGTTCGTTGATGCGACCAGAATGATGCCCCTCTCGGTGGTGCTTGCTTTGTCGAAACGCAACCCGGTTGTGGGGCCAGTAGTTGGCGGCTCAAGATATAACCTTATGGCTCGGCTCAGTGCGAAAGTTGTAGGTTTTGAGCCGTGGCTCGTCTCAAGGCTTCGAGATATGTCGGTCAGAGTGTTTTCTTAAAATTATTAGATTAGATTTCGCAGAATAAGAAAAAAAATATAAGATTAGATTATTAGTTGTACTTAGTGGTTGGTGTGTTAATTAAGTTAATTAATTTGATTGATAAAGACGTTCCATTATTATCCAAAAAAGACAATAGTAAAGAATAAACGTGTTGATTTGTTATTCATTGTTTATTATCATCAGAATTTCAGTTGTGATACTTATACCGTAATTCACTTTTAATATTCTTATATTCCCATTGTTTTATTTACACATGTAAAAATTGAAAATAAGAATAGTAAATACAGACAGTGTTAGTTTTTATTTTTAAAGAATTTTTTGGTTAAATAATAATAATAATAATGGTAAGTAATTGTGGGACTAGCCAGAAAAAGCTTAAGCCAATCCAAGTCCACAGTCCACTAAAGAGCAGCATTTCTCTTTCTTTCAGAACTCTGTCAATAGCTGGTCGTCACTCTCGCGCGGACAAACTGATAGGGTAGGTCATCTCCATCAACATTACCAGGCTCAAATATCCTCTTGCCTTTCTTCTAAATCATTCACTCTTGAACACTGCTTCTTTCCTCTTTCCTCGAGACAGAACCCTGTTAAATCCGCGTGCTTTTTCTTCATTCAGTGTCCTCCACAAACAAGGGGATGGTGACTCCATGTTCAATCAATGATCAACCGCTCTTGCTTTTGGCACTTTGAACGTTCATCCATGATCTTGTAACTTTCTGTCTCTTACTAAATCCAGAAACTTTATGAATTTTTTTTTTTTTTTTTGCCTTTTCTGTGATTTTGCTTTGTTCTATTAAAATCCATATCAGAGTCTGTAAAATATCCCACCATTTTGTCCTCTTTCTACTTTCTGCTTTGTGACTTTTTGCCACTTTCACTGCTTCAAAGCTACTGTATCCTTTCCTCAAAAATTCTTTTTGGATCTTAATATACTTTAATGCTTTGAGCTTAATTGCTATTCTCTCTACTAATATATATATATATATATATATATATATATATATATATATATATATATTTATTTTTTATTTTGCTTTCCGTATAACCAAACCCAAGTTCTCAAACTCAGAAAGGTTTCAACTTCATCAATCTAATTTCTTTTCCCCAATTCTATAAGGCTTTTAACAAGCACCGAAAGCATAGAAAATTTAGGTGCTTTTTGGCATAAAAGAGAAAAAAATGCAAGACCCAGCATTTCACTCAATGAAACCCCACTTTCCTGAACAAGAACAACTGAAATGTCCACGCTGTGAGTCCACAAACACCAAATTCTGCTACTACAACAACTATAACCTCTCGCAGCCACGCCATTTTTGCAAGAACTGCAGAAGATATTGGACCAAAGGAGGTGCTCTCCGCAATATCCCAGTGGGCGGTGGATGCCGAAAGACCACAAAGCGATCTTCAAACGCCAAACGCTCATCATCTTCTTCTTCTTCTCCACCTGTTTCATCTTCCTCTGTAGCCCAGACTACTGTTCCTGAGGAGGATCCGACCCGGGCTTATTCTAACTCGACAGATCAAGAGAAACCCGTGTTAAACATTGGTGGGAGCTTCAGTTCGCTTCTTGCATCTAGTGGGCATTTGGGTAGTCTATGGGAGGGTGTGAATTCAAATGGGTCTACTGTAAAAATGGTTCAATTGGGTGCATTTGGGGAGAATGTGAGTTCTAATCCATTGTTGAATTCGAATTCGGGTAGAAATCCTGGGCTGGAGATACAGAGCAATGGAAGTTCGGAGGGCTTTCTGGGTTTGCAGAATGGTGGTTCAAGCTGTTGGAATGGTGGCAATGGGTGGTCAGATCTTTCAATCTATACACCAAGTTCAAGCTATCTGTAAAAGCAGAGGCAATAGAAGCTTTTTGCTCAACTCAGCTTACTAATCATGCTGATTCTGAACTTTATACTTCGAATGCTATGGTTGGGAAAAGGTCATAATCAGCTCAAGCTTTCTGATAGCATTTGTGATGCTGTGAAGGATGACATATCAGAAAGGCCACCAAATTAATTAGTTTCACTTAGGTAATGGCTCTTTTTGTTTCTTGATTTGGTTGTGATTGGTGTCTTGAATTATATCAATGGGGAAAAGAAAAAAAAGAAGAAGAAGAAGAAAATCGATTTTTTAGAGAATAGTGAGGAGGGATATGCATGTTGCTTTAGAAAAATATCACTGGCCTTGGTTTGATCTATGTATTTTATACATCTAATATGATACATGTTTTTCCATAGTTTTTTAAGCGTCTATGACTGTATCTATTCGTATAAGATTGAAGAATGACAATTTGTCCGTGCATTGGATATTTTGGGGAATGGAGCGAAGATGTAGGCAAATCCAAAGTACAGTGTCTGAAAATTATATTTTTGTATATGCTGTCAATTTAGAATTCGACAAGGTTCAGCGGCCCACCCTGTTGGATGTTGTTTCTTATTAAGTTTCCAACTTGGTTATTGTTTTTCGGTTGACATCTTTTTCATAGCCAAACAAAATGCATATGTAGAAACTAACAAGTTATTACTTTAGGCCATATAGCTGTTTCATTGGATTTGATGAATTAAAATTTGATTTTACTGAACTTATACTTGGGTAGCTGGTGTGGTTTAAGCACCCTATGCTTTATGTGGGCATTCTCACTTTATTCGATCCCTTGTAGGACTATGTTGAAATAGTAACAATGCGCTCCCTCGTACCTACAATATAAGCCATATAAGTTTATGGAATGTTGCTGCACAATGGTTTTGAATTTACCATATCACAACTCCTTGTGGCTTAAGACTTTTGGCAACCTTGGAATCAATGGATGACTTGAGAGAATGTACCAATTTTTAATCACCAAGTTCAAACTGAATTGGTTGTTGTTGGATTCAGACTTCGTCTCTTGATGTTATAAGTTTCAAACCTCAAGTGGTCTCTCATGGGCCACTCTCTTCTGCAAGTTATCAATTCATTTACATCCCACCCCATGTGCGGGGTTGCCATTGCCAAGTCAGAAGTGCAACTCTGAAGAAATTCATTTAATTTTTGTCTTGAGTGGAAAGACACAAGTACACCAACATCTTCCGGAATCAACCATAAAAGGCAAAGCTTTCGTTAAGGGTTGTTTCTGGTTAGAGCCTGGAAATGTTAGAAAGTGGGCATCAATGAATGAGAATGGGTAAAATTCAGGTGGGTTTGAAATTTGCATTTCGAATAGAAAGTGGCATAGAAATAGTATTATAGCAGCCTTGACTTGCTATTTGTTTGCTGACCAAATGACCAAGAGAGAAGATCTGACTTTGCTTCCTTTCTATAATTAATGGACTCCGCATCAACAACAACAACTACAAGAAAAGTTTGGTGCTCGAATTGAGGTGTTGATGCGACCCTCGTTATATGTGACTGTCAGCTTCATATTTCAATCGTTAACTTTTGTTTGATATTGCGATCTAAAAGGCTAAAACCATGGTAAAACAATGGGAACCTTTTTTTCTTAACAAATTGAATAATTTGTCACGTTGAATTAAAACTTAGAATAGATTCACGTATGATGATGTTTTATTCATGAGAAAGCAACTGGTTTTATGACCGGGGTGAGAGAATACTTTTCGTTCCTTTGAAGCATAAAATTCCATAAGTGGAACCCATTTACTCAAAAAAATTATCATGTTATTTGTGTAGACAAAAATCAACAAGTTAACACAAGACCAAGGTTTTGCCTAGACTATTGGTGGTTATCCATTAATAGAAATAGTTTTATGTAGTCAACAGTAGCAAAAATGGTTGGTTACAGTCATTCATAACTCTGAGCGAGTATGCTGGTTGACGCGAATATGGTCACATCATCACATGGTGATGCAGATAGAAAAGGGACAGTATTGTATTGACGATGAGCACTACAGGTAGCTCCATTAAACATCAACAGTGTTGTGTTGGTCATGTTTATACACGTCTGCGTTGAAACTCTCCAATTGGCCAAAAACGTAGAGAAATGGGGGAGAGAGGCTCGAACTCTCGACCTCAGGATAACTCAGAAGCTATGAGACCTACGCGCTAGCCAACTGCGCCACCACCCCGTGTTGTTGGATGTCGCTATATTAATATTTATATACCTTTAAATTCTTTCCCCGTACCTTGCCTCACCACCGTACAACTATTTTCGCAAAAAGGAAAATTACTGACATACTCTAATGCATATAATATTTGTATGATACTTACCTCCTTAGCTGTTAACATGTAAAAGTATTTAATTATGTCTTAAATCAATATTTATTATGTCATCACATAAAAAAAAAAATCACATATGTCCTTACCATAGTAGAATAGCCCAATATTAAAAATTCTATCATAATAATAATAATATATATATCCAAATTTTTGCTATAAACTCTTTCTATTTCCTTTGACAAGAAACTTATCTCATTTGAGAAAGCGTGATAACTAATAAATCCTTAAATGTTCCCAAGATTTCACTTCCAATCAAAGTGAAAGACGGCTTGCCCCATAAATTACACCAAAGCTCAAAAATAAAAATATAATAATCGACTACAGTTGAGATGAGGTTGGGCTTTAGAATAGTTAATATTCAATTCGAATCCTTATACACTCTTCTTTTAAAAAATAAAAAAATAAATAGTTGAAATAAATAGAAAAATAACTCTTGTAATAAATTTCTAACATGAATCCAACACAAACCTTGCAACTACAACACAAATAATGATCTGTATACAACTCTTTTCACGAAAATTGATTCTCTCACGTAACTAACAGAGCTCTTCATAGCAATTACACAAGTACAACACGAGCCTTGTACATGATTATGTAAGCCATATGCCAATCACCTGTAGATAAAACAGATAGCATAAATTATTTTCAACACCAAAATTCACAAATACAAGGGGCAGAAAAGACTGACCCTAAGATTGATTGAAAGTATGACTTTTTTTAGAAAGAAACAAATTGGCTAGTTGTTCTAAGCACATATAGAAAGTCAAATCAAAACTATAGTTGTTTTCCAGCGATATTATGGTTGTGAATTCATGCAAGGTTCAACTAAAAATTTCATATTATCCATGTCTAAAAATATTCCTGCATATCCTTACCTCCTCCGGATAGTCTAGTGATGTCATCTTTCACCTTTGGTTTGGGATTGTCATCGTCAAACTCAATCCATTTTCCTGCCAACAATTAAATTATCAACTGCGTAACTTTGCAAATCTGGCCATATAATACTAGAACATAAAGAATGAATTAGTGAATCAACCATTTTCTTGCTTGACCCAGCCAACATAATGCCCTGAGTCGGCACTTCTACCCTTGTGGGTCAATACAGCAACCAAATCATAAATGCCTGTCATCTGTGCTTCTTTTTCACCTATAGTCAAAAAATCAATCATAAACATTAGTAAGAGAGATGGAAAATGAACAAATTCCAGTTGGAGGATTTCAGACTTTCACCTTCTTCTGTTGAAGCTACAGATGGCTCCCCTCCTCCGTTTGATGATCCCTGAATCAATAGGAGACGAAGTTTAGGAAATTACACTTATGTAAACAGAGTTAGGTTGACTCATCACCTCTGCATCAGCCATGTTTACATCATTTTCTTTGCTAACAGAACTCTTCTCGCTGACTTCCAAACCAAGCCTTTTGCCTTCCTCATTTCTAAGAATCTGTTGGTACAATGTTAAAAATGAGAATACAAACCACATATATTCCATATCCGACACCTTTTAATTATTGAGATAACATAAGTTCCTTAGATCCCAAAGTTAAGTACCTTTCGAGGACCTTCCAACTTTTTACGAAGATCTTCAGAACACAGATCATAAATATCCAACTCCAGAGGATAAGCCACTTTCTGAGATAAGTGAAAGAGAGTACCAAATATATAGTAAAATAAATATCAAAGAAGCAAACATAAACCTTTTGACGAAACTCATTCTTGGATGGCATCCAAGATAAAAGTAAGAGAAAGTATTACCCGCAATATCTTAGCCTTTTGATTGGATTCCCTTTTCCAGAAAAAACGTACAAACTGAACAGTCAAGTACCTTGAAAAGGCAAATTTGAAATCACTCTTAAGAATTTCAGTCCTCAAATAGCAATTGATAACAAGGAAGAAATAAAAGCTAATCAAGAAGGGGGCAAGAAAAAAAAAAAATCCACTTCATGTGAACTATCACGGAACCCTCTCACGGGCCAGTATATTGAATTGGCATGCCCAAACAGTCTAATAACAGAACCGATATCGTTAAAACCCAATCAGTATTTTGCTAAGAACCCATGAAGAGTCAAAAGTCAGATCATCAAATTCTGAAATATATATTTAAGTTTAAAAATTTTAAAACTTCAGAATAATGATATAAAATTCTGAAGAATTGAAAGATACAGACAACATAAGGCTAATATTCACTCTTCACTATAAACTGATCAAATAGATCTCGGCAAACTTAATGGACTATTAATAACAAAATCTACATCGCTGAAATAAAACCCCCAGCAAAATTGAGATAGTTTCACTAATTATAGTCACTATTCTTTTTTTTTTCTTCAAATTTCAACTGCTAAGTTGCACAAATTAATCTCACAACAGCAACTTTGCTGCAAGTCCTGTCATTAGAGGTGGATTGAAATTTGTGTAACTTTCCTTTTTAAAATGCACTAGAATGAAACTATATGGATTTTTCCAATGAAGAGAAAAATCAAAACAAATGACTGAAATGAAAAAGATAATATCTACTTTGGCAAGGCATTGATCCGCGATTCCTTCAAGTAGACAGCACTACGACCCAAAACAGGGGAAGCCTTCTCCAATTCTGATTTTAAACCCTACAAAAGCAAGATGAATTGATGAAAAGCTCTTAGAATAATTCATAGCCTAAAGAAAAAGTAGAAATTCATGAAAAGGAAAATGTGAAAGAGCTATTTATTTTTTTTTTTTTTTTAATGAAACAGGAAAAATATGCTATTTTTTAAGATTTGTAAAGCTCAGAACACAACAGACTTCAATCATATCATACAAAGTTAAACTTTACATATAGAGGTAATAGATTAGCAGAAGAGTTAGATCTAAGAAAAGTGTACAGCTGAACTCATAACAGTCCTTGATGTCAAATACAAAGGGCCAGTTATCAGCTAGCAACTGTAAATAATCAATCATAGAAGGCATGCAGTATTCAAAAGCAAGTAATAAATAAAATATTTTTCAACGGTAATTAATTTATTGTGCTTGAACCACAGCATTAGCAAGTTATCTAGCTTTGTCAAAACAAAACTATTAGTAAATGCTACAAGTGGAGGTAAAGGGAGAGAGATCAACTTTCAGACTACCCACGAAAAGGAAGGCAGAGGAGAAGACACATAAGGAAGTTAGTAGATTTGCAAGGAGAATAAAAGAATATATTTAGTAAATGACAATCAAACAGCTATCTTAAGAATGAAAGCATGCTTCAAAGCAGTATTATTTTTGTAGCACTTACATGCTTCAGTCCTTCATGCAAATGGTTTACTTCCTGTGATATGTGGCATTTAAGTGAATAAACAGATTCTGTTTCTGAGCTTTCTTCATTACTTACTTGGCAATGAATCCTACAATCAAATTACTAACATGAGTACAAAAAAGAGTAAATCTTATCTGCATTTGAATATATTCAGTAAGGTGAAAAGGGTGAGTTCTCTCATTTGATGCATGATTAGTTGAATCAAGCAACAAGCATCATAGAGAATGAACAATAATGTCATATAAGAAAACGCATCTTTACATTAGGGAGGGGGGATTATGTACTCTGGATTCCTGGAACTTTCCATTGTAGAGAACCAAGTTTTGTAAACATCCCACCTCTGTTCACATGGAGCCCCCTCCCTCGGAATTGGAAAGCATCATTGAAAAAGACAGACTCTTCATTTACAAAGTCACCATCTTCAATTAAACATTTGTTACATACAGGAACCTTCCCAAAACACACTTTAGGACGGAGGGGGAAAAAAGGCCAGAATTAATGATATAATGAATTTTAACCCAGCAACCAATGTAACATTGAGATTTGGGTTAAAAAAGTAGAAATGGCTAGAAGAAGACAAAGAATGTACAAATTAAACTTGAATCTATTTTGTTTGTTTGACATTCAAGGTAAATCCATCTAATAACAAAGTGGCAAAAATGATCAGTATGAATGTTACAAATAAAAATTAGTAACAAGAAATTATGCAGAGCATACTGTAAGAATTTAAATAAGTTATACATTACCCAGAATTGGGAAAAATAACAGCGTGTACCTGCTAACAAGTTCTATGCCAAAGATGGACTTCACAGCATCAGGACTTTCACTGGAAAATAGTATTATATAAATTTATTTAGATTTAAGTAAAATTCACGGTGAGGCACAAAGAAGTAGTTGAGAAATAAACAAGAAAAATTGGCAGAGATTGCAAAACCTTGTAGACCACTTTGGAATTTCATTATAAGCTAATTCAACCAAAAAAGTATGTCTATAAGAGAGCAGCATAGAGAATGGAGTTCCACAGTTCTGTACTCCAATTCAAGTATCTGTTCCGACCTACTAGTACTATGATGTTTAATTGTTTTGAAATAGGGGGGAAAATTACCTAGACCCAGGGGATCTGAGAGACTGTGAAAGTGTGTATAGAAGATTTGTCCAACATTCTTCAGCATCCTGGCAGATATCCAAAAAATTAATTAAGATAATCAAATAAACTCATAATAGGAATGAGCCTAATTCCAAAAAGTGACATGCATTATATAAACCTGTTGCATGAACATTCCATTTTGTAGCTGGCCAAACTGTGGATGCTTTTTCCGCAAAACCTGGAAAAAATGATAAGAAATCCGAGCAATATCATTTCTCCATCGACATCCCCCACCCTAGAATTTCTGAGTGAGGCAAGAGCAGAACAAGAACCAATCATTTAAATAAAATTTTTCAATCAAAGAATAAAATTTCATAGCTAAGAAAGAAAGAAATGGACAATGACAGAGCATAAGGTATCCTCCTAAAAAATTAATAAAATACAAGAGGAAGAGGGAAAACATGAACACTAACTTGCTTTGACAGTGCTCCACTTTGATGAGGTTAAAAAGAGAACATGTATCAAGTTTTTTTTTTTAAAAAAAAAAAAAAAATTGGAGAAAAAGGGATTTTCCTAAAAACTTATAAATAAAGATATAAATTCAGTAAAGAAGCTATAAATTATATAACTGCAACAAGAGTACAAACCATCCAAAATTGCATTGGTGCCACAGGTTTAACACTTTTATCAAGCTCGTTAAATAAGTCACGGGTTGCAATGGTCAACATATGAGAAGACTGATCCACATCATTATTTCGTCCTGAATGTGAGTACCTGACCCAAAAATTTCACAAATTGTCCATCATACATCAGCCACAAATGCAACAGAAAGAATATCTTATTAAATCTCCTTCATGAATGACTTACTTGATCAAAGCTGACTTCAACTCAGGCACAGAATGGAGACATTGCAATGTTGAGTTCATATAACAGGTGTTTCCCAAATTGAATAGACCAGCAGTATGTCCCTGTATGGTCCAACCCCACACGCCAGAAAAGAAGAGAATAAGATATTAAAGCAGAAAAGCACCATATGACTCAGCCAAGCAGAACTGAAGTATAAGTAAATCTTAAAAGTAAATGTTTAAAAGAGTTGCAAGGTGTGGCCAACTGCAACAAGGGCTTGCTGAGGCCAAGCAAGGCTGGGATTCAACAGCTTTCATGATTAATTAGAATTTTAAAAAATAAATTATGTGAAGAAAAAGGGACCACAGTCAATTTTTTAGTCATATTCGACACCAAAATTATTGGCAAGCAATATTTCTATACGACAGAACAATCTGTTTTAACTTCTAAGTTCCAAGCTGTTTTATTGATGATGGCTATCTTAGGGATCAATGAAAGAAATGGATCGCTCTTGATGGTGGTCAGGTGTTAATCATGAGCATTAAATTAATCCATATAATATATACGAATAACTATCCAGTAGTACATGGAGCAACAATGTTCATGTACAGTGGGAGAAGAGTTGAAACTTACAACAGAAACTACTTGTTCTTCTTCCGGAAGATCTTCCACAAAAACAGTTCCCTTCTCTGGAGACTTCACAATTTCATCTGCAGTTCCCATCATCATTAGCTTTTGACCCTGCAAAATTAGACTTACCACGTTATTTAATAAAAGAACGTACAAGTTACAACTGCAAAGTGTTAGAAAACAAATTCCAGCACCACTTACAGCTTTTACTCCTAATGCTGACCAATCTGCATCATCCTGCATCATAAAAGGATACAGGTTGACAAATGATAGGGATATATTTTATAGGACTCACTCAGATTTACTTAATTAAATATTAACATCATACAAGAATTCCATGTTCTTCATCTGTTTAGCTATCAGAATCGAACACGATTTACCTTCAATAGACCACCCTTGACCATAATTTTTTGTCTTTCAGGAGGTACACCAGTTAGATCAAACAGCTGGCACTTAAATACATAAGGGGGCTGGCTAGTGTCGATTTCAACATCCCGAAATAGCTCCTTTTGCCACTTTACACTCACTTTAGTAAAAAGAAAATACAGCAAAGTAAATAAGTAATGGAGTCTAAACTATTAACCACCGCGCAGACAGCAGAATGTCACAGAAACAATTGAACAAGCAATGTACAATCTTGTTGCAATAATATGATATTCCTGTCCTAATCAACTCTTCCCTTCTGAAAGAAACTTCCCTTGCACTCTACAATTTTGAAATATTTATTTATATATTCATCCAAAATATCAACGTAATTTCACTGCTGATAATTTTCAAGAAAAAATCATTACAACGCAAATATAATACAGTAGCTAAAGTATCAGTATATTTTATTCTCCCTTCCTAGAATTAGTTTTATCTTCAAAATAAGCTAATATCTTATATTTTCAGAAGTTCAGAACATACATAAAGCAAAATGCACACACGAGCAACGAAAAACAAGAGTAACTTTTAAAACGGGAAGATTACACTTAACGGTCCTAGACTACTCAAGTAACAGAATTTGAAAGTAACGCTTAAACCGAGCTCCTCTTCTATGGAATTTTGATAAAAATAGAACAGTAAACAAACACAAGAATACTCAGACCCGTAAATTACAATAATCATTTTCTTTGGTTTCAAATACGCAGCAGAAATCAAACTCCGATGTAACTCTAAATCGGATATTCAGGAACAAAGTAAGCTGTAGAGCACTCATTGAAGAAGGGAAAAAAAAAAAAAAAAAACTGCGCCATCGTGAATGAAGCAGTATCGCATTCAATGTTAGCTAATCAAATAGAAAGAGTTGATTCGAAATCGAGCTGGAGAAGCTCCCTGACCTGTAATCATGGCAGCTCAACTTTGATGCTCGAAAGATCAGAGACAGAGGAAGAGTAGTGAAGAGAGCTTAGCTTGAATAAAGAGTAAAAGCCGAAAACGTGCTCCGGTGGATTTCTAATTTATATTTGTGGGCAAATCGGGGCCCGAGTTCCTCGAGCGAAATGGATACTGTGTCCTCTCCTGGTTCGGGTAGAGGTTCCACCAAACACATTCAAAAGTGGAGTCTGTTTGGGTTAAGAAGGTAGTGAGTGTTTGGTCGGAGGGATTTTGTTAAAATTATCTTGTTTGGCTCACAAATTAAGAGAGAAAGAGAGAGACATTTGAAAAAAATTCCGACACTGTCCTTTATATTAAGTATCAAACAAATTTAGCTTGTCTACAAATCTTTAATCTGACACAGAGCATAGATTAGAAAAGCCAAGCCGCTGCTTACCCAATCATTGGATTCAGTTACCATTTTTGCTTTTATTTTGTTCATATTTCTTTTGAATGAAGTCGAGAATGCTATTTGTATGGAGTTCATTGAGATTAGGAGTGATGTTTATAAACTAAGGCTACGTATGGTTATTCTCATTTTAACCCAATCAACTTTTTCTTTGGGAACACCCCTCCCTCTCAAACATCCTAAACTCTATTTGTATTCACATGGGGTGTATGGTTAGAAAATATAGGGTGTGCCAAAAGAATTCACTTCACCAAACCAAGGCTCATAATGTAAGCCCAATCACCCATACTAGAATTTTTATTTTTACTTGTCACTAAATTTTTATGCACATGCTAAAATTTATAGATAATTTTACAATACTCCTATGATTTATCTAAATAAATCCACTAATTATAAAGTAAACATTTTGTAATATTCTTGTGATTTCTCCAAGTCTCTCTAAATCTTTTAAGTATATATATATGCAAGAATATTTTTAAGATTTTATGTGATAATAAAATCTGAAAAAATAAAAATAGTTAAATTTCTTTTTTATATTTATCGGTTTAAATAATAAAAATATATAATTATCTTTCTCAATACAATTTTAATTGATTTAACATATATGTCCAAAAAGATAAGCACATAAGAAATTATACTATGCTATTAATTTTAATATTTCATATTATTAGATGTTAATAACGTTAAAAATATTTTTAAAATGTTATAATAATATTTAATCATATAGGAAATAATAATTAAAAAATTTATAACTTTTTTAAATATTTTAAAAAGGAAAGGTGAAAATATTTAAAAATAAAAAATAATTCATATTACAGGTAAATATCAACACATAAAGATAAGAGAGCATAATTTTATGTCTACGTTAAGTGTATTTAAGAAATAATAAATAAAAGAATTTTATTATTGTATACTAAACACGTGCCAAGACTTTTAAAGTGTTAAGCTTACATTAAAAGAAAAATGTGTATTTTAACAAAATTCATTTCATTTCTTTTATAGTATAAGAGAAAATTTATTTATTATTTATTATTTATTTATATTGATATTAATTAATTGATTTGATAATGAGATAAAAGAAAGTAAAAGAATTAAGTGTGTTTAAGAAATAATAAATAAAAAAGTTTACTATTATAAACTAGACATGTGTTTTATTCTATAATTTTTAAAAATCAAACTCAAAGGAAAAATATGTACTTTAACAAAACTCTTTCCATTTCTTCTTTCTTATAGGAGATGGGAGATAAAATAAAATAAAACCATTAAAGAAAAATTAAAATATTTTGGTCAAGTGGGAAAAAAAAAATCATTGTAGTATGCGTATTGTTTGTGCTTGTCGACCCCGTGTTAGCAGCAAGTCCCGTCCTCTTTTCTCCTTTGCATGTATGCTAAGCAATTTTGATTTTTTTTTAATCGTGATCATAGATTCATAGTTTAATCATGTTTGCTAAATCGCATGTTTACTAATTTTGCGATTTTTGCCCAAACATTCATCTGCTCACAGTTCTTCACTTTTGAACAATGAAGAAACAATCCCAGTAGTCCAAGAATAATTAATCACTTCCACTCAGCATTCGCCTACAAACGCAAAATTTAACTCAAAAGTGTGTGTGAACAAGGGCCTGACTTTCGAACTTAAGGACCAAGATCTCCCTCAAATTTTCGTCTTCCAGGTCCCAGACTAGCTACTGAATCCGGCGAGAGCAAATTCGAATGGGGAGAGAGGCATGGAGTGCTCAAATAGGCAG
The DNA here is from genome assembly GCA_022379115.2 of Bauhinia variegata. Taxonomy (NCBI): domain Eukaryota; kingdom Viridiplantae; phylum Streptophyta; class Magnoliopsida; order Fabales; family Fabaceae; genus Bauhinia; species Bauhinia variegata. The sequence continues at coordinate 14,240,676 of CM039433.1, forward strand.
TCTCAAACTGTGACTTGAACTATTCAAGTCCATAACTTTCATTTCAATTCTAAGGTACTAAATGATTCATTTAACTTCTGGGCACTCCTTTTCAATTCTATCTTTGTGGGTCATCAGGAACTTTTTTTCTTTTCTTTTCCCTTTTCATCAGCTATTTCAGTTCACTGGTTCTGATTTTTCTGCCTGCTGCTGAAGATTCCGAGTGTTCCTCTGTGCTTTTGGGTGTCGCTGATTCTCAATTCGAGAAGGGTAATAAATACATCTGGGCTCAAGGGTAGTTTTGAGAAAAATTGCACTGTCAACCCAAGAGTAGTCGAAGTGAAATTCAACTTCATTTTTTTTTTTTTTTGGAAACCGGGTACTTGCCTAGACAATGCCAGATTCTTGTTAAAGGTTATGTAGAGCTACTCGAGTGGGGTTCTGGTTATTCTACATTATGAACTAATTAATAGATATTTGTTATAAAAATGATTCTTTTCTTGCCTAATGTCGCTGGAAAAGGATTCTTATGGTTTGCATCTTGAAGTAATATGAGGTTTTAAGAATTAGGTGGGATGAACTAGGTGATTTTTATTTTTTCTTAATTTCTGTTAGTGGCGGGTTGGTCCTGTGTCTCGTAAATATAAAATAAATCCAACTCAGTTAAGTCAAGCAATATTATTAAGCTGAGTTGACTAAGTTATTGGTTATTCCATTTATGGGTAAATTAATTACATGCTGCATCGGTCTTGACAGAAAGTACGAGATCTTAGAGTATTGGAGAGGATTGTCATGCTGAATGTTGCTACCAGCAAGTGGAGTAGGGATGAATTCTGCAATGGATGATATGAATTTAATTCAACAAGCGCAGAGGCATCACTTGGTTGTGAGGGATATTGGTGAAGAGATTGATTTAGAAATTGGTGCTGGGGATGATGATCCTTCATTTGGTAATACTACTCTAATTGGTGCCCCACCAAGAGAATCTTCCGCTGAAGAGCACGGTGAGACCAAACAATCAATGGGGATGGTTTCTGAGCTTCCCAATGATGATCAAGATATGTCCAAGACACAACCAGTGAAAAGGAAGAAGAAGGTTGTTAAACGATGGAGAGAGGAATGGGCAGATACCTACAAATGGGCCTATGTTGATGTGAAAGATGGCACACCTAGGATTTTCTGCTCTGTTTGTAGGGAATATGGCAGAAAACATAGACGAAATCCATATGGTAACGAGGGCAGTAGGAATATGCAGATGAGTGCACTAGAAGAACACAATAATAGTTTGCTTCACAAGGAGGCTGTTCGTCTCCAAATGGCCTCCAAGGATAAAATTATTATCGACAAGCCTATTTATGTTAAAGGTTAGTTGTCACAGCATACTACGACCATGAACATCCACCTTATCAGATAGTATTTTCATTTTTTTTTTTAAGAATTGTGAGGATCTTCTAGTGATTTTCTAATATTTGAATCAGTTGCTGATGAGAGTATTTTCCGACAGTTTTCTATAACTGAATTCCTATTTGGTTTTATCGGAACTACTTGCATTCTTTCAAGTATTTTCTGAAAATTCTATGATTGAAGCACTTGTGTCCAAAACAGCTGGATCGATTGTTGAAGCTGTGCTAAAAAGAGATCCACACGAGACTGAATTCATTCAGTCTGTTCAGGAAGCAGTGAATGCTCTTGAAAGAGTCATAGCCAAAAATTCCCAGTGAGTTTTATGCAAATGAAGCTATAGTTCTCATTTATCTGTAGTTTACAAAGCAAATGCTTTAATATTGGATGGATATAATCATTAGTAATATGTTTCAGTTATATCAACATCATGGAGCGCTTATTGGAACCCGAGCGCATGATTATTTTCCGAGTTCCATGGGTGGATGATAGGGGTGAGACACATGTTAATCGGGGTTTCCGGGTGCAATTTAACCAGGCATTGGGCCCATGCAGGGGTGGCATTCGTTTCCATCCCTCAATGAATTCAAGTATTGCCAAATTCCTTGGTTTTGAACAGGTATGATGAGTATCTTTGGTAAAATCTAAGACTTTTCTTCCCTACAGTTGAAATGATTTCCAAACTTGGCTAACTTTAGTGTCATTACATCATCTTCCCATTCTCCATCTGCACACTTAATGTAATTGAAAATTGATGTATGGGAAGTTTGTAGTCTATTTATTAACCACTTGAATTTGCAAAATATGAGAGAGGTTTTCTTTTGTCTTCTTTTAATTTAAAAGTAAAAAGAGGATGATCATGCTGGTGCACACATTTCAAGATCACATATATTGACAAATATATTATTGAATAAAGCGAAGAATCTAGCTTGCAAGCAGCATTTGTGTAATGGGCAACATTAAAGTCAGACTTTCTCCCTTGCAGACTTTAAAGAATGCCTTATCACCTTACAAATTAGGAGGGGCAGCTGGTGGAAGTGATTTTGATCCAAGAGGAAAAAGTGATATCGAGGTGACTTATCAATTTATTTGTAATATTTTTCTGTACTCAAGTATTGCATAATTTATCAATGTTACTTTGATAAGCTGGCAGATCATGCGCTTTTGCCAAAGTTTCATGAATGAAATCTACCGCTACTTGGGTCCTGATAAGGTAACTGGAAGGAGATGCTTTTGCTGTATCTTGTACTCTTTATGTTCAAAGCCTATTCTACACTTTTTATCTTTAATGGATATCTATTAGGACCTTCCATCAGAAGAAATGGGTGTTGGTACTCGAGAAATGGGCTATCTGTTTGGACAGTATAGGCGCCTAGCTGGTCATTTTCAGGTAATTTAAACATAACGAACTATTTGCTAGAGATATCTCTCCCCCCCCCCCCCGCCAAAAAAAAAAAAAAGTTTCTTTTGTCTTTTACCAGATCCTTATCCCTCAGGTCTATACATGATTTGATTTACGTGCTTTTAAGTCCTATAAAAACTGAGTAGACTTTTCTACTGTGAGATAAAGAAATAACACAATGGTGAAGATAAGGTATCCTCCTGAGAAGAGTGGAAAAAGGAAGAGCACAAAAGGAGAACATCCATGTATCTTTTATTCTAGCATGATTTTTTTAAAGATACAGCAAATCTGGGGCTTGAAATAGCAAGTTTGGAAAAGGGTCTTTGGTCTTAATTAAAAACACAAACTGGTTGACTATTGACCTTTCAAAAATTAAAATATTTTGAATCTGTTTCCTGTTAACGAAGAAGGAGGTATTCACTATTCAGCCATTCCGGATATGGAGTATGCAATTTATTTTGTCATATTGAGTGATTGCAGGATTGTCTGTTAGGATATTTAGTTCTGAAGCTGGTTGATATATCCTTGCTTTTCTGTTTCTCTTCCTGCTTTGTTGCCTTTATGTACACGATGCATAATCTGTAGTGCATTATGTTATAAATATATTTCATTCAGGCACATCAAAATTTGAGATATTGCTTTCATCAGGATTAATGGAAGAAAAAAGTCAAAGTGTTTTTTTTTTCCTCTATCATTCATATGTATGCCTTATTTATGCAGGGGAGTTTTACAGGGCCGAGGATATTTTGGTCTGGCTCTAGTCTTCGAACTGAAGCTACTGGTTATGGCCTGGTAAGTTGAACTTCTTTACAGTGTGTTGATGAAGGGTGGGTGTAATAACATGAGTAACTTTCTATGTAATATGCTCCATGGTTGGCCTTCGAAGTTTTTTTTTTTGAGTTATTTCTGAATAAGATATTTTTGTATGGCTGGTTCTGTCTGTTTCCACTATATGTCTTGTTTTCAGGTTCTTACATTTGATAAATTTGTCATGCAGGTTTTCTTTGCTCAGCTCATACTTGCAGACATGAATAAAGAACTCAAAGGATTAAGGTTCCACTTTTAAATGAGATGTTCAATTTCTCCTGATTAATTTAGTATAGCTGCTATAGTTTTTTTGTTTTTTGGTTTTTTTTCTTCCTACGATGGTTTCAAATTTCTTTTCTATCAGAAACAACTTTTCTTCCACGAATATGGTAGAAATTTGATTCTCCCTTTGTCTGTGTTTGATAATTTCATAATTATTTCAACATATTTTCTTTAACCAATTATCTTTTTTAAAATTACCGCTTCTTACACATCAATTTTTTTAAAGAAAATTATAGCTTCTAATTTTATTCTGAATATCCATCATTCTGAATGCTTCAAATATATTTTTCTCTAGATGTGTTGTGTCTGGTTCTGGAAAGATCGCAATGCATGTTTTAGAGAAGCTAATTGCTTATGGTGCTGTTCCCATCACAGTATCAGGTAATTTGGTTATTCATGCCGCATTTTCTATGGTGCTGTGTGCATGTTACCAGAATATGTTAATTTATCTTCATCACATGAATGGAAACCTGTTTTTCATTATCCATGCCAGATTTCATCCTTAGTGCGTCTATATTCATCACCATTATGAAGGCTTAAGTAATTTTCTAACAAAAATAAATTTCAGATTCAAGAGGGTATTTGGTTGATGAGGATGGATTTGATTATATGAAAATATCATTTTTAAGAGACATCAAAGCCCAACAAAGAAGTTTGAGGTCTGTATTAATATCATTTATGTCTCCTTGTTTGTGCTTCACACTGGTGAATATGCTTATGTTTGTGGTCCCTACTTATAAATTTTGGCATACATAGAGACTATTCAAAGACCTATGCTCGGTCCAAGTATTTTGACGAAGCAAAACCCTGGAGTGAAAGGTGTGATCTTGCATTTGCTTGTGCGACACAGAATGAAATGGATCAATCTGATGCCATGAATTTGGTTAGTTCTGGTTGTCGTATACTAGTAGAAGGTAGTTGTGCTAACAAGGTGCAATATGAATTTATTTATTTTTTCCTTCTCTTCTTTTAGTCTCGTTTATACTGATGGCAACTACTTTGCATCATTTGTATCCCAGGTTCAAACATGCCTTGCACCTCTGAGGCAGTTGAAGTTCTGAAAAAAGCTAATGTTCTCATTGCTCCTGCAATGGCTGCTGGTGCTGGAGGGGTAAGATGTTTAGTTTATTTTTCGTATGCATTGTATAACCTTTGAATCCCACCTTAACTAATACAATAACAAAAAGAATAGTAAAGGAAAAAGAGCATATGCCCCCAACTTACTGGCCCCCTTATTTTCTGAGTGTCACATTAAAATCCTAAATCGTGATAAACATGATGTTATATAATCCGCTGAGTGAGAAGTTTTCATTTTTCACATTTTTCATTTCACAATCGATCATGTATGATTGTGTGTTAGCAAGTTGGAAGGTGACTAATCATTGAACTTAAAGACTGTTCATCTTGTGGCAGTTTGTATATCAGTATATTGACATGATATTTGGAGGGAATTTTGTTGCACTTAATCACATGACATGATCTCCTTGTTTGCAGGTAGTGGCAGGAGAACTTGAACTAAATCATGAGTGCAATTTGATGCACTGGTCACCAGAGGACTTTGAATCTAAACTGCAGGTAATTCTCTATATTTGTTGGTCTTGTAAATCTATTATAAAGGACTGGAAATGGTTTCATTGCTGTCAAGAGGAAAGCAATTTTCTTTTTCCAATCCCAAGGCCCAAAAAGATGTAACAAAATATTAAAATAAAACCAAGAATGATGTCAATCGATTACTCTTTAAAAAAAAAAAAAAACTAGATTGTTCAAATTATGGTGCAGTTGGTATTTTAGACCCTGTTAAGTGAAAGTCGATATGCATTTTCTGTTACAGGAAGCAATGAAACAGACTTATCAGAGAGCTATGAAAGCAGCAACTGATTTTGGTTATCAAAAAGAAAGTCCGGAGTAAGTCGTTCCTATACTAACAATATCCTTATCAGAGTTACCATCTAGTTGTCATCATATCCACTCGCTTTGACATCAACGTATAGATTTTCCAATATTTATTGTATCCGAAGACGAACTGGTTGAATTCAGTCATCTCTGCTCTTTCCTGGTATTTTACAACATGTAAGCTGGCCTTTTTCAGGGCTTTGGTACATGGAGCAGTCATCTCTGCGTTTCTGACCATTGCTCAAGCTATGACTGATCAAGGGTGTGTATAGGATTCATGGTCCTCAAGGCTAATATTTATTGCATGAACTTTAGCTGCTAGCTCAAGATCAATTGCTGATGCTGTAATCCCACTTTCATCACATCCTACTTATGATGGGAAGCTAATTTCCTTGTAAAATATGTAATTGAATTATTTATAAAAGGATAAGTTGTAGAGAACAAATGGGAGCAGGCAAGTGTGAAAATTTGTCATATAATTTCAACTGTACAACAGAGAGGGTTGCTGGATTAATGCCACGAAAAGGAAAATTTGTGATTGGCTCGTTCAACCCAGCCATATGCTTATTTGGATGTGGCATTAGCAATAAATCTTAGCATTGGATTATGCTTATTTGAGTAACCCCGATAAGGATACCCTGTATTTTACATTTTCATATTGGAAAACATTGGGCAACCAAACTATTTCTTCTGCTCAAAATAACAAAAGAATGAAGAGGGAAAGATTCCTAGAGGGAGGTTTTTGCATGCCTCTATGAGAATACTTGCGGAGAAGTGCATCTTATTTTTCTCCTTTTCTGTTTTCTTAAAACTGATCAGTTACATAGTTACTCAATTCACAAGTTAATGCTTTGATAGAATTTATGAATGGCGATTACAAACTGAAATGAATTTTTCCATATCAAAAATTGAAACACAGTGTAAACATCACAAATTCCACTCAATTCCCATTTTCTGAAGCCTCATTTTTCCAGCATGTATGATAGAAACTCATTTATGAAGCAAACCAACTGTATAAACACAATGCCCACAACTGCTCAAAATGTAATTTAGCTGCCTCTCTTGGAAGATTGTGCGGACGAGTCAGATTTTTCAGCAAGATAGTGCTCAAGCATATCCTCTTCATCAACTGTCATCATATAAAACGTTTATTTCGTCAGTCTATTTAATTTTTGAACCATCATAAAATCAGAAATTAATCAATTTGCTTAAATCTGGGATGAGAGACCTTCAAAATCATCATCGTCAAAGTCGATATCCTCTTCATCCTCCTCATCAGATCCCTCCGCAACAGTAGCTGCACCTTTCTGTGATTGAACAAGGTTAACCCATATCACTTACTATATACATAAAAGTATTAATTAATTACAATAATTCTAAGATCTTTCTCATTTTCAAGGCACTCAGAAGTAAGAAATCACTATTAGATTCCCATATTATTTTTCTCAATTTACTTCGGTGTACTTCTCTTTCCTTTGTTCTGCAGGGACATAAACATGGAGGGGCAACAAGGCTGACTGAAACTAGTGTGTTGACTGGTCTTAACAATTAAAGGAGATATCAAGGACACCTTTTTTTCATAAAAATATTATAACAATATAATTCTAATTAATTACAAAAATTATCAAACTTTTAATTTAATTAATACTTCAAAGGATATATACAGGTACTAATTTATGTCTCTATCAAAACGACTAATACTCAATTATGCTCGTACTTCCACTTAAAGCCTATAACAAATATACTTATGGTAAATATCAGCATTAAACATTTTGATAAGAGTGATTAGTACAACCGGTTCTCGGTTAATCCAGCTTCCAGTTTTCAGAATAAATCGTAGTTGGTTGCAGTAAATTGAAGAAATCTTCAGAGCAGTGAAATAAACACAAGTCATCCGCAAGGTAAGAGAAAGCTACAGAAAACAAATTACCACCGAAGCTCTTCCACTTTCAAACCACTGTCTGCCGCTGAGCTTCTTCTCCTTTGGGGCTGTAAGTGCAGACTCTGGCATTAGCCTGGAAATAGCATCAATAGTTTTACCAGCAAAACGAAGGTGGTTAAAAATAACTGGGTTTGCATAAGGGATAAATCAGAATTTTATAAATAATCTTTCCTGTACAAGGCCGACTACATAGCTAGGCTTATTTCCTCAGTAATTAAAGCTTCTAAGAATTTAAGTAGATTGAAGCATGATCAAACAGTCATCCCAATGTTTATATATAATTTAAAAGTATTTACATCCAACGTCAAGCCGCATCAAACAGCACCATAGCCACCATTTGATTTAGCTAACATAGGCAGGTATTGCAATTCAACATGTTACCAAGAAAGCCTTAAATATTGTATAAAGAGATTATTAGAAATGCGTATTTAGCAATGGTATATATACAACTGTAAAGGTCTTACTTAGCTCGTTCCAGTGCCAGCTCAGCTTCAAACCTTTCTCTCCATGCCAAAAATGAGTCTTCGGTAACAGGTTCTCCATGTGGTATTATTATCTAAAAAGGTGAAGAAATGAAAGTCTTAGAGAAAATTGATCCTCATTTTGAAACACAATCAAGGTAATTTATATGAAAAGACAAAAGACCACTACTACTACAACCTTTAGAACTATACCTATTTACAACAAAACTTAAAACTCGGCAAAGAAAAGTATCGTGAAAAGAAAAACAATAACGTAGAAGACACAGTCTTACATCATCTTTGGCAGCCTCGTCAGCTTCAGCATCCCCATCGCCAATGTCTTCGCTAAACCGGTCAGCCAACCACTCTTTAGCTGAGGTGACTAGTGTGTAGATCATAGCCATACCAAGATTTTCAGATGCCTGTGGAACATAATTTTGCATCAAAATTTACAGAACAGATTTTGAGTTCTATAACTATTAAACAATGTACAGCATGAAAAAGCAAATATAACAACTGAAAATACTTTGAATTCAGAATGTAATTATTAAGAAGTTTCTCAAAGCTGGATATCAGAATTGTAAACTGCACTACTGCATGGGAAACTAAAGGATGACTACCTCTTGTTGAAGTTTCTCTTTCAAGATCCTTAAATCCTCGGTGGGTATTCCGTGCACACTGAAAAGTCGAGGTATAATATTGCATTCACATTGAGACATGGTGTGTAGAAAGTAAAAGCAAAACCAAATATATAACTAATGCTTGATAATAACTGGACAGGAAAAGAAATAAACAAAACATGCGTGTATATAAAACATTTCTCACAATGACGTTTTACAAGACTGACCTTTTCACATTCAGAAGTGGAGGCTCATCTGGATATTTCTCTGTGTGCGAGAAAATTAAAGCCAGTTGGGCTGCAGCAGATTTATTAATCGTGTCTTAAGTACATTCGGTGTTCAAAAATTCTATGTAAGAAAGCTGGTGAATTATGTTAAAAAAGTAAAACTCCATAAAGATAAATTTTTATTGCAAGTTGTCACAGTATCTAGAAGAGAAACACCGAAAGGTATTCCTGCTTTATGTTTAGTTAAACAAAAGCCAAATGGGAAAAAATAGATCAGAATGAGAAGAAAAATAACCTGGATTGTTCACTAGCTTATCTGCCTCTTCATCCTATACAACAAACCAAAAACAGATACACGTAATGGTGATTTATTGCCAATGTATTTGAAGAAAGTCCTAATTGTCTAAGTGCAGCACATAAAATCAAAGGAGGTGAAGTATCGTGGAACTTTTAAAGCTCCTACAGTGGAAAGTCCAATAAATTGTGAACAAAAAACTATATTTTAGTAAAAGGAAACCCATACATTCCAGATGTCCTGGATGAGTCTCAGAACATCACACGGACACCATCCCCTCCCCCCCCCCCCCACAAACAACACAATACACCGACACAGGAAACCATGTCCAAATACTCATAGAGAAGCCAAGGCAACCCTATCCTCCTGCAAATGATGGTAGGGCAAAATTCTAGCATTATGCTTTACTGATAAGCATCACAAAACTGCCAAAAGAGCACTCTTGCAACAGCCCTTACACTGCTTTCTTCTACTGAAAACCCAAAACAGATGAATAAAAATTGCTCCAAAGTGCTATAAAGTTCCTAATTCAACAATCTATTTTATTGAATTTTTAGTTTTTTAAATGCCCTCCCAGAAATTCCTTTCTAGATTTCTATATTTAATTTATAACCACAAATGTTCAAACACTAATGTTTTTCCTCCTTCCTCTACTCTCTAGGCCACCTTCAAATGTAAAACTATAACTTTTTTAATCGAATAGTTACCGATACTAACAAGCAAATGATTTATCAGCATGTTAACCGAGTGGTCACCAATAATAATACCAAGCATGCCCGTCAGTTTTTATTTTGGCTAACATTTTCTTTCTCTTTCTTTTTTATTTTACTTAAAGAGTAAGAAAGTAGATCAGAAACCGCACCAAGAGAGGGGATAATATTTACCTGTGCAATCTTTATTTGGAAGCACCGATTGGAAGTACTTAGACCACTTTCAGCAGAGTGTATTTCTACCATGAAATGTCAACAAAAAATAATAATGCCCTTTTCCATGGCAGAATAAATAAAGATATATATTTTGTCTAATGGCAGAACACCACAAACCTTTAAAATCATCCATAAGTATAGCTTCCAATGCTTCAATTTCCATATCTTGTTCCTGCGCATGGTCTGCGTATATGATGGTCAGCTTTAGTAGGCGAGAGGGATGAGCTCCAATCTATCAATAATCAAACTAGTAATGCTATAATTGTAACACTGATAGGATTTCCATAGTTTCTCATCAGATATCATAATAAAAACAGTGAATGGGGAAGATTTCTCGATGAAAATGAGCTCAAAGACCAACCAGAAACCGAAACAACAGAATGAAATTCAAAGTTCCTATCTAATTGAAACATATATTCGTAGAATCTATGAGCACCTGTCATGGTTTTATTTCTTCTCTATCCCCACTACTCGGATGGATTTGGAGATTGCACACGCTCAGAGATGGTCCCCGTCTCACTTGAGTCACTTTACCAGCTAAAAGAAGACCTAAAGAAGCAAGAACACAGCTCCAACCTCCACATCACTTAACCGGCCAGTTTCACCAGCAACTCATGCGTAAGAACCGCACCGTTTTTATTTGAGTGGTGTTTTCCTTTTTCTTTTTCTTTTTTCCCCTCAATTTTTTTTTTACAAGCATTTTTATTTCATCCATCAGAAAAAAAATTGACTCAATGTCAAAAAATATAAAAAAAAGGAAAAAAATAAAGGGACAACACAATTTTTTTAATTAAAAATACATAGATATTTACAGTAAATATATAAAAATAATTAATACAACTAAAATTTGCTAGATAAAACTAATTGTGCATTTACAGTACATGGTTTTGGACTATATTATTTTATTCTTTTAAGTTTCTAGTGATTATTAATTCTTTAAAATAAAAACTTAACCATGTAACCATGTTGATATGTTTCAGCAATAAAATGGACAAGAAATAAACTATACAAGTTGGAATAGTAATATATTTTTTATGAACATTGGAAAAGTAATTTTAAAGCAGGGCTGTGAATTTATAAGTTTTCTTTTTTTTTTTCTTTTTATTGGTAGAAAATTTTTTTTCTCTTAATTGGAAATTTATGATTTCGTGGAAGCCAATAATTCATTAAAAAAAATTAGAAAAGTAAATATTTATTTTTCCTCTCTTCTTTAATGCATATCAATCAATTCTTTTCCCCGTTTCATAACAAACAAGTTGATGGTGTGCTCGTAGCCGTCGTTTGCGTGTTTTGTTCAAAAACAATAAACTACACGTGTCGGAAGGAGAGCAAAAACATGAATGAGAACTTTTCCTAACTGTATGTATGTATTCAAATAGTGGTGGGGGCCTTGATGCATGCGGAACAAGCGTAAAAATTTAATATATACTTGTCTGCTGCAAATCAGTAACACTTTTCAGGAGTTTCATGCAGTTTCCCCAAAGCAAATATATATAAATTTTTATTTTTCCACCAATATATATATATATATATATATATATATATATATATATATTTTATTAATACTTTTTTAATAGAATTATTATTATTATTTTCATTTGATCTATTATAATGACGAGAACATCGCTTATTTAATTTTGTTCGTTTTTTATTTATATTAAAGTATAAAAATTTGTATTTTAATTTAACATTATAGTCAAAAGTACAAAAAAATGTCGATCAATTTTTTCCATTATATGAAGTAATTACATGATGTTTATGACAGAAAGTGTTTTAATTTCTTTTTGGCTTGTTTTAATTTTTAGTTGTTCTAAATTGTTTATTAACATGATAACATATAAAAATAATTAATATATATTTTCTATAAAGTATAAATTAATAAAAATTTTGCTATGATATTACATTAATGACTTTGTAATAATTGCTTGTAATCATTTTTACATAAAATTACCGTCTACATTATATAAAGAATGTCTTTAGCAACGCTGCCTAATCTAGGTTACTTTGCATAAACATACTTTGAACTATTAAATTATAAACATGCATATCCAATAAAAATACTACATAAATATCAAAAGTATTAAGAAATCTCTTTATTTTTTACATGTATTTACATTTATGAGTGTATATAATAATAAGTACATTTTCCCATAAAAAATTAATAACTACATGATCATTGAGAAATTTATTTTTATTTTATTACAATATTTACAATTTTTTGGTACTTTTTCTAAATCTTATTTCCACCAAAATTTATGATTTTGAAAAAGGAAAAAAATGCAATGTATTAACAAAAGAAAAAAAGAAAAAGAAAAAAGAAGTAATCTCGTCATGGATGTAACCTAGCGCACCGTATAAGTCGAACCGTATACAATCATCGTTCTATCTCCCAAATGCAAACATACACCTTCTCTCTCTTGGCATAAGATACCGATAGTTGTACGTTTGATCCAAACAGAAGTTCTTCCTCTCTTTCTCGAGGAACCGCTGTCTACTTCACTCACTTGGGTGCCCGTACTCTGTGTGTACCACGGAAGAGGAAGAGCGTCTGATGAAAAATATTAGGCGAAAGTCCAACTAGCAAGATCACAAAATCACTCAAAACAATCCAGAAAATGTCAAAAAATCCTCAGAAACACTAAAAAAATATATTCAAGTATTAGATCCTTTCTCTCAGCGCCGAGCCGATTCTCCTGTACTTGTTCATATGCCATTTCTCTGCTAGATCTCTATCGGCGATAAACCCTTCACACCTAGCTGTCTCCCCCCTTTGTCCTCCATAAGCTCTACCTTGGTGTGTCTTTGAAGTTTTTCCTTTTAAAATTTATTTTTGTGATTTTTAATTTTTTCTGGGGTTTTTGGGCTCTCTTTTGTGCATGCAAAATTGTTAATTCTTAATTTTTTTGATTTTAGGCTTGACGGGTGTGAGCTTTTTACCACAAAGAGGGAAGCTCTGAACCATTTTATGGAGTTCGAAAGCTCAACAATGGTGGGTTCAGATTGACTTTTGAGATTGCCAGTTTTTGCATTTTTTTCCTTTTTACTCGGTGAAATGGGTAGCTCGGGAGAGTCCAACAGCAACGGAATCGATGCGTCGGTCGGTGGCTTGGTTTGGGTCCGCCGCCGAAATGGGTCGTGGTGGCCTGGCCGGATAATGGGTCTCGATGAATTGTCTGAGAGTTGCTTGGTTTCGCCGAGATCGGGTACGCCAGTTAAGTTGTTAGGTCGCGAGGACGCAAGCGTGTGAGTGCCTGTTCTTGTTCTATACCTAAGTTCTCTACTTAATCAGCTTGTTTTCGTCAAATCAATCATGTTTCCATTTATTTGTGGAATTTACTTATGAATCCCATTTTCAGCTTCTGTTTTTTTTTTTCCTCTTCATTTTTTAAGTTAGAAATTTTAACTGTTAGTATTTCTGTTGTTGATAGAGCAAGCTAAGTGTTATCAGGCGTGATTGTAAGAAATAATGTTCATCTTACCAGGTTTTCAATAACCTTGTGTTGGCTATAGCTACATCCCAACCAAAAAGATTTTCTTTCCTTTTTGGCAGTGCTTGTTGCTTTTATGAATATTTCGTTTGTTCTTCCATGATTATAATCTTATAATTTCCGTAGGCCTTATTCATTCTCAGAAATTGTAGTGTAGGCATTTCTGTTACTGTGAAATTCTTCTAAATACCGTTTATGAACCTTTTTCCCTGACAGAACAATTAGTTTGATTAATTTTCAGATATTTCTAGATGTGTATCTGTTTTTTCTTTCGGATATAGAAGAATTGTCCATAAGGAGACCTGTTTTTAACACAGACACTAGTTTTCTTTGGTATGACTGGCTGAGTCCATATAAATGCTACTACCGCTAAGCCGATCTATTTCTTGGAGCGCTAACATATCTGCTTGGCCATTTAAAGCTTCTTTGTGGCTTCAACTTTTATGATCTCTCTTGCATTTGTTAGTTGTTAAGTTGTGGAGCTTTGGTGATCTTCGCAAGTGGTCTGATTTTGGCAAAATTCCTTTGTAATTTAGGGATTGGTATAATCTTGAGAAATCAAAGCGGGTAAAAGCATTTCGATGTGGAGAGTATGATGAATGCATTGAAAAAGCAAAGACATCTGCTGCAAATTCAAACAAGAAGGCAGTTAAGTATGCTCGCAGGGAAGACGCTATTCTACATGCTCTTGAGCTTGAAAATGCTCGCCTTGGCAAGGAACCACTAGACTTCTCCAGAACAGATAAATCTGGTAGTGAACATGGTGGCTCAGCTGGAGAATCACCGGACATTTCTCATTCTATTGATGATAATGAGGACGTGACTGATGATTTGAGTGACTCTGAAGACACTTCTGATTCAGCTCCAGAATTAAATCAATCCGGCATATCATTTGAAGAGCCAAATCACAATGCTTCTTCCAAGATGCAATCGGTGCAGGGAAGGAGAAGAAGAACGCCTAATGATTCGGAAGATGATGGAACGGAAGGAGTCAAACGCATGAGAGGACTTGAGGACCTGGGCGTTGGTGTGGTATCGAAGAGAAAGGTCCAGAGTGCAAGTGCAACTGAGATAGTTCAGCAAGATAGTGCTTCAATCAGTAATTCGAACACAGGGAATGGCCTGGCAAATGGAACTTCTGCAAATGGTGCAAAGGGCTATTCTTCAACACTGAAAAGAAAGCGAACGCAGGTGGCAAACGTTCATGAATTCTTGAAAAGGAAAAATCGACGCAGGCCATTGACAAAGGTTTTGGAGAGTACGGCCATGGTGTCGGTTCCAGTCATTTGTGATCAGCTTCCTAATTCAAGCACTTCTCCCTTTTGTGGGCTCTCTGATGCCAGGACTTCAGCATTGGAATCCAATGAGTCAAAGAAAAGCTTTCCAGTGGCAGTTCAGAAAGCAGATAGTACTGAAGTTGCGTGTGAGAATGGGATTGAGACAAATGGTCACGGACATGGTTGTGATGCTTCTCAAACCAGTCACAGGGTCAAGGAGAATGAGACTGCTGGTATACAGGGGCTAGTTGGAAATGAATCTTCTGATAAATTATTTGATGTACCATTTGTCGGCATTCTAGAAGAGGACAAACATAATCCAGGTATGCTTAACAAGTAATATTTTGTATTCTGGAGTTTCTACTGTATGTCCATTGCATAAAATTGTGATCTGAATGGTTATCATCTCATTGTCACTCATATTCTTTTATGGTTGTCTGTTTTAATCTTCCCCCCCACCCATTTTATCTTTGGGGTGGGGTGGTGGCGCCTCAGTTAATCTTATATCTTTTCATAGTAATAGTATTATTGTTGCCATATTGCGACCTGATGTTATAGTGCAAACCCTGGTTGTTTGAAATGGCCTTGTTGGTCCATAGGCGTGGATTAGGTAGAAACTGATTGCGTATGTCAGCGCATACTTTTCTGAAGTTTGGGTACCTACTATTACCAACGCTATTCCCAATTTTGAAGCAGCTGAATTAAGTTCAGTTACTATTTATACTGTGCTTTTGCTTTTCCGCTATGCATGTACGTGTGTGCTTCCTTTACTGCTCTAGTTTGACTAGGCATAGGGTGGACAATTTCCTTGTGCTGATGTGTAGTTTCTTCTGACAGGTTTCTCTCCCATAATTGTATCTTGTTCGTCTGGAAAGCCTCAAGTTAGTGCATTGGGTCAGCAATCTTGTCAAGGTAGTCAATCTGAAGTTGTACCATTCAGAATTGAGAGCCAAAACGAATCGAGTCCCACCAGTTTAGCAGCAGTTCATAATAATATTGGTCATAGAGCGGAGAAAGGGACTTCAAAGTGGCAGTTAAAAGGCAAGAGAAATTCAAGACATCTAAGTAAAATTAGAAAACATGTCTCAAGAAAATATGCGGACATGGAGGATGAACCCACAGGTATAGAGAACACAGATGGATTTTCTAAGGGTGCTGGTCAGAAATTTGATTGGAGTGCTCCTGCTGATTCTTACAATTGCAATTCTCAGGCAAAGTGCAAAGCAGTCACTGAAGTAACAGCAGATGGATTTAGGGACTTGAGCAAGCATATGAGGGGAACAGCGAATGAGGTGAAATTATTACCTGATGGTTCTCTCACACCTCAGAGATCGCTTCCTTATCGTCAGTCGCGCTTTACTGTTAACTCCAGATATCAGATGGTAGATTTTCCTGGAAGAAATTATTATACTGATGCTTCATTATATGATGTTAAGCTTGAAGTCAAAGCCAGCTATCGTCCACAGCATGTCCCTTTGGTTTCTCTTATGAGCAAACTGAATGGCAAAGCCATTGTTGGGCACCCTCTTACTGTTGAGGCCTTAAATGATGGTTATTGTGATGAAGTGTTGAGTAACACTGGATGTGACTTGGAAGCTGGTGACATTTATGGTGCTGTCAAGCCAAACTCTGCAACGAGAAGAACGCCTTCCAGGAATTCAGGGTTGCAATCTCGTTTTTCACCTAATAAATCCTCCAGAATGAAGAAATCTGGGCTGTTGAATAAAAAGATAAGGAAATTGTCATCACTGACTGGTCAGAGGCAATCAGAAGAGGAGAGAAAATCAGTGGTAGATAAGCCCAAGGGTCCTGTTATAGCTTGCATTCCCCTGAAATTAGTATTCAGTAGGATAAATGAAGCAGTGAATGGTCTGGCACGACCAGCAAGCCGTGCATTACCAACGACCAACCCCTTAAGTTGATGGGAACAAGTTGTTATAGTTAACGAATTCTAGTGAGGACCGGTTCTTGGTAATTGAGAGATTTTGATTTAGTTGTGCACGCTACAAATATTATCTAAAAATGCAGCAAGATTTAGCATGAAGGTTCCCAAGTTTGTACAATTTTTCCAGACATTGTATTGTCATGTAGAATCGATAGGGGTTCAATCATCTGAGGCTTCTCTTGGCTCTTTGTAAATAATGTAACATTAGCTGAGGTGTAAAGATGATCTGATCTAGTATTAGGATATTAGGTTTTTATTAAAAAAAAAAAAAAAAGGTTATGAATTCAGGTTGTTTTGCAAGTTCAATAACTAATTCATATTTTATTCAGATGTTTGTTCATTTTGAAAATTTGGTTTCTGGGTGTTCTGTCTACCTATGTAGTAACGTTTTATTATTGTTGTTTGCCAACCACCTCTATGAAGTTAACTAAAAATGAAAGCACTAACTTTTCAAGTTCTATTCTTCATTTTCTCAAACATGTCAAGCAGAAAAAATCTTACAGGAACTTATACTTTCAAAAAATAAAAAATAAAACTGCAATTTGGCATTTGAGGCAATTACGTTATACTGCTACTAGATTACTAGTACTTAGCACATATTAACGTAGTATATAACATACAATGAGAGAAGGAAAAAAAAAAAAGTTACAATTTTTTTTTTTTAAATTGATCAATAATTAATTTTTACTTACAGGTATGATTTGCAGTGTCGTGTTGACTTGTCAAGTAGCTTAATAGGCCATTCTAAGAATTGCTTAATGGGCAAGCCCAATATAACCCAGTAGAAATCAGAGCCATATTTGGCCCACCTCCCTCGTGGAGTTAGGGTTTCGGCATTTTTAGTATAAAGGCTCACTAAATTCTTCTCTATTATTCTCCCATCTCTCTCTTCCCAGCTCGAGAAGTGAATTTTGACAAGTACTCTGACGGTGCGTGCTTCTTTGCGATTGAACCTGTTCTAGGGTTTTGTTGAATCAGATGACTGAATCTGCCCTTTTCTTTTTTTGACTGATATTGAGATTGTTGGATCTGTTCTGGTGTTGTGCAGCTAAGGAGAAGATGGCCACCGTACCAGGGCAACTCATATGGGAGATCGTGAAGAGGAACAACTCATTTTTGGTGAAGGAGTTCGGTAACGGCACTGCCAGCGTGCAGTTTAGCAAAGAGAGCAACAATCTCTACAACCTTAACACTTTCAAGTACTCCGGTATTTTTCTGCTTCCTTTTATGTTACTACAGTTTTTAGTTTGTCTGATTATTTAGTAGAACTTATTACGGCTGAAGCTGGTCTTAGAGTTTCTTCGGGTGTGCAACCATCCATTTCTGTACTCTTAGCACTGTTTTTTTTGTGCATTGACGTTGTTTTACGTTTGTATGGTAGGTTTGGCAAACAAGAAAACTGTTACTATTCAACCTGCTGGTAAGGATCAGTCTGTGTTGCTGGCAACTACCAAGACGAAGAAACAGAACAAGCCTGCTAGTTTGCTTCACAAATCAGTCATGAAGAAGGAGTTCAGGAGGATGGCGAATGCAGTGGCAAACCAGGTACTTCAATTAAAAAATTCACTTTGGGAGATCTATTTACTGATTATGGGTTCTAAGTTATTGGTGTGCGAATTCCATATATTCAACTATCTGAGTATGAGAAATGACAGCATTTATTTTTGGATTTTCATCCATCCCTCTGTTGCTGGTTTCAAAATAGAACTATTTTGTTTCGGGACCAATTGGCTTAAAGTTTTCTTCCAGCGGTGATGAGCCTCTAACATGTAAGAAGAATCCAAATTGGATTTCTTCAATGAAATCTACTTGTTACGCTTGGCTTCTGAGCTTCTATTGCTTGCTACTTTTGTTTTCACCTGACGTTTCACTTAGTTGTGATGTATGGCTGTTAAAAACTCTTTTTTGCAACCGGTCCCTTTGTTGAAATTTGTTTTAACTTATATCGAAATGGGTCACTTACATATGCTTGTGCTTAGTTGTGATGTATGGCTGTTAAAAAACTCTTTGCAACTGGCCCTTTTGTTGAAGTTTGTTTGAAATTATACCGAAATGGCTGTGTTTCCTGGCGGTGATGAGCCTCTAACATGTAAGAAGAGCCCAGATTGGGTTTCTTCAATGAAATCTACTTGTTACGCTTGGCTTCTGAGCATATATCATCCAGAAGTGCTTTCGGGAATGTGCTCTTTTTGACTTCTGTGACCTTTATTTACTTTTCTTCCGTTCAACTTCAATAACGTTAAGTTGCCATGCATTGCAGGTGGCAAATAACCACTACAGGCCTGATCTTAAGAAGGCAGCCCTTGCAAGGTTGAGTGCTGTTAATAGGAGCCTCAAAGTTGCGAAGTCTGGCGTCAAGAAGAGGAACAGACAGGCTACAAAGATCCGTGGTAGGAAGTGAACTGAGAAGGATTATATTGCATCCAATCCTTTTTTTCTAATTCCTTTTAGTTTGTGTTCCTAGAATGGCAGACTGGATTCAGTTTTGTTCGAAAAGGCAATTCTTGAGTAACCTTATAGCTGTCGAATTTGTTTTATTTGTTCGCTTCATGATAATGATTAATTTTGGGATGTTGTTTTATGATCAAGTCACCCTGACGGCCTCTATGATGTTCAAATATTTCAGTATATTCCATTAAACTCAAATGATGCCTTCGTAGCTGTCTGCACAATAGTAATCCCATAAAGTAAGACATGGAATAAGAGTTACGTTGCTGCTATACTGCACTACAACAAAATAGGCATCACTTTCAATACATATAATACTAATTCAAAAATTAAGCTTCTTGGTGGACTAGGTGCAATTTTTACGTAAAGAGATCGATTATCACACTAGCAAGGTATTGAAAGAATTTTTTATTTTATCTTTTGCATTCCCTAACGTTGGTTATCAACAATGAATACTGTTTTTGTTTACAAGGCAAAAAGGAAAAAAAAAAAAGAAAAAGTTTATAACCACGCAAAGAATTTGGCACCTATTGCTTTTCAATTACAAAAAAGTGTTTCCACAGTCTAAAAAAGTCAATGAAGACAAATTGTTACCCGTATTGGAATACAATGTTACTTGCCTTGGTGTAATTCGCTAACCTTAATAAATTTATCTAGTTTGGTACTATATATCCTTCTCAAACTGTTGAGGCTGCTACTGTTCTAAACGGCAACCCAACACAACCATGTCGGTAAAGAAGTCTCTGTCTCTCAATGGCAGCAAAGCCTCTTCAGCAGTGGGTAGGCGCGAAAAAACTGCAAAACGGGGGCGTTTTGATCGGTGTTTCTCTTTCGATGAGATATCCATCGAGCCAGGGAAGAAGCTGAAGAAAATGGATTCCAAGAAGTTGAAGGATGAGATCAAGAGGTGGGCCAAGGCTGTGGGCGTATATGCACGCCTAGTTAGTGGCCGTTTTGGAAACTCAAGTCAATGCAAGAACCTTTAAAAGTTAAAACTATCAAGGTAAGCTTTGCGAATTCGTAAGAAATGGTTGGAGATTCTGCGAATTTAGTCTATAGATATTTGAGAGTTCTGTTACTGTAAATGGGAATCATGAGTGAATAAAGCTATGAATTGATACTCTATGGCTGCAAATTTACTATAAAAAAAAGGTAGAATAGAATAGCAAATTAGATGAATCTTTCACTAACTGATTTATGCAGAGAAATAGTGTGAGCATATATACGTACTTTTTTCCCCTTTTAATTTCCAAGTTTGTTTATCGATTTGTGAATGATTTTGGCAACTCTGAAGGATGATATGCATGAAAATGTGAGATGATTTTCATTTTTTTTTTTTTTTTGAATATGGATGATTTTCTTTTTTAATATGTGCTGATTTTCGGTTTGGATTTGGTTGAGTTTTGGTGTGTTTGTAAATTAAAATCTGATTTATGCACAATGTCTCAGGTCAAGTAGTTATATAAATTGATTACGTACTTGTCTATATAGGGATTAGCCAAAAGAAAGGAAAAACAAGTTTAATAACAGGTGAATTTTATAGAGTTTACCTGTGTAAAATTGGTCACGTGACATAGAAAGGCAAAAAAAAAGATATATAGTATATACAAAAACAGAAAAATCCAGCATGACCTCGTACTATCTTACATAGGCTGGACTGATGCTGAAGTGACTGGGAAGCTGGAAAAGCAACCTTGTCACTCACTTCCACTTTTTCAACTCACTGAGAGCCTTCTCATCAGAAATGGTCCTCAAAAGCCGTTTTGAACAAATATTCTGTGCCTTGGTTACACGTTTTGCTCTATTAGCTCTTACCCAAGCAGGTTCCTGCAAATAAACAAGGTAGTCCCATCAACTTGAATCTCAGAGAATTTCGCGTAAAAAAGAAGATTGCTGATCAGAAGCAAAAGCAGTGCAGACAGGAGAGCAGTAACTACCGCAGGTACAAGCCGAGAGAAACCAAACTTAAACAAGAGAAGGACATGTTCCATGATTAGAATAGCGGCAAGTCCAGGTTCTATTCTCCATTTCCCTTCCTGATCATATAGCCATACTAGAAGTGCACAGTTGGTGCATATAGACATCACAGTCAGAAACTGGAAAACAAAGAAGATCTTGACATCAGAGCGAAGTAAAAATTGAGTATGATGGAGACAAACTTGCATAGTTTGACATTGTGAAAATAAACAGATCAAGCAGCTCATTAACGTCCATCGACAGACTTACACAAACATCTAACGGTATTTGCAATCAACAGTGCCAAACAGCCCAAGTTTTTGTCATGTCTCTTCACCAACCAGCTAAAAGGTTGCATGCTGAAAAATTCAGACGATGCACCTTCTATATGGTTGCTTATACTATAGTATTCTATCATATGCATAAGATAATCTAAACCCACTTATTCTTTATCAGTATAATGAAGGGGAAGATTCAAACCAACTGATAGTATGTATCAGAGGTTCCCAAAATAACTACCTGAAATATATTAAGCCAGGCTCCAATTGTCCGAGCATCACGAGGAACGGGCCGCCTCAATATTGCTAGCAGCTTTAAGGCATCTGTCCTGATTTCCATAAGGTTGTTCTGAGTAGAAAGGTACTTCAGTTATCAGCAACTACTAACCACACAATAACTGCGCAAAAATCATAATGAAAATAGAATTTCTAACCACAGCAGCGAAAGCAAATGCAGGAGGGAATACGCAAGCAAACATCGTGATCATTCCAAACTGCAACGTCAACTCTAAGAAATCTGCAATCAGTTAGTGTCTTTTTGGTTAAATAATGCAGGCATCTTTAGTCTTTTGACACTAGAGGACCACAAAAAATTAAGCTTTCCAGTTTTATGGTGGAAGTGCTTAACCCAAAGTTTTCATGGTTACACGTTTTAATGATCTTCCCGGAATTGCATCTTCCAAAGAAATTTACCTCATGAACCAGGATGAAATGATTTCTATTGCATTTCAAAACTCAAATAGCACATATATTTTGAGAGAGTTCAATGGATTTGAAAGTACCATCGAACAGTCCATCCTCAAGCTCCGCACCAATGCTCGCAGTGTAAGAAGGCTTAAGGTATTCTTTCTCTACTCTAGAAGAAAAATTAATTTTCTCGGTTGATCGACCCTTCTCGTTCTTTTTCTTGTGTCTTCACAAATAAAAGATAAATCATTTGCTCTGCAGGTGATATACAAAGTAAACCTGGCTCGTCCAAGTGGATGAAAAGGCTTACCTAACCCTGAACTTTTTATATTTATATTTGAGACAAGGCAGCGAATTTTCCAACAAGTTTTCCAAGATCTGCAAAGATGTGCTCTTTCTTGTCACAAAGCCAGTGAAAACCCCAAGCCAAGGCGGGGGAGAATAAAACGGAAGAATGAAGATAGAAAACTTGTTTGTCTAACCTCCGAGAGAAGTAGCCGTTGGATCAACACTTTGCGAAGAGTTTTAAAGTTACGGTGCAAGAGGGCATGATAGAAAAGTCCAATGTATGTCTGCATGAAGTACAGACCGAACACCTGCAGAAGAAGATGATTACCATCCCTTAATTGCCATGTCTAGTAGGAACAAGTGCCACATAGGACCTACTGGTTCCCCATAAATACCTTGTAGATCAAGCTGTCAGCACGTTTTTCTGTATTTTCATTGCTTTCAGACTTGATAAGTCCGACAGATACCTTGCCACCAATCTGGGTAATATACTGAATGGTGGGAAGATAAACAGCCGTGAGTCCAAACCTGAACTCCACAAATTAAAACAAGTGTCATTTAAATGAACAATCAGACTCGATCAAATAGAAGAATTCATATGACTAACAAAGGATACTTTTAACAGCAATTACCAAATTGCTGACCTGCCCCACTAAAGGGACCTAGATCCTAAATTTTGAAGTTAATTGGACAGTGGATACCAAAGACAATTCTGTCATGAGTTTTGTATAGATAAGTGAAATTACTGATGACGAGGATAAATTTTAGGAACATACAAAGTATACATATGACACATGAATCATGGAACGAATTGACTGTTAAATAATAATATATTGCTCGAGAAAGTTCAACAAACCAGAGGAAGAATATCCAAAATGGAAGGAATAGAATATTCTCTTAACACTAGAAAATAGAAGCACAAATAGAATAACGTAGATTCTTACTTCGTTACATCATTACCCATAACTTCATAAAGATGAGCATAGGCCAATTCGAAAGGTAACTGAAGGCAAATTATGCTGAAGAGAATGATGGCATCATTTCTAAATCGCATGAGACGCCCAAACCACTCATATCTCTGGAATATTTCCTTGTCTTTTGCTATATCATTCTCCCATACTTTTGGGAGTTCCATTGGCGGCTGTAGGGTACTGCCCTTGCTGGCTGGAATATTACATCCTGAATAAGCTGCAACTGCGGAGCTAATTGGCCATCTACAGCACCCAACACGGGCGAGAGAGAGAGATAGAGAGAAGAAGGAGAAACTCAGAAAGGGAAGGAAGTATAAAGAAAAGTGGATATAATAGTCATAAAATAAAGAAGCAAATCTGTACCTAGCTAAAAGGGCAGAATTTTTACGTTTCCAGAACTGAGAGAACATGACAGCCCAAAGTATGACCACGATGAAGAAGGTAGGGAGCACCACTAATTGCAGTGGCCTAAAAAACACATTAAGAAGTCATATAGTTTCATTATAACCAACGCTTTACTAGATGCCCAACTAAAGAAGCAGTGATAACACAAGAAGACACCAAGAGATAGGTTGGCACACACACCCAAAGTCAATAAAATGCAAAGCAAGCCCGAATGCAGCTACGAAGAGCAGCCACCGTGTGTACATTCCAAGAAAAGCAAAATAAATTGCAATCTGCAGATTATTAATTTCTTCATTGAATGATGGACAATGTCTTTTTCAAAATAACTTTTCTGAAGCTCATAGTTAGATTCACCTTTGCGCCATAATATGAATAAATCTCATCAATTGGCTGATTTGTGACGTCCCACCATTTTAATGCCCAACTTCTGAGAAGTTTCTTTCTTTTCTTTTCATCTGTCAAGAAAATTCAGTATTAGTTTAGACTTAGTATGACATTATAAATCTGCATGAAATTTGATGGTACATGTAGGACACCGTGCAAAGGAAAGACTTGCTTAACAATGTTCTCTGACTCCAATTTCTGAAGCAGATTCTCCCCAATTTGCCAATATATAGTTTTTTCATCAAATTTAAGGGTTACAGCCGACTGGCCATGGTTCACCTGCAAATTGCCATGTATGCACAAGTGGATCAAGAGATGGAAGGAAAAATGTTAAGAAATGGCGGTAGTGAAATTCAGACAACAATGCCCATGCCACGACGGTTACATGACATTCATTGTATTCACAACCGAGAGTATAAAGATAGATATACAAGATGTCTACGGGAAAAACAGAATTTCAATTGTTCATTCAATGAATCAAAAGCGTATTTCCATATCATTTTTCTCGTAGTAGAAAATCAAAGAATCTTTAAGTGGAGTGACAAAAACCATCCAATAAGGGCTAAGAAATAAATATATATGAATAGTAAGATGATATCTCGAGGACAAGTAATATACAAATAACAAGCCAAACTTTAACAGGGAGGGATTAAAAAAGAGAGGCAGAAACGTAATGCTGATAAAAAGAACTTACCAATCCATAGATCAAGTGAAAGTAGCACTGAAAGCGCTCATGCCAACTAAAAGTTGAACCATCAGGTTGTTTGACAAAAGCATCCAAATCCTCTATTTGAAATTGCAAATCCATTCCTGGCAATAGGCCCAATTATTGATATAAATGGAAGAACTTGCATTTCAATCACAAGCTGATGCTAATGAACACCATTTGATACAACTAAATTGAACATAAATATTAGGAAGGACCCATTTAGGGAAATACAAAATTTTACCAATATGAGTCCGTTTCTTGATTTCTAGCTCAGCCGCAGCCCTCCCCAATATCTCCAGAGGTGCAGCCAGCTAAACAAAAGAGAGCTAGTTTTAGATATCAAATAAATAGCTTAATTACACATAATTGAGTAAATCTCTAGGAAGAAAGGGAAAAAAGACTTTTTAGTATTCCTTCTCTTTGCCTTATCTAGAATCTACTTCAGAGGATTGAAACACCATCACACGTGCTGGAAAATCTACTTGGCATAAATTAAATCCAGATAGAAATAAATAAGGACTTTCATCGCATATACAGAACAAAATACGTTTACAATAATATTGTCATCGCATATATAAGTCAGATAGGGCTTCTTTTACACAATTGTACCTAAATAAGGTTATCTTTAAATGTAAAGAAAGTGGAGTATTTGAAAATCTAACCTTGATAAATTCATCTGCAAAGCCGAGAACTCTCTCAACTTTCAATCCCACCTTCTGAAACTCGTCTACAAGGACCTTTACGCAGTCAGAATCTTCATCATTTTCCTGTACGATTCTCCTCGGAATTACTACCGCAAACTCGAAAGCAGGTTCTTCCTTTTCAGGTTCATTCATTTTCATTCCCGCTTCCACACTACAGGCTCCAAATTTCCAAAGCGAGATGGCAAATCACAATCCCCTCAACTACTCGAATAGCAAAAAGGATCTCTGATTTTTTTTCCAAAAATAAAAAATAAATAAAATCAATTAGCCTAATGATCCTCTTTTGATTGAAAGGATTCAAACAGCCAAATGGGGTAGTCTGTTGGGAGGAAATGAAGGTTGTGAACGTAGTTTGGTTGAAGAGGCTTCAAAAGGCAAATGGAGTATAATCAGGAAGGCAAAATGTGTTGTGCAACCCAAATGGCAAAATTTTCTAGGAAAAAGGCGGTGTGGCTTCGCGAAAAAAACTGAAAATAGAGATGATAAACACAATCTAAAAACAGAGAAGAGACAAATAGGAAAATACGAACGTGTCTAAGCAAACGGCTCTTCGGCAAGAGCTGTATTGAGAGACAGACACATAGGATGTTGTGGAAAAAGGTTACCACGTGGACATGAGACTTGGCGGTTCCCTCTTTAATTTAATTTAGTTTAAGGTTCTCCTTTATCTGACGGGGGACCATGAAGGCTCCCTGCTTGATTTCCTGGTTTTGGTGCCTTGATTTGAAATAGTAGAGAGGGTACGGCTACCTATGCATCACTGGGTCCTGCAATCATCAGACAGGATTTTGATTCCGATCCTATCTCTTCCTCTCACTCTGAGCATTGCTGGAAGAATAATGGAAGAAAGTTGTGCTTG
Source organism: Bauhinia variegata (assembly GCA_022379115.2). NCBI lineage: Eukaryota > Viridiplantae > Streptophyta > Magnoliopsida > Fabales > Fabaceae > Bauhinia > Bauhinia variegata. Next base: position 14,267,310 of record CM039433.1, read on the forward strand.
TGCAGAGACAAGAGAACTGTATTTTTTGGCTTGGCTTAGATGCTGCAGTGCAGAGCATGCACAAGAGTATCTGGAATTGGAATTTTCGTGCAGCAGCCTAAATTTCAGTAATATATATTGATTTCGATGGCAATTGAGTAATTCTGCTCATGGCCCAGAAGAAAAAGGATAATTGCAAGTTACCTTTTTTCTTTATTTTTTGGGTGAATTTTTATGCTGCTTATTTCTTATAATTTTTTTAAAAAATTAAATTGGAATGCCTCACTTTATTTTATTATTACAGAACATTGATATTAAATATCATACATATGAATAGTTTCTTTTTTTAACACTAATAATATGAGTTGACCAACAGTGGCTGTGAATTTGTGATACCAAAATTGACAGGAGGAGGTTTGAACAAGAAAAAAAAGAAGAAGAAATAATCAAATCATGGGTATTTTATAATTTTAGTTATCTTAAAAGATAATATATTGTACATTACATTTAATAATAATAAAAAATTATAGACTAGTCGTTGGAAGTCTTTTATCAACTTTGGGCCGTGGGAACCGTGTCGAGGGGGAGCATTCCAATTTCCTGGAAGGAGCCCAATCCGAGTACGATTTCCAATAGAAAAACCACAATTTTCGTTCCATTCGAAATTCCCAATCCTTCAAATCTATCGAAAAGCCCCAGTTTTTAATTCTCTCATCGCCTTTCTGATCTCTGGAATCGTAAGCAAATTCTTATCTTGATCTTCCTGTGAAGTTAATTACACGTGAAGGAATCATGGGAAACACGGAGAAGCTGATGAACCAGATCATGGATTTAAAATTCACCTCCAAATCCCTTCAACGGCAAGCACGCAAATGCGAGAAGGAGGAGAAATCAGAGAAACTGAAGGTCAAGAAGGCCATCGAGAAGGGAAACATGGACGGTGCTCGGATCTATGCCGAGAACGCAATCCGCAAGAGGACCGAGCAGATGAACTATCTGCGCCTCGCTTCTCGGCTTGACGCCGTCGTGGCTCGGCTTGATACCCAAGCCAAGATGACCACCATCAACAAGTCCATGGGTAACATCGTTAAGTCCCTTGAGTCTTCATTGACCACTGGTAATCTGCAGAAGATGTCGGAGACCATGGACCAATTTGAGAAGCAATTCGTGAATATGGAAGTCCAGGCCGAGTTCATGGAGAGCGCCATGGCTGGATCCACCTCGCTCTCAACACCTGAAGGGGAAGTTAACAGCTTGATGCAACAGGTGGCTGATGATTATGGTCTTGAGGTCTCGGTCGGTTTGCCACAGCCAGCTGCACATGCAGTGCCCACTAAGGAGACTGAGAAGGTTGATGAGGGTGACTTGTCAAGGAGGCTTGCAGAGCTCAAGGCTAGAGGTTAAAAATTGGGCTTTTATTATGATTAGTATGGTAGGTATCTTCGCGGATGCGATCTATAAACTACATAATTATAATGATTGGGAATATATGATCTTTGTTATTAGAATGAGTGATCTGTGTATATTTAACTGAATTGAGTTCCAAGTCACTGTGTAGACTTTGCTTTGGGGTCTTCATGCCCTTCGCATCATGTTAAAACTTTGTTATTTCATATGCATATTGACTGTGGCTATGTGAATACTATGTTTCTTGCTATGTTGTCCACGGATTCTTCATAAGTAGGGATGCGGATTTTATGATGTTAGAAGAACATATCCTAATTGTAAATCTGTTGAAACAGCCAGAGTTGATGATGTGTTTGAGAGGAGGAGGCACCTAGTGATGCAGAGTAGTTATATTTTGTCTAATTTGGACTTTGTGAAGGCTGGTACCGTGGTACAATATAAAGCTTCATGTGTTTTCGTGAGTCAAGTAGCTCAACACTTTTGAAAACAGCATTTTTGAATAGCCATCATAAGCAGAAGACTAGACAGTTGGAAGTAAAATTTTCCTTCTTTTTCCAATACAATTAACATAGTGGTTGATGAATTTTCAATGTACTTACTGCCATGCATAGATAGGGACTATAAACTTAGAAAAGCGAGATGTGGATAGCAGAAGCAGATTGGGATTGGTTGATGATGTTGCTATGTGCTGCTATACATGATATTGGTAGTTTTGCCTTTGCTATTATATATTGCGGGGGAAGGGATGCTATTCCCCTTTCCCCAAAATCAATTCTCTTCTTTCTTGGCTGATTAGAGATGAAAATTCTTTGATAGTCCACTAATTAGAAGGTCTACTCAGTATCTGATTCCGATTCGAACGCCACTATATGATTCCATATTACTGTCTGGTAACCAAGAACACGGAATTTTTTTGCTTTTGATATTTGCTCTAATGTAGCCCGTGTCTCTTCCCTACGTCTCCACCACTGTTACTGCGATTCCTATGTAAGAAAATGCATTAACTGGAACTTGATTAAACATGAAGCATCTCTGGAATATATTCCGTCTGACAACCAAATATAAAATCTAAAACTGATATTCTGATGTTCTAAGCCTTATTTGAATACTTAATATGCTTATTGTGTTTTGAAGCATCTCTGGAATACAGACACTTGATGTCAGAAGAAACATTAAGTAAAAGGTCATATTTTTTTCTGTCAATGATAGTAGAGCGACACCCTTAAACCTGGAATTTATATCTATGTAAACTAGGAAACCAGCAAAAAAAGAAAACCAAGGATAACTGGATAACAAATCTCAAGTACATTCCATTGCTAAGCTTTTTACATTCCGTTTCCTTTGTTTTTCACATCATCCTTGGAGGCCGAAGACTTGGAAAAAGTGCTAGTAAGTCTGTACAATCCCTTTTGCATCCTCTGCAGCAAGTTCTTTGATTATGGACGAGGCACGGTGAAAGCAATTTCATCTAAATACCAATCACTTCTACCCTTAAAACCCACAACTTGGCCTCCTTCAATTGTAAAGGTGAATGGCGTCCCTTCTTCAACTCCCTAGGGTCCAAAGATTCTGCGGTTGCTCTTGAATGTCAACGATCGGATAACCGGCATGCCACCACGCACAACCGGGCAATAATGGCCACTGACGCTGATCAAGAACTCATCTGGATATTGCAGCTTCATGTAGAAAACATTAAAAAATGAAAAACGGACTTATTATTGTGAAGATCAAATTTGATGAATTAGTTAAGCCAAAGGGCTAGAAATACATCAGCTAACCTCGGCACTATCAAGCTCCTTTTCTTCCCACCTGTTCCTCCCTACAAAATTTATTGGATGAAATTTCAGAAACCACTAGTATGTGAATACAATGATCCTGTAGAATATGTTTACAATGACCAAATGGGTTTCTAAATTCAAGGCACGAGCAAAATAACATTCAAGATATTAAAAAAAAAAAAAAAATCCAACAAAAGACGACTACAGAAGACCTTATTCGTCTAAAAGTGCTATATTTGATTTTGTTCTAAATTATGTTATGAAAGCTGTGACAGAAAAAGCAATCCAACTTGAACAGTTCCAGAACATACATGAGGAAGCACAGCTAAAGACAGGAAACCAAAAAAAGAAAAAAAAAAAAAAAGCTAGAAAGAAGACAAGGACCTTGAATATGCTTACCATGGAGGTTATAATCTGAGAAAGAGTCACGCAGAACAGAGAGTAGAAGATATTATTTTATCTTGTGATAGCATTGCTATTACTTTGACTGGTTGATATTAATATAGGCAACAAATTGGTGGGCTTATATGCAGTATCTGATTCCATTTAAAGTTAAAGCACAACCAGGTAATTAAGTAGGTAACCAGGAATTTGATTTGTGCTGTTTGCGTAGAGTATAGTCTAGAAGGGAAGAAAATAAGTGCAGGAAATACCTGATAGTCATTTTACAAGTCATTTGTGGCAGACAAGTACAGAATCACCCCCTTTAATTTCCTACTTTTCTAGAGCATACTTATGCCAGATGAAATTCAGAGACCGAGCAGCATGTGTGTAGCTGTCCAGAAGAGTGCTGGAATCATGCTCAATCTAGATAATATTCCTTTAAAAAGTCATCAATCGTCCATAAAAAGCTTCATTAGAAAATAACATCAAAAAAATGAGCTAATGGAATACATTTGCTGTCACAGGTAAGGTAGAAACTAGAAATTATAGATAGAGTCTCAGGCTGCCACCCGATGCCACCTGAGCCAGAGCAAAAGAAGTTACACGTCCTATGGAGTGCGGTTCAAAGAAGACCAAAGCTATATCCTTATTTTTATCAAAGAAACCTGGTAGAAAGAAACATGGGTCTGAATAGGGATCTCTACAAATTAAGAATTATTTGGAGCGACTTGTGTTTTCAGACGTTGTTTGAACCCTAATGGCAATAACTTGTAGGATCCATATTCAAACCAGAGTCCCATCTCAGGCTGCCACCCGATACCACCTGAGGCAAAGCAAAAGAAGCTACACATCATAGGACAAGACGCTTTCTTTAAGGCAGTTTTTGTCAAAGAAGACCAAACTGTATCCTTATTTTTGTCAAAGAAACTTGGTAGAAAGAGACAGGGGTTTGAATACGGAGAGCCCCATAAATTATGAATCATTTGGAGTGACTTGTGTTTTCAGAGGTTGTTTTCAACCGTAATGACAATATATATCATAGGACATATTATTCTTAACTTGTAGGCTCCATGTTCAAACCAGATGCGTCTGATGCATGCATCTACTGGGCCAAGGGAAAAACAAGATTTAGAAAGAGTTGGAAGAAAAAGTAGAGAATATCTTGAAACCAGATGCGTCTGATGCATCGACTGGTTCAAGGCTTATATAGATAAGATTCTTGCCCCTGCTTCCTGCTCTGGCTGGGTAAATTAAATCCATTGGATTGGATACCTGTAGCAGTATCTCAACCCACTAAGCAAAAAAGGGAACTAATCCAGCGTCCTCGTTCTCAAAGCCTCATACCTATCTATACCATTTCTCCAGAGTATACATACAGAAGTAAAAGTTGGCAGCATAGACAGAATCGATATGTTTTGCCATTTTGGTGAAATTCAATGGACCAACCATTCAGCAAAAGAATTACACATGACGTCAAAGATCAAGATGAAGAGAAAGCAGAACAGAGAGGAAACTGGATTACTCTTCTGAATTGAATACGTGTATTGTAAATTGATTTCTTGACTGTTCGGGAACAAGTCAAGAGCTACCTAGCCAGTCAATGTTGTTTTGTTAGAAATGGAGACTGAGAGCTGCGGTGACTTTATTGAATTGATTTACTCTTTTAAGAGCCATGGCTTTAAAATCACTCCTAACCACATAGTGATGCTTTGAACTCCAGTCCTCCAGTATAATAGCATCAAAGTGCAATCCAACCTATAAAAGAAAGAAACTAACAAATTTAAAAGAGGAAAAATTATTAAGTAAAGCAATATATATCCAATAAATTATCAAATCATGAAAGTGTATATACCCTTGCTGGGAAGATAACCCTTGGCTTTATGGAACTTGTTTTCGAACATCTTTAATTCTTTAAACCAACTGGCAGATAATCCTTCAGTGCCAAGATGTAAGTAGGAATGGTCAAGCAGGTAGTCTTTGTAGATGGCTAATATCCATAGAATTGTTTAGATATTTACTAATAAGATATTTGAATGAAGTTAAATTTGGAGCAGCAATATCAAAAAAAATAAAATAAAAATAAATAACAAGGTGACAAGGCTCCTCAGCTTTTGACTGGAAATTTTTATTATGACAAAATTCTTACAACCTTCAATCACCAAAGACTCGGGGTTTGAGCATCGAGAGACCAGAGAGTTGAATGTTCTGCTCATCATATTGGAATGACAGATTGCCAATTCCCTTAATGTTTCACATGTTTTGGAATCAATTTCCAAATTCATCAGAAATTCTCTATCATACGCAAATTTTTCGTCCTGCTCACATATGACAAGCTTCTCTAGAACTGGAACTTTTATCACAGCACTCGTGATCCATCTGAAAGATTCAATTTTTACCACTTTGAGTTGAGGAAGATCTGAAATCTTCAAATTCTTCAAACCATAGCACTCGAGAATTCTTAGCTCCATTATCGAAGAGCTGAAGCAAGTTAAAAGCTGATCAACCACGCTTTCTTCCGCAAGGATCAGACTTTCTAAACTGAGAGTCTTAAGCTGGGAAAGATCTATTTTCCCATCACACAAACTCGGTTTAATGCCTTTCTACTTCAATACAGTTAGTCTCTCGAGGTTTTTGTGGGAGTGTGTATAGACATGGCAAATTTAATTGGAAATCAATCTCCTTGACACCCTTCTCGATCACTCTGCTTATCCATCTATTGATATCTCTCGCACTCTCTTCCTTCACAGTGGACATGCAGAGTCTGAATTTCAGTATGCTTAACTGTTTAAGCATATAGGTCCACAATTTTCTATCCATATAACTCTTAAACTGCTGGTAAGGTGCCAAACCTGAAGATGGATTTTGGTCAAAATGCAAATAGTAGGGAAAAGAATCCCAACATTGTTTCCATGTCTTAGATAAGCAGCTGGTTCGAGCAGCATCTTCCATAGATAGACGCAAGAAAGTTTCCTCAATCACTTCTCCCGGCAAGCTAGATATATGATCTTTCTGGTCCTCTGCGGAAGAAGGCGACATAGTTTCTTCACTCTTCAAAAACTTCATTATAGATCGCCTAAACAACAACCTTAGTTTCTTCACCCTTAAGAAACTTCGTTATGGATCGCCTAGCCTAAACAACAACCTTAGTTTCTTCGCTCTTTAGAAACTTCGTTGTGGATCGCCTAAACAACAACCTTAGCTATATATATAGGAAGGTTGTTTGTGTTTGCGTTTCCTGGTTCAACTAGGATTTTTCGTTTACAAGCTTTCAATCCTAGAAACTAGGAAAGTTTACTTTTTAAGACAAACTTGGAGGGAGTAAATAGTCCATATATTTGATTATCCAACGGATAATTAAATTAGTACGTAGTTGCTTGGTGCAATTAGGATTTTCCGTTTACAAGCTTCCAATCCAACTGATACTAGGAAAGTTTAATTTTTTAAACAAACTTGAAGGGAGTAAATAGTCCATGTAATTGATTATGCGGATAATTACATGCAATTAAGATTTCATGTTGATAAGCCACGGAAAGCCTAGGGTTTTGATAGTTGGGAAATTAATTTTGGCACTCCTCATTTTATAAAGATACATAAATTGAATTTTCAAAAGGTGGTAGAAATTGAATTTCTAAAAAATCAAGGGAGTGGGACGTCAAAGAATAAAGGCGAACGAAAAGGATATTTTAACAATAAAATCTTACAAAATGGGGAAGGGAAGCATGACTATTAAGATGGGGAGTGCCAAAATTAATTCCCTGATAGTTGCTTCGTGCAATTAGGATTTCATCCCTCCAATGGTAAACGATGATGATATGAAAAAGAAATTAAAATAAAAAAGACAACCTAAGGTATAATATAATTATTCTGAAAAAGTAAAGAGTCCGAAATATTTATTCCATTGTTGTTACAAGAGCAACATGGGAATCCAAAAAAATATTATCATATTTTGCCTAATTCTCGTATAACGTGTTTTTGAGTTCAATGTCCTATACGCCTAAATGATGGGAGAGCAACTCAAAATTTCCATGAAGAGGGCAGAAGTAAAGATTAACGGAAAGTGGCTAAGATGAAGTTAGATCATGACTAAACTAAGATGCTACAACTAGCGCTCCTTCAGTGATGCAACTCATAAGCCAAGGCAGTACTATTCAAATTCCTAGAACTTTTGGAGCTATGTCTAAAAGAGCATCCAAAGCATTAGGTGCAATTTTTCTTGCAAATAGGAAACAAAGGGAAGTTGGCTGGTTATTATAAAGGCATGACTGATCTTCCAAAATCTTCTTGAAGAATTGCTCTTTGATGTCTTCCCTGCCGAAGGTAGCTGGGTGAGCACCACCTCTGGACCAGTCAACATATGTAAGGCTCCTATTTGCCAAAAGATGGGGAGTTTGAATGGTTAACATTGTCTGGAAATAGTGCTCATCGACATAACAAGCATGAGGTACGCAGAATTCTTTGAACTTGGGATAGTAAGCGTCGTCTTCAACAATCCTAACTGCAAGTTCCCGATTAATTTCGAACCACTGAGACCCTTTACGCCAGTTGCTAAGGTTGACCTCGGGTGCCATGTTTTCATCATATCGTCCTCTTCCATAGGGACCAGGTTCATCAAATGCACCCATGAAGCTATACCATGACCGTGATATGTAACGGTAGACAATGCTAAAATTCTGGAGAGGAATGCAGGACTCAGAAAGCAGGACAAACCACTCATTTGAGATATCAAGCAATGCATTAGCCAAGAGTCTTCTTTCAGCATCACACATACTCATCTTTCCCCACTCAGACACCTGTGCGAGAAACAGCTGCTTAGTACTGGTTTCAGAAACGCAGAAAAGGTGCAACTTGCAATCTATGTCCCCATATTCTGACTCTATCAGTCACATCATCAAAAGTTGAAAAGATCACAGTACAGCAGTTTACATAATTTTTTATATGCTTATTTGATTTTACAAGCAGAAAAATCTGTACCAAGATGATGCAGACCTGTGCAAGGCAGGGTATAAGCTGTTAGGAATTTCCTTTAGGTGCTATCGTATATTGCTTGCTAAACAATGTATATTCTAACTTTATTTTTCTTTTAGACGCACGAATTTTCCACGCAGTTACAAGAATGAGGCAAGGAAAAAGAATCAAGGATTTCCTAGAAGCTAAAGCCTCTGCCTCCGAGTGGCTGTCGACATTCCACTTAGGTGCACAGATCATTGCTACCCACTTGGTTCCTAGACATGTGTAAACTGATAAGAGTAACGATATCCCACTTAGGGGTTATCAAATGCAAAAAGTGAAAGTGGAAAACCAAATTTGACAGTCATGAAGCATGGCTCTAACAATTTGTGAAGACAACCTTCATCCTATTTCTTACGCTAGAACCAGCCTTCCTCTTATACAAACAGGCGAGAAACCAATAAAATCCACTAAAGAACCAAATAATAGTCCTATAAAGGTACTATTTTCCGTCTTTCTCTCGGGCCTTACAACCACCATTATACCATAAATTTTCTCCGTCACAATCTGCACATTATCCATGTTGAGAAACACCAATTTGATTTTTATCCTATATCAAGATGTATGACCTTCCAACATTATTTTCATTCCAACGTCTGCATAATGATTTCTCTTTAAGATGTCTGACCGAGTTGATGAAAAACTGTAATTGCACGACTAAAACTACCAGCAAACTGTATCTATAATAAAAACAGTCTTCGCTGTCAAGAATTTCAATTGACAAATCTAAGTAACTGACAACAGTTCAACACTTCTTTGTAAATTGTAACCTACCAACTATTCTAAACTGAAAGCAATTATTTCTTTGAAACGCCTACAATTAATTTGTATTTAATGTCAACGGTCACAAGCTAAAATTACGTGCAACAGTGAGAAGTATAATTGATACATCATCGGCTTTACTCTCCAATATTTTTAATCTGTAAATAGTGTATTAACTCTGTACTTAAGGCTGCCTAACTTCAAGGTAGAATAACCCTATGCTAACAAAAGAGGAGGCGCCGTACAACACTTATGACTGCCAGACTACAAGGCAGAATTGATATAGTTACTCTTTACTCTTATGCTAAATAAAGAAAGGCGCTGCACAACTTTTTACATGGCCATGGTTCAAAGAACCCTTTTTTTCATTAAAAAAAAAAAAAAAACGTTTTATAATGGTGGCCACGTTGTTAGTTCACACATTGAAAGGCTGAGAGACTGTCAGATAATCATTCAACCATGTTTATCAAGAGAAAATGAACAGACAATGCCACTTTCCAAATGAATACATAAAGTCGGTTATGCCATGAACATAGAGCCAAAAATCAATAAATAAAGCCAGCTCATACCTGGCTTGGGATCTGCCTTCTGTAAAAAACTGATGAGGGTGAAAAGTCTGCAGTGTAAGATGGCAAAGAATGGATATAGATAGAATAAACCCCCTCATGCCCTTTAAAGAACCTCTCCCAGAGTGGTTGCATAGGCAGCGGCCCCTTTGTTAAGAACATGAAGGCAATCTTGGGATTTCTTTTAAATGGATAACTCTTAATTCTCGGAACAAAAGAAGCCCGCCAAAACAGATCACTGTCATTCATGTTATGCATTAGATTTGAAGGAGGCCTAATCAAACTTTCCACTCTGGTTGGCTGCTCAAAGCAAGGCATAAAGGTAGACTGTCCGAGGGCCATATTCTGAATACCGAAACGCCGTATCATATACATGCTAACAATAGAAGCTCCAAAGCCCAGAACCAAGAATAGCAAGAAGAATTTCAGCAATCCCAAAGGGAAGGGTCTAGACGGACTATTCCTAAATTGGGTGGCAGGCTCCTTCCCTTCCTCCAAAGCCACCATCCTTGACTGCATTTTTACCTCAATTCCAATCAAATTTAACCTCTTAGTCTCGTAATTTCACACATACAAATCATAAAACACCTGGCATGCATCAAAATCTCTCCTATTGGCAAAAACACATAAAACAAATGTGTCATACTAACAGCTACGGAATTATTTTCCTTTCTCCCATGCGGCCGTCCTTCGTGTTGTCCAAGAACCAAAAACCCCAGAGAAGCCCAATATCACATCAAATATGCAAAGAAATCAACTCTTCACCTAACGAATAATTGCCACAAATATGATTCCCTTCACGATCATTGGCAAAGTCGAAACTTTCATTTCCTAGTTTCTTGGGAAAAATAGACACTGCATTTAACATGGTGATAGGAGAAAAACAGAGAAGGATGAGGACGTCATTACCATGTTGGGGTACCAAAAGGAGTTATATACAGCTCAATCAATGTCAAAGACGTTTGAGGAACAAAGTAGATCCGTTCACACTTTTCTTCTCAATTCCCGAATTGCGCCATAATTTAGTCAATGTGGGACTTAAATAAATGATAAACGAACAAAGAGAATTGTTCAAGGGGCTCTCCTGCCTCTTGTCTTCACAGTTCACTACTATATAGGAACGTGCAACTGGGCAACACTGGTTTTTGAAACCTTAGCGAGAGGAAAGTTAGATAGAGCGTTGGAGAGAGAGAAAGAGTGTAAGAGTAGGAAAGTGATGAAGCAATCGCAAACCTAAGATAAGTAGATTTTGTCTGTTTTGTTACTTTGAGTGGGGTTTTCGGCCCATGCTTATTATGCTTTCCGCCGAGTGTGTTATGTTTTCGTGGTTTATTAAGGATGCACGTGTTGGGATGTTGTGGCTAGGTTGCTACGTCAATTGCTCCTTCTCTCTGACACTTCTCCATTGGCAAACAAAGTGTGCTGGAATTTTCTACATTTCAGGATTGTTTGTGAAACAGATTCTTAGCATTTTACTAAATTGCCCGCTCCTTGTTTTCAATGATGAACGAGAATTCTCCAGCAAAAATGAAATTTTAAAGATTAGTATGTGAATTATTGGAAAAATTTACCTTTTTTTTTTAGCATGTTTTCTCTCTCGAGAAGAATAATCCAAAGATTACCAACATTACCATTAATTCTTCCAAGGTTGTTCTTTTACTTGCCTTCAACGTTACCATGTTGATGATGACTTTCAATTTATTATGTTCTATTGACAAATGACATGTCAGTTGTGTAAACCAACGCTTGGGATCCTCTACCTTCGCTAAAGTAGAGGTGCGATGATTTAAAATTCAGGATATCACAGAATTATGAGTTTTTAGAAAGTTGCACCTCACAAGCTTAACGGAAACAAATAAAGAACATATTTAATTTACTGACTTTCAATTCTCTTCTAGAAAACATTTATTTAAAAAGAACCTTTGTCCTAAAAAGAGAGACAAAGATTTCAACTTGAAGTTAAAGTAAATGAGATCCGTTGAACCTATCCTTAACATGCTCATCATGCAAGATTATTCTCTCTGTTTTTTCATCGATGTTACATTAGTTAAACCTCATGCAAGAATATGATAAGTTGCGATATTGCAATATATATATATATATATATCTTGGTCATGAAAACAAATCCCTCAAGCTCGAGCTGGACTAAGTTTCTATTTTCCAAATACCGTACAACATGTAATTTATAACTTATCAGAAAAAGAAAAAAAGAAAAAAAAAAAAAAAAAAAACCTGGCTATAGATACAAAATTAGAGTGACAGGGTACACTTGCCCCATTGGAATACTTCAGGTTAACAGTCATAAAGTGAATGAGATAAACTAGTTACAAATGTTTTCTTTCTTCTTGTATTGACCTGAATATACTGGCTGCTGATTCAGTTGCGAATCTTGGACTGTGAGGTAAAGCTTTGATTACTCGTGGCTGCTGGTCAATAACTAATGCATTCTGATCTGCTGGAGCTGCCGTCCAAGATGTTGGTGCCACAGGAAACAACGGAAGTACGTCTCCTTTCTTCCTCTTCTTAGTTGGACTACTAGCTGTACTTCTTTGTAACACTTTGGATGAGTGAAAATCTTGAAACTCGGTTGGCATCAGTTTACTCATTTGACTGGGGATATTACTTGAGCTTTGGCTCAATATTGCAGAATCGGCATCTCCAGATATAGACGGATGCATTATTGGAGGGACAAGTGGTGGGAAGAACTGAGGTAAAGGTGTGCCAGAAGGAATTCCAATTCCATGGTGAGAAGCTAGAATGACATGAGCTGAGTCTGAAACATCCTTGCTTCCAGAACTGAGGCTCATATGGCCACAAGCACTATATACCGGTGCCATGAAACCTACATTTGGAGGGTACGACCCCATGACTGGCTTGTATATAAGGCCTTCAGATGGGGACATGACAGGAACTAACCACTGATTTCCTGGTGGTGGGTAGATACAACATGCAGATTGTTTGTTATTCATTGCTGCATGAACTATCTGATGGCTTCCTGAATGATGGCCATTATTTGACATCTGATTGACAATGCCTTTACTCATACTGTTGCTGATACAAGGAACGGGAACCTTCATAACTGCATTATTTTCTGGAAGCTCAGAAGTAGTGGGCTTCTCAGATTTAACATCCAGTTTGACATTTGAGGATGGTCGTTCAGTGACAAATTCAGATGGTAATTTCTTTGGTGCAGATACTTCTACTGAAGGTTTATTCACTTGAAGGCTATCTTCAAGTAATAGATGCGGTGATCCAGCAAATGATCTTTGTACCTGTTCCAGTTTTAAGAAATATTGTACCTTTTTCACAGAAATTGTCAATCTGACAGAAAAACACCAGGAAATTCAACATTCATTACGGAAATAGCCAATAGTAATTATAGTATCATATCTGGCACTTACCTCTATCAGTCTATGCAACTCGAACAGTTGGACAAAGAAGATTCTTTGTTGACTGAAAATAGCAATGCAACTGTTAGATCAAAGTGCGTAGGCACAAAGAACAATAAAATATTAACAAATGAATAAAAATTATGAAAATGATGGGTGAAATCTGGTACTGCTTCCAAGATTAAAGTAAGTACTTGAAAGCAAAAGCAGTTTGAATATAATAAACTTGGTAAATAGATGACGTACTAAAATAAAAGACTGCCATCTTTCAAGTCTTTTTTCTTTTCTTTTCGCTTTGCAATTTGAACGAGGGGCTTGAAGGAAAGTGCAAAGATATAGGATGCACCAGAAGACAAATGCTGGTGCAAAATAGCAACTGAAGAAAGCTCTTCATTAATTCTCTAATCAATAGGAACTATGGACTTTAGAAAAGAGAAAAGGATGAAACGTAGGCCAGAAACAACCAGTTGCAAGAATGATAAACAAAAGGTTTACCGTGGAAATAATAAATGTTTCACATAACACCAGCACAGCTGAAATAAGTTTTTCAGAAAAAAACAGCAATGCTATGGGGGAAAGGCACAGACACACAAACAGACATATGGGGTTCAATGATTCAGTAAACATCTTGCAAACAGTTTTTAGTCTATTATATGTAATGGGACCAAACCGTCCAGAAAAGCCAATGAGGTTCTGTAATATTTACACATAGTTCATTACATGTGTAAACAGTTTTAGTCCATTATATTCGGCATGGACCAAACTTACTTGATGATAGTTCCTCTTGCTTTCCAAAATTGTTTTTCACCAATAACTCCAAGAACATCATCAGGGGAAAAATCCATGCCGAATATAGAGTCTGAGATGGGCTTATTTGACACATCATACTGTCTACACATATCATCATCTTTATGCCCGCCTCTCCTGATCTGATAACACTTGCCACCAATTTCTAGCCCATAAGGATGTTTGTGAACATCACTCACTGCCATCTTCTCCAAGTAACCATCCCTGAGGTTGATTTTGTCTTTCAGATCTGCATGCTCTTTATGTGTATGAGCATTCCCACCTTGAAGTAGTTTAGGAGTCTTAACTTCAATTGATGATGCATCTGTCATATCACCAAAACCAGCTAATGGATGAGGAGAACCTTCCTCTGGTTTCTGATTAGTTTGACTGACTTCTGAAAGCTCTTCTTTCTGGTTCTTCCCATATTGTGCTGACTTCAGTTCTATAGAACCAGTTGAGTATACCGTCTTTCTCAAAGAATTTTGACTTTCTAATGAATAGCTTGATTGAAGGTGAGCAAGTTTTTGTTCGTCTTCGTTATTCTGGCTGATGCTAGAGCATGATTTTCTTCCGTGAGCAGAGTAAGGAGTTACAAAATCATCTTTACCATCAAATTTTTGCAGAGAATATTTACAAATGAATAAATCATCTGGCTGAAACAAATTGCATTTACCAGTCAATGGAGATGGACACTTACAGTTCAAAATTGAATAACATGAGGTATCATGGGTTTTAATTCATGACTCACCTTCAATTTGTTGAAGTTAACTTCCCTGGAATTATTAGCAAGAATCTTCTCATCCAGATAAGATGGTGCAGTAGAGGTGCAGAATTGGATGCTTTGCCTGCTACCAACCTATGACATGGTACAACCATCATAATCAAAGTGATAAATACTGCAAAGAGTAAACAGAAAATACTAATCACACTTCATAGATATGTAATTACAGACATAGATGTATATGTACATGTCTATGTATTTATGCTCCATACTTTCTGCTCAAGAAATGAAAAAAATAAAAAAAGAAAGAAACAGAAATACATAGGAACCAAAGGAAGGGACTCCCCCTTCCCTTAACACAAAATAAAACCCCAAAAGAAAAGGCGCACCCATAACATGATTGAGAGCGGAAAAAGACCCAGGTGTGAAATATATAGTTTGAAGATACGGTAAAGTAAAAGGAGAGAAGAACAGATAGGTGGACTGACATAGAATGTGGATTTAAGGAACCAAGCGTCCTTCCAAAAAAAAAAAAAAATCAGAAGAAGAGATATTTAAACGACAAAGAACAATGCAAGAAAAATGAAAAAGAAAAGATGGATAGAGATCAAGTAAAGTATAACTACTTCTAATTATATGTTTTCTTTATATTTAACCATTGCTTTTTCTTGGCACAGTTGTGTGCTCCATTTGGACATATTTAACTACTATTTTAGTATTTTTAGTTACTTGTATGAGGATGATGATTGAGATTTTCTAGTTGTATATTTGTACTAGTTCTAACGTTGTGTCAAAAGTTCTATGATCTTCTAGTAATAATGTCAATTGATATAATCACAAAATTTAATATCGATGAAGCATCTTGTTGCTGCTACTAGAATCTATATCTCATGACATTAGGAAGGAAATGTGTGTGTGTGTGTGTGTGTGTATAAATGTAAGGGACGAAGAGTGTAACAGAAAGAGCTTTAAACAATTTTCACTGCCCTGCCTTCAAATGGTTGAAGGGGTAGAAACCTTATATTAGCAGTGCTAAGACTATGAGTGGATAAAAAGACAAGATGAGTTTGGGTCTATTCATTCCAAGCATGAGAAATATTAACTCGGTGATCAACCAGCACCAGACTTTATAGCTCAATGTTAGTTAAGCAGAACAGTTTCTTTCTTATCCCATTTAAAATCTGAATTACTTTGATACAATCTTTTGTGTCAATTTATCACAGGAAAGAAAAGGAGTTCTACTTAACTCACATGGCCAGGCGTTGAAGGAACTTGGCAGCTGTTTCTGAGTGGAAGAGGAAACAAGGATGATGACCCATAGGCAAAACTTTGAGAGGGTTTGATGAATTGTTCGTAGAGAGCCATTTTGTTCCTTGGGGGTGCTTTTGGTCCTCCTTTCTCTGCATCTTTAATGTGAAGCCAGGGAAACATTGGGCTTATCTCCTTGGCCTCCTCATTTTCCCCCTTCATCCTCCTCCTCCTTCTAAATACTCTCTTATTTTCTAGCAGGAAAAACCACTTAACAAGTACTTCAAAGTCAATCTATTTTATTGAAAATGGGTTCTTTCAGAAAATTTAGGCCTCAAAAGCCCAATCACGCCACCAGAAAGAAAAATCAATTATTTTACAAATAATATAGGATCAACCAACTTAAGAGAAACAGATTTTCTGATTGTTCATTATTAACAAAGAAGGGCAGGACCACATGAGAAATAAGAGAAAAAAACATAAATTCACGAGTACCCACATATAAAAATCATACTTTTAGCTGAAATCAGAAAGAAAGAAAGAAAGGAACAAAAATGCATGGATTACCGGAAAAGTTATTAAAAATTAAGCTGCAAATCACGCAAGTGTAGCAGCAAAAGTGAGAGAAGGAATATACATGCAGAGGAGATACATTCAGCAGGAGCAAAAGGCCATCTTGGGCAAAGCATCAACAAGAAAAAAGATTGAACATAGATAGCTGAGAGATTGGCTAGTGAGTCCTAGCTAGTAATTATTCACGAAATTCCCTTCTTCTCCTCGAGTATCAGAAAGCTCTAGCACCTCCATTCTCAGTGACCCTACCAAGATAGATAAAACACTGAAATATAGGAGGACCCCAATGTCTAACATGGCAAATTCAAAGTGGACGATGAGGATGAATCTGGAAGCAGTGACCGGGTCTGACTCTCTCACATGCATTGTTTTGGCTTTGGCGAAGAGGAAGGGCAAGGTGAGAGCTTGATAACCACGCGTTGGATTTCCTTATTGTTTGGCCAATCTTTGACGAAGATCCGTTAAAAAAATACGTCATTGTAAGACAAAAGATTACAAAGGGTCTCGTTTCGTGTCTGCTAAATTTTCTATGGTGCACGTCACGGTCCAATCATAGAAGGTTTATGTTTGGGAGTTTGGCACAACATCTTCTTATCCGCGTGGGGAATAGAATGGCTTAATAACACGTGATTCGGTTAAACATTTAATTGATCAAGGTAACACGTGTGGATGTTACGATTTGTGTTCCAGTTCATAGTCGAGTGACATTTGACACTAGATTTTTTCCTTTTTTTTTTTTTTTTCAGAAGTTAGTTATGCATCTAATCTAGTATAGTTTAATGGTGAGATATATTATATATTATATTAGTAAAATAAACGGTCAGAATGTGAAATTGAACTGATCGAGGGAGGGGTCAACTCGGGCTAAGTTCATATTCGGATAATGCATGGCTTAAATTCTTTTGGGGCCCCGTAAATTGAGGTCTCGCTTAATAAATAAATATGCCATAAGCTGACTTATAATGTATCATAATGAAAACTAAAAAAATGAATTATAAATTCACAAGAAATCAAGTTTTGAATTGGAGGGCAACCCGACTCAAGTCATGTTTAGATTCGGGTCAGGGTTAGGCCTAGCACACATTTTTTTTAAGCTATAATAATTTATTTATTTATTGTACTATTTACTCTATGAAAATAAATTCTTTAACAGAGCATAATCCAGCACTACTAATTAGCAAATGTAAAATCTACATGCATAGAATTGACAATAATTAAAAACAAATGCAGAGATGAAAAAAATTAGGGTAAGGAATAATAATAATAATAAATTAAGTCAGAAATGGAGTTGGATGTGATCGTCCCACTTTACAGCACCACTAGTTTGATTTCCCATGTGAAAGACGCCTATCTCATCAGGTCTGTTGCCAATGAATGATTGCCATGTGTAAATTGTTCATGTGTGGGCTGATATGATTGAGACAGAAAACTATGGGCCTAAACTGTACATCGTGGGCCCTTGGGGACCATGATCTCCGGCTAAATTGAACCTAGCCGAGCCGAGATGGCGTCATCTAAGCCGACATCTCACGTCTTGGATCGCAGACCATAACAGGATGCCCGGAGTAACGCGGCATATGAGCGGAGGGCATTTATTGAGATTTTGATATTCTTCTTGTACCAAGAGATGAACAAGTAGGCCCAAATGGAGGGCCCACCAATTTGTCAAATGCAGTTTAATTTTTTTTTTATTCCCTTGTTACTTATAAAATTTTAAGAGTTAAATTTTATTTTTTATTCTTTTAAAATTTATAAAATATTTTTAAAAGTCTCAAAAAATTAAATTTTTGTTCTTATTATCAAATTCCGTTAAGTCTTTATTAATTAAATTATTTTTTATTTTATAATTTTTAAAAATTAAATTTTAATTTTTATACTTCTAAAACTTATAAAATAATTTTTATAATTTTTAAAAAATTAACGTTTCGTCATTATCTTTAAATACAAGTTTTTTTTTTTTTTGTGCTTTGCTTCTTTATAAAGACAACGAGTTCCTTTTTATTTTTTAATCTAAGTGCTCACTTATTTATCTTATTTTATATTTTAAAAGTGATAATTTATATATAATTTTTAAAATTATATAATTGTTTGGAATGATTTATTGTGTCGTTTGAATTTGAATATTATAGTTGTGTGTTTTGAGATTTATTAGTAAAAAATAAGAGAGATACAAAAGAGCTTGTGTGAAATGAAAAGAAGACGTCTTTTTAAAAATTATAAAAACTATTTTATAAATTTTAGAAATATAAGGATAAGAACTTAATTTTAAAAAAATAATTTAGTTAACATAAATTTTGATGGTAAAAATAAAAATTTAATTTTTTAAAAAATTATAAAATTATTTTATAAGTTTTAAAAGTATAAACACTAAAATTTAACTTTTAAATAAGAACTAAAAGAATAATTTAACCTTTTTTTTTACCATTTTATTTATTTTTTATAATCAACTTGCAATTTCTCATGCCATTTATTTATCATTGCCCATCACCAAAATCTTTAACATTATTATAAAATTTTAAGATAACAGTGCAAAGCTAATATATTTGATTGAAAATAACCAACCCAATATATTTGTTTTACAGAAAGTTTGAAGTTTTTCAGTGATTTCTTTGAAGAAAGTTCGAAGTTTTAGATCTGTCTGCAGAGGACGAAGGTGAAGAAAAACATGAGAGTTGAAATTATATAAGAAATGTTAAGCAAATGTCATGGAAATCCATTCATTATATATATAAAAGAAGTACTGTGGTGAAAAGTGAAAACATCACAGGCCATGATTAAAACTATGATTAACAGAAGTCTATCAGAAAGAGAGGTGATGCTACAGTAAATATATGCTCTTATTTTCACTGCAGTTTTCAATGCAACTTTACAGTCCGCATGGAATATATACATCAGCAACCAAAAAGAGGTCACAGCCTTTCCCCAGTCCCCACTTAAAAAACAGAGAATATTAAAACAGATAATGACAATAAACTATTTGAATTAGTTGAAATTCAAAATCCTTCTCTGAAATCTCATGCTGCAAAAATAAAATAAATTAGTCTTGAACACCCACCAAGCTGACCAAAAAGCCTTATCTTTTCCAAAATCCTCCTTCTGCTCTAAACTGTAAAACCATATTAAATTTGCCTCTCTTCTCTTTTTCTCGTATTATACATGTTCAACTATACCTATTTATTATATTATATATATTTCCTGACATAATTGTTCAAGTACCAATATTTTTCTGATATAAAACTTGTACCTTTTGTTCTTCCTATCTATATAATTGAGCTTCTCTTTTACAAGAAACGCACACTGCATCAAGTACTGGTCTTTCATGGCAGCTGAAGGTACATCCTTTATTTTCTCACTTTCTATTCTCTCATCACCTTGTTACATGTATCTGGTTTCTTTTACAGTACATAAAGGCTTCGAATTTGGCGCAATCAAACAGTACTTAAAGTTCAGTTGCCAAATCTGACATAGGCTTTGCTTGTTTTCTTTCCTTTTATCACAGTTTTAATAACATTGAAGGCAGTTATAGCTACAACCAGATTATACACAAGCTGATATATATACACACACATATATATAAAGCTGAGTTCAATCGTATTCTTTTATTCTGTTGCTGACACTGAAGACTCGTTCTGGTTTTAGTTGCAATGGATCTGGAAATGATATGTTCAGTAGTGCTAAATATCATTATGTACCTAACATGGTTTAGGATTACATATTTGGGTCTATATACTAAATCTAATATTTTGTCTTTAACATTATAGGTAAGAAGGGTTGCCTTGTCATTCAACTTAATTTCTGCTAGATCTGTTTAGCTTCATTTATCAGAGACATTATTCGTAGTTATCTATGAATAACATGAATTGGGATGCCTCACAACTTGTGGCAAACATGCCGATGATCTTATGGAGCACTCAGCAACATGATCTTGAATTAGACTATCAAGTGCAAGAGATGGAGAAGGCTCAAAATTTTGGAAAAATGAGTGACATGGCTCAGTCAAAAGCTACAACTTCGGAGATTATGAATATTGTGATGCCAAGCATGAATCTTTCACAGCAATTACCGGCCGTGGCGGCGAAATCAGGAGCAGCCACTTGCTGGGGAGAAGGCTTAAAGTCCAAATCATGCCAGTCCCTTTCAGCAAATGGCCTTAACGGTGTGAACCCAGTCACCAATTTTGTGCCAGATTTCAACATGGCCCACCAACAACAACTTGTCAATGGCTCATCTAAAAATGGCAGGGCTAACTGCTCTCTTGAGTCACTAGATTGTTTGCTCTCAGCTACTAATAGCAACACAGACATTTCTGCAAAAGATGATGGTATTTCAATGACTTTATCTGACTGCAGAAACTTGTGGAACTTCAGTTATGGCAGCAGTACTGCATTTTCCTCCGGTGAATCTGAGAGCAATGCTTCTAATGGTAGAAACAAAGATATGCAGTGTGAAGTTCGTGAACTTGACGAAACCGTCTCTCAGAGTTCTTCAGATCCACATGCCAATCAAGGCAAAGTTGTAGGATCAAAGACTAAGGGTACAAAAAGGGGTAGTGATCAATCTGAGCTTGTCAAACTTGATGCTGGTGATCCATACTTTAATATTGTTCAGAATTCCTCCGGTACTGAAGTTGGCTTCGGGCTTATTTCAGAGAATCCATCAAAATCCAGAAAACCCAGATGGGAAAAGCGCCCTACCTCAACTAGTATCAACTTTCAGCAGCCAAATTCATCTTTGTCATCTTCCAATGATGAAGAACCTGATCCAGAGGCCATAGCACACATGAAGGAGATGATATATAGAGCTGCAGTTTTTCGGCCAGTGAACTTGGGCTTGGAGGTGGTGGAAAAACCTAAGAGAAAGAATGTCAGGATATCAACAGATCCGCAAACAGTGGCTGCAAGGCAAAGGAGGGAGAGAATGAGTGAGAGAATCAGGGTTTTGCAAAAGCTAGTGCCTGGTGGAAGCAAGATGGACACAGCATCAATGCTCGATGAAGCTGCAAATTACCTCAAGTTTCTCAGGTCACAGGTCAAAGCACTGGAAAGTCTAGGGAACAAGCTTGACTCAATGAATGTTCCTCCTAGCATTGCCTTCTCCTTCAGCCCCTCTTTTCCCATGCAAACCCATTTCCCAATCCAAAACCCTAGCAACATCCAGCCCTCCAATTGAAAAATTGGGAAGAATGTAAAAAGGGGTTTAACCCATAAATTTTAAGAAACCTTGCAGACTGCAGATGATCTCTAATCATATTCATCATCATTTCATTAGTAATGATTAACATCTGATTTTCATTAATTTTCTGGCCCAAGATGCAAAGAAAATGCTAATTTTTGATGAACTCATCATTGTAATTATCTTTAATTCATCTTCAATGACTTGTTAAAAGTTAAAGAAAATTAACCAAGTCATTGAAACCCTCATATCATTGGCGAGCATATACGAGGGTTTTCTAGTTTCAAATTACTAACATAATTATTTATGTATACTCGCCATGCATGAATGTAAATAGAGCATCATTTTTTGTCACTGTACTATTCTTTTTACTGCTACCACTTTCCCATCACATTTTTCTATTACGAATGGAGATGATTACAATGAAAGTAGTGAAAGTAATAAGGATAGAAGTGAATTATTGCATAACCTTTTAGAACACAGAAAGGTCTAGCAATTATAGCACATATGATTAAGGTCAAGGGCTAGAAAGTGTGGTTGCCACTTTAAGTTTGCTTTATCAGAGTTTAATGTAATATATGTATACTTGAAGTTCATATTTTTTCTTGGAGATCTAATAAAAAGAAAACTAATGTGCTTTGTTTGGCTTACCAATGCAAGAGACATTCCCTTAAGAGTAGTGAGCTGATCTCAATCAGTGGTCCTGTCTCCTTGATTCAATCCAAAGCGTGCCCTTGAAAATCACTCCACTCTCAATATTGCTAAGCACGTGTATTATGTTTATTCTTCCCTTTTGGCAGGAGTGCTTGTCATGAGCAATATATGTAAAACCTCGATATGTGTCTTACTCAAACATTCCCAAATGTTGTCAGATATTAATGTAACTAATGATAATGTCAATGATGACTATGACAAAGACGGTTACAACGAGAGATGATGCGGGTCTTGTGCTTTTCGTCTTAGAACATGGATCTGTCACCAACCAAGCACATGTCTGTCTATGCCACTGTATCTGCATGTGCGTTTCCATCAATGAAATGAAACCCTTTGCTTCCTTCACTTTGCCTAAACCTAATTAGATTGCCCCCCACTGCATGCGCAGCTAGTCTTAGGAGGTCTCTATCATTTTAAGAGATACCTGATTTTACTAACTATAAAAAGTACAAAGGGCCTTGATTGGATCAAAAGAGGTTGGTGGTCGTTTGGTTCTTTTCCAAATTTAGAAAGTCTGCTGTGAAAGGGACGAGATTTTTCCCCGTGTTGTCACCTTTGATTTCTCAATCAAGGAAAAAAGATATGCAATGTAACCAATTTGCATGAATTGAAAATCTTTTGTGAACTCATACTTTGGTCGGTTTCTCAAGTGGAGAAATTTGACTTTGTCTCAGCTTCAGACACTCGTGTTATAGCTGCTGTTTTCATTCAAGAGTTACGAGCCATGTTGTTTTATAGTACACTAGCATTTCTTTTATTTTTTAATTCGGCTCTTTTTATATAATGACGTGTACCCAATCTTTATCAACAAATGTTACCTTTCTTTCTAAGGGCAAGCGTAAGGGGGTCTGAAAAGAAATTTAAGGGGTGGGAAAAGAAATTCCCTAAGACACACTTTCAGGCCCGTTCAGTCGTTTGAGTTTTCATGTCCAGATTCTTCCGTGGACAATAGGAAATTGGACTGAGCCTACTTTCTGATAAGCCCACAGTTTATGAAATTATCCAGACCCAAAAAAAAGGGATGAAAAAGGTATGGAAATTGAATCCAATCCACTTCAATTAACAAATAATTATCCAGACCTAAATATGAATGACGGAGAAATTGACAAAAAAAAAGGGAAGAAATTGTCAAAATCTTCGCAATAATCTCTTCTCCTCTATGCATAAATTTCACAATAATACAAACAAGAAAAGAACAATTTAATAAAAATTCTAATTTTCTATAGAAGTTTGCAAACCCACTACCTTGCGAGAGAACTCTCTCCGCTAATTAAGTTTATGGAGACATCTTCAATCAATGATGTTATTTCAAGACTACTACTCTTAATTGGCAAACATTGTTTCAATTCCATCACCACATGATTCATTGTTGGCCTGTCAACAGAAGCAGGCGCTACACAAACCATTGCAAGATCAATGATTGTCCTTGCAGACTCATTGTCATAATCTCCCTGCAATCTTGTGTCCATAATACTACTAACATCGCCTTCAGCAAGCAAGGATGTTACCCATTGAATTACGAGTCTTATTTTCAGTTTTGGAGATAGCAGGTCTGCCTGTAATTATCTCCATGAGAACAATTCCAAAACTGAATATGTCACTTTTTTCATTCAATCTGTTTGTTATATAATATCTGCAAGGTAAGAAAGCAGCTTCTTAATCAATAGCTATCAAGGAGGGAGAGTAAAAAGAGAGTAAAAAAATATACTTTTCATGTTGATATCTTGCTAAAAAGTTCTTATCTTATGCAGGTGTGACAAATTTATTATTTTTATTGTAAACTCTGGTTTGTTTTCTGCTAAAACAAACATGAGTTCTCTTAAGACAAGAAGAATTTTCAATAAAAACTTACTCAGGGTTTACATATCTTAGTGTACCAACTATCACCGTTGATACATGGGTGTCTTTTTCATCGGGAAAGATTTTTGACAAGCCAAAATCTGATATTTTATCACGAAATTTGTCATCTAGTAATATGTTTGTAGGCTTAATATCTCTGTGTATAATTGGAGGCTTGCAACCATTGTGTAGATACTCCAAACCTGCGGTTCCAGTTATAATTAATTCCAAAAACATAAGTGAAAGAGAAAAAAAAAAACATGGTTTTTCTCCAGCTTCCTCACCTACTGCAGAATCCAGTGCAATTTGACCCAACTTAACAAGTTTTGACTTTTATCTGCACCCATTAAGCATTTGTAGTGAGCTCCAGTATTGTTTTACATAGATGAAAGCCGCTGATTATGAATAATGTACTTAAATTTAACTTTTTTCGAATTGCTTTTGAAGAGGATTAATCCTGCATTGAACATTTTTTTCCATGTTTCTGCATTACATAATCTTCTAAAAAAAAATACCTGATAGATGCTCCGCTAAGTTTCCATTGGGCATGAACTCGTAGATGAGAGCCATGTTGGTGCCTTCATTGCAATAACCAATCAAAGGAGTCAAGCATTTGTGGTGAACTCTAGCAAGAACTTTGGCCTGCAAAATCAATGTCAATTTTGCTGTGTGATCTGATCTCGCACATAATTTTAACAAGTAACTGAATTGAGAACATTGAAGGATCAATTAATCAATGATGATCGATAATTATGCTACCTCCGCCGGGAACTGCTGATACCCTTGAGTTGACGGAGACAGCATCTTCACTGCTACTTGTGTGTCAGCTATACGGCCATGATAGACCGTTCCAAATCCCCCTTTGCCGACAACTCTCTCAAAGTTATTGGTAATGCTTAGAACCTCAGAGTAGGTGAACTCTTGTTTTGTTAAATCCATGTAGAACTTGTTCTTACTCCCTACAACTGATAGAAAGCAGTGTTATTGCAAGAATCCCTTGTTAATAATGCTAGCAAATTATGGCTATTTAAATATAAAACTTATTTCAGGTGTTAGTTTTATTTGCATTTACTATACCTTGTAGTCTTCTACGAATCCAGAATGTTATTGCTGCTGCTGAAAGGATGAGAGCTGCCACTGGAATTACTACCGATAGAATTACGACCTTATATCTCTTGGGGCATCCATCCCAGGAGCAAAGCTTTGGGTTTCCGCCAGTACTTGCATTTACAGTAAAACATGAATAAATTATATAAGACTAATTTTTTTTTTTCTTCCTTGAGAATGCATGTTACATATTTTTAAGAAAAAGTTACACCAAAACAACCTCAAGAACACATACAGGTTAAAATTTAGCATCATTTATACCTTAATGTGAGCGATCCATTCCTTGATCTCTCAATCAGGTTTGCTGGAATTGGCCCTGACAGCTTATTATTTTCTAGATTTCTACAGTTGAAAATTAACAATGATATACTCTGTAAGTAACTAAGAAGAAATCTCAGGTAAAGAAAGATTAAGTTAAGGTAATTCATGTCCAAAATTAAAAAACTTACATAATCTTCAAGGAGTTCAGGAGAGATAGGGAATCAGGTATGGGCCCAGTTAAGCTGTTGTTTGACAAATCCCTGCATTGAAGATAAATTTCGGTTAATTTTGGCAGTAACTGTATATTTTATTCATCAACAATTAATGCAGTATAAAAAGAAAACAAGTAATGGAAATTTAGCGCCTAGTAAATCAATCTAAAAGATTTAGAAACTTACAAATATTGTATTAGCGTCAGATTGGATATGTCAGCGGCTATGTTCCCAGTTAACCCAAATGAGGATAGGTTCCTACGAAAAAAGATTGACAAAGTTAAAAGTATTGGAAGGAATGTAAACTTAGAACCTATCATATGGTTACTCTATGCTAGACATACAAATATGTGATTCTGGGTGAGTTCTGTCCATTGTAGCTGCAGTTGATACCATTCCACGTGTCATTCTGTGGGGAACAAGGATCTCCTTGCCAGTTTCTCTTGATGTCACACATTGACTTGATTTTAATGATAGCGTCAACTATATATATAAAATCAACAAAACAGTATACATAACAAGTCAAAAATATGATCAAAATTCATCTAAATAATCCGTTTGAAAGCTTTAATATATATCATCTATACTATGTGACCACATATTAAGACATCTATCTCCAGACAAATAATGCTATTTGCAACTACTCTTGATTCTTTCCTTTCGAAACTCAGATTTTTCCAGAAGAAATATTGGCAAATGAAAGTAGGTACTACCATCATTTTGGTCTGTTTCTGATAGATTGAGGAGTTTTAATCTATAAACCTCGACAGCATTGAGATAGGGTGGTTGAGTTGATATACTGGTTCTATTGAGCCAAACTTCAAGCGCATCTACTGTCAGAATCCTATCAATGGTGTATACGGCTAAGTAAGAAATGTTGATGCTATTGAAAAATGTCCCGTCCCAAAAATGTTGAAGTCTCTTGTTTGATTATTTAGTAACTCCTCGATCTCAGTAAAGTACATTTTGAGATAGATTCTCTGGGCAACACCATTGCCGGACTCATAGAATAAAAATCTCATATTGTCACTCGCATTTATTGGCGTTGCTGCTGTTCTCAGCACAACGGAGGGCACCTCGAACATGAAGGAAAAGAATTCTTGACTGCGTACGTCAGCCGAGGTACTTATCTCTTTCCACCCAAATTGCTTGTAGTTCTAGGGTGTCCAAATTCGGTCGTAGACGTCGTTTGGATACCTAAGCAACAACCAATTGAAAAAAGATATGTTAGTGACCTTTCAAGGGGCTAGTAAGATTAGTGTTGTTAATGGACTAACTTCAACTAAACACGTATATCATCATACCTCAGAGGGAATGTAAGTAAGATTAGTCTTGTTAATTTACTAAAATTCCATCCTATATATGACTGATGGCTCACCTGACTAGTTGATCATTCCCCAAACCAACATCAAATCGTTCCAAGAGTTCCCATGTTGACCCAAGAGTGCCCCAATCATAGCTATTATTCTTCATATCTCTAATCTCCAAAGATGATATAAAGGGAATCCCCATGTTTGTGTTAACTAGGCAAACATGAATATAATCTGATGGTGCATTGAGAACCATCTCCTTGGTTGTTACGGTGGATGAGTTTTCAAATTCCATCGAACTCCACCAGTTGGGTCCAAGATAAAGATCAAACCTTGGCAGAGAGTTTCTGCCATCGTAGTTCCCATACATGAACCTTGCCCTTATCAGACCTTTACTGCTACTCACTCGAGAAAGATAAATAGCATAGCAATTCTTGGTTCCTTCAGGGAAGCTTCTGACATTCCAAAGCTGCCTATCTAGGGACTCTACCTTGTACTGAGATAATATGCTGTTGCTTACACCACCGTCTGTGAAATTAGCATCTGAAGTGTATTTGATACCAGTAGTGTCGTCTGCATAGCTTGCTTCGTCCACAAGCCCACAGTCAATGCTAGTGAAGCCTGAAAAAGAAAATTACACAAGAAAGGAAGATTCAATCAGTAAAGACTCTTATAGTGGATGCAGGAATTAACCTACAACTTCCAGTTTATATTATAACCCACATTAGACTAAAGAAGAACAAAATGTTTTAGAACAACCATTGCGTGTAGCATTAATTAACAAGACTACCAAACATGATTGATCCTGGGCATGAATGAGAACCAAAAGAGCACAAGAAAGTTGAAAAATTACAAACATTAAGGGTTTTGCCATTCCCTAATGCCCGTATTCACATTCCAACAGTGGGATAAGATTGAGTAAGTAATTTAAGTCATTTTGTGAATATTACTTTCATCTCATACTTCAGTTAAATATCTTTCTTCTTAAATATTAACTCTTATATTCAAATGTCTTTCTTCTTAAACAAGTTAATAAAGTCAACGTAGGATTTGGAATAGAATATTATCAAGGACACCTCTTCTGTTAACATGAACCAAGGAATTTCCACTTGGCACTGATGAGCTTCAATACTACCTAAGTTTTACATCAGCATATCAGCACGAATCCGGATTAAAATATTGTTGGTGTTCCTCCTGGGAAGTTTCTTAGACAGTAAAACTGAAGGGCAAGAGGGATGAGAGATGGCATGGCATTCCTTGGCTTATATATATACACTGTGTATCAAGTTGCCATCTCAAGTATATATAAATGATGGTAGTGGTTTGGTTCACTTCATTTACATTTTCCAATAGATATGGAAGCTCAAGAGAATGATTCTGGGCATGTAAAAGAATTATAACGGTAAAAGAAATTAAGTTGAAGATCTGACGAGATAAACTGCATTTAGATTTGGAAGGCTTTGAAACAGTCAATCTGGTAACAAATCAAGGCATAAACCTCATAGTTATATATGCTTTCACGTGTTATTAATTATTAATTATTCAATTACTCAATTCTTGGAACACATCATCAATTAAAGAAGGCGACTCCCTTATTTATGTAGACAATTTTCTTTGGTTTTCTTTCCTTCTTTGAAATGATCATGTTTTAATTAAAAAATGCACCGGGTGTATTCTGCTAAACTTAAAGTCAATTTAAGACATAATACTAAATTGCCAGAGGGTCATTGACCTTTTCTTTTCAACTAAAGCAGACCCATTCACCAGTTGTGCCAGTTCAAAAACATTTTAATATTTCTCTTTCTAGCTACATCATATTGTCCATTCTTAAATCTTAACGAAACTTGACAAGTTCTTTAACGCGGCGAACCTATAGGGTACAGTTACAATTTTATAATCTATGTGGGCAAAATCAAAGTGTCTAGTAACCAAAGTGTAGCGCTTAAAATTTAAATTTCTTTCAAGAACTATATTCTTTGTTGCAGAATATGAGTCCAATAGAGTGGGGTGGCAACTAAAATAAGAATTGAAAATAATAGTGAAAATAAAAGAACACACAAATTTTACATAAAAACTTCTAAATAAATCGGAGTAAAAATCATGGACAAGAATAGAAGGATTTTACTATAAAAAAATTTAAGAATTATAATCTCTATTTATAAGGAGAGACCAATTCTACTCTTTCTTATAATAGGAGAAAACACTCACAGTAACTCTAATTTTCTCTCAACACAATTGATCATACAAAACCTCCCACTCTCTTGGTGGGTTTTCAAGGAGGGGATGGGCTTCAAACGCTTAAAGCCTCGGCTATTTATAGCCAAAATATTGCCAAGGAAACCATGTAATCCCTGTGCCATTTACAGCACATTAAATGAGCCATCTTAGTTTGATTAGTCTCGGTGGCATGTTCATTTAAGATTGGGTTTCTCTCTTAGACAGTTTTTGTACGACCTTGATTTATTCTTGTGATGAGGAATGGTCATTTATCTATTATCCAACACAAAAATAATAAAAACAACCAACAATGAAGCTAAATCTGTTCATTTGCATGCTTGGCTTCGCCATATTTATTTATTTATTTTTTTACTTTCATTGCATGCATTTATTACTCACATTCTGGATCTTCATTCCTTGGATAATTAAAGATAGGTGTCAGTATCTGTAAATGGAAAAAATTTTCCCAAGCAAGTTGCAAAGAATAATCAAAGATAAGTTGGTTTCGTATATGCAGTGCCATAAATTTCCAAGTAGTTATTATCGAAAAATAAAAATAGTTGAAATATATATTAATAAAAAAAAATACTAATAGAGTCTCTAACCAAATAAATGATAATTGGCATGTCATTTCATTTTATTTACTAGGACTAACACTATGCCGTCGCACCTAGCTGCTAGACTCAACGCCGATCGACGACTCCAAGGAATCACTTTGGACGCCGGTAATCTCCCTTCTCAATCAATCGAGTACTAGGGTTTTGTTTCTGGCTTTGCTCGTGTACGATCCCAACTGATACATTTGTATTCGACTGTGGTATGTGGATGAATACTCAAGTTTTAAATTTCACTTCTTTTTACTAGTCACTCTTCTGCGGAGAACTTGTGGTTAGATAACTTGTTACAATTCGAAGTGACGTTGTTGTCTTCCACATTGATGCCCATAAACATGATTTGATTGGACAATGGATTTTCAGTATAAAAGCTTTGCCACCTTTCTTTTTTTTTTTTAAAAAAAAAAAAATATTTTGGGGCTATCTGCATGCAATTCATGGTCAAATTTCATTTTTGTATGTCAGAAAGGCAACTTGCTGGGACATAGTTGTGCATATCATGGCCTTACGGTAACTGTCAAAATTTATTTGTAATTAGGTTTGTGGGTTGGGATTGGAATACGCTTGAGCTCAGAACTGAAGATTGAATTGTAACACCATGGTAAATATTATTATTTGGCTATTTTATGTTAGTTATGTATATGTGTTATTCATTATACCATCTGCTGACATAATTAGGGGTGGGCACGGGCTGGGAATTTGGCCGTTTCAGTCCTGTCTCAAAAAATTATTTGAAAAAATCGTCATGTCTTGTCTCGTTTCGATTTTTTCTTTTGTCTAGTACCTTCCCATCCCAATTTTATATAGCCTTATCCCAGTTCCGTCCAGGTCCCGTCTCGTTCCGGTTAAATTTTAAAAAATAAAATTAAAATAGATATATAAAGTAATAAGAGGGGTGTTAAAAACATACAAAAAAAAAAAACTTGTGTATAAATAGTAAAAATGAGGGTGTAAAAAGTAATAAACGGAGGACTTGACATATTTATATAAAATTTGGGACGGGATTTTGCTTGTCCCGATCCCATCCTAAAAATTAATCAGAATACAAAATTACATTCCGGTCTCGTCCCGAATTCTGAATTGTCCCGTTCCGAAATTGTCCGTCCCTTGCCCACCCAGATGATTTGTTATGATTATGCCCATCTTGGGAAAAAAAAAAAAAGAATTATCTTCTTGGAGCTTTCAAGCCGGCTTAATCACATATTAGGTAATTAGTTATCATAATCAGGTGGCACCTTGTCTCCAACTGAGTTTATGTGGCTCGGAATTTACTGTATATTAATTGGTTATCTTGTTAGTTGTATTGGCATATAAATATGAACCAAAACCAAAAAGAGCAAAAGAATATATAACACCATACTTCCTGATCATATTCTCTTGCAATTACCAAAGCAAGCCGTCACGACCATTTTCTACTTCAGATGTTGACTTAAGTTTTACATAGAAAGAAAGCTAAGATCTGCATAATAACATCTGATCATAAACAATGCAAGTTATGAGATGAATTATTCTGAAATAAACTTGCATACGCCATAAAGCATGGTGGCTAATGAGTTGCCCCTGTGTCGGTTGACGAAGAGGACAAACGATATTTTAAGCAGCAGGAAATCACAAGGTATAGGCTGCAAGAAGATTCCTGAAGATAATAGAATTGTCATGGACCTTGAAGATTTTTAAAATTTAGGAATTAGTTACACGAATCCTGTTTTGCTAGTCTGCTTGAAATTCAACACTTGCGCCAGCATCTGATATTGGACTCCCCTCTTAAACATAATCAACTTCACATGATCGTTTTCTTCATCTCAACTCTCAACCATACTAACGATAGGACTTTCAAGAACTAATCAAGGAAGAGAAAATAAGACATTATATAAAACACCAAAACTCAAATGGAATAAGAAATTTTGTGCACGTGCTGAAAGCAACAAATATATATAAGGATCTTAATTATATTATTCATATGCTCCTCGGTCTTTTCACAAATTTATCTACGATATATTTTTTTTTTTGTGGGGGCAAATCTAATCTCTGAACTAATATTATCCACCACTTGTAGGTGTGCAAATTGCATAGACTTTATAAACAAGAAGACAAGTTAACAAGGCTTACAGCTTGCCGAGAGGGACATTCTATCTGCGATTTTTCCTCTCTCTTCCATGGTGTTTTTATTTTATGGAGTACTTCCGGAATGTCCTGCATCCACCGTCTCTTGGATTTGGTCGTATACTAAAAGTGGCTAAGTTGTGTAGATAAGTTTTATATTACTTTTAGATACTCAATGTCATTTAAGGGTTTCATTAATATAAGAATTTAATAAATTTTGTGTAACATTATATAAAAAATTTATTATTAAAATAAAATAATGTGAAAAAAAATTCTAAATTAAAGAATTTTACTCATACTTCTTATAAAAAATAATTTATAAAAAAATAATTAAAGAGACTTATTTAAAAATTATTCAGAATTGTATGATTAAAAAAATTATATAAAATAATATAAATAATAAAATATAAAACTTTAATTAAATTTATCATTAAATATGGTCATACATTCTTTTTTTTAAATATATATATATATATCTTGAGAAATTATTTTTTTATTCATGCAAAAGAACAACCAGTTGTCGGGCAGATCTGATATGAGATCCAACGCAGAGCTGAGTCAGACGCGAAGAGAACAACTAGTTATCGTGGACCCCACAAATCAGCTGGACAAATTTGTACAGTGTACTCGATAATAGTATGCTCACTCTGTCTTTTCTCTCTCTGATCGGGGTGCAAATTAGTATTATTTATGTCTCGGACAGCAATAATATAATATTGCTCGTGATGAATAAATAAGAAAATGGAAGAAAAGGGCTTGTTTTTTTGAGATTTTTCAGGTAAGGACTCGGGGATTTCCGATTCTCAGGGAAGGACTTTCCGGCACTTACAAATATCAACCTATTTTGCAGCCACCATACCCAAAATCTCTCTCTTTCTTTCAACTTGCTATCTATTCTCTCTGGGATTCTCTTCCTTTTTCTCTGACTGACTCAACATCATGACTATCCTCATCGATCAAGCTGATCACTTTGGTAATCTTTTTTCAACTCTGCCTTTTATTTTATTTTTTTTTTGTTATTTTTAAATTTTTCTTTGTAAAGTATTTTCATTTTTTTTTACACTAAAAAGACACTTGATTGATTTCGAAGTTTCTAAAATTCAATAAAAAAATTCGTTTGCAATTTTGGGTTATTGAAAGTTACAGGGGTTGAAGCAGAGCAAAAGACAGCACCAGTAAATGGAAAAGAACTGGTGTTAGATGGAGGATTTGTGGGGCCTCGACCAACTCATTCGGGCACAGTCTTAGGTTAAACTCTTTCGTTGCACCAACTTTTTCTTTTTATATAATATATAACAAAAGCAAATTGTTGTCACCTATTGAATTTTGGTTTAAAGGATTTGAACCATCACAGATGAAGAAAGAGCACAGAGGCCATTTGTTGCTCTTGAGAGTTGAGTGAGATAAACCCAAGATCATAACCCATTTTATAATTTGATTGCATTCTTAATTGAAATTTCTCTAACCATTTTATGATAATGGACTAAAGAGATCATTAACTCAATTTTAGTCACATATACTTGGACTGCTCCAACTTTAATTTATTATTCTCACGAGTTAGCTCAAACTCAAATCAACTGACCACAACCACAATAATGAATGACGACAAAAATCCTTTGCTTCTGCCTTTCCAATCGGTCTCTCTTTCAAATTTGTGTTATTTCTTTTGGCATACCCCATTTTTCTACACGCACAGCCTAAGTGTCTCGAGACACAAAATGAATATTTATTTAAGTATGCCTATTGTTATGTACTTTTTATGAATATTTATAAATAGTTAAAATATCATGTTTAATAATCATTCGTGTAAGCGAAATGTTTTTATGAATCTGCAGGGACTATGATGCTGAAAGTAAGAGGCAAGAAGAAGTGGATAACTTGTACAGAAAAAATCACATTTACCAAACCTATGATTTTGTAAGCATTCATCTCAGATATGAGATTAGGTGAAAGATGGTGCTGATCTCAGTTTTAAATGGAACACATTCATGGATGCATGCAGGTGAAGAAAATGAGGGAGGAATATGGGAAATTGAACAAGGTAGAGATGAGCATTTGGGAATGTTTTGAACTCC
The DNA here is from genome assembly GCA_022379115.2 of Bauhinia variegata. Taxonomy (NCBI): domain Eukaryota; kingdom Viridiplantae; phylum Streptophyta; class Magnoliopsida; order Fabales; family Fabaceae; genus Bauhinia; species Bauhinia variegata. The sequence continues at coordinate 14,301,537 of CM039433.1, forward strand.
TTAATGATGTGGTGGATGAGAGTGATCCTGACTTAGACGAACCTCAAACCGAGCACTTGCTGCAAACCGCCGAAACCATCAGGAAGGATTATCCAAAAGAAGATTGGTTGCATTTAACTGCCCTCATCCATGGTACCTACGTATTAGATAGATATTAATGCATATGCATGCATATATACTGCCTCAATTTATATACTAGCTAAGTTAGTTAATGCATGCTATATCTGATCTAGATCTTGGGAAGGTACTTATGCTTCCTCAATTTGGAGGGCTTCCTCAATGGGCTGTTGTGGGTTAGTATGAACAATAATATCTTATTTCTCATTTTTCAAATCTCTTCCCTCTCTCTCTCTCTCTCTCTCTCTCTATATATATATATATATATATATATATGTATGTATATATATGTTTACATCTCTTTCATTTTCATTATCATCTCTGTACTGCTGTTATAGGTGACACTTACCCGGTTGGTTGCGCATTTGACAGATCCATTGTTCATCACAAGGTAATTCATTTAACGATTCAAACTTTCTTCTTTAGGAAGAACAAAAAACGATTTAATTATTCTGCAAGTAATAACAAGTTTTCTTGCATTATTACAACCACAACTCACAGTATTTCAAGGAAAACCCAGACTATAACAATCCTGCATACAATACTAAATATGGAGTTTACTCAGACAAGTGTGGACTTGACAATGTGATGATGTCGTTTGGACACGATGACTACATGTATCTGGTAAGAACTAAATAAAACTAAACTGTTTGCGATGATCAAAATTGTCTTAATTAACATTTGGATGTTTTATTTTTATATATATTCAGGTGGCAAAACATAACAAAACTAGCCTACCTTCAGCTGGTTTGTTCATAATCAGATACTACTCATTCTATGGTGAGTTCAACAAATAGAAATCCCTTACATATAACTATTCAAATACTTCTTTACAAGTTTACTTCATATATATATATATATATATGCACACTTTTACTTGTGCAGCATTACATAGGGCAGGAGCATACAAGCATTTAATGAATGATGAGGATGTTGAGAATCTGAAATGGCTCCAAATCTTCAAGTAAGACACTATCACTTGTGATTCTTCAACTAAGTTCAATGTTAAAAATTGAACTATATATCATCAACATTGCATAATAATAATGTGTTTCCCCTACAGCAAATATGACCTTTATAGCAAGAGCGAAGTTAGAATTGATGTAGAAAAGGTCAAACCATACTACCTTTCACTGATTGAAAAGGTCAGCAGCTAGCATCACTTGATTTCACACTGATTTTCTTTGTTTTTTTTTTTTTCCTTGTTACATTATTATTATTCTAATTAAATGCATCATTTTCCTTTTGCAGTACTTCCCAGCAAAGCCGAAGTGGTAAGGAGATTCAAACTCTTGATTTCTTGAAAAACTACTCAATCCCTCACCTGCCTGCCGAATTTCTTGAATGGTCAAATATTATCTGTGAAAATTCAGGCCAAATACAATCCCGAAAGAGTGTTCAAGTTAGTCACGTAAAAATTAAGAATAACATGGCTAGCCATCCCATGTATCAGTAGTATGTATCACAGATGTAAAACTGGTTTTGGGAATCATATTGATATATCTGGATGATGCTACATATTGAATCAATCAAAGACGTGTTGATCAAAATTTAATTACGTGCCCAGAAATTCAACTTTTCATTTCAAATAAAACTGCATATAAAGGAAATTAATTAGTCTCCTAAATGGCGTAAGACCTATGCAGCTATCTTCTTCTTCACGGCCAACCAGTATAAATATGCTCTGCCTCTGCTCCCATTCTCATCATCTTTGATCTCAACAGATAAATCTATTGCGTAAATTAATTTCATATATCATAAGCAATGGCAAGTAACTCATTGAGGTGTACATTGGTGAGCCTTGTCATCCTTGCCATGATCCTATCTCCAAGTATGATGACATGTGAAGCCCAATCACCCCCACCACCGGGTAATTGATTAATATCATCATTAAAGTTAAATTATTTATTTATTTATTGATTAATTACGTTCTTGATGATTTGATTATGAATATATATATATATATATATATATATATATATAAATGGGTGATAAATTAATATTGTTGATCTCTCTCTTTTATTGAAGAAGATGGACCCTTTTGTCCTGCTTGTTTGTGTTGTGGTGAAGCCCCTCCTGGTGGATGCTGCCCATGCTGCGTCTCTCCTGCCGAATCTCAGTCACAGGATAATCCTTGATGCTTAAATAATTACTTTGCTTATGTACTATTTAGCTATATATTTTGCATGAATAATTAGAGGAGTTTGAGTCTTCTCTTTTAATTTGTATCATTTGCTTGTTTGTTACCAATCTGCAGTTCTATCGTTTTCTGTATATTGGGTCATCACTCGTGTGATCCATCATACCCCTCAAATTTAAATAAAGCATAGAATTAACTTTGTGATATTATTTATTGGCAATTGTTTTTTTTTTTTTTTTGTTATTTGAATTTATTGGCAATTGTTATGACAAGACCATCTCACTATTTTTTTTTTTTTTTAACAAGAAGACCATCTTATTATTAATTAATAATTTACGCTTTTTAATAAAAATACCTAATTTATATCAATAATAACAATATACTAACTCTTTTTTATTGTTACTACTGGATAAAATTTATTAAACAATTCAAAGTATAAATATCGACTTGATATTTAATCAGTAAATATATTGAGGGCTTTCGTCTAATATATTTATATTTACTACGGTATGGCTTCATAAAATTTATAATTATTTTTTAGTACAAAATAAGTTTTTTTTTTTGTTTTATCAAAAACATATTGAAGTACCTTCCAAAAAAAAAAAATCAATTTGAACTATTATTATAAAAATAAATAAATTACGGTATTTGGCACATCCAAAGCCATAAAGAAATCAGTTATTGCACATTATAGCTCTGATATGTCATTATATTATTATATTTTATATAATGTCCATATATATATACATAGATAGTCAATCTTCAAATTCGAACAGCTCCGCACCAAAGACCCAAGCCCAGTAGATAGCAATTGTGTTGTCTCCAGCAATGAAATATGAGGATAAGGAATTCCTCTGAAGTTCAAACATTACTGCACCAACGAAAAAAGACCAAATATCGATCATAGAGCTTGTTTGTCAAATATATAGTCAAAGGCTCTATATATATCCTATTCCTGTGGGTGTAATTAATAATGTTTGAACTTGAAGATTCAACCACTGCTAGCTATATATATATACATACACATATGCATGTTTCACCATTCCATTCATATTCATATATTTATTCCTAATCTCCTTTTCCTTTGAATCAATGGCAAGTAACTCTCTGAGCTTTACTTTGGTCACCCTCTGCATCCTTGTCATGCTTCTCTCTCCATCTGAGGCAGTACGCTTCCCCACAGCCACAGGTAAACAGATCATCAATCATGATAAATATGTAATTACAGTTATAAATATATGTTGATTCGATCCCTTATTTAATCTCCATATATATATATAAATTTGGTTTGCAGTTGCAGTTAAGAGGCCGATATGTCCTGCTTGTGTTTGTTGTACACCACCACCTCCAGGCTCCTGCTGCGATTGTTGTGCTTCTCCCATTCAAACTCAGTCTTATCATTCTCAGTCTCCCTAATCCATATACTATTGCTTTTCTAATAAAACTACTGTTACTGTTACTTTTTATTCAATGAAATGTAACACGTATTTTTCTCCCCAGATAATGCCATGATGTATTTCCTCTGAGAATATTAATAAAAATAAAAATGTCTATTATCAGAGTTGTCTGGTATTTGTGTATTTGAAACAACTTACTGTCACGAAGATGATGATATATTGACAAATTTGCAGGGGCAAAATGATCCGGAAGATGAAAAGTGAGAGATAGAAATTTGAATTTTTCACATGAATTCCTACATCAAACTGAATTCTATTTATTTAGTAATTAACAATATTATTGTCACTGTTAATATGCAAGCGCGTCTATCTAATAAAATGTAATTATATATAAGGAATTTAAATGAAAATAATAATGTCTTTTAATTTCAAACTTAATATCACATTACAAAAATAAGTCAATAGGTTTTGAACTTTTTATAAAGCATGGGCCCATTTGTAGAAATGAATGATGGACAAAGCCAAATTTTTCAATATTCTTCGTATGGCAATTTGAATGTATTAAAAGAATTGGCCTCCTTTATTAAGATCCGTACGAGAAAAGAAAATCCATTAGAACTCCAAAAAATAAATTTCCCAGCTACCCACATCACTCTCGACTAAGACTATACATGAAAGCAATCAAATTGAGAGCAGAAGCAAGTGTTATGGTGATGGATAAGTTGTGGAATTGTGCTACTAGTATCAAATGAAATCCAAGACATTCAAGTTGGCTTCAGTTGCATTGGAACGGAAACTAATCCAATCCAAGTTGATTATCCAAAAATGAGAGTAGGAAAGCAAGGGTGGTCCACAACTGTGATAGGTTGCTGGGCACATTCAAATTAAACCACCTTTCTTGACTATTTATTACATATCATTTAATCACAGCTTTACATCTTATTCAAGCATGAAAAGAAAACTATACGCTAGCCATTTATCTAAATATCTGAGTTTCTTTTTCCTCATCAATAAAGATACATGTTTCAGTAGCCACCCCTTGTAGCAACTAAAGTGTTCTTTCTAAATCACATGGCTTGCAAATACAGATGCAATTGGCCTTGGAGCTTCATCTTCTGGCTTCTTGTTTTCTCCGTGTTTTCCATTACAGGGAAGTCCACAGTTCTGGCCACACAAATCAGAAGGAAACTACATGATGAAGGAAGTGAGTATTTCTTCTTATTTAACTGGAAATTTTTATGATGGTTAGTAAAATTATATCACTATATTCCCCATTGACTAGATACACTCCTTGTTCGAGAAATTATATATAGGTTTCATTAGCATTGACTGTGGACTGAGTGAAGAGTCTGGCTATACTGATAACAAAACTCAGATTCATTACACTTCAGATGCAGAGTTCATTGACACTGGAACAAACAAAAACATATCAGACAAGTTCATTTCTGAAACTCTTCATAGAACATTTACAAAAGTGAGAAGCTTTCCTGAGGGTAAACGGAATTGCTACACACTAAGACCTCCAGAAGGCAAAGATACTATATACCTGATCAGAGCTTATTTCATGTATGGGAACTACGATAACTTGGATCGGCAACCACAGTTTGATCTTTATGTTGGTGTTAATTCATGGGACACAGTGAAGTTTGAGAATGCCACTCATGTTGTAATGAAGGAGATTTTACATGTGCCATCGATGGATGATGTATATGTTTGCTTGTTAAACACTGATATGGGAACTCCTTTTATATCAGCTTTGGAGCTGAGGCATTTCCACAATTCCAGTTACAGAACACAATCTGGTTCCCTGGCTCTATATAAACGTCTTGACATTGGCTCCACAACCAATGAAATAGTCAGGTGAGTTAAAAGCAATTCTTTTAGCTTCTAAACGTTCTTTTTCTTATGAACAATGTTCTGCTTCTAAAACAAGTAGGTATTTTAGCTTTTGGAGATACTTCTACTTTTTCTCAGAAGACTTAAAATTTACACATAGGTGACCTTATAAGAAAAATGCTTGAGCTCCTTTAACACTGGTTTATGAGATGATGCAAATTTTGTTGTTTGATAACATGTAGGTACAACGAAGATAGTTATGATCGAATTTGGTTTCCTTACAATTTACCTAACTGTTCTGTATTAATGAATACTTCTTTCATCGTTGACTCCCTCAAGAACACAGAATATCGTTTACCATCAATGGTCATGAGAACTGCTCTAACTCCAAAAAACGGTACCGATTCACTAGAACTTGAGTTTGATACCGGAGATCCTACTCTAGAATTCTATGTTTACATGCACTTTGCTGAAGTTGAGAAGCTCAAGGAAAATGAACACCGGGAGTTCAACATTAAATTGAATGGAAACTTGTGGAATGAATCTGTTGTACCTCAGTATTTGCACTCAACTACAATATATAGTAAAAACTCCATCAGGGGAACCAAGCTTACGTTCACTCTGCACAAGAGGTCAAATTCAAGCCTACCTCCTATTCTTAATGCAATGGAGATTTACATTGTCAAAGATTTCTTACACCAACCAACTGACCAAGAAGATGGTTAGTTTTTCTTCCTTTGCAAACTCTTTTGGGGCTTTCTTTCTGTTTTTAAGTTTTTTGTTGTCAGATAACAACTCATTTTTGCTTCATATGCATCATTGGAAATGTAGTTAATGCTATTACGGATATCAAATCAAGCTACAGATTGGGTAAATTATGGCAAGGTGATCCTTGTGCACCAATTCACTCTTGGAATGAACTCAGCTGCAGCTACAATGGTTATGATGCACCCAAAATAATCTCATTGTAAGTGTGCTTTTATCATTAAAAAAAATAACTTTAGCTGAATGCAGAGTGCATCACTTTTTACCTACTGGTTTGAATTACATGCAGAAACCTATCCTCCAGTGGATTGACAGGCAAAATAATCCTGTCATTTTCCAAGCTTAAATCAATGCAGTACTTGTGAGTTTTTAAGTAACCATATGATTTAATTCAGATCTTCAATAGGTAAAAAAGAAAACAGATCCCTTAAGCAAAACAATGCGTTATGTTTCAGGGATTTATCAAACAATAGCTTGACAGGACCACTGCCAGAATTTTTCTCACAGTTGCCAAACTTGAGGACTATGTAAGTAGATTTGAGCTGTCTCTGTATCTCATTATAAAATGGACCATCTGAAATAGTCTATATTTTTGGCAGCAATTTATCAGGAAACAGACTCTCAGGTGCAGTTCCTTCGATTCTCAAGGAAAAAAAAATGAATGGATCACTGTCACTGAGGTTCGTTTTCATTCAAAATCATGAACTTTCGTCACTGATGAATCCCTGGACCTCTTCTATCTTGAACATTTTTCTTGTGTTCACTTATTCAACCTGCTAATGACAATTAATGTGATTACAGTTGGGATGGAAACCCAGATCTTTGTCTGCAGGATCCATGCAAAAAGGAAGAAAGAAATCTTCTTCCAGTAATAGCAGCCATCATTTCATCCATATTTTTGTTGATTATTGTGAGTGTTGTTCTGATAGTTATATGGAGAAGGAGATGCAAGAGAATGCCAGGTATGCATATAGATATTATTTTCACTTTACAACCAACATCTTGTTGGGAATTCAAGTGTGAGTGATGTCCCACATTGGATAAATTAAAAAGAGATGAAGAATATATATAATAGAGAGACACATGCACCTAACAGCTTAAGCTTTTGGGTAAGAATGTGGTGTTAAGTCCATGAAGTATATCCTTTCACAGGTTTATATCCTTTCACAGACATCTCTGCTTTTTAAGCATGATACACGTACAATATGAACATAGTGCATTATGCTAATCATGAACTTCAATTACTTCTTTAGCAGCACAGCAAGCAGTGGGATCATTTGAAGTTATATTGAAATCAAACAACAAACAGTTCACGTACCCTCAGCTAGTGAATATTACCAATAACTTCCAGAAATTGATAGGAAAGGGAGGTTTTGGAACTGTTTATCATGGCTGCTTTAGTGATGGCACTCAAGTTGCTGTCAAGATGCTTTCACTTAAATCACCTCAAGGGTCTAAGCAGTTCCAGACTGAGGCATGTTTCACTCTTCAGAAACTGAAGTTCATTTTCTTGAAGAATTTTTGCAGCCAAAAGTTAATTTCCCATGTCTTGCAGGCTCAACTCTTAATGCGAGTTCATCATAGGAACCTAGCTGCCTTTCTGGGGTACTGCAACGAAGGTGGATGTTATGCTATCATCTATGAATACATGGCATGTGGAAACTTAAAGGATTATCTCTCAGGTACCAGTGCCCCCCTCCCCCTCTTCTTTTTAGATTCACTCAACAGTTACCATCATGTTTTTATCTAGTCATTTTATACTTGCATAATTACTTGATCAAACTCAACATTTAAGCAAATGAGATGTTGTGCCATACTTTTGTGCATTATGTATAGATTCAAGAAAGGATCCATTGAGTTGGAAACAGAGAATTCAGATAGCAATAGATGCAGCTCAAGGTTAGAAATCAAATGGTCACTTTGTTTTTTCATTCCTCGTTTGTTTACTTGGACTAAGGAAACTGATGTTGAAACTAATATTTTCAGGGCTAGAGTACTTGCACAAAGGCTGCAAGCCACCAATAATCCATAGAGACATCAAGACCGCAAATATTTTACTGAACGAGAAACTGCAGGCAAAGGTAGCTGATTTTGGGGTCTCAAAGTTTTTCCCAACTGAAAATGATAGTCATATATCAACTGCTGTTGTTGGCACATTGGGATACCTTGATCCGGAGTAAGCTATATTTGCCACTTAAAGATGATATTCTTCCTTTTAGTCAAAGATTACAGCATTGATCTTTGTGATGTTCCTTATGCAGGTACTATATATCTAGCAGGCTGAATGAGAAAAGTGACATTTATAGTTTCGGCATTGTACTTTTAGAGCTAATTACAGGGCAGCCAGCAATAATAAGAAGTCATCAGAACACTCACGTTGTTCAATGGGTTAGCCCCTTTCTTGCAGGAGGAGATATAAGACATATTGTTGATCCAAAGCTACAAGGTGGATTTGATATTGGTTCCATGTGGAAAGCTGTGGAGGTAGCCATAGCTTGTGTACCTCAAGTTTCTGTCCAAAGGCCAGATATGAGCTACGTTGTCACAGAATTAAAAGAGTGCTTAGAAATGGAAGCAGCTTGTGAAGAAATACCAGGTACAGATGACAACATGCTAAAATCAAACAGCTTATTGGAAATGAATATTCTCAATCTTGGAACTGAATCTGGCCCTGAAGCAAGATAGTGACGAAAAGTGTGCTTTCCAGTTATTAATATATAGTTTGTCCAATCTTATGAACACACGGATGGATTTATATTGTAGCTCAGAAACAAAAAGAATTTTTTATATGTAGCTATGTATAGTTTTTTTTTTTATTTATATGTACACAATCCTTCAAAAATTTATAGCAATTCACTAGTTTCGCATTTTGCAGAATGGTCCGGTTAAATTATTTTTTCCCCAACAACACAATAGTTTGTGTACATTTGTATCATTAAATGTTGTAAAGACTTGGCTAAATTGACTATCAATGTTCCCTCATGATGTTTGCGTTAGCGCGACACAACTATCGAAAAGTCTGTCGCTTGGAGCTACCCAAGTCAATTGCATTAAGTTGCCAGAGTGCCACTGCATATACGAGAATTGGTCCAAGTCATGCATGTAGCCCCCACCCAAATTTATCAACTCTAGTCAAGTCACTGTCTTATACAACAACCCCTTTCCCCATTTGAATTTGACTAAATGAAGATAACATGCAGTGCTAGACACTAAGCTTAGTAGTGTTTACCAGTTCCAGATTATCTCCTGAAACTAGGAGAATTGTGGTTATACCAAACACCATTAAATTCCATCGTAAGCAAATGAGAGCCAAAAAATAAACCAATCAATTGCTTTCTTTCCCTTCTCTTTCTCTTCGTTTTCTAGTTATTTTACAAAATAAAAACAAGGTACCCTCTCTATCCATGCCAAATTGAGGCTACCAGTCAACTTTTATGCAACAAAACGAAATAACTCTCTGCATATTCGGCTCTATCAAGACCAAGATTACTATGCCTTCTTCTGTACACATAATAATCCCAACCAGTCTGAACCACCATAGTAAATAAAAGAGCAAAATCGCAGAAAGGTTAAACATATAGTCTCAAAAGAAGATTGCATTATTTGTGATGAGTAAAGAAAGAAAGGAGCCAGAGAAAAATTTACAAGCATAGACCAAAGTAGGATACTTAATGATACATGAATGCTATGAATGCAGATGTAACCACTTCTCTGATCTCTCATTTAATGACTCTGTTCGACTTCCATCTTCCTACTTCAATACACGCGTCATTTGGGTCCTGTTTCAGAAGCCTTATAAGTTGTAATGAGCATCGGAAATCCCTGCCAAAAAATAACCCCATCGTTGGCTAGACAAAGATGAAGACCTATTGCAGAGAAGCACTTGTTCTGGTCTTTGCATTTGCCTTCCTGATCTGTGGGAATGCTCAAGATACCCTTGTGCCTGCAATCATAACATTTGGTGATTCTGCGGTCGACGTGGGGAATAATGACTATCTCTCCACTTTTTTCAAGGCTAATTACCCTCCTTATGGGAGGGACTTTGTGAACCATCAACCCACAGGGAGGTTCTGTAATGGGAAATTAGCTACTGATATTACTGGTAAAGTGACAAAAGCATCAAACTCTGTAGTAAGATTGGTTAATACAGCTTCATTCTAGCTGAAATATTCCTTTTTGCAGCTGAAACACTGGGTTTTAAGACTTATGCACCGGCATATCTTAGTCCACAGGCATCTGGGAAGAACCTTCTTATTGGAGCAAACTTTGCTTCAGCTGCCTCTGGCTATGATGAGAGTGCTGCTACTTTGAGTGTAATAAGATTTCGATTTTATTTATTATTTCTATTTCTATGGATATAAGCGAAAATCTTTTTTATTTAATTTTTTTTTTCTTGACAGCATGCAATCCCCTTGTCCCAACAATTGAATTATTTCAAGGAATACCAAGGCAAGCTTGCAAATGTTGCTGGTAGTAGCAACGCAAATTCAACCATCAAGGATGCACTCTATGTATTGAGTGCTGGCAGTAGTGACTTTATGCAAAATTACTATGTCAACCCATGGATCAACAAAGCCTACACTGCTGATCAGTATGGTTCATTCCTTGTGGGTTCATTCCAAAGCTTTATTAAGGTATTTTCCCTTTTTTTTTTTTTTTACTCTATAAACCAAAATAATTATTTAAAATAGGCTTACCATGTTCTTGACAAAGATGGAACTGGGAAAGGTGGAGAATTTGAGTTAAAATTCAGGATGCAAATCATTTAACTTATTTAGTACAACAAAACTGAGGAAAAATTAGCGATGATAATAACTTTAATGTGTTTAGTTTTGAGAAATTATCTGCCATTTTTTAAAAAAAAATATATAAATTCCTTCCGTAGTTTGAAAAGTCCTCCATATTTCCCAACTTTGCTACCAAGGGGTTAAAATAATTTATATGATTTAACTAAAAAACCAATTGGTTTCCACTGTTTTGTTGGAAACCAGAACTTGTATGGATTGGGAGCCAGAAAAATTGGAGTGACTTCACTTCCACCATTGGGTTGCCTCCCTGCTGCAAGAACTTTATTTGGATCTCATGAGAATGGGTGCGTCTCAAACCTAAACACTGATGCCCAAGGGTTTAACAAGAAGATCAACTCAGCTGCAGCAAGTCTCCAAAAGCAACTTCCTGGTCTTAAACTTGTTGTCTTTGATATTTACAAGCCTCTCTATGACCTTGTTCAATCTCCCTCAAATTTTGGTACACGTACTACCTTGACTAGTTAATATACAATTAACCCAGTTTGTATTAAAATTCTGGTAATTATTCTTTCTTTTTTCCTTTCTGGTGATGCTCAATAGGTTTTGCTGAGGCAAGGAGAGGCTGTTGTGGTACCGGCACAGTTGAGACAACATCATTTTTGTGCAATCCGAACTCAGTAGGAACTTGTTCTAATGCAACCCAGTACGTATTTTGGGACAGTGTCCATCCTTCACAAGCTGCTAACCAGGTTCTAGCTGATGCATTAATTGAACAAGGCTTGGCCCTTATTGGGTAGAGATTTTGCCTAATTTTTGGGTAAAACTTTTCCTATGTACCACTATTCATTGTCCTCGAGTGATGCTAAAGTTTGGTTACTGTTTCTTAAAAATCTTCAGATATTGCTTTAGGTGATTGTCTTCTTATCTGAATTTTCAAGTGCATTTTTGTTCTGTACCGTAAATCTATAAAAAAAAATATTCTAAGTAACGACTATTATGGTACATCAACATTGACTACTGAATACCGTGCTAACCTAAAATATTCACAGTTGAAGCAGATCTAAAATCTTTGTCTTTGGCTAATAAGTTAAAAAGAACTACATGTTGCAGTTCTACGTAAAGTAAGTTTGTCATCGGCACTGGCACTGGCACTGGCACTTGAGTCTTTTAAAGCTTCTGCATATTTCTCCAACTCAACTTTCTCCATGCCTAAGGAATCCAGGAAATGATCAACGCTAATTGTACGAAATATCTTCGAGTTTCCCAAGTTGATGCCATCAGCATTGTTCATATACCCTTCCTTTATACTCGTCAACCTTCGGAAATCCAAGGAAGTTCTAGAAGTCGAACTGGGAGTTACAACAGCATCATTTCCTGTTGATACACTCGAACTGTAATGTGAAGAATTGCTATCCTTTTGAGATCCAGATTTTCCCCCTGAGGAAGCCCGTTTATGATTCCCACCTCTCACCAAATTCTTAAGCTTGGTTATAAATTTACCCTTGATTGGCGTATTAGTTCTGGTGGAAGAGGAGTTATAAACAGAAGACAAGTCATCACCATCTCCGGAGTCTGTATGGAAAGAATTCTGAGAGGAGGACCATTGGTCTGAATCAAAATCCATAACACTCATCCCTCTTTCCCCTATCCCTTCAGAATTTGCATAGTCAGGTATCAGCTGCTTGGCTTTCTTCTGAGGAGTAGGGCTTAAGCTTTTGCTTATTGCAAGTGTTTTACCAGCTGCAGCAACCTGATAACTGCGTAGTTCATATCGTAAGCAAGCATTTACCCACCTCAGATACACTAATTCTTCAACATCTGAACATCGAGCAGATTGTAGTTGCTCAACTTCCTTCTCTAACTTCTTATTTGCTTGTTTAAGACTTTCACTCTCTTCCTTCAAAGCATCTCCCTGCATTAAAAAATACAAGGTAAAATCACAACTAACAGCTACGGTGGAAGAAAGAAAATTGAATAACCATAATCTTATCACCTCTGGATTCTCCAGAACGGCTTGTGCAAGAATCTGGGTTGAATCCAATCTCCGAGCCAAGTTAGAATTTTCTATCTTTAGTCTCAAATTAGATTTCCTCAACTCTTCTGCCGTAGACTCTACATCCTTTAGCTTTTGCAGTTGTAGTTGAATATCTCGACCACTAGCAGGAGCTTTGCTTTCTTGGTCTTGCAACTTAGCAACCTTTTCTTGAAGGGGGATGATCTGTTCCTTGTACTGCTCAGCGGCAAACCTAAGCTTCTTCTTGAGTAGTTTCACTTTTGCTCTTGCAGCCTCGAGCTCATTGACTAGCTTTGCATGATCAGCAACTTGTGATTCCAATCTCCGATTCTCAGACTGCAAGGTCTCAATCTTCAGATTGAACATCTTTGCCTCCACGTTGCTTATCTTCAATCGATTTTGAAGCTCCATCACAGCTGTTTCTTGCTCTCTAAGACCACAGTACTCTAGCAATTGAACCTCAAGACTTCTTTCCTTCTCTTGAAGCATTATAATCATGTGTTTGAGATGCCTGATCTCTTGGTCAGAGTCATCCTTTTCTGGACTCGTATATGATTTAGGAGATTCTCTTTTTGATCTTGGTATTTCTGCATCTTTCTTTAAAGCATTTCCAACAACGGTTCCTCCAAAATCCAAATCTTTCAGAAAATCATTAAACTCAGGTTGGAGGATTTTATCTTTTTCTACAATTCTACAACTTCGAGAGAGACCTACTAGGGAATTGTCAACAAACGCCTTCTTGTTGCATGTTTCTTCCTGCTACAGAGAAATTCGATAACCTTATTTTTTTAGTTAAACCAACATGTTAGTAGTTTCTGGCCAACTCTCGAGTTGCAAACAACACAAGTTCTTTTTTTGGTTCTTTTGAACTTTTCCCGCCAATAATTTCTAATTAGATATTGGGCAATTAACATTTTGAAAAAAACAGAAGTGCTCTCCATAAAGCAAATAAATCCATCGTTGTTGAACTTACCGTGTCCAAAATATGTAGACCTGTAAGAGAGCTGCAATAACTAATGGGTGCCTTATGAAGATCTTCTTTGTGTTGAGATCTACCTCTTCCTAAGCTAACTTCATCATCATGATCTGAAAATGACAGAGTACAATCAAACTACGACTTGGATTCATCATTCAATTAAAAACAAAGGGCAAGGATTTGGTCAAAACAAACCTGAAGGGCGCTCCGAAGGCTTAGTAGTAGAGGGCTTGGTTCTTCTAATTCTTAGACGATAATAGAGAAATCCAGCATAGGAAAGAGCTAAAGCCAACCCAAATTTCAGTAGAACAGGCTTTATATCCCTCTCGTGTCCCATCATTCCGAATAAAAACCCTTAATTGGTGTTTCCTTCATGAGGAGAAAGAGAGATCATAGGTCCTCTTCATCATCCTCCCCCGTCTCATGTCCACCGACAGAGCATAAGATCCATTTCTGTCAACAAACATCAGAGATTGTCAAAATCCATATTTATTAGCAAAACCCAACATCCACAAACCCAGAAAATAACATATTCACGACCACATCAGGATTAAGAAAATTTAATCAAACCAACCAGATCATATTGATTCTGCACAGAACAGATATCATGGATGGTCTTAGAGGGAAAAAAAATTATACATGATCCACCATTGTTAAAACTAAACGGATCATGAAAAAATAAAAAATAAAGCAAAGGCCAATTCAAATTAATCAAAAACGTCATAGATGAAGTTAAATAATCAAACTTCAATGCAGCCAAATTACAATCCAAACTCAACAAGCAAAGTACCAAAAACCCTTTATTTCAGCTTATTCTTGAAGATAGGACCTTATAAGTTATTACTATAGGATGAAGAAAATCTACAAGAGCCAACCAGGGTAGATTGGTTTTTCACGAAGGAGATTGTACGGATTACATTAAGAGCACAATGGCATGATCCATTATTGATAAAAACTAAAGGGATCGCGGAAAACAAAAACTTGAGCAAATTCCAATTCAAAATAATCAAAAAATTGATTGAGGAAGATTAATACCCAGAACCCAATACAGATTAATACCCAAAAGCAATAACTAAAGTTCAGAAAAGCAACTATTTCAGCTTATTCCGGAAAAAGATTGGAACTTTACTCTTATATGATCACTGTCAAACGCCTTGATTCAATAATCTGAACTGAACAGTTGCCTTTGATATTCTTCTGGTAACGTGTTAAATGTGTATCTGCTTGTCTCTCAAATAGGCTAGAACAGTATGGTATGATCTTAAAAAGTTTATGCCTTTAACAAGGATCAGCAATTTTTGTCTTATGTAATGTAATGGTGATGCGATGTGGAAAGTGGGCCTCGAGAGATAACCTTCATTTGGAAATGTGAAGAAAATTGGGTAAGAAAGAAAAAGAAGAAAAAAATGGGAATGAAACTGCAGAACGCAGTTGTTTTTGCTAAGCTAATAATCCAACTTGTTTAATTTTAGATGAGTTTTGATGTCAGAATTAATGGATGCCCTATTTAAGCGCCCTTTCAATTTTATTCCAGCTTCCCCTCCATTACTCAGCTTTGCTTTTTTTCCTTGATATCAAATTTCTCCGGAAATAGAATAAGACAGATTCGACAGAGGAATCAAGTTGCACCAGACTGGCCGTTTCTTGTTTACCTCATTCACTTAAGAGATCCTCCGTTTGATCTGGTGCTGCAAATGTAAAGTTGAAAGCAGATTTGGATTTAATAACAAGTTTAACCTAATAAAAGATTATACGTAGTCTAGCTACCTCCTTTTTTTGGTAAAAAAATGGTCTTTACATAATAAATGCATAGAATAAATCGTTGATCAAAACTCTTTGTTTCCACTGCAGTGTAAAATTAGCTTCTCAATATTATTTTCGGGTCTAAATGCCTAATGATATGGTTTCAGCTTATTTGTCAACAATGAACACAGCTTACAACTAATAATTTTGTTCCATTTTGAACAAATGATAATATAATAGGTTTTTTCTTTTAAAAAAATCCAACGTCTTTGTAGAATAGGATATTTACCAACTTGACCAATTTTATAGACATGACCACATTAAAAGCTTTATTCTAAACTCACATTAAACTAATTGTGTGAAATTACAGAAAAAAAAAACACTTTATAATAACATAAGTAAGCTGACTTGAGTAAATGACAGTTCTTAAGAATGCAGCTGAATTAAGAAAGGTTTGTAGTACTTACTTAATTTAAATGAATTAATTATAATTTGAGAAGTTAATAATAAATTCGTATACATGTATATGAGTGGTGAATAAGAAAAAAATAAATGACAGTGAATTACCGCAGGTATTTTAACCGTAGGGGATCTAATTACGCTTTACACCCACTGGGATCGAAAGCCTTCTTCTCTTCCCTTCCCACTTCCTGGTAGCCACCTTATTTGTCTCAGAAAACCTCGAAGCAGAGAACCCGCGACCCCAAACATTAGGGATTCAATTTAACTGGTTTCGTCATGTATAGAGCAGTAGCTTCGCGACTGAGGTATCTCAAGGTCAGTATCAACACTCTAACATCAAAACTCTGACTTCCTGCTTTAGATCCCCAAACATTCGGTTTTGATTTCCCATAATAATTTTTTTTTTAATTTACAAAACTGAGCCTGAATGACATTCGGTTTTGATGCCGAGAACAGCATGAGATGTATCAAATATAAATTTTTATTCAATCTCCGGAACAATATATTGATGGGGTTGGAATCGTTGTATGAAGGCTATAGACTGTAGTCGTAGCTGGTGGAGACGTGGACCCTATTTTAGCTTTTGGGTTATAGATACTGAGGTCTGGAATAATTTGACATTTTTTTATTTGTTGTCCTCACGATGATACCGGTTTTGGGTGCTGAGATTGTTTTTTGATGAGGCATTTAAATTTTATGTTTTCCATGATGCAAAACTAATATTTGGTTAGTTGCTAGGAAAAGGGGATGGAAATCATAGCACATTTTATGTTGCTCTTTTCTAATGCTAATTGGTAGAAATTCATTACTATCTGATGATTTTACGTTGAGTCTGACTATTCTATGCTGTTTTGTGTCGTGTCTGTTATTGAATCGTGTGAATAGGGACATGCGGGCAACTTGGGAGCCACAAGGTTTGCTACTTCAAGTGCAGTAGCTACAAGGCAAGCCTCGGGAGGTTTATTTAGCTGGTTGACTGGGGAAAGTGCTAGTCCTTTGCCTCCTCTTGACACACCCCTTCCAGGCGTTACTCCCCCAGCCCCAATACCTGATTATGTTGAAGCAAGCAAGACCAACATCACAACTCTCCCCAACGGTGCCAAAATTGCATCAGAGTACTCACCAGTATGTGCATGTTTTTAGGTTTCTATAGTTTGTAATATTATTTTATTGTGATTTCTTTGCACTTTATTTTAGATTTTCAGTATTTTGACCAAGTTTTTGCGTGGTGGTTCTTAACTAGAACCCTGCAGCCTCAATAGGGTTATATATTGACTGTGGTTCCATTTATGAGACGCCATTATCAAGTGGGGCTTCACACTTGCTGGAACAAATGGCTTTCAAGAGCACAACAAACCGAAGTCACTTTCGGATTGTAAGGGAAGTAGAAGCAATTGGTGGTAATATTGGAGCCTCAGCCTCTCGGGAGCAAATGGGCTATACCTTTGATGCTCTAAAAACATATGTTCCCCAAATGGTAGAATTGCTAGTTGATTGTGTAAGGAATCCAGTCTTCTTGGATTGGGAGGTCAATGAAGAGGTATTTTATCTTCAATGCATCTCTTTTCTTAAAGACTCTGATTTTCTAGTTCTTAATAGTTTTGGTACCAAGCCATATGTCAATCCAATATTTGATAGCCCCAACTTCCTTCAAGCAGCATGACTTTTTCCCTCTCTGGGGATTGTTCTGTATGATGATAATCAAAGGCACTGTGATGAAAGAGTCCCATCTCTGACACCCTTTTCACTCTTATTTCTGTTTTCTATTCTGAGAATAAGTGTTCTTTGGTACCTAGGCCACTTGATTACTTGTTGAAGTCAATCTTTCTGTTCTTGCTAAACCTTCGATTGGTACAGCTGAGGAAGGTAAAGGCAGCTCTTGGAGAACTTTCAAACAATCCTCAGGGCTTGCTTTTGGAAGCAATTCACTCTGCTGCATATGCTGGTGCATTGGCTAATCCTCTTTTGGTTCCTGAATTAGCACTTGACAGATTGGATGGCACCACTTTGGAGGAATTTGTAGCAGTAAGACCAAAATTCCTTTTGGGCACTGCATACACACTTCTAGTATTTATTCATGCACAGCTTAGAATTTGATATTTCTTCTGCTATATCCTTTTGTTCTCTTTTCTTTTTCCTCTCCTTTTTTGTAATTTATTTTAATTTCTGAATGTTATTGGCTCTGGAAAACTCAGGAGAATTACACTGCACCCAGAATAGTACTTGCAGCATATGGGGTTGAGCACGAGGAACTTTTATCTGTTGCCGAGCCACTTCTCTCTGACCTACCTCGGGTTCCCCGTCATGAAGAACCAAAATCTGTCTATGTTGGAGGAGATTTCCGTCGTCAAGGTGGATCAGGGGTGTGTAATATCAATATAGTATAACTTCCAAGTAGCCCCCCATCATTTATGTACCCCTTTCTCTCCCTTTAGATAAAATATATTGTTGCTCATCTGCTAAAACACATTGCAAGTGCAGGGTACACATATTGCTATCGCTTTTGAAGTTCCTGGTGGTTGGCAGAAAGATAAAGATGCCATAGTTTTGACGGTTTTGCAGGTGCTCATTTCATGTCTGGGTCATATTTTCAAATAATACCATGTCTTTGGATTTTTAAATAATACCAAGTCATGTTTTTATTGCATTGGAGGAGAAAACAGAAGAAACACCAAATTTATGTAACAATTATGAGTATTGCAGATGCTTATGGGAGGAGGTGGTTCATTCTCTGCTGGGGGGCCTGGAAAGGGAATGCACTCAAGGCTGTGTGAGTTTACTTAAAAGTCAACTTATTTGCTCTATTGTTGTCAACATTTTGTTATTATTAAATTAAGTTTACCCATTAGAGATGAGACTTAATTTGTAGTTGCTAAATTAGTAAATTAAGATGCCTGTTTTAGTTGCTCCTGTTCTTATGTCAGTCCTTTGAGCCACACTTTTCTAACCAAATTTTTATGTGCATATGAACTCAGACCTTCGTGTCTTGAATGAGTATCAACAGATTCAATCTTTTTCTGCGTTCAACAGCATCTTCAACAATACAGGATTGTTTGGCATTTATGCAAGCACTGTAAGGCACATTCTGGGCATTCTTTTACATGACTGACATTTTGCCTAATAGTGAATATGATATTTTTTTTACTTTTTTATTTTTTTATTTTTACATATATCCCATGGAGAAAGAAAATATACTTAAATGAATTTCTCATTTGAAGTTGCCTTTGTTTTGAACTCTTACATGGTGTATAAATGGCCTTCTAAATCCATAATTTTGGTCAACTAGTTATTCCATCATCTTTTACCTTATTCCTTTTCTCTCCCTCCTTTTGTGCTGATGGTGAACTTGTGGTAGATTATTTTTTGTGGTCACTGCATATGATATTCATTGCTAAGTTTGAGGGTTTTTCCTTATCCGTGGATGTAGAGCTCTGATTTTGTGGCAAAAGCTGTGGATATCGCAGCCAAAGAACTAACGGCAATTGCCACACCTGGACAAGGTTTATTTGCATCTCTTTTTGTCCCTGCAGCTTCTTTGTAACATTCCTGATAACCACCAAATTAACTTCTTCTGTATCCTGCAATTACAGTTTCAGAGATACAGCTTAACCGTGCCAAAGAATCCACGAAGTCTGCCGTTCTAATGAATCTGGAATCTAGAGTATGCACAATCTCTCGAGTTACTTTGTGATAGTTGTAATACTGTTGCTGGCCTGTGATTCTCGTTCTGACACCCGTTCACTCTCACTAAGGATTCTCATTTCTTTTGCAGATGATCACATCAGAAGATATAGGAAGGCAGATTTTGACTTATGGAGAAAGGTATCTATTCTATTATTAAGCCTTTCTCTTTTACCCCAATGTATTAATCCCCAGAGATCTTCTAAGATGCTGCTTTTACATATATCATTATTGCTTCTTTTTTATAGGAAGCAGTTATGCTTCTGCTTATAAACCAGGTTTTCATGCCTCTCTCAAGTAAACCGGCTATGCACTTGTTACTTAGTTATCATTTGCAGAAAATGTTCAATGTTACTGCCCAAAATTCAGAGGAAAAATCTATATCAATTATTCTATTCTAAAGCAATAGGCTATTTCAATGCACGAGCTTTTTAACTCTTGAATATAATTCGTGTTTGTAACAGAAGAATTCGTCTCCCTTTTTACAGGAAGCCTGTGGAGCAGTTCTTGAAGGCTGTAGATGAAATCACTTTGAATGATATAACTAAAATATCTCAGAAGATTATTTCCTCACCTTTGACAATGGCATCATACGGGGATGGTAATTTTATATCTTCCCTTGGTGGCATTTGGTTACTAATTGTGCTAATGTTGAGTATTAAAACATCTGTTCTTCTTTGGCAGTTATAAACGTTCCCAACTATGAATCTGTTAGCAGGAAGTTTCATGCGAAATGAAATTAAATTGGCTCTCCCATCAACCTCACCATCCGTTCATACTTTCTGCAACTTTTGAGCTGTCAACCAGCTCATCAATGCTGAGAATAAAACCCAGAGAAATTTTGCTCGGCCCAGAGGAACTTTCCTTTTTAAAGAAAGAGATCACATTTTTTCTTTTTGTTCTCATTTGTTGAACCAGCCCCCTTGAAAATTAACAGGAATATGATCTGATGGTAAGCGATCATGGGAATTTTTTTGATTGATTAATGAGCTAAAGTTGATTTTCCCTTGTCTGTTTTGATTAAAAAAAGCATGAAACCACTTTTTTCCTAAGGCTAAGGATGTAAGCAGTGTAAGTCTTCGCAATCCATCAACTGCTATTTTGCCCTATACGTCTATGAAACGAAGGGCAAGGAGAAGAATTCTTAAAAATTTGCCCAGCAGAACTCATTTTAATTTTTAAACATGCCCAGAAACGACTGTCAGGAGGAATCATTGTTGCGGAAGGATGAAAATTTTCCCATTTTCTTATATATTTTGATTCACTTTTCCTTATGGTTAAAAAAAAATTATATTATAATTATAATTAAACTATTAATTTTATTTTTTTTGGATAAATCAAAAGAAGTGAAATAGAAACACCGTATAATGCATGTATCGTCTTTGTAAATATTTTTTTAAGATAATCTATGATATCACGTTTGTCAAGGAAATCTAAGGATTCTAAACGATTGAATGAGTGTTAGACAAGAAACAAATTGAAGTTTCTTTTTTTTTACTTCCGTCATACAAGAATCTTAACCTATTCAGGAAAAGAAGCATACTCGAGCTTAAACTTAGAACTAGTGTGAGGAAGAGGCTTAAATTCTCAAGATATACAACTGCTTTCTCAACAACTTGAAGTCTTTCAATACATCATTGTTGTTTTAAGTACATTAATACGAACTTTACCCGACAAATATAAGTTTTAACTACATTAAATAACGTGCCAATATAAAAACGAACTTTACTACAAACATGAACGGACAAAAGAACATAGGTGCAAAATCTGAGGCATTCCGTGGACCCACATATTTGGTATCTATTCATTTACAATCTTGCGAGGTTCCAGTATCAATTCCTTAGTTAATGTCACGTTAAATAAGTAAATAAATAGTAGATAGATAATGAATTTTATTGGCCAACACAGAAAAGAATTTTATATCACCATTCTAATGGACGCATGCAGCTCATGAATACGTCAAGAGCCTCGATCAAACTCGCCAGTGAATTTTATTTACTTGTTCACTGTATATCACATTTCACGCGCACAATATCTCAATACACTACACATATATATCTTCGTAACATGAAAGAGCTGACAAGCGATGCATGGGATATCCAATTATTAGCTTAAGAAAATAGAGAATCAGAGAACATATTCTTTGACCATAATATATTGCATCCTCTTATTCTATTACACGTATAACTTAATTGGACCTAACTTTGTGGATTTAGCTAAAGCAGAGAATATTACGGAATTGACGTCGATTTTTTATTACTACAGGCATAGACCAAATACAATATAGTAAATATACACGTATCCACGAACCCATGTGATTTTCATTTTTTATTTAACCATCTTCGCCTGCTCACTATTATTATTCAACAAATTCTTCATCCTCTAACCAGAGATGGGGTATATTTAAACACCAAAACCACCACAGCTGAAGCATCAAAACCTTCTCTGCTAGCTTGAAAGAGTTATCATGAGAAAGTTGCAGCTACTCCTTTTCTTTCTTGTCACAATTGCAGTGACATGTCAAGGCCTAGACGACGTCGACCGTGGCCAAAATTATAATATTTACCCTCTCCGATTAAAACCTGGCTCGGGTGGCCACTACATTCCAGGCATATGCTGCTCGAGTTGGCGACTTGGAGTGGAAGGCCACAACATCATTGACTGGAAAAGTGTCCACGAGAGTGTAGAGGTTATGTAGGGAATTACATGTTAGGTCAGCAGTATAGAGATGACTTCAGAGCAGTTATTATCCAAGCTCTTCTTTATGCACAGAGCCTCAATCTCACAGGGGACGGCAAAGACATGTGGGTCTTTGACATGGACGAGACTTCACTGTCTAATCTGCCATATTATGCAACGCAAGGATTTGGGTACGCTAATGTTTATACTATGCATATAATTTAAATTTCTACTAACATTAAATATATATACTTCAAGTTTCAGTTTTATGACTAAGACTGTATATATTATTGATTGTTGAAAGGATGGACGAATTCAACGTAACGAGTTTTAATGCATGGGCGAGCCGTGGCGTGGCACCAGCACTGCCGGAGAGTCTGAAGCTATACAGGAAGTTGTTGTCTCTGGGAATCAAGATTGTATTCCTAACAGGAAGAACAGAGGATCAAAGGATTACAACAGCTGCAAACTTGAGGAGGGCTGGGTTCAACAAATGGCTGAAGTTAATCCTCAGGTAACAACTCTAATCTTGTTTATTTTAATTTAGTTAATGTTGTCAACTTTGTGGCGTGTTCATCAACTTAGAAATATTGGATCCATGCATGGGTTGCAGGGTCTTCAGGTAAAACAGCAGTAGTCTACAAATCAAGCCAGAGAAAGAAGCTCGAGGAACAAGGATACAGAATCGTTGGCAACATAGGTGACCAATGGAGCGATATTCTGGGGACTAACACTGGCGACCGCACCTTCAAGCTTCCTGATCCAATGTACTACATTAGTTAAAAGAGTGCTTGGTTAATGGTAATGGTATTTAGTGCACGGTGTACATGCTCTATATTATTTGGTGTGCTTTCGGTTTCCCCATAGGCCACAGCAGTACTGTACGTCTCCTTTATTAGCAAGAATGAAGAAATCAGATGTCAATTGCTGATTCATCATTCCTTTGTTATTTTTAAATTATTGTACTTTGTGTGGAAGAAATTGTCGAAGAAGAGAGATTATGCAATTTTGTCTCTCTTTTAAACATATTTGTCTCGTTACCAATTATATTATTACTTTCAAGCATCCAAATAATTATTGGCTGTGGTTTATAAATAATTTTTATTTCTTTCGTAGCTACAGTGGCAGAGTGATGCTATGGGTAGATGGAAAATTTTACTTACACTTTGTATATGGTAGATATTTGATAAGTTAAAAATTAATTATAAATAAAAAAAAAAGTAAGGGTAATATGAAAAAAAAAAAAAAAAAACTGTATTAAAAATGAATACACAGAGAAAAATATTGGTAGGTAATGTTTGGTGTATCAAATGATTTTGAGCATATTATCAGTAATGTGATACACGGGATTGCTCTATTCGTACGTTTGGTTATTAGTTAACATTCCTAATAATGTGAAGCACGAGAGAGACAAAATTGTCTTAAAATTAAAGGCGGAATTAATGTAGAATTGTGGGTGTATCTACACATCTCCCTCTTCTTCAAACCAGAGTGGTGATTCGAGAGAAACACAAGAACCAGGCAAAAAAGAAGAAAGAAGGGAATGCATCCTATCCAACGTTGTATATCTAAAATGTCGTGGCAATGATCACCTCATGCAAGTGCGATATCTAAATCGCCAACTAGTTCCATGGTTGATATCTTTTCTTTTTTCTCTCTCCTTTTGTGCTGTTGATGAACTCGTACGCACTAGTTTATTGTTTGTGATCACTGCATATATGATATTTATCGCTAAGCCTGAGGATTTTTCCAAATTTGTGGATGTAGAGCTCTGAATCTGATTTTGTGGATATAACAGCTAGCGAAAGAACTAATTGCTATTAGCTATTGCCACGCTCACACCTGGATAGGGTAAGGTTTATTTTGTTAGCTTAAGGGATTTTTGAGAAGCCCTTAAATGATTTTGATTAGAAAATATTTTTGAGATTTGTTTAATAACATTTTATTTAGTATCTTTGTTTTCTTAAAGTATACCTTTTAGAATTATTTTTAATAACATTATTGCAAAGTCTACTATTATTCTAATTGACTCTTTCTTCACTTTGTCAAAATCTGCGTGCTCATACACATCTATTTTTCAAAACAAATTCTCAATTATTTTATCATGCTACAGAAAAAGTTTTTCGTAAGTCCACTATTTTTTAAAAATAATTTTGTTACTCTTCCTCTTTACCATAAAAATTAATCTGCAGTAAAGAAAATAATTTTTTAACTCTTCCTTTTACCGTTGATATCTCTTTTTACAAAACTTGGTGAACAAGTTTTGGGGACGACAACAGAAGTATTATTTTCACAAGTCAACAAAATAGCATTTCATTGGAAAAACAATTTGCAAAAGTTGTAGACTCTTCTTGTTTAGCAAAGCCTAACATCATTAAATATTTAATTGGTCTATTATTTTTTAATTATGGGTTAAATGTGTAATATCTTGGATAATACAAAAACAGCCCACTTTATTGGGCCACACAAACAGTAAAACATAGGCCTCAGAATGCCTCCCACAACACTGCAAGCTGTCCAATAGCACTATTCAAAAGTCCAACATTTCAGCCAGCTCCAACCAACCCATTTCTGTGCAAATATAACAGAAATTTGGTGGACAATGGAGAAAGGCTCAATGTGCATCATGCAAATAAAAGGCAAACCAAGAATTATCACTTAGACAAAGATATATGCACAAGCTATAAAGTACACCAACAGCAATATTTGGGAATGATGATGCCTCCAATAGTCAATTTTTTGAAGGCTATATAAAGAAAGGAAGCTTCATAGTAAGAAGAAAGAGAGAGAGATTACATTATAAGAAAATTTCATTTGCAAATTCTCTCAAGAGCTTTCAAGTCTTCATCTTGTCCTCGTCAATTTTATACATCAATTCTCTCATCTTGAACATCATTATGGTTTACTGAGTTTATTAGGATATCAGTTGAAACAGCAACACACTCTATGCTTGATTTCGTCATCTTCTAAAATATTCTTTGTAAAGGTTATAGTGCCTTAATACTTGTTATTGTAACCCTGAAAATGGTAAACATAGTTTTTAGAGATATAGTCAAAGCTGTAAAAGTTTTTGGTGCATTTTGAAAAATCAAGTTAAAAAAGAACTGCTGAATAACTGTAAAAGGTAGCTAGAATCCTGTAAACCAGTAGAAATAGTAAAGATAACTCTCTCAAAGGATTTTAAGAAGAGTGAATGTAAGTCTTGTTATAATCGAACCACTATAAATCACTAAGTCATTTTTCTTCCTTATACTTTTTATTTTCAGTATTTACTTACTTCTAATATATTATTTAAGCTTAAGTTTCACTCTGATTTTTCACACTTTAAAACTGTAAAATTTTCATAATCATGCATAAATTATTCTAAACCAAGATTTATATATTGTACTTGATACTGAAAATTAATATTTTACTTTACAAAAGTTTTTCCGTATTCTATTTACCTCCTCTGAGACACATTTACTTTACTTTCATATTTTATTTGCTTCTCTTTTTGTCCCTGCAGCTTCTTCTGTATCAGTTACAGTTTCAGAGTTACAACTTAAACTTGCCAAAGAATCCACCAAGTCTGCTGGTCTAATGATTCTGAAATCTTCTTAAGATTCTGTGTGTATATATATATCACCATTGCTCCTTTTAACTCTTGAATATAATTCATGTTTGTATAACAGAAGAATTTCTCTCCATTTTTTTTAGGATGCCTGTGGAGCGATTTTTGAAGGCCGTAGATGAAATCACTTGTAACTAAAATATCTCAGAAGATTAAATCCTCACCTTTGACAATGGTGTCACATCTTTGGCTGGCGATCACGGCAAGTTTTTTGATTGATTAGGAAGTTGATTTTCCCATGTCTATGTTTTGATAGAAAGGCATGAAACCACTTTCTTTCTCAAGTGCAATGATGTAAGACTTTCTTTCTCAAGTGTAACGATGTAAGCAGGGTGAGTTCTGAATCCATTTTTGCCCTATACGTTAATCAAAACAATGGGGGAATTATTGAAAAATAGAGAAACTGGGCCCAGCAAAACTCATTTTAAACATGCCAAGATGATAAAATTCTTCTTCTTCTTCTTTTTTTCCCTCAAATCATCCTGTATTACAGCATTGGATTAGTTAAAATATAATAAAATATTTCCATAAGCTGAATTAATTAATTTTTTTATCAATTTCAAGATCAGGAGAGACATGGTCTTTGAGATTAAGAAGAGAAAGTTGTCTTAAATCTCTTCTGTAGATTAAAAATTTTAATTAATGTAACTTATAACATTATATTATTAATATCAAATAAAAATTGTACCCCGAAGAAAAATCGTTGTTTTCCAACTCTATCAAGGTTTCGTTCTTAGATTTATTTGGTAGATATGATTTTCTAGATTATTTTTTTATTGGATTTTCTAGATTATTGTTAAGGATAAGCTAAGCTGTCAAAACTAAGTCTGTTAGAGCATCTCTAACAAAAGAACTTGGGAGAGTTGCATATTATATTGTTTAATAATTTTTTTGTGAGTCTCACATTAATACATCACTTATCACACTCTATGCAACTTAAAAATAAAATTATCTCTAGTGGTGTAACTCCAATTGGTTGCATAAATGGGTCTCACAAGTTACTCCACATTATTATTTTCTTTTAACATTTATTTTTGTAATTTGATATATTTAAATTTATTTTATTTTATTTTTAATACACTACATATGTACAAAATTAATATTATAAAATTTTAATAAATTTATATAAATTAAAATACATGATGCATAATAATACATTAAAATAGATTAATCAATTACTAGTATACATAATTGTGAGTAACAAATTTTACAATAAAACACAAATAAAAATAATTTTTATAACAAATTTGACATATTAGGTTACAACAAAACTTCTGACCGTTAGATTTGTCCTCTTCTCCTCTCATCCAACGGTCAGCTTTTGCCTTCCAAATGATTCTCCTTTTCTCCCCTTTTCACCTCTGCCTTCCATGCCTTCTCTCTCACCTCATCTGCTCCACTTCTCTGCCATCCAAGCCTTCTCTCCACGATCACCCATTCTCCACAACCAACTAGCCGAGGAAACGGTTCAACCTCAACTCCGTTCTAGCCCACGTCAGTCTCTTCGAGGAGATCTCCATGTCAACCTCAACTCCACAACCTCAAAGTCGATGATTTCATGCTTTTTTTTGGGTTCCAGCTTCTAACGATCTTCTCTCTGGGTTCCACTTCCAACTTCCTCGCATGTTTTCTGTTTGCTTCTCTATTATATTGAGTTTGACTTTTGTTTAGGGTTCAAAAGTTTGATTTTGA
The DNA here is from genome assembly GCA_022379115.2 of Bauhinia variegata. Lineage (NCBI taxonomy): Eukaryota > Viridiplantae > Streptophyta > Magnoliopsida > Fabales > Fabaceae > Bauhinia > Bauhinia variegata. Next base: position 14,329,397 of record CM039433.1, read on the forward strand.
CATGGTATTTGAGACAAAAAAAAATAAATTCCGATTTGGTTTCCGATTCTGTTGTAATTCGTTGCCATCTGAAAGAGAAAAGATTTTGGCTCCAATTTTCTTCTATGATTTGTTATATTTTTTTTTACAGTCCCGTACAATTTGGGTCCCATTTGTACTATGTGCATCGTTCTTTGACTATGCATCGACTCTTTCATCTCTCTGCTAACAAAGCGCCACCGTGGAGCTCTATAGTCGTGGAACCGATTTCCTCTTCGTTGCATAGCATTATGCAACGGATTATCTTCCGCCATTAGATATGGTCTTGTGATTAGCTTCTATGTGAGTCCGAAGTGGCTGTAATGTATTGGTCCCTACCCTCTACATATTCTCCTCTGTACTAACTCTTTACTTACTGAATGAAAATCAGATTTCAGAGAGAGATTTTATAAATATTCTGTGGTCTTTTAATTATATAACAAAAATATTTGCAAAAACGATACAGCCATTATTCTGTTTATTTATTCCGAAGGTTCAATTTGGTAGATTAAATGGTGGATGTGAATCGTGTGATGGATGCCTTGTCCAATTTTTTCTTTTTAAGCATCAACTTTTTCGATACATCACTGGTTGGAAGAAAACATAATCAAATTCTAAAGTTACAATCTATCTAAAATGGGAAAAACTGGATGGGTTTTTCTACATTGCACCATTGTTGATTATCGTGGTGTTGACACGTGTAAAATGATAACTCCACTATTAGACACGTTGATAGATTTTTCTAACTTAGCGCATGTATGCTGTTGTTTAACAAAAGTCAGAACACGAATGGAAGGCACGGTATTTGCTTTGTTTCAAGTTAGAGTACGTGGTGACATAATGAAGGGTTACGGTGTAGGTTCACAAGTGCTTGGTCTTTTCAACTTTGCTTGCTCGGATGGGTTTCCAGAAGGCACTGGAGAGGAACCCATTGGTCTAGGCTAGAGTGACGGCGAAGTTCTTCGGCAGAGTTGAACAGCTTGGGTTTCACTATTCAGACGGCGAAGTTCTTCGGCAGAGTTGAAGAGCTTTGGTTTCACTATTCAGACCTTATCTTCTCAACTAGCCGTTCCAGAGAGTTTGAGACGCAATTGGAGGTTCTGGGAAAGATTAAGCACGTTCAGACCTCATTTTCTCAGCTTTGCTTTTGCCTTTCTTCTTTTCCTCAAGAGTCTTTCGTCTCCTTTTCGCCGAGAGAAACAAGCTGGTGTTCTTCGAGGGTGGAATTTATAATTTTGATTTGGTGCATTTAGAAATGGGTGGAATCTGTTCTAGGAAGAGAGACCAACAAGTTGTTGAAGATGGTTTACGCAGGGGAGTCTCTGGAAGGTATTATAGATGTACCAGTACAAAATGGTTAGGAGCTTGGAATTTATTTCTGATGTCCTCTTTAATGATGATACAATCATGTCGCTTAAATTTTATCATAGCATCATGCAGCATCTCCTTTTTTCAAATATAGATTGCTGTAATACCTTCTAAATATATGTATCTATTTTTTTATTTTTTTTTTGTTGGCAAATTAGGAATCCATGCGATATGATCAGCTCCGTGATGTGGTGGCCAAGCGCAAACCAGCGTGGGAGTACCTACAAGAAGTAAGTGTCGTATACTGCTTATAAAAGGTTGTCTTTTTAACCATTTTTCTGCTTATACTTCAATGTGATCAAACATTTGTCTTGAGGAAAGAACATAAGCTATCAACATGCACTTTATGCCAGGTATATATTTGACCTAGAATTGTCCGCAGCAATGCATGTTGATTGGGAAAACATAATTTTGTACTGGGTGGAATTATATTATATTTTTGCACTAATTGGAATTAAATGTTAATGATATGACTACTGATCCAGCAAAATAATAAAATTTTAAAATAATGATGAGTATAAAGAATGTAAATATGTAAAATGGGAATTTTCTTTCTTTTCCTTATTTTTTGTGAAACTAAATGGAAAACTGTCTGTTTTTTGAGTCTTTTGTTTCAGATTGCTTTGACTGGGGTGATGTCTCTTAATTTTATTTCTTCTCAGTGTAATTCCTCTCTATTTTGGGTTATTAATTGAATAATTTTTTTTTTTTGTTCTTCCGGCCACATACTCCATGGTATGTCATTCCAGTGCCAGTACCGTTTGTGATTGGTTTTCTTAATTTTACTTGGATTTCTAGCTAGCTTTTAACTTTATGTCACTCCATGGATTTCTGATTTAAATTGGTGGATCTTCATGGGATGATTCTTTTCTATTCTGTAGAGAATACATTGAGTGCTAGAATGAGGTTGTATGGCCTTCCTACCATAAAGTTAAAAGAAAGAAAAACTATCTGATTCACATTCTCACACAAAAAAAGGCCTCTTATTATCATTACTATCATTATTGGAAAGGCGTCATCCAAATATTTACCTGCTTCCCTATCTTGGGTTGTTTAAATCAGGCTGCTTTTATTTCCTCTTATGAGTAAAATCACAAAGAGATACAATTGCAGATCCATGGGTTGCCTGACTATTCTCATTATTTTGTCTAATTGCATTTGATGCTTAATATTGGTTTTGATATTTTTAAATGTTGGTTTTTTTAACTCACCGATGTTCAAGAAATATATGAGGTTTAGATTGTTGTGCACGTTTTTGGCACATACAAGCAAACGTCCTTGGAGAAAGACAAATGGGTTATCTAAAATTATAATGATAGTAACGACTCTACATTATAATCAAAAATGTATATGCTACAGTGTCTTTTTTTTTTTGATGATTCTGATATTTTTGTTATCTATCTATTTAAATATCTTTATTACACTTCTACTTTGACTTGTCCCCAACGGCAAATTATTAATATCCAAGTAATAGCATGTATTCACTTTAAAATGTCATCAGAGGCAATACTGTCCTCTTTGTTTTATTTTTATTCTTTTAAGATACATTTTGTGTGTGTCAGTGGATAATAATCAGGACAGATTTTCTCCCCTTATAATCATTCTTCTCTGTTTACTCATAATTTTTCCTCTCCTTTTTTTTCCCCTGAATGTTTTCTAATTTAATATTGAATTATTGATTCTCCTTTTCTGTCTTTTTTCCATCCTATTCAGGTTTATGTACTCAACCCAAAGCAAAACCTGTATGGTTTAGGTTTTGATCCTTATAAGAATGCTCCTGAATTTAGAGGTATGCTCTTTCGTGATCTGTTTTTGGTGTCTGCTGTGGTAGTTGGAAATCAGGATTTTAACTTTGTTCTTCCCTTTTATTCAGAGAAAGAGATCACGTGTGTCTGGTGAGAGGGGACCTGGGTATAACAGAAAAGATAGTCTTTTTGGTTTTAAGTGTAAGATCCTTTCCTTTATATATAAGTTTCCATACACTTATTTTCCAATTGCTGATTGCCTTAATTTGTTGTCAAGAAATTTTGTGGTAGTTGATTTAACTTGCAAGCTTGGCTTAAACTCCTCAGCAGGAAATTAGTTCTGTTGTTTTCTTTTTGTAATTATTTATTTATTTTTATAGTTCAACTTTTAACTATGACTTTATAAATTGATTTACATTTGAGGCTCCTGTGATTCCCAAGGATTTCTTACCCCATCATACATTTCCTGAACCTCTTGAGATTGACTGCAAGCATTATGATGTCCCTCCACAAGAGGTTCCTCCCCCTGAGGATGGCACTTTAAAGCTATTAATTGAGGGGGTTGCAAGTTTAGTGGCTCGAAGTGGTAAAAAATTTGAGGATCTATACAGAGAAAAAAATAAGTCAACTCCATTATTTAATTTTCTTTATGAAGGAATTGGGCATGATTATTATGCACGGAAACTTTGGGAGGCATGCCAGAAGCGCAGAGATCAAACTGGTGGGAAGTTGGACGAGAAAGTGCCTCCAAGTGTGCAGAGGCTGACAGCAGAGAGCCGTGGCAAGATCTTAGGTTAGAAGCCTCTAGAAAAAAGCTTCCAAGAGCCCTCTTCATCTGTTTCTTCTAAAGATATTCACCTCCCACTCAATCTTTCAGATACATTTACTAAGTCTGCATCATTTGTATGTATAACAATCTTTCTCTTAAGTTGTATTTCCACAGAGTCTATATAATTCATTTTTTCAGCTCATTGGAAGGACCCCACTTCTTTATCTAAACAAAATCACTGAAGGATGTGGAGCTTACATTACTGTGAAGCAAGAGATGATGCAACCCACGGCCAGCATCAAAGACAGGTGAGTCCCATTCCCCTTTTTTACCATAATTCTCTTGAGGCTTCATGTAAATTTTATCATATATGTGATTAGAACTAAAACCAAAGATGAAATTCTTGCAAAACTTATCTATGTATTTCTTTTGCCAGACCTGCATAGTTTATGTTGAACACTACCCTATAAATTCTCACAAAAACCCTTGAAATGTTTCCTACCATAATAGATATATGGAGTGGAGCCAGCTGAAAGTAATGTACTGAATGGTGGTAAACCTGGTAAGTAACTATTTCGCTTTTTGAATTCTTCCCTTTTCCTTAACTGAGCTTCATCAAGTACACACTACTTAAAATTGAAAGCGCTACTGCAGCCTGTAGTGTTCCAAGTTGTTCCTGAACATTAACTAGATTCTATTAGAGAAGTTCAGGAATCTGACAATGTCATTTTTACAGGTCCTCATTTGAAATTTTTGTCGCAGGTTAGCAGTGAAGATGGAAAAAAACAAAGTGTAAAACAGCATTTCTTATGTGCTATTTCTATCCAAATTAATAATACTTATACTAATATAGTTACATGTACTACTCATGTTTATGTTGTTACAAATTATTCAAAAATTTCATTATAATGTTTCAGATATACAACAAAGATCATGGTCTTAAATGCTAGAAGGAAGGTGAGGTGTTGTTAAAAGTTTTCACAAGCTAGGTTCTGTTTCTCCCACATCTTGAATGCAAATACATATGTTAATGTATTGTGTTGTTCTTACTATATAGTGGTTTTTTAATGGTCCTTATTTGTAATTTTGTACCAAACAACAAACAATTAACTTTGTTAATCTAAGGGTTAATTGATGACAATTATATGAACTTATCATTATTTGGATGTGTTGATTTTCACACCTCAAGCTTTGCAAATACATATATTAATATTATGTTAATGTTATATTAGAAAATTTAATGGTTGTGTTGTTCTCACCATGTAGAAGTGTTTTTAAATAGTCTTTATTTGTAATTTGATACGTAAAAAGATAATTAACTTTATTACTCTTGATGTCAATTGATTACAAGTATATGAAATTATTGAGGTATTGATTTGGACATCCCGTGTAAAGCACGGGTTTACAATCTAGTAACTTTAGAATAGAAAAAATATATCTCCCACAAATATTTATGTAAAGTACATTAAATAAACGTGCAAGAATGGCATTAGTGGACAATTGACAGGAAATTTATATACATATACTACAAAAAAAAATTATTATTAATATATATCACTTTTATAAGTATTTATTAATATATATTATTTTTTTAGATATTGTATTACAATAATGCAATGTCTGAATAATATCGCATCACCGTGATGTGATATTTAACAAAAAAATTGACAATTTACAAATATCATATCACCATAATGCGATATTCGTGAATATCGCATTACCGTACTGCGATATTAATTAAAAAATCAATTAAATTATTTTTTACCAATAAAATATATAAAAAAATTTATAAATTTTTTTAAACATATATACTACATCCCAAAAATTATTACCAATACATAAGGGTAAGCAAAATTCAATTAACTGACCGAAACTGACAGAACCAAAAACAATCGGTTAGTGTCGGTCAGTTAGTATCGGTTTAGTCGGTCGGTTACGATTTTGAAATTTGAAAAAATCTGTTAACGTCGATCAGTTTCGGTTTTGTATTTTTCCTAACCGATGAAAACTAAACCGATCGACTAAAATATTATAAACTTTAATATTTTCATATATCATGTTAGTTAATGATTCAATTATTTTATTGATTGATTAAATCACTCAAATACTGTATCATCTTGATGTATAAAAATAATTATATATTACTAATTTGATATGTATTTTAGTTTGTGTAAATATGTTTATTGAAAATAATAATTTTCTAGTTAAGAAATAAAAAAAAAATATTACTTTTGTTATGTATAAACATTTGTTTATGTTAATTTTGTCTTCTCAAAGCATTTATGCATATGTCTAGAACAGAAAGAAGTTAGATTCCATAAATATTTTTATATATTTTTAGGTTTTAAAATTTATGTATTTTTATTTTTACGTATATGATTCTTAGTAAAATGTTATAGATACTTTAAAAAAATAATTTATTTTAACTTATCTAATAACTATATTCTTAATTTACGGTAAAACAATTAAATATATATTCCAAGTAGATACAACACTAAAATGGAAATGAAAGCTTTTTTAAAAAAAAAAATTGTTACTGTCGATTAACTATTAACCGACCGAAACTGACCACTTAAACGACTAAAATCGAACCGTCAGTTTTAAGGTATAGTCGGTTGGTTATCAGTTTGACAAAATTACATAATCAGTTAATATCGGTCGGTTAAAAATATAGTCAAAATCGATCATAACCGACCGACGCTCACCCTTACCAATACATACCACTTCTATAAATGTTTACTAATATATACTACTTTTAATAAAATTACATCACCCTCTTACAAATTTACTTTATTTAATTTAAATTTATTATACTTTATAATTTAATTAAATAAGTAATTAATTAAAATAAAATTAAATATTAATATAATTTTATTAATAAATAAAAAATTAAATTAAAATAAATATTATTTATTTTATTTTATTTTTGTTTTCTTTTTATTTTTTTCTTCACTTTATTAAAATTTAATTTATTTTATATTTTATATTTTACAAATTTATTTTATTTAATTACATTCTTTAATTTTTAATAAATTAAATAATTAATTAATTAAAATAAAAATATATAATTAAAATATAATGTAATTTCATTAGTAAATAAAGTATTTCAACTAAAAAAAATACATGGTTAAATTTAAATTTTTTATTTTTTTATTTCTTCTTCATCAATGACTTTTGTATCTACCCGTAACACAATGAGACTCTTTAATAGTAGGACATAAGCCAATTAGTCTCCCAATTGTACTTGTGAGTCATCTCCTTTAACAATGGCCTTCTGATAGTTGGGATGACTATTCAAGATGTTACATCGGTGATAAAAATTGTAATCTTTTAATGTGTTTTATTTTACTTTAATTTAAAAAATTATACATGTTAAAAATAAAAAAAAAATTGATGATAATTTATAAAAGTGGTATATATTAGTGATAATTTTTGAGATGTTATATATATGTCTAAAAAATTTTATAATTTTTTTTAATATTTTATTTGTAAAAAATAAAAACAAATAATTTAATTAATTTTGTAATTAATATCGTAGTACGATAATATGATATTCGAATATCGCAATACAATAATGTAATATTTGTAAATATCGCATTACAGTAATGTGATATTTGTAAGTTATCAACTTTTTTATCAGATATCACATCACAGTAATACTATATTATTTAAATATTACATTTTTATATTACGATATCTGAAAAAGTGATATATATTATTAAATATTTTTAAAAATAATATATATTGATAATAAATATTTTTAAAAATAATATATGTTGATAATTTTTTCTTACGTAAATTTCCACAAGATTTGACAAGCAATCCATGGGATGGTACAATAATATAATAGAGAATCAAACAATACAATCTTTTTGAGTATGACATGCCATCCTATCATGCATTTTCTTACACATATAAATAAATTAACTAGACCTATAACTTCATAGATTTGGCTAGAGCAAATACTATATATATATATATTGGATTGATGAATTTTTTTTATTACTACGGGCCTGGACCAAATACAATAGACACACATTTCACATTTCCACACACCAACATGATTTTTCCTTTTTATTTGGCCGCCTTCACCTGCTCACATAATTATTATTTACCGAATTATTGGTCCTCTAACTGGAGATGGGGTCTATATAAAGAAGGAGGCGAGTACATTTGAAGCATCAAAACCTAGCTAGCTTCTTCTCTGCTAGCAACCATGAGAAAGTTGCAGCTACTCCTTTTCTTTCTTGCCACAATTGCAGCGACATGTCAAGGCCTAGACGAGGTCGACCATGGCCGAAACTATAATATTTACCCTCTCCGACTAAAATCTGGGTCTGGCGGCCACCACATTCCAGGCCTAACCTGCTCGAGTTGGCGACTTGGAGTGGAAACCCACAACATCATTGAGTGGATAACTGTCCCAGAAGAGTGCGAGGGTTACGTAGGGAACTACATGTTAGGTCATCAGTATAGAGAAGACTCCGAAGCAGTTACTATCCATGCTTTTCGTTATGCTAAGAGCCTCAATCTCACAGGGGACGGCAAAGACACATGGGTCTTTGACATAGACGAGACTACACTGTCTAATCTGCCATATTATGCAAAGCATGGATTTGGGTACGTACGCTGCTAACTTAAATTTTTATCTACAACAAATTTTAATTTAACTTATGACTAAGAGTACCATATATATATATATATATATATATATATTATTGATTGTCGAAATTAAGGGTGAACGCATACAACTCAACGAGTTTTAATGAATGGGTGAACCTTGGAGTAGCACCAGCACTGCCGTCGAGTCTGAAGCTATACTGGAAGTTGTTGAATCTGGGTATCAAGATTGTATTCCTAACAGGAAGACCAGAGGACCAAACGAATATAACAGTTGCAAACTTGAGGAATGTTAGGTTTACAAAATGGGAAAAGTTAATCCTCAAGTAAGAATTTTCTTTAATCTCGTTTATTTTGCTTTGGTTAATGTTGTTAGCTTAAAAATGTTGGATCCATGGGTTGCAGGGATTCTTCCTTTTCGGGTAAAACAGCAGTTGTTTACAAATCAACCCAAAGAAAGAAGCTCGAGGACGAAGGATACAGAATCGTTGGGAACATAGGTGACCAATGGAGCGATATTCTGGGGACCAACACGGGCAACCGCACCTTCAAGCTTCCTGATCCAATGTACTACCTTAGTTAAAAGAGTGTTCAGTTTGGTCAGCTAGCAATGGTATTTAAATTTGTTGCATGCTATTGCTGTGTTCTATCTTCCGATCTATTATAAAGTGTGGTTTGATCCCCATACCATACCCAAAGGCCACGCAGCACCCTATGTATGTCTCCCTTAATATCAAAAATAAAGAAATCAGAAGTGATCCATTGCTGATTCATCATTCCTCTTTTTTGGTAATTTAATTATGTGGAAGAAATTGTCAAAGACGAGATTATGCGCGCAGTTTTGTCTCTCTTTCCATTAATAGTTTTCAACGTATTATTTTGTTTTTCCTACGTCACCAATTATTATAGTTTTTTTGGTTGCTTTCAAGCATCCAAATAATTGAGAGTGATTTATTATTTTATTTCTTTTCTTAATATACATCAACAATAATATGTGCAAATAATATTTTTAAAATTACAAAAATAACACTATCCCTTGTCCTTGCCTTCGACGAGATGAGACCCACAGATCCAAATATAGAGGCGGACACAACCATTTATTGGCCACGTGTCCGACTATTAGTCAGAGGATACTCTTGTCTCATGCCACGACCCTAGGAGAACACGAACGGCACTCGTTCAATTACGATGCAACGTACGGCCGAGAACATTTGCCTCGTCATCTGCAGTGGGCCCCACTTGCCTCTTTCTCTCCTCTCATTCCTCTGCTCTGACACTATTTATGCTATGCTCCTCTTCTTCGAAGCAGAGTGCTTCGAGCGAAACACAGAACCAGCCAACCAAAATTAAAAAGAAAGAAAGAAGCGAACCCGATATTATCCTATATGTCCAAGATGTCGTGGCAAACCTACGTCGACGAGCACCTCATGTGCGATATCGACGGGCACCATCTGACCTGCGCTGCCATCCTCGGCCACGACGGGAGCGTGTGGGCACAGAGCTCCGCCTTTCCTCAGGTGATTCAATATTTGGACGATCTGTATCTAGACTTGCTATATTATATATATTCTGACACGCGAGGTTGGTTGTGCAGTTTAAATCCGATGAAGTTTCTGCTATCATGAAGGATTTTGATGAGCCTGGGTCCCTTGCTCCAACTGGGCTACACGTTGGTGGTTCTAAGTACATGGTCATCCAAGGAGAACCCGGAGCTGTTATCCGGGGCAAGAAGGTGCTTAATTAAATCAATCTTTCTTATATTCTGATTTCTTGGCTCTGCATTGAAATTAATTAATGTGGCACTTTACAGGGTGCTGGAGGGATAACGGTGAAGAAAACCGGGCAAGCTCTTGTGTTTGGCATCTATGATGAGCCTTTGACCCCAGGACAGTGCAACATGGTTGTTGAGAGGTTGGGAGATTATCTTGTCGATCAGGGACTCTAAATCTCATCCTAACCACCACTTAGTTTCTCTGCAGTTGTTGCTCAGAAATAACCCTGTGATCAGCTCATATTGATCACATTTTTTTTTTTTTCATTTCATTTTAAATTTTCTGTATTCATTCGGGCCAGTGATTTGCTTCTACTGAGCCCCAAATTTTGAGCGTTCAATTCAATGTCTTTTGATATCATATTAATATTATAAACATAAAATTTTTTGAATAGTTATCATGGTGGTTTCCCATTTTCTGTCTTTTTAATAAAGGCTGGAGTTGCATTGTCTATTCAATAAAGTTTAAACCTCTATTACCATAAAAAAAATGAAATTAAGGAACATAAAAGTAAATTTATAAATTTTATACTTAATTATATTTAGAGAAAAAGAAATTTAAGAGCAAAAGGAAAAAAACTAGACTGAATGCTTTTCTATTCTATCCCATTAGTTTATTTATTTATTTAAAATGTGCCTCTGTCACATTGAGCATTCATCTTCAATTTTGTTTCCCAATTGTTCTCAGCTGCTAATGAGTGCATTTTTCCGAAACAAAAAAATCATTGTGTCTGCACTGAACATCGTATTTGTCCTTTTCGTCTTAATTTAGATTTTTTTTTCTAAATTTGATTTGAATATACTGAAATTTTTTAAACAATTTGAAATATTAGTATTACCTTACCTGCATATGGTCTCACAGTGAATGTAGGGAAGATGGTTCTGGTGATTTTCAAGAGTAAAGAAAGAACACGTGTGCTCATCTTCCCTGCTATTCCAATAACATACATTTCACTTCATTCATCCATTCTAAAATAAATAAATACAAAAATAAAATCACGAGAGAGCTCTTATGGATTCGGGTTCAGAAATAATAAACGGGCACGTCCAATGTAGTAATCACAACTAGTTTGGTCCAAGCCCAACAAAATAATAGTTTAAAATAGTGATATGGGTTCAGAAATTACATATGGGCTAGCCCAATGTAAAATATAGATAAATGGCCCATGCAGGTCTCGAACCTGCGACCTTCGCGTTATTAGCACGACGCTCTAACCAACTGAGCTAATAGGCCAAGTTGATGTTTAGTTAGTTTTTCATTTATTGAAGTGATGCTTACCTCCAGATTCAAGAGCAATGACCTTGGTTTTGTTTAAATCCAAGCCAACTGAAATTACTTACAATACGAAGAAATGGAGGGAAGCTACGGGTTTTCAAATTTGCTGGCAACACCAGGGCCTCAAATCTCAATCTCAATAATCATCCGACCAAGTAACCTTCCTTGTTTCCCAGCCACGAAACATGGATTACCCAGTTGCAGTAATTAATTGGGATACAATCATTTCTTTTTTTTATAACATTGCAAACAGTAAATTCCTTTTCTTATTAAAATAATAACTATTAATAGACCCCCAAAAAAAATCATTCATAAATTTAAAATTGCCTTTCTTCATGCGTACTTTTTATATGACATTACGGTTTTTTTAACGAAACATTTTTTTTTTCATTATGGGTATTTGCTATAAATTATAAATTGTATACCACAGCATTTTCTAGTCGATTGTTGTATGATTTTTTTTTATTACTAATTATATAAATTTTTTATTTAAAAACATGAGAATTTCTTTTTATAACAAAAATAAGAGAATTAGAGATGATAGTGGTATAATAAGTAGATCCCATCGCCTAAAATAGTTTTCCTATCTAACGGTAAAGAAATTAATATTGTTTATTGGCTTGTGTCTTATTTGGATCCAAGCTTTGTTTTATTTTTCAATGTTTTTTGGTAGATTCTTTGTTCAAATTTAATCCTTGATTTGGATTCATTATATACATGATTTTTATATGTAAAAAATAATAAGCTGATCTATGAAGAAGTGAATACATGAAAAGATATTGATTTAATTTTCTGAAAACTCCACCAGATGACGAAAGCAGGAGACAGCATAAGCCTCTCAACCAAACAAATTGAACCTCCATTTTCTTGAAATAAGTGCTTCTGAAAAACAGTCGATAAAATAATTCCTTTTGCAATGTTTTGATCAGAGAATCTCTGTTCAAAGTTAAAACTTCAGGGGCCTTATCGGACGGTGATGGATGGATGAGTGGATAACTATTCGGTCAAAGAAGATTAGCTGTTAGCAGATTTTACTGGTAAACTAAGCACGCGGGCCATCGCAATTCGCAAGCTGATGCAAGCAAAATCCACACGAAATTTAAGAAGAAAAATACTACAAACGCCTCAGTCAAATGAAACCCCAATCATTACTTAAGATTCAAGCAGGGTCTTCTTGTTATACATTGGATAAGGCTTGGTTTACACTAGAAATCACGCGCCTCCCAAACGCGTGGATCAATTCTTACAGAATCATGTGGGAGCAAAAATCGTTTTTACGAGATGGCAACTTCCCTGTGAAAGCCATGATAATATTAGCTGGCTGTGTCAGTTGCAGCAAATCTAACTTGAATAAATTAGTGGGAAGTTGCCAACTTCAAAATTTGGGCAAATGCTCCTAATAATTTTCAGGAACGACCAAGTTTCCAATGTGGGATGACAAACATATAATGAACTATCAATGGCAAGTTCTCTTTCTTGTGACAGAGACATGTCAACTAAATAAATATGCTTCAAGTGCCACAGAGATGTCATCATTTTGTTTGGAAGCTGCCTAATGAGTTTACACGTTCTAATGCGTGTTGAAGCTATTATTACTTTACTTGTTAAAGCATAAACCAGAAAGCAATTGGTAGAATATTTCTGAGCTGAAAACCAAAGCAAACCCTTCACAACTTCTGAAAAGAATGTACACTCTGTTCAGTCCTATAAACTGAGTTGCAATCACCGGTGCGAAAAAACAAAAAATAAAGAAACTCCAAAGAAGTAACTTGTGACTTCTCCAGTTTCTTCACAAGTCTCCGTTTTGGTTTCTGGTCAAAAATTCCAGGATTCCTGTACCTGTGAATATGAAGACCTCTGCATTCTAACACCGCTTATGCTGTTCCTCGCCGCCATCATTTCTTTGATAGAAAGCTGCTTCTTTGGTTCTGGCCTTTGCTTTGGGGCGCTGAGAGACCTTAGTTTTGCCTTGAATGACTGTGTTTTAGCCATGTAGTTTGGGGAATTGGAGTATGGTCGGAAAAAGGCGTCCCCACAAACACTCTTGGCCGGCTTAGCTGGGGCGTTGGACCTGGCGAAACGAGGAGTGCTCTGAGCAGTGGAGAATTTGCATTCATCATCGTTAAAGTACCATTCAAAATCAGGTACGGGATAAGGCAGAGGGGAAGAGATTGTCGGATAAGACAGCTCTTCTCCACATTCGGAAAACGTGGGAGCAATGCGCCTAGACGTTGATTGGGTCCTGTAAGTGTCAATTTCAACAATTTTTGGGCTTTCAGATTCATGAGACGTGGAGACCCTTTTACTATGAAACTCGCTTCTTGTTTCATCAAATCGTTCCTATCAGAAAAGAGAAAACAATAGCAATATGAGCAAGTGAGACCAATTTTTGGTAAAATGATATCTAGTATAAAAGAAGCCGTCATTACCAGAGATCTTCGACTACGAATTTCGGGTTGAAATCTGTTTTCGTTGCTGATGGAACGACGAGCACGCTGTGATCGAACAGCGGCCTGAGCTCGAATTAGAGCTTGCATACTGTGAAGAGTTGCAGCAGCCCTCTTTCTAACTAGAAATCCTCTGACAAGAGCTTGTATCTTCACCAATCCTTTCAGTGCTCTAAGAGCCTTCCGAGCCTAAAACCAAATCCAATTTCAATTCAAGTTTCTTGAGTAATAAAATCAGAGGCCTAGTCAACGAGAACATGAAGAAAGTAAAGAGTGAATCTAAGTTTCATTGACCCACAGGCACTGTTTCATTAAGAATCTTAAACGAGTTTCCACTTTCCCACCTTTTGAGAGCAGAAGTGAGAATCAAGCAAAGAACTCCACTTATACCAACTTATCTCTATTTGTCCCGCAGACAAAGACAGACATGCTCATATGAGAAATATTATAGAACAAGGCTAACAATTACAAACAACATAGAAAACAAACATGCCCAAAAGAGAAAAATTTGGACTTAACAATAAGAAAGAACATACCAAGAAACCTCTGAAGACCGATTGAATCTTCACTGCGGCCCACCTTTCTCTGCCCCCATTGAACATTGTACCCCTTCCATGGCTTGTGAGCCTCACAACAGCCATAGCAGCCTGTGCGGCGGCAACAGCAGCATCAGCGGCGGCAGCGGTGGCAGCAGCTACCGCAATTGCATGCTTGTTCTGCTCTTTCTCTGTTTCAGACATATAGGATCTGAGCCAGGCATTATCAGATGCTGAAACACCGGTTGCAATGCTCACCGGACTCTGATCCACATCAGGATCCTTCCCCGACTTAGCAAAACTCCACCTTTTCTTCTCAACCTTCTTGTCAGAAGCCAGTGAACCTGAATTTACACTGTACTCCTTCTGTTTGTCTGTTTTTATCCCCAGCAAGCCCTTCAACCATCTGGTAGCCTTACCCATACTCTGCCTTTTCTCACTAGATTTCCACGATCTAGAGAGAGAAACAAAGTTAAAACTCAAATATGTGAACAGGTGGGTTTTCCCTCACTCCAGTGAGAAGGTATATACACGAATGAACAAATCTAATAACCAAAAGAATCCAAGTGTGATGGGTACAAGTGTTTGAAAAGTGAAGGGACAAGTTTAGTTTAGGATCTGAAAAATCTAGCAGAATCTTTACAGGTTGCAAGCGGAGAAGTAATGAGAACAGTGCGTGGAGGAAAACATCATTAATAAACAGTATACAATACAATGTAAGCATCAAAAACCTTAAAAATACAAAAATTGTATAAAGATTGGAGCTTTTTTTGAAAATAAATTTCTGACAACACCTCGTGAAGAACTGCATTACAAGACAAAATGATGTCATAGAGAGTTTGCAAAGGCTCATAAGACTCAAAAACCCATTAAAGTACAAACTAGAGAAAAAAATTACCACTAAGTAAACAGACAAGAGTTACAGACAAAGCATAAAGGTGAAATCCAATGAGAAAAGTGGTAATAATCACTTGGAAAAGGCTCAAAGCACCTTCTTAGATTTCAAAAAAAGGAAAAAGAGCGCCGAATTCCCTTCTCTATTTCTTTCTCCCCCACTCACTCCAATAACAGTATTGGCCAACCTACAAAAAGCACTAGAAATTCCCTCTTGTATTTCCCTACCACTGCAAAAGAAATTCTGTGATTCTCTCTCTCTCTCTCTCCAACTTTCTGGAGCAACGCGTACTACCAAGGAAGGACACCCACTGACAATCCCGTGAGCTTCTTCGGTTTATTGTGGTGATTTCTGGTCCAAACACCTCGGTTCATCCAGTGAATCTCTCAAACGAAAAATAAGACCCTGAGAACTTTCTGAGCTAAGTTCTGCAAACTCCCTCATTATCCATTCCCACCCTGCCCCTGCACTCGTAATCTGAACAGTCATTAAAGCCTATCCCCACTAAAAACTAAAAAAGGGGGCTCCTTTACTATCATCTTTTCTGTCCCAAATGATAAGTCTCCGATTTTGCTTTCTTTCTAGGGTTGGGAAAGATTTTTCAGTTTTCCGTATCTCGTTCGACAGTGATTCCAGAAAACTGTTCTCGCTCAGTGCTGACCATAAGATGATTGGTGTATCGTAACTCACTCACCTTCTCTTCTCTGCCAGAAAATCTGAGACAATGCTGCTTTGGTGGAAAAGGTGGGCGAGAGAAATTCAGGAGTCAGATGGATTTGGAGAAACACGACCTGAAATTAAACTCTAATCGAATCTCCTCAATCTTTGGGATACCCGGGACGAATTCGAATTAATTAATAAGCTTGTCGACTCGACTGAGGAGTGTTTATTGACAATGGAATGGTATGGCATCTGTAATTATGGGATTTGAAAAAGAAAAAATATAAATATTGGGTTGTAAATTCAAATTTTAATTACATTATTTTTGTTTTGGATCAAATCAATGTCAGGGGTCTGGGCCCTGGAGTATTTATTTTAAAGCACTGTTGCGCAGTTATGGGACATCGTGTGACTATTTCATTTCATTAGTATCATCCATCGACGTATAGTAATATTTAAATTTAAATGTTAGTAAATGGGCAGTTGATCAATCATCAATTTTAGTTTTACGTAAGTTAGTTAATAAGAAAACGGTAAGTTATCTATTACAAAAAAGTAAAACAGCAAAGGCTTTTTGTATGATAAGAATAGGTATATAAATTCAATATTCCCATCTATACTAACCAATTAATTACAGTGAATGGTCCACTCCACACCGCCTTGATTACTATTATTATTATTGTTACTGAGATTTTGTTGAAAGGGGGACCATACATAAACCAGAGTCTAGAATCTCAGTCTAAGCACATAATTTAGTAGAACTGCGTTAGTGTTGGACCACCATCACATTACTTGGTGCCGTTTCCCAGCACTCGGCCTGCCTGTCTGCTACATGGGAATTAGGGTACATTTGTTTTGATATGGGGAATGAGAATAGAAGAACAACCTCAATCAACTCAATGGTTGGATACCTTCGACTCTACTTCTCGCCCTGTTTATGGATCATCCTACGTTACCGCTTCCTTTCGGCCCACTTGAACAGGTGATTGTGCTGCCTTTATCTTTACTTCTTTGTATCTTAATTTATGACTCATCACCACTGTTTCTGTAAATTCTTGGATTAAACGTATAAGAGTGGGGCCTGGAATTGGAGTTGTTTTGCCCCCTTTCTCAGTTCACTTGTATTATTTATTTTCTTTAATTTAACGATATTTGATTCTCTCTCATTATTGGTAATCGCTTCCTTTGTTGAGAGTGAAAGTGATATATATTGTCCTTGAATCTCGACTAATGCATCAATTATTCATACACGAGTTCATTGATTAACATGCTTATTCTGAAGAGTAGAAAATGTTGTTTACACATTCTACGCATACAGTATCTGAATTTAATTGGGAAACTACTATTTCGCAGTCTTATTGGTATGTTTCTTCTTTCTATCCTCGTTTTATTCAACGAGTCAGTCTTCTTTGTTAATGCCTCTTATTAATCTAAAGTTTATTTCCATGTAGATTAGTCTGACTCTAGCAGCTTAGAAGTTCATCCCGATGCAGAATAGTTTAAGTCTAGCAGTTTAGGGAGCATGATAAATACGTTTCTTAAAGTAGATGATATAGACATAAGTGGTGACGAATGGTAGTGCTTAGTACGCGACATGAATTGCATGGGAAACAACATTCGTATGATTCCATTTTTGAAAGAAATAAAACTATTGCTTAACAATACACATTTATATTATGTTGTCGTAGAGTGGGTGTGAAGACTATATACATTATAAACAACAACTAATAATATTATTCCTAACTGTATATATCATTCCAAGGGGAATATTACACCAAGAAATTATCGTAACTGTATATATAGTATTATTCCTATTTTTTTTTTTGAATTTTCTCTTGTTTGTAAATAATTCCTTTTTAAAAAAAAAAAAATAGCATATATGAGATTCAAATAAAGTAGTATTTGAGAATGCACACAAGGAAGTAAAAGTGATAGTGGAGGAAGTGCCCAATTGTTCCCATCTTCTTCTTTGTTGTCTATTAGTCCACAAAGAAATGAAACCCTAGTTGACATTTTTGAGAACCTTGACCCACTAGCAGGTATTGAAGACTAATGAGAAATCAAGAAAGGAAACACAAACGCGCAATGAAGAAAAGTTAGCAATTGGCGTTCCATTATTAATTCCTCCTATTCTCCAAACGCATCGCAAAGACCTCTTCTCTCTCAGCAAATTAAGGCTTTTTCTCCATTTTCATGGCTGCAGAACCTTTTCCCTCTCAAAATATCCCCCCGTTATGGAGGATCCAAGCTCGAATGTGGCAGAAAACAAGGTGATCTCAGGCCTTGTATCCCTGACTCGATTATACTGTCTACAGCTATGGCACACAGGCTGAAGCCAGGCAAATTACTGAAGAAGTCATACTTAATAAGTACGTATTATAATATTTCCGTTGCAATTTTCAGGAATTTTCACCGAGTAACAGATCATGAGATCATTGCTCAAAGCATTTTATTTATATAACAAAGACATGATTATGCATAATTAACTTCAGTAGAGATATATGAGTAGAAGCAAGGTATTACAATCGTGAGTGAATAAAAGAATTTGAATCAGCTTCATACTGTGATATTTTACCCTTTTTAGGGGTTTTACTTGTAACAGATTAATTGATATATAGTTGTGTTAAAGAAAAAAAAACAAAAAAACAAAGGATTTCTTTTTTCTTCTTACTTTTTTATTGCTATGATTCTTGATATGCCTATAATTTTGCTTATATTTATTGAAATAATGGTTTGCTCATAAAATTAATTGCGTCTGTGTATTCACTAAGAACTCATCCTACCATTTTTCCCCTCAAAACAAAGATCGATCTTACATATTTGTCTAATAATCATAGACGACTAGGGATTGATTAAGATCATCATCTTTCCCTTCTAATTCACTTGCAGCGGTGGTGGTTCTTTTTTACTCCATTTCTTGTTTTTTCTTTTTGTGGTAGTCATAGTACGTACTTCTCTGCATAATGATGTAAGAGAAGAAATTTCAAACAAAATTGAAGTGCATACATAGTGACCATTCTTTCGATGATTCTAAAGGACACTTGGGCACCTATATATAGCTCAAAGTGGCGAGGAGATCTTATAGAATGTCTTAGGTCGATATTGTTGAGAATTAAAACAATAAATAAATAAACCATGTATGAAGATGAGAGGGTCGGTGGGCAAAATGATCTCCGATTCATCTCAACAGCTGATTTAATAGACGCAGTAAGCCATCTATGCGTCTTGGGATAGGGCGTGGTGAGCCAACCAGTCCCATTTCTAACTCTGTCTGACTTGCATTATCCAATCCGTATTATATTTGAGTTTCACTGAACTGTAAGTACTAACTAGTTGGTTCACTTGCTCATGCAAAACTTGGCCAGCGCATGTATATGATCCGAATGTCTAACCATTTTTTTTTATTTCTTCTAAAAATATTTAAATTGTATTATATATTAATCAAGCTAAGAGATTTTAATTTTAGAGTTTTCGTTGATTTGACTCTATGTGCCTTAAAACCAGACCAAATAGAATTGGTTGATTTGATAAAATCATAAATCAAAATTTTATTGTTGATATAGAGTTCAAGATCTGATTTGATGTGAATTGATTCTGATTAGAAGTGGTGTAATTTTGACAATATTTGTGATATGTATAAATGGTAGGTTTGGTTTAGTTCACAGTGGTTTGAAAATTTTTAAATCCACCGATTTGATCCAATACGTCGGTGAACACCCTTGTTTGATTCAAGTGTTATACGTGATGGAGGGAATCAGTCAGCTAATGTTATTATGGTCCATGACATATATATATATAATCATGCATGATAATCTCCACAAGAAACCTCTCATACACGTTCTCAACTCATCAGCCTCTCAAAGCAATGAAGTAATTGCGGCCACACATGAAAAGAATAGAACCTGAAAAGTGTGTATATATAAAATACAGTTTTGGTAGATTATGAATCATTCTCGATCCATAACATACAGAGACTAAAACAAAGCATGGAAGGAATTGGTTCAAACTTTTGCTTCAGAAAGTAACTTGCACACTCGGCAGCACTAACACAATCATCAGCTTGTGCTGATGCTACCATAAGAAGGATCATCGGCACCACCACCCCCAGTTTTTTCGTTCCACTTCTTACCATAGTTCCTCCCTTATTAGCCGTACTCTCTTCTCACTTTAATTTGGTGTTTTCATGTTCGAAGTAAATCAAAACTCTAATTTACAGGGAAGGAACTCTTTTCCATGTATAATACGTAATTATAGTTAATGCCTTTGATTCTCTACGTAACGGTAAGTGATTCCAACAGGAATTCATGTCCTCACATAACACAAAAGTATGACCAAGTTGATAGTTAGCAGTAAATTCTAAGATTTTGGTCAGTGGAGCAACCTGTTCAGAAATGGAGCCTTCTATATATCATTTAACCAAAAGTGGGTAATTAATCCCAAGGTTTTATCTACTAACCATCATGCTTATATATAAATGAATGGGATACTTATCTGTAATGTGTCTTTCAATTAGTTACAAATTAAGGGATTTCTCTACTTCTTATGCAATATAAAAAGTTGCTTCGA
Organism: Bauhinia variegata; assembly: GCA_022379115.2. Classification (NCBI taxonomy): domain Eukaryota; kingdom Viridiplantae; phylum Streptophyta; class Magnoliopsida; order Fabales; family Fabaceae; genus Bauhinia; species Bauhinia variegata. The sequence goes on from CM039433.1 coordinate 14,350,068, forward strand.
ATTTCCTTGAGTTTTCAATCAAAAGGGTACAAGAAGGTGGATATGTTGAAGCCTTAACTTGAGTAGCTAGGCAAGGCAAAATAATGCATATTTACATGCACTTAAAATGAGTGCAACTGCAGGAGCATCTTCTACTAAGGAATATCCAACAACCCAATGTAGTCTCTTAATTCAGGTTATGGCCCAACCCCAAGATCCACATACAGCGCCTTTGCAAACAGTATTGTTTACCAGCTAATTAAATAGGAATAACAATATAGTGGCGTAGAGTTAAGACTTGGGATAGACACAGTAAAAAAGACAGAAACGTGATGTGAAATACTTGTCCCTTTGAGTGTCCCCACATAGAATTGTATTGGTAATTTCATGGAGCTAACTAAGAGCAGTGTGAGATTATTTGGGTCTCCATCCTCACAATTAAATTAGGCAGCTCCCAACGATAACGACCATTCAGATGGATTCCATTCCCTTTTCAGTCATATTCGCATGCAATTCCCTCTTTGACTCTACCTTTTGTGCTATATATCTGTGTGCTGTGCACTGATTCTTGTTCTGTTTTAAGACATCAAGCACACGCACTCTCCCTAATCTCCAACAATTCTATCTAATTAAGAATAATACCCTTTACGCTCTACTACCAGTACCAGTCAATTTTAATGCTTGTCAATTTGTATGTATGTATGTAAAATGGAAATGAAACCAAAAATAAACAAATCAATCTTTGTGGAAGTCTGCACGCATGCATCACCATCAAAACTGTGCAAGTAGCATGCTCCACCCTCCATAAAGCCCTATCTATTCCTTCACTGTCCACGCACACTGTGCCTTCAAATAAATATCAGATATTGTGGGTTTACACTTTACAGTCCATAAATTCAGTTCTTGAGTATTCCATTTTTGCTTGGTTACAACTTGAAGAAGCTGAATGATTAGGGTTAAGACTTAAGATTTTTCTGTCTTTAAGAGACACATTAATGATTGAGTATTTTATCTTTTTAAGTTACCCCACCCGATCTACATATGTAAACTCTAATTGATAAAAACACTTCGACTTCGTATTATTCAAACTTTTTTGTATGCAATATATATGTGAATTGAAATGAAAGAGAACAATCTAATCTCGAAAAAGAAATATATACATATATATATATAGAGAGAGAGAGAGACCTGGGTTTCTCACTACTTCCCGTGGTTATAACTTATTTAAGATTTTTCTACGGATTCTAATCTCCCTATTGTAATGGCTTTAAACTTCAAAGGAGATTCTAATTCTCAGTTTCTTTATTCTTTTTTTTAAACCAAGTATGAGAACTGTTAATTAATTAATATATTATTCCCACAAGAGATATTGAGGCAATCGAGCTGTCACCATCCATAAATAGAAGGGTTAGTAGAAGGGGAAAAATGCATGTACATGTATCTCCATGAGTGCAAAATTATTTTTTTATAAATTTAAATTTTATTTGACATATGGTCACTTCCGAATATTTTTGCTCCAACTGGAGACTCGTTAAAATTTTGATATGATTCCATTTCCTGTTTTGTTGATTGGTGATTGATCACTGATAGATATTTGAATAGATGACAGCTACAGAAAGGAAATTTTCCTTTTGTGCAATATACAAAAGTTGATAGCACAGCACAGATAAATCCCTTTTCACAATGACCCATATGAGAGTGATGAGGAAATTCAACAACCCTATTCACATTCTGCATATATTGTAACAAAACGTGACGTGATACAAACCTAATCACAAGTCAACTGTTACTCAATAGTACATGCACATCCGTTTAATATTTCTTGTCTTCCCCATTTATACATTGCAGAAATATTTCAGAGATCTTCAGCAAATGCAAAAACATTCATACACAACCAAACGGTTGGAATGTACGCTAGCTACTAATTTCATTTCCTGAGCTTCATCCGATTAAACTCTTGGAACAAAAATAAACCAGCCTCTTCCTTCAGCTCTCGCCAGGCAAGTCAAACTTCTTTATTCATGATCTCAGTGCGAGTTAACTGGCATCTTGTCTTGCTTGCCACCAACTGAAAACAAGAACAAAGAGTTAAAATCCTTGATCAAAAACTTGCGAAGGAGAATCAATGAACACATTTTTAAAACTCACGGGTCAAAGCAGAAAGCTCAGAACTCTTCAACACACGCAGCCTCTTCACTGTTGATGCGAACATGCTGGCAATCATACAGAAAAAAAAAAAAAAAAAAAAGTAAACATTTTGATAACAATCACAATTTTCTAGCATTAACTTACACAACAAACAATAGAATAACAACAGCCAAATGCAAGATATATACGATTAATAGTTTGTTTGTATTTTCTTAGGAGGAGAGACAGTGAGACACGTTTTTAAATGTGAGAAACAGAGACAAAACATGGCGTTCAGGGCTTGGAATACATCTACAGTAAAGTAACAAAGTTTAATAATTGTTAAGAGAATCGAATCTTTAATTAAATAGTTTTTGTAATTTTCAGACCAAGATGTTAACTTTGTACTACTGGTTCCCAAACCCAAGTGAAGGAATATAATATGATAATTTTGCATCAGATCCACAGTGTATAAGATGCTTACTGCCATGGCACATCCCCAACAAGCATCCTGTCTCCTTCATTGTCCTCATAAACAAGAGTATATTCCCCACTACCATCCAATAAGCCTGTGATCGCTTTCTCTTCTTCTTGCTTGTTCTGAATTCCACTGACAGAGGAATCTCTTTGAGCTGAATACCATTGGGAAAAGACAAAAGATGAATTAGCTTTCATCTCTGCTGAAACTGTCACCAGCGCGCACACACATACTGACACAGATAACCAAAACTCTAAAAGCCCACAAAAAAAAAAAAGTCATCTAAAAGCAAATTGAAAGAGATCCTTGAATTCTTTAGCCTAAAGGGTCACTTTTGGGAACCTTGAATTTAAAAACTTGGTTTGGTGAAAATCGATTGACCATACGCTAAGCTATTTCACTAGATAGATGTTGACATTTTACACAAACAGAATTGAATGTTGAATTGAAACAAATCCCACGCTAACAAGTCACAAGAAGCCATGAAGTTAATGCCATGCTAACTAATTGGAAAGAGGATATAGTTAAACAAAAGAAAACTCGGTGTCAAAACTCGCTTTCACTTCAAAACAAAATTATACAGAAAAACGACACTAATATATCAACTACTAAGAAATTAAAAAAATGATCACTTTGACCAAAAGTGTACAATTATTGAAGCAAAGGGCTTTGAAGAAAACCTGCAAGGAGGCCTCTAAAGAGTTCGTCAACAGCAGAAGAGAGTTTTTCATAGCTGTCGTAAGCATTAAGATCCACTTTTCTTCCAATTGGGACTCCATCCATATTAATCTTCACAAAAAGGCCTTTAGTGGAGTTTTCAATAGGTTTTTTCCCGGCAACCTTGTCTGAAACAACATGTTGACGATGAGACTCAGAAGAAGGTTTAGAAGTGATGCTGGTTGCTCGGTTCTTCCTAAATGAACGAATTGGAGGCCAACCCACAACTGGACCAGGGGCAGTTCTAGTTTTGGAGGGAACACACAGAGAGTTAGCATGCAAATGAACATTTTTTTTAAAAAAAATAAAGGACTACAACGTACATATGCACAATTTCCCCACGAGGAGCCAAAGAAAATTAAACAGAGACAGAGAGAGAAACAGGGACAGGGACAGGGACAGGGTTGGTCAGAAACCCACATGCTAATATCAGATTTCAAGGAAAGACTAGATAATGAAGGCTCATAATAAATGATAGGTAGCCTCTGAAATGAGATGGCGACGTCTCTGAAGCATAATTGGCAAGAAAGTATAACAGAACAAATATAGCCAGAAAGAAGAGGAGAGCGAGTAAAAGGGGATCAGACGTTAAAAATTTGTTCCTCTTTTTGAATTGAGATTTGCCAATCTGATATTATCATAGAGAGCATATATGTAACAACTGATCAAAATCTTTAAAACTGCATCTAGATCTCTAGCACCGGAAAGTGAAAAAAAAAAAAAAAAAAACTGTAATAAATACTAGATCTATTACAAGGCAGAAAAAACAGAACTATGTCTTGCATGGACCACACAATACAGCAAGTAACGTGAATGAAGGGTGAATATCCTCTGCTCTAAAAGTTCTAAAATATACATACCCAAGAGAGAAAAGCTGAGAGTACCTTTTCTGGGAGCTGCTGGGCACAGCTGTATTTGCAGAAGATGGCGAAAATGCTTTCTTCTCTGCATTCTGCAAATCTACCACTTTAGGGCAGCAGGTTGCTGCTTGTGACGCCTCCTTTGCTATCACAGGCATGCCCTGTGTGCTTGTTTGGAATTGAAGAAATTGTGATGCTTTTCCCTGATACTGATTATGACACCATGGAGAAGACAAAGTAGCCCCAGCTGAGTTTTCAGAGGTGGAAATTTTTTGGGTTTGGCACCCATTGTTGGTGTTCTTCTGGGTTGTGAAGTAACCGAGAGAAAGAAGAGACACATCTCTTTCTCTCTTACCATCATCAATAGACCAGTCTTCACCTGGAGGGCCAAGCCTGAGCTCAAGTTTCCTCTCCTCTGAAGATTTGTGGCTTCTTTCTTCATCTCTGTTCGTGAGCCACTCTCTGTTTTTCGGGATTAAATCTAACAGCTGAGACCTTGTATCCATTTTTTGAAGCCACTACGAAAGAATGATGAAAATCACTTCTTTCCTGCTATCTTTTTCACCAGATTTTTTTTCCAGGACCTTGAGAAACCCCACCGTGACAAATAAGGGAGGAAAAGACTGTCTGAATAAATATAGGGAAATAAAAGGACTAGCGGAGGGGGCTTATGTACCTTAAAGTGTCTATCCACAGCTCAAATCAACGAAGCACCACACGTCATATGTTGTCAAATAGCAGCTTCCTTTGGGGTTACGAACAAAGCAAGCTCCTTGTTGGAAATAATAAACAGGACCGTGGATATCTCAGAACATTAACTACGAAACTTTGAGAGGTTAAAACAACTGAGAAACCTCGAACGTCAAAGCAATAGGAGCCCAAACACAATATTATAAAACAAGCCGACCAGGAGAATACGAACCCCTCCTAAAAGGAAAGAAGGATAGAGGGAGCTATAATAGCATGGGAGTTGAGTAGCTTTGCTTTAAAATCTTTTATTTGCACGCCTTGTGTGCTCACTCTCTCTCTCTCGCTCTATTTTAAAGGAGAAGAGGGTATTTTTAAGAAGAAGCAAAAAATAGAAACAGATGATAAAAGCGGAGAGATTCTCTTGCCCAAGAACCCAAAACAGGAAGGGAGTTAGAGCATAATGCACGCAACCTAAGCTTCCCCAAAAACAAGGTTAGGTTGTTTAGCACAGGAAGTAAAGCGTGCTGTGCTGACCTCTTCCCAAAGATGCTGCTGCCTTTAAGGCCCGTTTCACAAATACAATGCGTTCCCTCCTCGTTAGCTCAGCACACTACCCAAAAATCCCTTCTTGGTACAGTATATGTGATTTGCAATCTTAAGAAATTTTAATTTGACTAAATTAGCTAGCACTCGAAAAGTCCAAGCCAAAGAGGGGGACAGCAGCACATTCAAAAGTCCTCGTTGTCTTTTTAATTAGTAATGTAAAAGTTAATCTCAAAAGGTTAGCGGTCAATCGAAAAGTAAGTTTGGATAAGAGAGAAACATTTTGAGGCTTAATTAATTAAAAACTAAAATTCTCGGGGTTACTTTTGAGACGTCAAGAAATTGATGGATGGGATGGCAATAGTCACTTTTGTTTTTATTTTAAGAAAGAGAAGAGAAGAGCCCATGATCATGATCATGATCATGATCATGTCTGCTTTGATATGCTCCGTCCACGCATGAGAAAAAGCAATTACATTACATCATGCTAAGGTAATACTAATACCCTAGGACGTTGCATTTGTAATAACACAACCTAAATTAGAATTTGCAAATGTCTAATACAATAAACGTTTTCCTTTCTGTTTTTTGGGATATAGATCAAAAAACTGTGTTAACTGAAAACAGATTGGAGTTTGTAAACGCCCGAATATATGCATCACCTCAGCAATACGGAGTCAGGAGAATGCTTTACCCAGAAAAACAACACAGCAAGCACAAGAGCTAGCTAGCTTTTCAGAATCAGCATTCTACAAGGCTGTCTCTGTTGCCCAGTCCGTACAAAAGATTCTGGCAGTAATTTGCAGTTAGAACAATAAACTTTCTATAATAGTATTGGCATTGGTATTATTAATAAAAACCAGCAATATATATGAATATTGCGTGTAAGAAGAAGATTGTAGATTTTCAAAGGTTTGTTGCAGTTTGGATTATATGTTGTCGTTGTGGTTGGGGACACTTGTGAAGTGAAGGCGTTGATTAATGAAGCAACAAAGTATTCACGTGTGGGTATATAAATAAATAAATAAATACTTTTTTTTAAATCCATGGGCGACATGCATACGCATTTTTCTTTGATGGAACAGCATTTCTGCCTCTGGTGAGAACCTAAGAAAATACGCACACTTATATACACATGTAAATGCCAATAATATCTGCTATACCTATCTTGGTCTTTTCCTATGACCCTTCTTATTTCCTATTTAATTATGAGTATTCTCACTTGGAAACTAATTAAAAATAATTCAAGTAATTACCACTATCTCTTATATTAATATACGATTTCCTTCCGCTTTCAATTTCGGAGAGTTTAATAAAATCCTATGTAAGTCTAGAAAATACTACCACCTAAAAATAGTAGCAAAAATTGACAAAGAACAAACAACTATAACTTGGCGTGCTAAAATTGTTAAAGTTGAACCTAAATTCATTGAAATTGATGTGGACTGCATTCAATTTAACATTTCCAATCAAAAGCATGTCTCTGTATAAAATAATTCATTATAATAATATCAACAATTATTGAAGGGAGACAAGTAGTAGTTTTCATTTATAAGAATGGTCTAAATTTTAAAAAATAACATGTTATAACCCTTTTTTTAAATGTGATTTAGCTTATAAGTTATGGAAAACAACGAGACAAGTCCCCCCAATTGAGACAAATCAAGGTTAGAGGATTGAATGGGTAACCACGAGGTAAGTTTTCAAATGAAATTTCCACAACAGATGGATAGGAGATGAAAATCAAGTTTCTCAAAACCTTGATGTGATAATCACATTAATATATACTATTTTGAGGAAAATCATATTTGACACATTATGAGAGTCAAATTTAATTTGAACAACAAAGATAGAATAAATATATTCACTGAAATATATGTACATATTGAAAAATTGAAAACTATTTACTTGTGAAAAATAAATTTACGTAACTAGGCAAATAGTGAGCGCCTAGTGCTGCAACAAAAGCAGGCAGACATGTGGATGTTTGTTTGATTTTAATGAAATTGAGTGTGTTGAATTAGACGTTGTGGATGAAGTGAATGAAAAAGACAGAAAAGAAAAGAAAGGTAACCTCGAACAAGCAACCTTAACCTCGGTTGAGTCACGACCCTAGTATTAATATCATCTTTTCATATCTTAATTATTTATATTATTTTTATAAATTTTTTTAAAAATATTAATTATATAATTTAAAAAAATTAAAAAAATTTTATATTTTATTTTAAATTAATATATTTTATAATTATTATTTTTTTATAAATATATATATATATTTTTTTTATAAAATATAACTTATTTTTTTTATACAATAATTATAAATTTCAACAACTCTCAAATTTTTCTTTCTTTTATCTCACTACTCTCTACTCATGAAACTGTCCATTGTTACGTACGATTATGCAACACCAAACTACCATGGTATAAGGCACTGTAGTCGGCATCCATACCACCTTCCAATCTCTCCCGCTCTGGATGACACGTGTTGGCGTGACACTTTTAGTGATTATTCACGTAATAAGTAGAGACATAAAATTATATTATTATTATCAAAATAAAAATAACCTATATTAATCGTATTATTATCCTTCAGGTCATCTTATAAAGAAAATTCTTATCCTTACTGTACAGCTCGGTGGTTGTACGAGTAGGCAGAAGAAAACAAATGGCGCGAAAGAGGAATCTGGAATCTTTTGATTCACTCTATCTCTGAGACACGTGGATCAGGATGTGGTACTTGGTGGAGCAGAATATGAATTGTTACAAGACGTGATCCGGCGGGTGAGGCGATATCAATCAAGATAGATGGAGATTGATGGTGATGAAGCAACACTAACCGGTCGTGTCGTAAATGTCAAAATCAGAGGCCGTGTTTGGTCGTACTGTTAATGATGCTTTCTCCGCTGGAAAAGAGAATTTTATTGGGAGTCAGACGAGGCGCACTTGGACCTGAGCTTGCCGTGGGATTCACTTTGATGCTTCAATCCCAGCCGTCCGACGTTGTGGCCTATTCTTCAACTACATTGGTATGTTATTCCATGATTTGAATTGGAAGAACCAGATTCACCTTCTTCTGTGTTTGCATCGCTTACACAAACAAACTCAACTTAAAACGATAGATTGACTAGAAAATTTCAACTTCTTATTAAAAATGAAAATCTTACCAAAATAAGAGTGCTTCTGTTCCATTTGTGTGCCTCAAAAGGCTAACCTCAAGACCAACATAGCATACAACTTCATTTTGAATGCCAAAAATTAAACATAATTGCCTCGTGTTGCAATTACCAAATAAGCACAAAGTTTTGATAATTTATCCTCAAGCACTGCGCTAGCTTGGGGTGGTTTTTGACCACTGCTTTTGCATTTGAGTGTTTGGCTTTTGTTGTTATCTTCTCCAAAAATGACCTTGATTGCCTTTGACACCTTTCTTGGGTGGCTAGTTTTGGGTTGGTTGGGCATGGAATAATAATATGAGCAATACTTTCCTAAGCAAATAGACATGGGGATATTTCTGAGCGTGTGTGCAACCAGCAAAGAGGCTGACTGCTTATTCCGCGTACATGGACTGCGTCACATAATTTAGTCCCACGTTTTGAAACACGAAAATCATCTCTCTCGCATTAACATTAACATATCGTACTGCCACGGCAAAGACAGATGATTCCATTAACTAGAAAGTAGAAAGAACCATTTTAAGTTTGATGCATATCCTCAACTTAATTTCTATGTTTATGGGCAGACCCCACTCCCATGCACCCCCCCCCCCCCTTTTATCTATCTAGTATTATTATATTATATTACTATCGTTGATTGATAGGATCACTTCAATAGATCATTTAAATTTTTAGCTCGATACATTCCCGTATCCCGCCCCAAATCCCATTTTCTTAGGCTTTCGTTTTATTCTCCCTTTCATTCACTGCCTTTGCCCCATCCATCACTCGTCTGTCTTTTTGATACTTGTTTGTCCAGTGACCTTTTTTGTTTGCTTTTTATGTGAATAATTGGACCATGCGCCGATATAGTACCAAGAATTTTATAATGTTTATCATAACCCATGGGATCCACTAGCTTTTAGGCACTGTTTTTTGTTTTCGCAAGGTGCGCGGTTCAGCTGAGGACTCTCTGTCATAAGAAGCCAATCCGTTGAGTCGAGTGCTCTCATGCTCGAATTGTTATATCAGCTGCAGCTGTAGTAGTGATGTAACTGTAATGGGCAGCACCGACTTTAGCACGTGAAAAAGTTAGAAGCTTGTACTTCAATGGCCAAGGGCACCCCTGATAATTTAACAATGGATGGATTCCATTCAAAGTTTTGTAATGCTATGTATGCTTTTAAGGGATGAGAGGAGGATGAAATATATATGATGATACGGAAGAAAAGAAGATTCGTAATTTGTACAGATCTGATGTGACGCTTGTCTTGTATATGTCCATACATGTTTCAAGGAAATAGTAAAGATTTATGATGTTTAACTATAGATTGGAGGATATATGGGGTTGATAGATAGACTTACATATGATTGTGCACGATAACTGCAAACCATGAAGTTGCAGGCTAAAAGTGAAGCCTATCATATATGACTAATCCCCTTAAGAAAAGTTACAATGGCAACCACTGTTAATCTGCTTTTGGAAATGAATGATCATTAATTAATTCATTAGAAGATTGAAGTAATGATTCCAATCGATCTTCTACGAATTATATGATTTTGTGGTATAAATGCCTTCCCTTCCTCCTCACAAAGGTAGATCTTTCACAATAATGGGATTAATTATAGTCTCAACTTTTGTCCAATTAATCACTTTATCTAGAAACACCCTATATATAATTGGCGTTTAAGAATTCAAGTTGATCATGATGACAAATTGAGTACTGGTTTTATTCTAGATTAATGAAGGTCAGTATTATTGGCCTGCCTACATATACATCCATCATTTCGAATGTGTATAATTAAGCAGTCTTATGTGGAAGACAACCTTTGAATAATCTTTTAAATGATATATCTACTATTTTTTTAAACGAAGAATATCGATCCGTCCATCTACTTCTAAGCTAATTTTCTTTTCCTTTCTTTTATTTTTCGTGTTTTGACAATTACACATATATGTCTGACGGATGTCTTTGCAGATTCTTTCAAGAGTATATTCACAGATTTTACCTATTTGATTATAAAAATTAAATAGATTAACTCTTCACTCGTGCGAAAGTTTGTTCATATACATTTAACAGTACATAATAAACTGTTCTAAAAACCCAAAAAAAAAAAATTGCTGAATGAATCGTGCATGAATAATTTTACGTTTTATTTTAATATGAAAGCATCAATCCTTTTATGAAAAGGTGGTTTATGCCTGGAATGATTGCAATGCAGCATTATGCAGCACTATAAAATATATATATTGTGAGCATAAAAGGCTATAAAGTTATTCTTATTTGAGGCAAATCGGATAAGAAAGGAAGAGAGAACAAGACTTGTGCTGTGCTACTGATTGATGCTTGAAATTTGAAGTAGATGACTTGGTCATGGATTCCATGCAACCCTGTGTTAACGAATATATTTGCCAGCTGTATTTCATCTACCCAGAAAGATACTTGGAATAAAAAAGAAGACTGCATTAGTGAGAAGCCCATAGATGAGATGTTCTCAGAGCTAAGAACCAGCCCACAGTACTGTGTTTTAGTAAAGCCTTCCTCCTAAATGGGTCAAAGCCAAGCTCGTGGGGAGAGGGTGAGCTGGGTGTGTCCAGAAAAAAAGGGGCATGTCACAATCTTTTTTGGGCTTGGCCCCTTTCTCTGCTCTAGGTGCATTGTTTATGATTATTATTTATTTGTATTAGTATATTATTATGAAGTGGAACCAATGGATTGGGCCGCTAAATTCGACTGTGACTGTCACGCACTTTATAAAGTAACTTTGTTTAATTAGCTGATTATGTAAGTGTGGTGGCGATGTCATTACAACATATTAAAAAAAAAAAAAAGGTTTAGAAGCACGATTTGCTGAGCTCATAGCAACCTGCTACAAAAATATCACAAGTTAACTGGTCGGGGAAGAACACGTAGGGCCTAACCAACCAACCACCTAGCTACCTATGTCATTTATTTGATCCAAACCATTTCTCCCTCTCTCCATATTTTCCTATCCGGCAAGGCATATGACCTTTTTCACGCAAACATAGACAAGATCCAAGTGATGTGGGACCCAGAGAACAGAAAATTAAAAAAAAAATAATTTAATCAAAAATATGTAATTGTATTAATATTAAAGAATGTAAAGTGGTGCAACTTCTTTATAAAGGCATATTCTGTACAACAAATCCAGTCTGGACGAAAGTGATTTGGTTACTTAGACTATTTTTAGCGATGTTATTTGAAGAGTTTTACATAATTGTGAAACAGTTCTAATAGTAATATCATATTTAAAGAGTATTGAGGTGTAAGAGAATTAAATTTTTTTAACCAAACAACGTTCTATAAGTTCAAAATTGAGCTTCATCTATATGAAGGTTTAAGAATGAGAAATTTTAAAGCAAAACCCATTGTACCTATAATGAAGCTTATTGGGAGTGATTAAGATGAAGTCTCCTCTTAGATTAAATAAACAGACAAGTAAAAAAAGAGTTTAAAGAAATAAATGAGACTTAAAACAAAACAAGTATCAAATTGGACCTTGGTAGATATAAATTATTTAAATTTTATTTTATTTTTAATTTTGTTAATTTTATTACGTTAATTTAAAATTAAAATAAAATAAAAATAATAAGTTAAATAAAATAAAAATATTAATAAATTAAAGATATTAGGTAATCATTTTAATAATTTTAAAAGTTATATGAATAAAAAAATGTGTTAAAGTGAATTTAAAAATTATAAAAAATAAATTATATAACTTTTGTAAATTAACTAAAGATGCACTTGCTAACTAAAGAGCGAAATAGCAACATTTTCAATTGCTTAATTTATACTTAAACCAAGTGAATGGAGCTAATTTGGTAATAATGATTCGTACACATCGCTCGTGGCTCGTGGGCTATAGTTTTTGTTTTGGAAAGATTTGCAGCCAAAATCACATGCAACCCACGTCATAATGGGTCCCATATTTTCTTTGCTTTAAGCTTTGGTATTATGTTCCGAAGGTAAGATAGGCCAAAGTTTTGTTTTCCTAGGTAAACCACTTTTTTAATTACATATTAAAATCATTCACTTTTCTTGACAATTTGGGTTACTCTTAAAATACCATTTACTTATTTCTTCTTTTTTAATAAAAAATATATCAATTTTTTCCTTTTCCATTTTTGTCCATACGATGCAGCACTCCAAGTAGCTTTTTTTTTTATTATTTAAAAATTTTTGTAGTCCAAACCGAATAGCTTCATTGACGTGGAAAAACTTTAAAAAGTGAATTTCTAATTACGAATTTGCCTTAGAAATATTTTTTATTTATATATATAATATAAAGGGTTTGCTTAGCATATTTTGGCGTTAGCGCCCCGATAGATCTCTCTGTCCCACGGATGATGCATTCTTACAGTTGTCTTCTGCCCACGTGCGGGCCTACACGAGTCGCCGATTTTCCTGTCCCTTGAATATATCGGCTGGCCATGAGTGCTCATTTAATACGCCCGTCATTATTGCTAGCTGCCTTTATAGCCAGCCAATCCAATCATTATTCCTTGCTTCACTTCGACTTGAAAGCTGAGTAACCGGTTACCGTAAGCCGAGCAGTAGAGGATCAGGCCAAGACATGAAACTGTCGGTTAATACAGGTCAAATATTACAAGTCAACGAACTTTACAGATGAGTCACCGATCCATTGTGAATTCCTCCTGGGCGAGTTGAGTTTTTGACACATTGGCGGTGGGTCCCCGACAAACACTGTCGTTTTGCTTTGCCAGCCCAGCTCTTCCTTCCTTTTTCCAAAACCACCCTCAGTTCCTATTCCTATATCAGGACAGGAAATGGAAATCCTTCCATCCCATGTCATGTCATGCTAAGCAAATCAATTTCAGGTGATCCCCATGTCATCTAAGGGTTGTGGTCCATCGTTCTTTTTTACTGGGATGTCATTATTTTAAGTTAAGTTAATGACCCCCTTTGAAGTTTTGATTTTTAATCAAAAATGTGCAAGTCAAAAAATTAGAGTCACCTTGGAGTATAAATATATCATGAGTAGTAAGATATTCTACTTCATAATCAAGTAAAATCAGCATACAAATTTAAAATAAAGTAACTTTTCGTGATAGACCGACTTCAAATAGAAATTAACATTTCGTTTCAGTACTAAGCACGAGCTGAGCTGTGTGGTAGCTACATCTGGGCTTTGAAAAGGACGATTAAGTCAAAGAGAAAACGTGCCTCCAAATATCTCCAGGTGGGTGGTGCTGAACTTTTCTCTTTGCTGGAGGTCACTTTCTCTTTTTACTAATCTGAGTTGTTGGTTTTACCAGAGTCGGTAAGAAGAAAACAAATGCTCTGTTTACAGTCACTTCATTCCTTTCTTCTTCTATCAGTACGCTCTTCCTCCTTGCTAAATTTAGCACCAATCCGTTTCCCTCACTTTGACCATATACCCTCTAATTATTTCAACTTCCATTTTGAGACTCTACTTTTCCCTTGCATTTTGTTCAAAATCTTTCTCATATTTCATCAAAACAAATTATTGAAGAAAAATAACAAATATACTTTCTGCTAAATTTTCCTGGTTTTCCTGTGTAGGCTTTGTACTTGCTGTACCATTTGCTTTCAAACTTAGATCAAGTTTGATCCTTTATGTCATTCACTTTCACTATAGCTTACGCTCTTTGAATCAAGTTCACTTTCTTATTTCAGGTTCATGGTTTTTCTACGATTTTCCTTTGACACTCAAAAACTCTTATAGTTGATTCTAGACACTGAACATTCTGGCTTACTATTCCTAGCTCAAAGCAATGAATCTTGTACGGAAACCCCAATTGAAGTTGCTGTACTTTCTTCTCTTTCTGCTTTACCTTCGCTCCCTCTGTTCTTACCCAACACCCACGGGCTGTACGGACACAACCCGCTTGTGCACCTCTTTCTTAGCCTTTAAGCCTCAGCCGGACCAGACACTGGCTGTCTTACAGAGCATGTTCGATGTGCTGCCCAACGATGTCACTGTTGAAGGGAATGGCTGGGGTTACGTATTTATCAGGAAGAACTGTTCTTGTGCTGCTGGTGCAAAGAAATATGTTACTAACACCACCTTCACTGTAAAATCCAACGTAGGATATGTCTATGACTTGGTAATGGACGCCTACGATGGGCTTGCTTTGTTACCCAACACGACCCGCAAGGCAAAAAATGGTTCTGTGATATCATTGAGTTTGTTTTGTGGATGCTCCAGCGGTCTATGGAATTATTTGTTGAGTTATGTCATGAGAGATGGTGACAGTATTGGATCTTTCGCGAGTCGTTTTGGCGTTAGTATGGATAGCATTGAGAATGTAAATGGCATCAACAATCCGGATAACATTACTGTTGGTTCTTTGTATTATATACCTCTAGATTCAGGTCAGTCTTAGTATTCTTCTTTTGCGTAATGTGCCTGCCTGGTGTATGTGCATACTTATTTGGGAGAGATGTTTGGTTCTGTTCAGTTTTTGTTTATGCTTTGGCTCTCTATTGCCTTTTCCTATTACTTATTCTAGAACAATTGCAGGAATGTGCATATATATATATATATATATATGTATGAGAATTGGGGTTGTCTTTGGTGGAGTAATTTATGGGGTTTGATAGTATGGAACAAGTGATCAAATACAGTGTTTTCTTGAGGATTTGAGTAACTTATTTAGCTGATCAACTAGGAACTTCTCATTAGTGATTGGTTTTAATTAAAACCATTTCTTCAGCATTTTACCATTTGTTTATATTCTCTTTTAGCCATCCGGAGAAGAACCAATAATCTAATTGTATTTGTGAACTGTTAAGTGTCATGTCTCCCTTAATCCTGCTTGTCAATGTTTATTCATAAACCTTGAATGCTTTAATTGTACCACAGTTCCCGGTGAGCCATATCCCCTGAAGAATGATACTGCTTCAGCTCCTGTTCTCGCTCCATCTGCTGATAATTTTTCAGGTATGGGTATATATATATATATATATATTTCATGAAAAAAGGAAGATAATTATTTATTTTCTTTTTACCTTGGAGTTATTTTTTGGCTGTATCCTTTTCTGTGTAGAAATTGATGTTTCATTTACTTTTGGCACACAAGTCTCTTCTCATCTGCTTTTTGTTTAAGATGATTCTCGCTGTTGTCTTTGAACTACTATGTTTTGTTTGCAGCTAATGAAGTTACTCATAAGGCTCACGTACCTTATCGATGGATTATTGTGGGTTTAGGGGTTGGCCTTGCTCTGATAATACTAAGCATAATTCTTTATGTTTCTCTGAGGTCATCAAATTGTTTTGCTGAAGCCAGAAGGAGTCACGCAAAAGATGATGATAGCAAGATCTCTCATAACTTTCATATTCTTCGGAACCCAACTTTCTTTTGTGGTTCAGGAAGGTACTTATGTGGAAAACCTGTAGAGCAGAAGCAAACTGACGATGAATCCAGCAACCATCAGCCAACCATTCCAAAAGTTTCAAGTAACCAACCTACTTATTTAACTCCTACGTTATATATGGTTCCTATGATTTCAGTCTGAAGTAATCATGTCTTGTGTTATGCAACAAATAAGTATACACGAACAGAACAATCAAAAACAGTCTGTGTATCAATACCACATTTGTTCTTTGAACTTGGAAATGTGATAAAATTAGGTTTGCAGCTTTAGGGGCTGATGTATTTGACGTGGATAAGCCTGAAGTTTTCACATATGAAGATATCTTCTCCTCCACTGATGGTTTCTCTGATTCGAGTCTACTTGGGCACGGAACATATGGTTCTGTTTATTATAGCCTCCTTCGTGAGCAGGTTTGTAGCCGTCTACTTTACTAGTCTATTATATTCCTATTAGTATTAATTGATTCTCATATGATAAGTGGCATGTAATGATTTTTTAGGAAGTTGCTATTAAAAGAATGACTGCTACAAAATCTAAAGAATTTATGTCAGAGATGAAAGTCCTCTGCAAGGTTCATCATTCAAACCTGGTAATCTATGCTTTGATAGAAGTAACTATTTTTGCATACAGAATTTCAAAAGTTTAATTCATTGTTTTGATTAAATTTGTCAAGGTAGAATTGATCGGTTATGCAGCTAGTCATGATGAGCTGTTCCTTATTTATGAATATGCCCAAAAGGGTTCACTGAAAAGTCATCTGCACGATCCTCAGAATAAGGGTAAGACTATACATCCATGTTATGTTTTGGTTTGCGAAATATTAGTAAGGACCATAACCATGGACTCTGCTTCTGTGAGTCATTCAATGAATAGGCCTGGTGTCAGGACTGCTTAATTTGCCATGGTTTGTTGCAAGAGTAAGCTAGCCTGCACGTTTATAGTGTATGACTTTCATGACTTGTTTGTAGGACATTCTCCACTTTCTTGGATCATGAGGGTCCAGATTGCACTTGATGCTGCAAGGGGCCTCGAATACATACACGAACACACTAAAACTCATTATGTCCATCGAGATATCAAGACAAGCAACATCTTGCTTGATGCTTCTTTCAGAGCAAAGGTAATAACATATCTTACATTTATTAAATCAATTTTCTTTTTTTTTTTTTGTAAGAAAAATAGATCTGTTGGTGTCACAGATTTTTCTTTCTCCCTCTAGATTTCAGATTTTGGGTTAGCAAAACTTGTTGGGAAAACAAACGAAGGAGAAATTTCTACGACCAAAGTTGTTGGCACGTATGGTTATCTTGCCCGAGAGTAAGTGTAATGTTGTTTTCTTCTTTAACTGTTTCTACAAATTTATTCTTCCAGCATAAAGAGATTATTTTTTTTGGATGCAGATACTTGAGTAATGGTCTTGCAACGACCAAAAGTGATGTCTACGCATTTGGCGTTGTTCTGTTTGAGATTATTTCTGGGAAGGAGGCCATTATTCGAACAGAGGGCACGACTAAAAATCCCGAAAGACGTTCACTGGCGTCTATTGTAAGTTGTTATTGGAAATGATTGTGCTGGAATGTCCTTGTTGCAGCTGTTAATTGGAGCTTTGCCTTTTAACATTTGTGAAATTGCAGATGCTGGTTGCACTTAGAAACTCGCCTGATTCCAAGAGTATGTCAAGCTTGAGAGATTATATTGACCCTAATATGATGGATTTGTATCCGCATGATTGTGTATTTAAGGTAAGTAAACAATGGAATCTATATGTGATATTGGTCAAATTATTAACCATGGCTAATTTCTCATTGCACGAGGTAACTTAGTCTGAGTCTGATTCTGATTTGTTCATGTCGTGCATAGATGGGCATGCTGGCAAAACAATGCGTGGATGATGATCCCCTCCTACGACCTGATATGAAACAAGTTGTGATTTCCCTGTCTCAGATCCTCTTATCTTCTGTTGAATGGGAGGCCACTCTAGCTGGTAACAGCCAGGTATTCAGTGGGCTTGTTCAAGGAAGATAGATAGCCACTCCTTTTCATGCTTCTGTATTAATTAATGTTAATACTAATAAAACACGAGTAATGGCTTGATACCTCCTTTTCACCATGTCTTAAAATTTTGGATGTAAGAATATTAGTCATTCTACATTTATGATAAAGGCTATAGCTTTGCGAGGATTTCTTGATTGCTTTACTATTTCTCCTCGAAGCACTGAAGGAGTAAAAAAAAAAACAGAAGAAAAACTAAACCTGCAATAAGCTAATGGCGTGATTTCTTTGAAAGTAAAAAAAAAAAAAAGCTTGCTTCAAGATGCAGGGACGATCTACCAAGTATGATATGCTTTTTACAATTCTTTACTGTGATTACAGTCAAATTCAGTCGATGACTGGGACGCAGCGTTTTGACTTTTGAGGAAACCGGGGGATGCCATTAAATGAAACGGTGCGTTTAAAATAATTACAAGATGGTAGACGTGGCAGACCATCGAAAGATAAACCTTGTATTGACTAAAACCGCCTACATCCGGAATTAGAATCCCATATTGATTTAAGCAAATGCCAAAAAGCGATATAATGAAGGTTTGGCTTGGTGATAATGTTACTCTTAACAGGTCTTTGCTGCTGCTGCTTCTGCATCTGCATCTGGGTTTGATTCCCCAGGTTGAAATCTTTGGCACCCAGAAAAAAGCACTCCATATTCATATACTCACCAAAACTCCAACCGTAAATCCTCCAGGAAAGTATGCTTCAAGGCAGTACATTTGCAACGGAATCAGTCGGACATATCATCTTCGGCTCCACTAGACGGGTAATTATCCCGGTGCCGTGCAACTCCATGTTCCAGACCATCATCCATTTCTAAATCCCTTCTCTTTGAATTTGAAGAATTTCCCTTGGAATGTGTATAAACCTTGAAAAATCATGATATTAAAGGTAATTATTATTATTATACTAAATTCAACAAGTTTACAGAAGAATTCAGCAGCATACCCCCGTATCCTTCCGCTCAATTGCAGCAACACTTGACCTCCGTCTTACAGTCACTCTTGAAGGCACCGGAAGTTGCTCAACCTCGTCGCCTGATCGTCCTTCCTTGGCCCTCTTTTTTCTTAAAACGAGTTTTGTTGGAAGAGGCTGCATATGCATATCAAATATTTTATAAATTTAAAATATCCATAGAGAGATAAAGAAACTGTTTCAGAAAAGGAAGATTTCAGTTCCTGGAAATACCAAATAGCGTGCCTCCGACTCATCAAACGAAACTAAGTATGTTGTAGGGTCATCCGCGTCATCGCCACGAACCTGTTCAGGTGTAAGATAAAAATTGGCATCAACAATCTTTAATCAAATCATAGTGCAATTTTAAGGTAGCACTCTTCAAATTTAAAAATCTTGCCACATACATCCCAATTATACTCGCGAATCCAAGAATATGAGACATCTTCATTTTCATCATAAATATCCTTAGATAGCTGTCATCACAATGTTCAAATAAATTCAATGGTTAACACAGAATACAATAATAATTTCTGTGTTTCATGAGTAAAATGTAATGCTGAATTTCATGCAGAGGCACATCTACCTCTCCAGGTGTCGGAGCCATGTAAGCCAAAAATCTCTCCGGGTTTGCGGGATCCGAGCCTGATGCAACATAACTTTTCATAATTGCCTGCAGAGGGCAGAAGAATAGGTGTCGATTTATATTACACATTCAGAACCATTAACCACCAAAATAACCACGAAGAAGTTCCCGACAACATTCTACTAGCCATTACATGAAACATTTATAATGGTATTTCTGACATCTGTCAGTTGTATCATTTTCAATGTCTTGTTGAATATTTCACCTACTTAAGATTTTTTTTTTAATTGTGTTTATATGATTATTATTGCAACACAGCTTACCCTTGATTCATGTTCATCGTGAATAGATTTGTCCAACTTATTGTACAATTCGGAATCAACTGTAGGAGCATTATCAAATGCTGCAACAACAAATTGGTCATCATACCTGCAAAGCACAGTTGCAAAGAACAGCTTAATACTATTATGTCATGAAGCCGTACCAACCTTCAGATATCAAAAGTTTAACCTTCATATCCAAGAATAACAATCATCAAATTCATAGATTACAACAGAGGAAGCAACTAATCTCATTAGAAAGAGTTATATATGATACCATACCTATCAAAATCAGGCAACAAGGGTAGAACCTCAATAGGATACAAGTTTTTATTGGTTGCATGAACAGGACGGGATTTAGCTGCTTCAAATGATGCTTGTATTTCCTTGATTTGTCTTTCCCTAAAATAGGTCATTTGATTATTGTGAGTTTCAGAATCTCAAATTTTTCATTGTAATTTTCCTTTATAAAATTGGCTTTATAAGGACAAGCTAGGAGGCAAAGTACCTATTGTTGAGATTGTCCAAAATGTTGCGCCCCTTCATCTCTCGCAGTTCTTTTGCTTGTTTTTCAGTTAAAGACTGTAACAATATATTTTCAAGTTATTACTTATTATTAACAAAGAAAGTAATCATCACTGTTATATTGACATATATATCTATATATCAGGGACCTGTTTTGTCGATTCCATGCTCAGAGGAGATATATACTGTGTTTTGACTAGCCAAGCAACACCTTTATCAGTGGGCCTTTCTTTACGTTTTATGCCATCTTTCTTTATAGGGGTCACTGCTTCATCATCTCGCAACAATTCTTCATCATCTGGAGCAAGAGGTGGCCTGACACTAGGAGGACTATAAGAGAGTAGAAAACAATTTATCAGAAGTTATCATTCAGCTTAGTTCATCGAGGTTTTGAGGAATATTAAAGGAGTTGAGGATAGTACTTGTAAGCACTGAGGTCAAGCAGGTCTAGAGGTATTCCAAGATCCGGCTCCACAAAAAGCTTGGGTTTATACATTTTTTCCAGAGATGTGATTGTATATTTTGTGTACCTACACAATGATCAAAAAGTTACCAAAAAAAGAGCATACAACACAAATGAACTATTGATTTTGAAAGCATCAAGATAGCATTATTATCTAATAAAATGGTTGACAAATAGACAACCCAGTTCTAAAACATCCAAGATCCATGTACATTTAGTTCCCTCCATGGCCACATCTTACAGGATCATATTAATCATAGCAGATTCTCCATTTCCAATTTCATCATTTATTCCAAAACCCACAATCTTCTTTCTCTAATACTTCAAGATGACAAATATCCATTTAAAAAGTCATCTTTTTTACCCACTCACAAGTTTCACCCTAAGCATAAGTGGAACAGATAAATAGCAGGCAATGGCAATATCCATCAAATGGAGAGACAGTTCTCACTTGCTATTTATGTCTGTGCAGACAAATAAAGACATGATATTAATAAAGAACAAATAATATAAATTATATAATAGGACTACGTACTGATCTTTATCTTTTTTGAAAGCCATAAGCTTGGGTTGTGCACTTGGATCTGGAAGTTCATTTCGGAATCTTAAATGAGAACACAATGTGAAAGTGTCAGTATTAGAAATAAATACTGCACAACTACTAAATAAAACCATCCATCACGGAAACATCGTTTGCCTGCCTAACAGATCATTAAAAGCGCTAAAGATTTCTAAATTTAAATAACAAACTCAATAGAGGGCTTGAATGAAATAAAATCAATCGTCGCTTTAAGCTGGAATACCCGTAGAGAACAAATCCTATACTAACAGACATCAAAATCAAATGCAAGGCATATGGAAGAAAAATTTGGCCTATGACTGATAAAGCATGATAATTAAGGAAAATATAACACTCAATAGACCTCAACATACTCACCTCAGCTTACACAGAAATGTAGTGGGCTTTCTCAACCTATTTTCACTCCTCTCACCACTCAACAAGGGAGTAGTTCTCCTTTCTCCCATTCTCGACCCTACAATTGAACCATGACCCTTCCCAGATGATAATATCTGGGTCTTTTGCAGAATACTGTTCTGAGATTCTTTCAGCTGCTGCCTATGCCTTTCTTCTTGTCTTTGCTTCTCAAATTCCCTCTTTTTTCTCAACCTCTTTTCTTCCTCTGTCTCAACCCTCCCTGGAGGCGCATTTGATTTCTTAATTGACATTGGAGGAACATCAGGCTTATGTTGTTTAGAAGGAATCCCGTGATTTGGATGCTCAGGTTCACGTCCACCGGATGTAGATGCCTCCTTCATATGTCGTTTATTGCGCTCATGCATTCGCCTCTCTTCTTTATTTTGACTTTGTGGTGGAGCTGAAGGAGGTGGTGAACCAGGTGGAGGGGGTGGAATAGAAGAAACTGGTGGCGGAGATGGAGGTGGAGGAGGAGGTGGCTGCATTGACTGCTGTTTGTACTGAGAGTACTGATTAGAAGGATAATAGATAGGAGGATGAGAACCCTGCAAGTTCAAAGAATTTTGAGGCATTGAAGGTGCTGCTGGCGGTGGAGGTGGGTAAGAATTTTCAGGTGGTGGCGGCGGCGGTGGTTGATATGGGTACTGTTGGTGGGAAGTTGGGGGAGGTGGAGGAGCCTGCTGACCTCTTGGAGGACCATAAGGCTGAGAAGAAGATGATGATCCATACCCATTATAATGATAATTAGAATTTGGAGGCATTTGGTTATAACTTTGGGGGAATGAAGTAGAAGCAGCTTGAGGCACATTCCCATCCCCTCCGCTATAACTCCAATTCTGATTATACTGGTTCCCATGCTGTTGAGGTTGCTGTCCTGGAGCAGTAGGATTTTGACTCGGTGGAGGACCAAATGAAGATTGGGGAGGAAGAGGCCTGTAGGAGGCCATAGCTGATTCTGAGCTATGATTCAGACAGTCAGAAAACAACTAAGAATTAAAAGAAATTCAATTTCCTTTCTCGGTACTCTTAAAATTCAGTATAAACGAACAAAAAATCTGCAGGGCTATCTTATTTCCTTTTTCCCTCCAAACCCCAAATCTTCAAATCCTAGTTCAACATAGCAAAACCCTATAATACAAACCGAGCCAGAATCCCGATCACATGCTCTCAAACTCCTTAATAATAAAATCAAAACTTAGGTTGAAGAAAACAAATTTTCAGTTCCTATAGCTCTAACGAAGCTTATATCTAATCCAAGAAGAGAAATAATTCAATGTCCAAACCTTTCCCAATAACCACAATCGCCAACTCAACAAGATAGAAATGAAAATGCCTCCTATACAAGAACTATAATACAGAAAATCCGATAAGGGAATCTCTAAGCTTGCCGCAAAATATACACATATCCTAACCCCAATTATAAGGAGAGCAAACGAAGCACATGCATGTCAATGCAAAGTGAGGGATAAAACATTTTCATTGAGAGAGAATAAGGAGAGAGATAGATCGGAGGTTTGTCGGAGAGTGAGAACAACGGGAATATGTTAGATTAGAGGAGTTTGAGATGGAACAACTGGGCGTTCTTCGTCGGTATGTTGTTCGGGTAACGAAATCATTAATTCTCAGTAGATTTTTTTTTTTTTTTTTAAAGAAATCTATATCTATACATTTGTGATTTATTTTACATCTATAGATGTGCTTCCAGCTTATCTGTTTCGTCATTAATTGTTTTATTTAGCTTTTTCTAAAACTTACTATTTTTATAAATAAAATATTAAAACTGACATGTTTTATCTTATTTTTCTTTTTATAATTTATTCTAAATTTATGAATACACAGATTCGATATATTGACGAAATATTCATTAGGCCTTAACTCTCAAAAGTGTGCTTTTTTGTATCAATGTCTCGAGGCCCAAAAGCTTGTCGTATCATATTTTTTATTTTAGAAAATGACGTCACCATTAGTGGGCTCCGTCCACCATCAAGGCCCAAATCAATAACCCAAATAATTAAAGAAAAAGAGTTGATTTCATTAAAGCTAAACTGATAACATCTGCTATTCTTGTGGTGAATATGCAGTTTCCAA
Source organism: Bauhinia variegata (assembly GCA_022379115.2). Taxonomy (NCBI): domain Eukaryota; kingdom Viridiplantae; phylum Streptophyta; class Magnoliopsida; order Fabales; family Fabaceae; genus Bauhinia; species Bauhinia variegata. The sequence goes on from CM039433.1 coordinate 14,373,954, forward strand.
GCCACAAAATATTATTCAACACTCTCATCGCATCCTTGTCATTTGTTACTTGGGGCAACGTGCACTTTCCAGCTGCCCAGCTTGCCTAGCCAGCTGCACAGCCAGTGTTAAAAAAAATGACACACAACATTCTGGAAAAAGTTAAAACAATGAAAATAATCACCTGAAAATAAGCTTCGAGTTTCTTTTTAAGCACAGAATATTCTCTCTTCAATTGTTGAAAACTCCTCATGCACCTGCATATGATTCATATATACACACACGACATCAACTCTACTATTATTATTAACAGGCAATTTCATGTACTAGTTGTGAGTGTTATGAAAAGGAAACAAAAGTGAAAGACAGATTACCCTTCTGCATTCCTGGCCCTGCAATATTCCCCCAACAGAGTGCACTCTGCTTTCACCTTTTTGGCTCCAATGCTGCACTCATCATATCATATACAAAAGAATGAGTTCAAATCATTAGGATTCTCTGTTGTCATAAAGCCAAAACAGTATGTACCTGACGATTCCTTCAATAAAAATATCAATATATCATTTGGACTTTACCTTGAGCTACTTCCCTTGAACTGATGCATAATGCTATCTAGCTTGTTGAAGTCCAGTGGGCTCCTCTCCCTGATACAAACACAAGAATGACACTAAAATTATTCAAATATCAAAGATAAACAAAAGCCATAAAAAAAATAATAAAAAAAAAAGATTGAAAAATAACTTAACAGTGTCTGCTCTATGCTGGAAACGAGCCTCGAGGAATCACGGTAGTAAAGGATAACAATTTCCTCAACAAAGTTAGGATTAGCATCATCAGACAATTCTTCCAGTTGGATAAACTGTTCATCCAGATATCCCTGCAAAACTCCATTATAGAAGAAGGCTTATGGTTTTAGTAAAAGCTGATGAAAGATCAGTAAAAGGAAGTTTAAGTAAAAGCTGATGAAAATGTTAAAGAGGAGGCAAAACCTGATCAAAGAGGGACTGCTTCATAGCAGTAACTTGCCTGCGGGATTGGCCTCTCTCCATCGAACAAAAATAAGCAGAGGAAGGGATACTATAAGACAAGACAATTATAGTTGAAGGCTTTTGCTTTGTTATATCGAGACCGGGATACCAGGGTTTTTATACTACACAAAAGATACAAGGAGAGCTACAACAATTTTGAATTACTTTTTTTGTTCGAGTAGAGCAAATATAATACTTTTTTTTTTTACCCAGTAACTAAAGTTTACATAGTTTGATAAGTTGTTTTGATTCTAAGTTATATAAATAAGGATATAATTTGTGAGTGCTTATGATTAAACAGGGATAACCAAAAAGAATACAATAAACTTCTATAACAACACCGAATCAATTTTTTTTATTAATATTGACAATCCTAAGGATTATTATGATTGACATGACTCAAATCAAAATTCTAAGAATATAATAAAGAATTTTTATAATGACATGAATCAATCCTAACAATTAAATCACCCTATTTTAAATAAAGGGTATAAAGGGTTTGTAACTTTGTATAGTATACAAGAGATCAAACTTGTGTAAGGCAAAAAAAAAAAATCACCCCTTTTGATTCTTTAAAAGAAATATGTATTATACTTGAGTTAAAATGCACTTGCTTTTTCCTTTTCTAGTATTTTGGGAGGGGGAGAATGCTTGGAACGTAGTCTCATTTGAGGGTGCGAGCGTCTCTCTATTTTTTCCCCTTTAATTTTATACTTGGACAATTAAAATGATGATTACCATATAAGTAGGTGTTGTTGGATATAATATAAAATAATTCTTAAATTTTTAAGGCAAAATCTTAAATTAATAAATATTATGTGAAAATGATTCAATTTAAAATTTTTAAGTTAATTAATTAAAAATATAAAGTATCCAAAGTAAGAGATAAAGTAAGAAAAATCAATGGAAGACCGATAGAGATGTATGAACGTGTTCCTTTTCTGATGGATGTAAAAGAAATTCTTTCCTTTCTCCATAGGAGATATGTACCAAATTAGCATATGCTAATGCTCTTTCTAGTTAATTCGTCATCGCAAGCAAATGGCAACAAAGAGATTTTGTTCAAAGAAATGCAAAAACAATGGGCATCGCATGATGAGACAGACAGAGAATTTGTTCTTCTAACTTGAAAGAGCTGGAAAGCTCGCTTTTCGCCATTAAACCATAAATTTTACACCATTAACATTCATATCGCCATTAAACCATTGATGGGTTATTTTTGGAGCAGCAAGGTTTGTAGAGAAGATCAACACATGTGGTCACAATTAATTTTGATGGATGATAAGTAGACGAGTCCCCTCCTTCCCATTGGTGTAAACATAATCAAACCCCTTTCACTTTTCACTGCCTTTTAGAGGACAAGCGCTACGCTACAGGGTGCTAAAGAATTTCCGGAAAGAAAGACACTGATAGTGCAGCAATTGATAGACCTCTATAAAGGGAACCATTACAAGGACGTTGGCCAGCTTCGTAATGGCTCTCTTGTATACAATTAAAATCAGCAAAACCAGTTATTACTGTAGTACCATGTGGTGCGCAGAGAATAACAAAGGGGAATCATCTAGCAACTAAAAGAGGGAAAAACCCAATGATTGACATCAGAATTTTGTCATGCACCATTGTGGTCCTTGTCATTTCTTTCTCTATTCGTCTCTGCCTGCAAAATGTTAAAAGAAGCAAGTGTTGGAGAAGAGATTCTCTTCCCTATTCTTTCTTTATTCCTCTGCCACACTGGAGTGGAAGAAGAAAGGCGTACATGTTCTGTGTTGTGAGCTTGTGTTTGTTATCTGTGTCTGTGTGTGTCTTCATCTCTTTCCACACGAGCGTGTACACTCTCCTCCCTCTCGTTGCACCCAATAAGATTAAAATGGCTTCTTTTTCTAAGTGTGGTCACATCTGCTTCTTTGTAAAGAGTTAAAATGCTGAGTGTATTGGGTGGATGGATGGAAGAGGATCAGAATATGGTTTCTCTGTCTCTTTCAACTCTTCCAGATTGTGCTTTTTTCTCTCCTATCACTGTCTCCTATGTTGATAAGAATCCCACCCTGGACACTGATCTATCCTTACAGTTACATGAAACAATTTTACAGCAGAACCATTAAAAAATTGCATCAGCAACCTTTCCAGCTCTCTGACAGTTTACTTTTTAGCTTCACGTGGAAAAAAATGTGATGGCAAGCCTTCGTAACAAAATACAGAAGGTAAGTAATTGCAATGCCATTTGCATATTCCTAATTAACAGTAAATTGAACAAGACAAGAGGCAACAATTGAAAGAATCTATAGGCAAGTATAACAAAGTTAGAATCTTAAAATGTCGAACTGCTTTAATGTTTATGTCAGAAAACATGCTTGGTGGATGCATCTACTATGCATCGAAAGGGACATGAAAGCAATACCAGTGTCTCAGATGGGTTTCCACCTTTAAGCCTTTGCAGATGATCAACTGCCTGCAAAAATATCCATGTTTTTTCCTCATCAAGAATTTTCTGACACGAATAATCCAAGGCCCACGATATTTACGCAATCATGGAGAGGCAAGCTGAGGTTGCTTTCTGAGTGACTTTAGGGAAGTATTCTTCTCTGGCAGCATCAGTTCTGTTCATTTTCTTCAGAGTTCTATTGCTTGGAATGCATTATTGAAAGCAGCATATCCACTGAAGGCAAATTCTTTTCTCTGTCAATCAAAATTTTATCCAAATAGGATGGACAAGACAAGATCCTCGTAGAAACCTGGAAAAAGCAAGGACCCAATAATGAGAACTGGGCCACCATTGAAAGAGGTGAAACAAGACAAGCAGAAAAAAGAAAAGTAATGGTTCTTTCTGAACCTTAGAGAGAGGATACCATAGAATATATGGTGTCTGCTTTAGAGTGAGGTAATCTCATAATCATGAAAGCAAATGCTCTGGTATTTTCATATCAAGGGTCAGCAAAATTTGAGATATCATACATCAGAATGAGGCATCCCTCATGATAATCGAGCTTAGCAAACAATAGATAAAACCAAACCACTCCTAACCCTTTCATCTTTAGAATACCTCCTGACAATGACATTGCTTAACTTGTTCAACAACTAGTGACATTGGCTTAGCATTTTGTATGCCGATTGTATTCCCTCTTCATACGCCACATCATCCCATATGCCATCGCTGAGTAAAATCAGTAGTGGCCAAAATATATATTCTGGTAGATATTTATAGAAGAAGTCAGAGTTTTACTCAAGAATTTCATGGTACCCACCACCCAGATTCACCATTACCGAATTGAGTTACCAACACACTAAAAGAAATAAAAGAGAACTTGTGCTTCCACCGAGGTTCAATTCACAAGAAACAACATTTGCATGCCCTTATGCATGAAATTTAACAAGAAATATGTACCAAAATGAAAAGAAGCTCGAGAAAAAACACCATGTATTTAACCCAGAAAATCAGCTTGTTTCTTCAATATCTTACATCAAATAGATTCAATAACATTGAAAGGGACGTGGGCGCAATACCATTATTCCAGATATTTTGATTTTGGGCAAACCAAATGATTAGTTAATCAAAGGCCTTCACAGATCTTTTGCCACGTCAATGCATTAGCTATTCAAGAAGCTAAAAAATATCTCTATTTTTCCTCATCAAGAATGTCCTGCAAGGAATAAGCCAACCTGTGGATGTTGATGCAATCATGGACAGGTTAGGGAACGTTGCTTTCATAGTTATCACTTTATGTAGGCGTAATCTCTTGCAGCATACCCACTAAGCCAACTTTTGCTCCGTCCTCCAGAATTCCATTCACTGTCTTATAGGCAAGAGGACAAGATGGGTAACACATGGCCAAAATCAAAGTTCTATGAACTGCACTTTTTTGGATTTTATCCACTTCAAGAGTTGTGAACTTTTTATCATTCTCTCTCTTTCAAATATTCAAGATATAACTGTTGTGCCACTGGTTGCATGCAGAGCGTTTTTCGTTAATTTCATCGCAACTTTCCTTTGAATTTTTGTGTTTCTTCTTTTGCTTCCATGAAAACTTTGAAAGACTATTATCTTGTAACCCCTTCTCAGGCCAATTCCTGTAGGTCCAAGGTTTATCTGCGACACTCAGTGTAATATTAGGAGTTGAAGAGGAGGCGAAAATGCAATGAGAAGAGTATGAAAATGGTTTACTTAGAAGAGATCCTTATCCACACGAAGAACTAGCTCTGATATAAATTCCCCTTATGGCATAAGTCCATTGATATTATTTTCGAGTAATGGTTGCTTGACTTGCTTCATTTTTTCCATTTTGCTATGAGAAAACCATAACTAGTCGGTCGTGCAAAATGTGCCAAGTTCGAAAATTATCTATCTATATTAAGTCAATGAACAAATTTTATAACACAACGCTGGTAACCGGCCCATATTACCGACTCTAGAGGAACTGGGACCCCATAGTCGTATTCATTTGATTATTTAAGTTTACAGTTACAAAGAATAAGCATTTGTCAAGAATTGATCTAACCTGTGCTACATGCCATTTCACTTCATACTACCTGAAGATGAAAGGCATTGCTCAGAAGAAGGGGGAGAAAATATTTATAATAATACAAATGGAAGGATAACCAAGAGGGCGTAGTTACTGCGGCTTCAACAGACTTCGAAATCTCAAACCGCTTGAATTGGGCTGTTTTTGCCATTGTTTAAATCTGAAGCACCAACTGGGGGGTTGGCATGGAATGCTGACTGCCTTGAGCGCTCTCCTATCAAATTTAATGAGAGTGGGGAAGGCTCTCTATCACGTACCAGTGTTTCTCCAAGACTCAACTGAGATATGCCAACAAATTCGTCGACATTGACAGGTTCATTCGGAATAACTGGAATTGGCTTGAGTACATGATGATGAGATACCTCTGCTCTGTTAAATTCTTCCAAGCGAGCAGTGTTTGATGCCATATTGTTAATGGGACAGGTACATAAGCTGGAGAGAATCCTGGAGCCATTGGTGTCAATCCACTTGACCTCATCACAGCTTCATTAGGCTTTTCTACATTTTCTTGAGAAGTAGTTTCCATGGGGTCATACTCCGACTTCAGAGAGAGATTTAATGATGGCTGTGATATTGCATTACTGGGTTGTACTTTTTCAGAACGTGGCAGTAAAGCTTGTTCTTCTGGCACAGAAGGTGGATCTGAAGCCTGAATTTGACAAGAAAAAAGTTAACAGCGTAAAGCAGCTGAGAGAAAACAAAAGATAATATTAGGAACTTATCAACCAACTCATCATCAATGTCCAACACCTAGCATGGCATCAATTGCTTTCATTAACTTCATTCCTGATAAAAGTACAAAAGATTGCCCAAAGGGTATGCAAACTACACATCAATAAGCATGAGCATATTTGTGATCCCAATGGAAGAAAAGCAATGATGCAAGATGGTTCTTTCTTTATGATAATAAGGAGCAACCTTCCTAGATAATGCAAGAAAAATTCATCATAAACAGATGAGCAAATTCAATCGTAAGGCATCCATGCTTTCATTAACTTCGATATGAGATATGCATTCGTGTGTACAGATTGCCCAAATCAATGTAACGAATGAAGACTAACCACATCTGGAACCATGTCAAAAAGACTAGAACGTCTCTTTCTCCGAGTAGCGTTACTCTGTCGAATAAAGTACTTCTGAGCATGGCTAGCTACTTGAGTAGGGGTCCTTGTCACCACAAAATTGCGTGCTATGCCACGCCAGTCTCCTTTTCCCAGTTTATGGAGACCAATTAAGAATTGCCGATGTTCTTCTTCAGTCCATGGAACACCTAAAATACACAAAAAGATAGACAGGTTTGACAAGCCAACTATAGCTGCAGCAAAAAAACAGACAACTAGCAAGTTCACTTCAGTTGCACCAAATCAAACTCCGGCCTTTGTACAGAGTACAAGATCTCAACTCATACATGACATGCCTCAGCAAAAAAGAAAAAGTTGTTCTATTAGTAACACTTCCTAAACATAAGGTTTCTGATTGAGGCAAAGCAAATAAGGGCTTTCTGGAGAAACATTCAGAAGTTATGCATATTTATGTCTTAAGCTAGCAAACTGCCTGATGTTTGCAACAATTACAGATACACAAAGATTGTACCTGTGCTATTAAGCCACCTCAGAGCACTGCTTATAGTATTAGACAGAAAGACAAAACTAGCTCAAGAAAAAATCTTTTGGCTGAAATTTGATGCCAAAAATCTAGTGCTGTTTTGCTGGAACATTGTAAGAGCGGGACGTGGTGACCGGACTATATCCAAACCTTTTCATTAAGTCCTGTAAACGTCATATGATCTTCCAAAAGGGTAAAGGGAAATTTCTAATAGCAGATTCACTTTTAGTCAACCAATAGTACCTTAATGGGTGCCTCTTAATAGGTATGTAGATACAAGTTTAACAGATGCCATGAAATTTAAACTTTTCCACCGACATCCCCTTGGCCATGGAAGAAAGCATAATCAAACAGATACTAGACTGAATGCCGGCGTTCCACTTCAACAAGCTACGATCTCCAACTGTCTCAAACTACATAATAAATACTACACATTCATTAAAATAGTCTCTTTTTTTTCCTCTTTAAATGCACATTCATCAAACTAGGTATGACATATGCTTAGGGTGGGTCATGGATATTACTCGTTTGTCATATATATGGACACTTTATGTGGCTTGGCCAATTAAACTAGAAAGTCACTCCATTATACCGGAAAAGGAGAAACAAATAACAAAGATAATAAAGGCATAGATAGTAAAGATAAAAAAAAAAAAAAAAAAAAAAAAAAAAAAAAACATAAACCGAAATCGATACCATGTTATTAACCAGAGTTGGAACTACCAAGTAAGAAAGAGTTTTCATTCCGTCGACCAAAGAAAGTCAAGAAAAGGAGGGACTTTTTTCATCTAAATAATCATTTTTTGTATATAAATACATAGAAACATTGAACGTAGAATAATTGCAATAATTAGCTAGAATCATTTCAATGGAAACATCTTCCAAAATACTATCATTAAAAAATTAAAAACAGAATTTTTATCTAGAGAACCAAATCAAAATTTATGGCAAATTAGAATTTATTAAAGATAATAAATACCCTTTTTTCTTTCTCCACGGCGGTTCACAGAAGTGGACGCATGGGCCGGGTCATCGGACAAGTATCCTTCAGGTTCACGAAGAGGGTCGGAGCTGGGGGAGCTGGGATTCGGTGACGCAGCGACGGATGAAGAAGAATGGTAATGGACCGAAAGGTTCCCCATGCTGGCGCTCTTCTTGATGATTGATCCATCGGTGAGTCTCACGCCGAAGAGCTTGACGCCACCACTACGAGACGGGCATGTTCGGGAGTTGTGCCCGTTGTTGCTACATTGAGAGCACCGCCGAGTCATGCCGTTTCTCCGCTGCTAGACTCGGTCGCGCTACCGCCGAACAGTTGCTGCGAGAGAATAAAAATCAAAGAGGAAGAAGATGGGTGATCAAAGAGCCGCGAAGATAGAGTGCATGCGTTTAAGGAATGCAAGGAAACGGACAAAAATGGATTTCCGACGGAAGGACAAGGGCTAATTGGGAAGTAAAATTTATGGGATTCAATAGAAGATTAGTAGAACGCGGTGGTTCATTCATTGGGTATAAATGCAATGACTATTTTACCCTTTTATTAACCAAAGAAGATAACGTCCTGCTTGGTTTCATTGTACATTTATCGGTTATCACAGAATGAATTGGAATTATCTGTTCGTTTGAGTAAAAATATTTGTTTTCTCTTCTTAACTATATAATGACAAACTCAATTAATATTATTATCTGCTTTCTTTTGTGATAAAAAGATTAATGTCATAATTAATGATAAGATTGGAACTGTTTTAATGTTGTTTTCTTAGAGAAAATACTAAATGCAGATTCCCTTCATAACAAGGATTAAAACTGACACTTTCCCCTACATCCACCAGACTAGTTTAGTTTAGTAGGATGGATAGGATAACGTTAATGTCCCCGTTTATGGGTTCAACTGGCCATTGGAGAGTAAACCTGGATTCAAACTTTATAGAGAATATGAGGATTTTCATCTTAAATTCCCATAATAATCCCACTGATATAGTGATAATTAAGGATAGAGCTTGTCTGAGTATAATGGCTGTCTCTATATCCATCATATATTCCAAAATTTATTTAATTAATTTTCTAAGGGATTGTGTGTACTGTGTACTTGATTGAAAGCCTAATGGGATTGGACTTGCGGGGGCGGTGAAAAAATAAGGCACATGGGAAACGACGTGGTCTGGTCTGGTCCGGTCCACATTACTTTATGTGGGGTTGAAGCTATTATAATTATAATTTAGTAATTTACGTAATAATCTCACCTTCGTTTATTCACCCACCTAATCCTAATCCCAAAGGAAAAGTTCCTTCCTACTTAATATATGCTTTTTATCTTTACATCTGTTGCTTGAAATTTTTAAGGTTATATGTTATTTAATTTCATGTAGACGAAAATTTACACACACTTTTAAAATTAATTAATTAATGACGATATTCTTTTTATTCTTGTAATCATAGCTTCATTGTTTTGTTTTGATTATGATAGTAAAATATTTGATGTTTTCATTAGTTGAAGTTGCATGGTCCAAACCAAACATGGAATACAAACTCGGACACCACAGGATACCCTATGTCCCCTTACTTCACTAGTTCAACTCTTTCATTATTTACGAGGAGCTACCCTTGGCTGGACCCATGCATGCATCTATATCGTCATCGTCATCGTCATAATCCCTAAACCTAGTACGTAGCACTAGATATTTTGCTTAATCTTATGGCAACTATATAGTAGCATTAAACAATTAAATCACAGAACAAATCCCTATCTAGCTCTGATTCCTGTACTTGGCAACATCGTACGTGTAGTAGGGTCATGGCAAAGGTGTTATAAAAGTATGTTATAATGAACGGTGAGTAACTTGCAAGAATCGTTGAGTCGAGATTTATCAAAGTCTTAGTAAATAACAATATAACGCATGGAACACTGCAACTCATGTCAACTTCGTTTTAAACTAATCTACCGACCTATTTCTTTATTATTATAGCTTAAATATCACGTGCCTCACATGTGATGTAACTACACATAAACAATTTTATGATGTCCACTTTACATATCAGTGTTGGGGAAAAAAAGGAAAAAGGAAATCTTTCGAAATCTCATGATTGTTTTCTAAGTTATTATAATTTTGTTACAAATAAAAAAACTTACACAATTTTCAAGTTAGTACTTCTAATTTATTATTACATTTGACCTCCCAAATCTACTTCATTTATTAGCGAGTCCCCAACTTTAATCTATCTTCGATTCTCCGCCAGCTCTACGCTAGTTTTAGATCACTATCCACCCCTCCCTTTTTACATATTTGAGAAAAACCCTTCTGTTTTTTTCTTTCTTCCCTTCATGCTAACTCTCCTTATCAATCTTATATTTCATATTTATTAATTTTGTTTTTCATACTTCATATCCATCAGTCAGTTTTAGATTTGATAAGAATAAAGACAAAATTGATAAAGATGTAACATTAGGAATAAAATTGATAATTATAGTAAATATAAATAAGAAAAAAAAATTCCCCCACACGTTTACATAAATGTTATTTATAAATAGACGGGCCAACACCACATCAACTTTTGGGCCACCTGAGTGAAATTCTGCTTACGCCTAAATGATGACATTGGGCCCAATTCTTGAATCAGATAACCAATTCAAAATATTTTAAAAGATTCTAAATTAATAATTTTCAGAATTATTATTAAATTTTCTGTGATTTGCAATTAAATCATGGTTTCGCTTCGGCAGATGGCAATATTTCCGACAAATTAAATACTACTGATGAAATTTCCAATCGACATCTACAAACTAGCTAGCCCTTACCTGCCAAATAACTTACAAGATCAGAAGAGCAAAATTTACTTTAAAAAAAATGACAATAAAATTTCATAATCAAACCCGAAAATATAATTAAAAAAATAAAAGAAGGAAGGGACCCTAGGATCGGACAGTTCACCGATAGCTTCTATAGGTTGGAGTATACATAGAGCTCTCAGCATATTTGAGCAAATCTTTAGGCTGAGGAAGGCGAGTAGCCAAACCTGAGAAAAATGCGAAAACGTTGATAGGATTTCTAATAATAACAAAAAAGACTAAGTGTGAAACGTTGGAAAAGAGAACTAACCGAGTTCATAAGCCTTGGCGGCTACTTTGGCGGCAATGTGTGCCGAAATCTTTCTGATGTTAGTGAATGGTGGGTATATGAGGCCCTTGTCAAAGTCGGCCTGGGTAACCTGTGAAGCCAACGCCTCCGCTGTTCCAACACGAAACAACCACATAAGCATAACCATAAGCATCTGGAAATGAAATGAGTAGAGTAATGCACTTACAGGCTGCCAGCAGCAGGTCATTATGCACTCGGATGGTCCCCGACATTATTAAACCAAGACCGAAACCTGGGAAGATGTACGCATTGTTTGCCTGATCGCACAAAATGTCAATGTCAATGTCAATATTCGGCAGATATACGAAACGAATCATATGGTAGAAGCCGAGCTAAGAACCTGGCCGGGAATAAACACTTTTCCATTGTATTCAACCGGGGGGAATGGGCTCCCGCTAGCAAATATGGCACGCCCCTGTGTAGTAATATAAATACCAACTCAGACTTGGATCATCAAAATATTCACCACTTAAAATTAAAAACATACTAGTTCTATTTTCGCATTACCTGGCTCCATTTGTAAGCTTCTTCGGCAGTACATTCTGATTGTGAGGTTGGATTTGAAAGGGCCAGAATAATGGGTTTCTACAGGCAGTAAAATATAAGACATTGCATGATTACAAATGAGATTCCATTGGATGGATTTACACAGTACCTCATTAATGGCAGCCATAGCTTCGACCACTTCTTTAGTAAAAGTTCTCCCTTGTCCTGATGTTCCAATCAGCACTGTTGGCTTTATTTTCTGGGAACAAAAATAATCCGGTTGGAAATGTAAGAAATTTGAAACTCCTGCCCCGCATCGGGATTTGATGGGGAAAAAGAGAGAGATCATACTTTAACAGCCTCTACAAGTTCCTTAACGGGTTCGTGTTCGTGAGCCCAGGGCTTCTTAAAATGTTGGAGTGTTTCCTTACGTGAACTCACAATCAAACCCTGCACAAGTTAGTATCGAAGGTTAAATGGATGGAAGGAAGATGACAATGTACTTTATACATGTGGGATCGAGCTCATCATCTGTACAACCTTTGAGTCCACCAACCAAATGTTCCTGCGGATTTCTTCCAGTGGGGCATTGGTCTGCATCAATAATTTCAGCTTCTTTGTAAGTTTAGATTCGTGCAATGGCTTACATCAAAAGAAGAAGCAAAAAGTAACAACTCTTGTATAGAGGCTATATACCTGTTTTGATGTTTCAAGTGCTATGAGTTCTGCTATTCCAGTGCCAGCCTGCAACCACCGAACAATAGAATTTCACCAAAATGACATTCGAGGGGGTGGTTTGTCGGAAGGGATTTGAAAAGAATTATTATTTAAATTTTCTTTTCCACTTAGTTCAAAAATACTGTATACCCTTCCTTCCCAGAAAACCGATTGAAGTCTGTCGACTTACCTCTCCAGCACCAAGGAATAAGAATCTGTGGTCAGCTAAGCTTCCCCCCACTACTTTAAGAGCTGCCATTAGTCCTGCAAGTACTACTGATGCTGTTCCCTGGAATGAAGTAGGTAAAATACAGAATATCAGAGATTGTAATCAAAGAGCGTCAAATCATCACTGAAGAAAGGGAAACTTTGCCTGAATATCATCGTTGAAGACAAGATGAGTAGAGCTATATTTCTCAAGTAGATGAAAGGCATTGTGGTTTGCAAAATCTTCAAACTGAAAGATGTCATACAAAGATTCAAAAACAGAAACAAAGAACCAGAAATTACTAAGTTTTCCAATACAACAAACCAAAGAATTTTTGCACAAGGCTTAATACCTGAATGAGGACTTTTTCCCCATAATTTTGCTTGACTGCAGTCATAAATTCATGTATAAGTTCCGCATATTCCTGGAATCAGAAAAAACAAAGCAATGTCAACAGCATGAAAAATTAAATAATCAGGATAAAGACTGGCATAGCTAAGAAAACAAATCGTGAACCTGCCCAGTTGCTCGTCTTTGCTTGAGTCCTATGTATAATTCATCATTCAACAACTTCGGATTGTTTGTGCCCACATCAATGGTGATAGGCAAGCACTGAAACAACCAAATATAAGATAACAATATAGTCGTAGTTGCATCAACAAAAATGCAACCATAATTTATGACTAGCCAAGCAAGCAGGGAATACTTACAGCTGAAGGACGAACACCTCCAAGTGCCGTATACAAAGAAAGTTTTCCCACTGGTATTCCCATCCCCTGAGAATATGATTCATAGGTTAAAAAAGAATGTGATTATGATATTCAGTATTTAGATCCTATGTTTCAACATAACAATCTTAAAATCTCCAATAGAATTTACCTGACAGCCAAGATCACCAAGACCAAGGATCCGCTCCCCATCAGTTACAACAATGACTTGAATGTCCTTCTCAGGCCAATTCCTTAGGGTTTCGAGAATCCTCCCCCTTTAACCCACATACACCAGAAAAGGTAATCATTATTTTGACAAATATAATTAAGAAAGCATCCAATTAACAGAGATTGTTGACAAAGAACAGCTGCAGGGTACAAAGAGAAATCAAATGCAAACTTACTTCTCCTTCAAACTTATATAAAGACCCTGAGGTTTCAAAAAGATGCTCCCATATTTCTGGCAAGCTTCACCAACAGTTGGAGTATAGACAACTGGGAGTAATTCCTCGACATGGTCAATGAGAAGCTTGTAAAACAGCCTTTCATTTGTCTCCTGAAAATCAGCATAGTATTAACTCAAAGCATCAAAATCCAATTCCTAATAGAAGATCGAATTGCCCATACAGACAAATTTACAATTAAGATGCATTTTTGAACTGTGAATAAGATCACGTGGGAGAAGCAATGACAGCAAGAACATTTATACTTTATAGCCATTAAAGAAGTGACTGTATCAGAATGGAACACATGCACAAACAGAAAATCCTTCACAGAAATTTTTTACAAGATTACCTGAAGATTCATCATTGCCATGTACTTATGTAATGGAACATCGTACTGGCGCATATGCTGGATCATTTTCTTCACCTGGAGAACAAAGTTGAAAATTGATATGGTATGAGCATACTCGTGTTCCAATAACCTTTAAATCTAAACAAATTATTCAGAATATCTCTAGTCAGATGGATAACCTGAGTATCTTGAGAAATAACTGTTGGGGGAAGAAGACCACGCAAGTAGTGGGTATCCCTCTCTCTTTGACTGAAGGCAAGCCCCTTGTTATGTCGTGGATCTCGCAACAGAGAGTACCCACTACAATGCAACATGAAGCCATCAAATAAGAATATGTATCATAGCTAAATCCTTCTATAAATATTTAGTATATATAGTGACCCATTGTTTATATCATCATCTTTGTCTAGAACAGGACTAGGGGCATCACATTTAACCAACAGAACCAGAGGAAACAACCTCAGAAGGCTAGAAAGCAACAGAAAGTGTCAACATGCAGGATGGTGGAGAGCAACTGTTCATACATAAGACTCCACCCCCATCTCCAAGGGGGGATACAAAAAGCAAATATTTTCCCAGTTTTGAATAATTGGGAAAGAAAAAACTCCAAAATAGTAAGTCTAGAAATATACCTGCCACTAGATTAGAATTTTGAAACAGGACAGCAAACACAATAATAAATAAAATCATCAGCGATCCAATTTGTCAGAAACTAGCAAGATCAGCAAAGTTATTTTATAGTTAAAAACTCTAAGAAACTTAGAGAAGAAAGTCAGACAAATGAACTACCATTACAACAAGGAAATAAAGAATAACGTGGTTTAAATCAAATATTATTCAAGGAGAAAAATTAGAAGATATACATTTAAGTTTTTTAAATAGAAATTAAAATAACTAAATTAATTTCATAATATCTACGAATCTAGGAAACTAGAAACTTTACTCATAAAAGCAACAAATCTTATTTGGGTTAAAACATTTTCAATCAATTTCCAAGTTCCCGAATCCAGAAAGTAGCACAAACAAGAATCAAAATTGTTTTTTGCGTATAATACATAAAATTCACCAGAGTGAAGAACCGTCTGTAAACTTCAACTACAAATACCCATTACCCTCACCTAGCGACTGAAAGACTCCATGGTGTAACAAATTGATCTTCTGTAGCCCTATCCTCGCCGTAAGCGTCCTGGACGCCGCCACCGACGGTCGGATTATCGTTCACGTCCAGAACTGCAGAACCATCTTTTACGTCTTTCAAATCCATCACAACGCTGCTGTTTCTGTCGCCAGACCTGCTGCTTGGAGCTACAGCAAGCACCCTGAAAGGACAAGAATGTCTTCTCTGCACACGAGAGAAGGAGCTGCAAGACCCGGCTAAACCTGAGTTGCTCTGTATCAAAAATTTCCACGGCAAGGAAAATCTCTCAATACCCAGATATCAAAATCAAACAACTTAGAGAAAATTGGGAGAAAAAAGAACTTTTTTTCATCACCAAACACAGTGCCAACAGACATAAATTCCATTTACCGACTCTAGTTTGTTGCTATAGCAAATTGTCAATAAAAAAAAGTACAAGAGAAAGCCATTTTTTCTGATTTACCAGCAGGAAGGGGAAAATCCAAAATAGATTTATGTGAATTGGGTGTGTGCTTGAGATTAGGATATGAAATATGGTTGAAAAATAATATTACCAGGAAGTTGCATCTATTCGAGGAGATCATGATAGCGGAAGAAATGTGAGACGGAGAGTGTATTTCGGTTGTTGTATCAGCGAGCGGGAGAGAGAAAGAAATGAGAGACAAAGTATAAGAAGAGAGAAAGAGAGAGTTTTTAGGGAAAGCAGCCCTGGGTTTTCTGCTCTAACTCAAGTTCTCTTCTCCCTGTCCCTCTGTCTCTCCCTCTCCCTCTTTACCTGAACTTATGAGGAAGCTCCCCAAGCAAGATCACAAATGGAAATGCAAATTGTCCTTCTCCTCTCCTAACAATATAAAAAGGGTGCAGCTAGCTGAATTCCCTACGCTGTATATTACCAAACTACCCTGCACTGTCTGTCCGTCCGTCAAAGTATTCTTCTTTGGGTATTACCTTCTACCACCCTCACCTTTACCATCCCCCACCATCCTTTTATTTTTTTTTTTTAAAGTTTCAATAATATCTTTAATAATTTTTTGGTCTATCTTTCTTAAATACTTTAAAAAAATATTAAAAATTCGTAACGCTTCTGAATAGGCGTTAATAACTCTTTAAACGCCTCTATAGAGGCGTTGAGTAATCTCCACGCCTCTTTAAACGCGTTGAAATATATATATTATATATATATTATTAAATTTAAATATATTATTTGTATTTAAATAAAATATATATTTAAAATTAAATATATATAATTTTTAAAATTAAAAATATTTTTTTATAATATTTTTAATAAAATAAAATTTTAATAAATTAATTATTATATGATAAAATTTATATTAATTTATTAAAAATATTTTAAATTTTTATTTAATTTTAAAAATATGTTACTTGTGCCCCAAGTAACAAAATTTCATAACATATATATTTAAAATTAAATATAAAATAATTTATAATATTTTTAAAATTAAATATATTTTTTAAAATTAAATAAAATTTTATAATATTTTAAATAAATTAATATACATCTTTATCACAATAATCATAAATTATAAATTTTTTTTAAATAATTATTCAGTTGAAAAAAATATTTTAATTATAAAATTTATATATATATATATATATATATAAATAAAAGAGAAGCGTTGAGGGATACTCAACGCTTCTCTATAATCGTTTTATATATATATATATATCTTTTTAATTTTAAAAATATTATAAAAATATATATTTAATTTTAAAAATATTTATTTATTTTTAAATAAATATGTATAATTTTAAAATTTTTATTAATTATTACATATTTATTTTTAAATTTATTTATTTATTTCTTCAACATTAAGTAATGTATTTAAATTTAATCATATATATATATGCATATTTTACGCCCAACGCTTGTGCATAGGCATTTTGTAACTCCTAACGCATGTGCATGAACGTTTGGGACATTAATGCTTGTACATGGGCGTTTTGTAACTCCTCACACATGTGCATGAGCGTTCTTGCACCAAAAAATTTTACTCGATTTGAAATAAAAAATAGAATATACAAACATTATTTTATATGCAATTAAACTATGCACAAATAATACAGACCAAAAATTAGTTTTTTTATTCTTACAAATCAAAAAAATATCAATCTCAATGGGAAGAAATGGTTAGGGTTCATTCAACCATCGTGGGGAGTGGAGAAGGATGTAAGAGGAATTATTTCTGTCTACAAGGATATTATGATCATTTCGCACATTAGGGGGTGGTGGATGGTAAAAGTGGGGGTGGTAGAAGGTAATACCCTTCTTCTTTTAGTAACAATTCACCGCTTCGACTCAGTTCCCTGGACAGATAATACTATGGGAAGGGTAACTTAACAATTTTTGTTCTTTTTTTACGTATAAAAAAAATATATATATATAAATATGAAAGGGTCAAAATTTGTGGGCCCCTACCCATTGAAGGCCTAATTCTGTAGAAAGATATTTGCTTAATTGTTTTTTTGTTTGAGTTCTTTTGGTTGTGATTCGAGCTCACAGATGGGAATGAATACTGGCGAAGGTGCTGAGTCTGGTGACTGCTGTAACAGCGTCTGATGTTGAGAATGTCATTATTCGGACATGTGCCCAGTGAGAGTTAATGCGATGATATGATGTTGGTAGCCTCAGCGTAACAGATGCGAGCTCCTATTTTATAAACACAGGATTAGTGACAACGGAGATTTACATAAAGTGATGTCGTTTTCCCAGCCTTCACACCAGATTTCTCCATCAAGCCTAGATTTAGCAGCTGGAGAGTGTTCGGGGTTTTAGACGCCGTTCCGCGTTAGTCCAAAAGCTGTCCAGATTCCTGGAACTCATAATTTGTCGTTTAATTATGATGACGATTTTTATTTGGCTAAACCCTCCTGTGAAATTAATACTCTTTTTTGTTCACATCAAAAGATAAATCAATTTTAACCGAATTATTTACTTCTGAAACTTTTTTTTTTTCTAAGATTATAAAAATGTAAAAGGATGTTTTTGACAGCAAGCACGTAGCAGAGCTACACGACACGACATGCTCAAAGTAAGGATGAAAATATAGCTCGTGATCAGTGATGATGAAGAATAGAAACATGACGATAAAAGACAGGAATAAAACAAATGGATGCTCAGAAAAAGGGTCCCCCCAACTCTGAGTGATGGAGAGTAACACTCTCGGCCAAATTGTATCAATCATAACCTCAAGCATTAAAAAAAAAAAACTATATGTCAACTTTTACTTGATTGAAATTTTGTGGAGTTTATTATACTTGTATATAAATATATAAACTTGGGCACAAATGAAAAACTAAAATAAGATAATAAAAAAACATTGAAGTATATAGTTTGATTATTTGGCGAAATATAGAAGTAATTAGCATGAGATTTGGTTGGTTGTATTGGCTAATCGATTCTATTAATTATTTGATTAAGCAGTGGGAAGCAAAGTCTCAAGGGGTACTTGACTGAGAAATAGAGAGTTAATTGCATTGGGTGGGTGGGCGATAGAGATGAACACGAGCATGTGGAGGTGATAACAATGGTAGGTGTAAGTAGGTCACCTCGTTTTTAAACAAAATGCAACCAATATAGCTAAAGGTTCTAAATCTCTGTTAGGTCCACTCCAGGTCCCCCATTCGCCATTCAAACCAATTATTCTTTTTAATTCACGAAAGCGAACTATCAATAATGTATAAAATAAGATCGACTAATTTGTGAATGTTGTTATTATAAGGACGAGTTGATTCCCATGTGTTATATATATATATATATATATATTTTTTAAAATAATTATGTCTACTCTAAGTGATTTATATATCTCAAAAAGAATTAAGTTTCAATTATCTCTTAGTGCATTAAAAAGAAAAAAGAAAAAATATTTTTTGTGATAGTTTTGAAGCACAAGTTGTATGGCAAAGAGAATATTGATGTGCAATTTGGTTAAGGTCCATCTATCTAGCTAGGGTTGTGTCAAGTGTGAACCACAGCTTTTGGCCAAGTTAAGTTGTAGGCCATTTAATTTAATCAGTGATCTGCCACCTTCATTTGTTGCTAATAATAATATATAGCCTTTTCCTTTGGGGTTCCAACTAGTAAATGCAAAACCAGTGGCCGTGTTGGGAAACAGACAGATGAAAGTGACCAATACTTGGTGCACCCATCGCATTGGCTACATGTATGACTATCTCCAAACCACTTCTTGCTTTAAAAGTAACGCTTATTATTGGTAATCACAAATTCTTACACTACACTGCTCAAAAGAAGAGGCATTTATTTATTTATATCCGGTGTAGGCTTTTCTGGTTTAGGAAAGTGCCCTTAGCTAAATGCCATATTCACATTCATAGCACTTGCTTGGACACTCAAACTCACTCTACCAAAACTGTGTTACTGTTATCAAAAATAAATCTAAAATCGTTTCCACTATTATCAACCACTCGTGATTAATCAGCTATGTTCACACTTTAAGATTAAATTGAGATCAACACTTTAAGATTGTAATTCAGTAAAAGGGTCACCATAAACCAATTCGGTCTAGTAGAAAAGTTGGTCTATAAGACACAACTAAATCAAGGTTTAAAGTTTCGTTAAGCTGAGTATTTAAATTTAATATTTGATAATATTTTAAGTATAATTATTTTCTTTTCTTTTTTGATATAAACGTATAGAAGTGTCTGTAAAACAAGGATATTTATAAAAAGAAAAAAAAAATGGTGTTAAAGTAGAGAAAAAAGAGAAAGAGCTGGCAACCTCAGTTTCAGACGCAAAGGGGGCGCGGGTAAAGGAGGTCGGAAAAGAAAGAGAAAGGAAAAGGAGATGTCATAGGAGGAGGATATTTTGGGTAATTTTTTTTTTAAATGAGGGGGCCCAGTAAAAGGGGACTGCCTTAAACAATCCCTGTAGCTGGAGGGACATGAAGATGCAGCTGCGTTTGACTTAAAAAGAATGCACCAACTTTTGTATACTTTACGTGGGTGAGAATAAAACACGTTCTTGTCGTCGCATCCTCGAAAATAACGTGGACAAATAAAGGGGTGGGCCATTCCCATAGGCAAGCAAACGCGCAGCACACGCTTTCCATTATTTTGCTGTAAAATGGAGTTACTTGGGTTGGCTAGCCCAATTCATGGACTAACAAACAACATGGAAGATTTAACATGAGTTGGCAATATTATATTTATCTCAAGGTGGGTTTGTCTGAATCATGCTATAATACATTTACTAACCCACCGCATATTGATATTGCGGGTACAGAAACTCCCAAGTTGAGAATTGCTACATTTTCATGTCCTATTCCTTCACTAACTCTGAAATATGTCCAGTCCAATCTTAGGTTTCTGTTTTTTCATGGAGCGATTCACAAACTCATCGTATCTTTTTTGAACATTTATATATTCTTGACGTAAATCGTAAAAGCACTGAGCAAATTGATGGATTTATATTATATACATACACAATTCACTTTGACTGGTGTAATAATTTGCCAGAAGATACTCTTTTATCTCGTCTGGAAGTTGAGCACCTTAATGCAGAAGGCAAACATGAAGGCAAAGAAGCATGTGAAGGCAATCAAAACTGCAGCAACTGGCCCCATGAAGTCTGTTTTATACCCAAAATGGTCTTCAATATACACATTAATTGGTTGTCTCCAGATATTCCAGGCACATCAATGTCATCCGTTACATCTCCGTACTGTGAAATAATCAATCCATACACTGTCCATGCAACTGGGCAAATCCAGTAATACCAAATCCACCACTTGGGAATTCTCTGAAATACCACAAGTTAATGTTAGTAACTGAAGATGATATATCAAACTAATTCTTATCAAAAATAAAATAGCATGGCACTCACAGGTCTTGGGATGAAGAAACCAGAGAAAAGATTGAAGAGTCCATAGAATGCTGCTGCAAAGATTGATGCTACTTGGTGGTTCGGGGTGATAGAAACAGTCATCATGCCATAATATGTGAAGTACAGGAAGGAGATGAAGCTAATGAAGAAAAACCAGCAGAACTTTGCTGCTGTCCACTCGAAGGCCACCATAGCATAGACTATGAGGGAGTAATATGTGGTTTGAACGAACACATATGGTATTTCAGTAACAACCTGCATATTATAACAGTAATGGCATAAGGAAGGGAATAACGCAATAACATGATAAGTAAGAGACTTTACTTCTCTTACCTGAGCAATGGCATAAGGCAATGCAGCATACATTCCGGCAGCTCTTTCACGATAGAACACAGTTCTTTCAATTGCTACTACTGGTTGAACAGTTGAGCAGTTTTCAATTCCCATAAACATAACAGAAGAATACAATGCTCCAATAATCACGGTCAGATCATTTGCGCTCTCCCTATGAAAGGAAATAATAAGAGACCAATTTAGCTGAAATTGAAACAAAACTTTGGAAAGTGAGGTTAGATTACATCAGGGGAAGCAGATCAAACCTTTTCTTTCCAACTCTCCAGAAGATAGTCCCTAACAAGAGTGCAGAAGCCAAGGTGAAGAAGTATCTGACAAGGTTATAATCTGGGCTCCTCCAATAGGTCAACCACTGCTTCCATAGACAAGATTTGAATTGCCCCCATGTGGACTGAGAAAATTGAGTGGGGAAATAGAGGTCTTGTGCTCCAGGTGGAGGTGTGCTCAACTCCTTTACCAGGGCTTTGTTTCTCCTGCTCATAGGAAAGTGTGTTAGATCAAACCAGCAAGATATCCAAACTCACCAAAAAATGGTGTTCCACATGTTTGAAGGCTTACTGATACAAAGATGATGACTTGTAGTATTCGGCAAAGTCCATTCCTAGCCTGACTTCGGCTGCTATGGAGGTTACTTCAAGCATCCATGTTGCTGGGTTGTACTTGTCCGCAATTTTGGGGACTCCTGGAACTGCCTGTGGTAATTGAATGAACATGCAATAAGATGTTGAAACCCTTGTTCCCTAAGGCACCTGATGAAAAAATTATCAAGTTGTTTTAATACCTCGTAGAATTCAATAACCTTCTGAGAATGCCGACCCAGTGGTCCAGAGTAGATCACTTGCCCTCCTCTCTTCATCAGAAGTAGCTGGTGAAACAAGAAATAGTTTAAGTACCACAGAGAAAGAGAGAGAGATTGATGCACAACATTTTGCAAAGTTGGCAAGAACCTCATCAAAGGCCTCGAAGATATCAATGCTAGGCTGATGAATTGTGCAGACAACTGTTCTTCCAGTGTCAACAGTGTTTCTCACAGTCCTCATAACAATGGCTGCTGCTCTTGCATCTAGACCAGAAGTGGGTTCATCCATGAAAATGATTGAAGGATTAGCAACAAGTTCCACAGCGATTGTCAAT
Source organism: Bauhinia variegata (assembly GCA_022379115.2). Taxonomy (NCBI): domain Eukaryota; kingdom Viridiplantae; phylum Streptophyta; class Magnoliopsida; order Fabales; family Fabaceae; genus Bauhinia; species Bauhinia variegata. The sequence goes on from CM039433.1 coordinate 14,396,621, forward strand.
CTCTTTCTCTGTTCTGTTGACAACCCTGTAACTCCCGGAAGCCCCACTATAGCATCTTTGAGACTCTCCAGCTCTACCAAATCCATTACTTCTTCCACAAATTTCTGAGAAGATAAAAAAATTAATCAAAAAATAGTTTTACTCTAATATTCCCATTATAAAGAGAGAATTACAAGACTTGGCTCTTTGTCTTACCATCTTTTCGTTGCTGCTCACTTCCTTAGATAACCGAAGGAAAGCTGAATAAATCAAAGATTCTCGGACAGTAACTTGGGGTGAGTGGATATCAGTTTGTTCACAGTAACCAGAAACTCTTGCAAAGGTTTCTTGCTTCTTAGGAAATCCAGAAATTCTGATATCACCTTCAATATAACCACCTGTTTTTCTTCCTGCTAAAACATCCATTAGAGTTGTCTTTCCAGCTCCACTAACTCCCATAAGTGCAGTGAGGACTCCAGGTCTAAATGCACCAGTCACTTCCTTAAGAAGTTGAAGCCTATCCTCTGTTACTCCTTGCTCTTTCATTTCCTATTGAAGTTAACCAAGTTAGATTGCCTCTCATTATGTACCCAGACTATTAATGATATAGTTGAATTGAATAAGTAATCGGATTCTTACTGCTGGCATGTCCACAAAGTAACTAACACTGTCAAAGGACATTGCAAGTGGTGTGAAGGGTAGAACCATTCCTCTCTTGGGGGAAACTCCAGTGGCTGCCTCCAGTGTTGAGTCAGAATGTCCTAGTTCACTGGGATTTTTAGCTCGGCTGCTCATTCGCTGCATTGCCACTTCTCCTGAAATAATTTGAGTAAAATTTATACAGAATAAGCAACCCTTAACATTTCATCGAAATTATTAAATTTTAGCTTTGAAGTTGTCTATACTATATGATATTTACTTGCGTTGTTTCCATCATTGGTAGGCAATGATCGAAGGACTGTCTCCTTTGAGTCTCCTTCAGCTTCCAATTCACTTGCTGCTTCATCAGATATAATTGCTTGTTTCTTTTCAATTGCTAAAACATCAAACAAGAGAAGGCAAAAGATTTATTAAGACTAATCAGGAAATGAAACAAGTAACTTCATTAGTAAGGTTGACGATAATGTGAATTCTTACGATTGAGATACATAAGTGAAAGGGTAAAGAGAATATTGTAGAAGACAGCGAATCCAGCAAGAGCTGCTGCACCAATCCAGTACCATCTTCTCTCAGTGAAGACATCAAAGCCATTCATTACAGCCACACCCAATGGGACAGTGCCATCTGAAGACTGCAGAGAAAGGAACTTTCAACTCAGAAACAAGTTTCTTGTCAAGCAAGTATTCACATTTTCATCTGCTAATGTACATGCATGCATCTTACCCGTTTGTTCATCCACCTTGGAGCAAAAAGTTCATTGACAGAGAGGGAATTGAAAGCGTATGACAATGGTGACATCCAGAATCCCCACACCCACCAATTTGGAATTTCACCTGTTACCATCAAGCATCTATACTTGTGAGAACCTCCATTGAACAGCAAAACTTTGGAGACAAGTAGCTAAATGAAAATTTAAAAACTCCCCACTCACGTTTAGGAAGGAGGAAACCAGCAAGCATGAAAACAAGAAGGAGATTGAGGGTTCCACCAGTGTTAGCAATAATCATTGTCCTGCAGACTCCAGAAATGGCCCTAAACATACCAGCAGCCATTTGTTGGATAAGGAACAAAACTAATAGTTGCTTGAAGAACCTGAAATGAATTAGAGCCAAAAATTTTCAGTTAGTCCACTACAAATGTATGGCACGACCAAGTCATGAAGAGGGCGGGTAATGTTGGGGTTACCTGCTGGCTTCTGGTGCAAATCCAATTGTATAGTAGGTGATAAGCAACCAAATAAGAGATTCTAAGATGGAAATTGGGATCCGGAGTAGAAAATTTGGTAGGGTGTAAGTCCAAACAGGGTGGAAGAGAAGGTCTCTGTGCTTGTAAAACACAGGAAGCCTAGTAATTGTTAATGGAAGCTCAGCAAAACCATTGAACATGTTCATGATTATGGAGAACAAAAGGGCACCAATATAAAGTGCCCCATCGTTTTCATTGTTTCGGTGCATTTCGGTCCTCAAGAAGACAGTTGAACTTATGAAGGCAAGTACAATGATTTGTCCTGTCTTAAATATATAGACAAAGGAGTTTCTCTTGATGAGTAGCCATTCCTTGTCAGAACATGCTTTTAGAAGATTCCATTTGGACACTGAGTATTTCTTGAAAACAAGAGATGCTCTGTGAGCCTTTGACCTGTCATACGGGACAGACAGTTCGTTTTGAAGCTGTAATCCAACATGGAAATGCTTAAACTTGTTTGCAAACTCTGTCACTGGAACATATCTGTACGGCCTGCTTCTGTCTGCCCAGTATTGCTCCTGGTCTTTCTTTGAGGTGACCTTTACCAAAAAAAAAAAAAAAAAAAGATGAATCAATAATTAATAATTCTATGATTTTTCTTTTTTTTTTTATTGGGAGGAATATTAATGTGTTACCTCCTGCAAGAAATCGGCGGTTCCCTTTCTTTCGGGGCACCGGAACCCGCAGGAGTTGAAGAATTCGAGGATGCGCTCACGTGGGCCCTGGTATACAATCTGGCCCTCCGATATGAGGATGATGTCATCGAAGAGATCGTACGTCTCAGGAGCGGGTTGCAGGAGTGACATCAAGATGGTTCCTTCAGAGAGGTGTACAATCTGCTGCAAGCATTTCACAATCTGATATGTTGTGGAACTATCAAGACCCGTTGATATTTCATCCATGAACAATGTATTTTTGGGCCCAACAATCATCTCTCCTGCATTTCATTATATTATATTTCGACATTGAATCATTAACTTTCCCATTTCTCTTGGTTTTTCAATTTTTGTTGATCGTCCTCATCGATCCAATCACATATAATTGATAAAAAATTATTTGGACTAAACAATTCACAGTTTTTTTTTTTTAAGAAAAAAACAAATATAACAAATAAATTGCTTAAATATACAAATCATAATCGATAAATTATTCCAAAAGTCAAAGTTTGCACACTCGCAAATATATTTTTTGTTTTTAAAAAAATTAACACCCCTCACCATCAGATGCGGGTATTGAAAATAAGCATAATAATAATAAATAAGTAATAGGCCAACGTCCGCCATAACCATAGGTCGCATGTCCTCTTGTTAGCTACTGTTATTTATTAAACTATACTATATTTAGGGAAAAATAAGGCATGAACATTGAACAAGGAACACAACAATTTTCATGGAATAGTCAAGGTCCACGTCCAACTAATTTGTGGCAGTAAGTTTCAAGCCTTATCCAAATTTTCTGACTCTATCAATTGAATATTAGAATAAAAAAATATTCAAAGATAACTAAAAAACAAAAATTGAAGCAGACAAAAGAAAGGAAGACAAAATTTACTTAATAATTAGATTAATTTGATAATGAAATGAATAGAAAGGTTTTGACTTTTGTAACCTGTGGTTACACGTTTCTTCTGGCCACCAGATACGCCTCTCTGCATTTCGTCTCCCACAATAGTATCTTTGCATATATCAAGCCCTAATATCTGTTTATTACAAAATAAAATAATTATTAAGACATAATCAAACCGTTAATCACAATAAGTATCATCAATTTGGTGGGTAATTTAACTTAAGAAAGTTTTGGAAAAGATCGCCAACCTTGAGAGTGTAGTCGGTGAAGAGACTGCTCTCGGTTCCTTCCATTGCAGTAGCCTAGAATGCATGAAAATAATCAGAAAAATTTTAATGACTAGAATTAAATATTTTTTTCTCAATTTAATTAAAATACCTTCATGAAAAGGTCAAGTTCTGCCTCTGGAAATATTCCAGCTTCCTTTTCTCTTCTTGCAAGCTCACTCAATAGATCTATATATATATATATATAAAAGTTAATTATTAAATGAAACAGTCAATTCACTAATTTACATATGTTTAAGGGAAAATCTTTAATTAAATTACCATATCTAGTCCCAACCCCTTGGCATCTAGCTGAGAAATCCAGAGTTTCCTTAACAGTCATTTCTCCAACATGAACATCATTTTGGCTAATGTATGCTGATGTCTTTCGTGGAACAAACTCTTTAAGCTTGTACCCGTTGTATGTGATTTCTCCTTTCACCTGTTCAAGTCATTTTAGCTCATTAAGATTATTAATATTCCTAGTGGATAATAGTCAATTCATTTTTCTGTACGTATAGTTATTTTCTCAGGAAAATGATGGAGTTGAAATTCATACCCTCAAGTCCGGATCCAATTTTCCAGCCAAGGCCAACAAAAGGGTCGTTTTCCCCGAAGAGGGGGGGCCAAGCAAAAGGGCCATCCTGTGAAAAATGATTACAAATTAATTATATAAAATGGTCGATTATCCCTATAGAAAATGAAACAAGTATAGCGGAGACTTGTTCTGAGTTCAGACTCAGACGGCATATACTACAAGTTGGATGAGGTACCTTGATGGTTTAATAAAGCCAGAGGCATCTTTAAGAATTGTAAGCTTTCTTTTCTTAGCTGTGCTGATTCCAAATATGCCAAGAAATGATTCGAGAAGGTTCAAAGTAACGTTTGGCAGTGTTGGAAGAGCTCTGCTGCCAATGTAGGCATCGGCCTCAACTGTTAAATTCTCAAACCTCACTTCAACAGTGGGAAGTTTGATCCCAACCCTGCAATTACAAAGAAATCCATTCAATATTTTAAAATTGAATCGGATAGAATACCAAGTTCCATTATTTCTTAACTTGACGTGTTTGTCCATAGCAAAGAATGAGATTGAAAGATGAAACTCACTTATCAAGTCTGTTTCTGAACTTTCTCAAGAATTTTTCGTTATCTTCTTCTGCAACCTTAAAAATCCTGTCAATAAGTTGTTGCCTTTCATCCATACCGAGCTTTCGAACATCAACTTCCCTGTGCCGAGCGATGTTTCCATGAGGATCTTGGTCATTGAAAGTTTGGAGGATACTGGTTCTCAACCTATCATAGGTGGGCAATTTCTCTATGGCAGCCCACTTGAGAGCTTCTTCATCTTCATCAACGGTAGTGCCACCGCGACGAGAGTACCTTCCACTGGCAAATACTTCTTCCATTCTCCAACTTGACCTGCTCAGGCTCCTACTTATGCTTCGACTTAGATTCCGGTCCATCATCTTTGCTTCTCCTGTAATATTTAGGGTTAACAACTTGTGAAAACAGAGTGCTCCGAATCTCTTGTTTGGTTACAGAGGCAGTGCTATCAAACCAAACATAAAAACACTTACTTGATGAACTGGGTTACTTAATTTCTCGTTATGGAAGAATTGTGGGATGGTGCATGCAGTGAAAATGTCTGTCTCGTCTACTTTTTTCTGCACTTTCTTGTCTGCTTCATATGCTACACACAGCTTTCCCTTTCTCCGGGAGAGAAATGATCATGGACTCAGAGAACCGAAGCAAGTCCCTTGTTGTTAGCAATTTGTGTTTTTAACTATTTATATTATATATAAGCAAGCATGGGGGAGAGCGTAAGATAATAATATATAGCCGCCAAGAGAAATTTTCGGAGATGCCAATGGGCATAATAGTCATCAACAAATCTCTTGGGAGCAGTCATGAATAAATAATTAAAGATAACATTTAGGGAATATAAGTACCAGCTAGTGGCACGGTGGAATTTTTCCTGCAGGATCACTTGACGTGGTAAGAGTAATAATATCATCATCTAATGACATGTAGATAGCTCCAATGTTACAGATTGAGTATTTGAAATTTAATTATTTTCTTGACTTTTCAACTAGCTAGCTTAGGTCACTTGGTGATTGATTTTTCTTTAAATATTTTATGAAAAAAAATGATTTAGTCCAATGAAGAAACTTATTTTAAACAATTAATCTTCGGTTAATCAAAATATAAATAGTTTTACATGATTAATTTAAAAATATTTTTGGATAAGTTGTAACTATTGTCAAATTTTTAGATTATTTTTTTAATGATGACTGCTAATATTTATAAAATGACCGTATTGGCTAGAACAATATGACCATATATTAGATATTGAAAAATAATTTTAAAAACTTAGTAAATAAATAAGATCTACTTGAAGTTATTTATAATTTGAGTAACTAAATAACAATTATCTCAGTTTTTTTTTTTTTAAAAAAAAAAAAAAACAGAAAAAAGCAAAAAGAAAGTAGTGCCCGCCCTTTCTCTGATTAGAGAATTCAATATTATTACAACTCATTCCAACATGAAGTTGCTTGGTCGTTGAGACGAATACAAATTTTAAACGTTCTAAGGACTACTAATTAATTACAACTTAATTACTAATTTATATGTTTGCTGATCTCCCTTTCCAATTAATTAAATCTTGTTCCTTCGTAGATCTTTTGCTTTTCTTTATTGTTTAAACGGCTAACACTGTCGCATATGGTAACGTTGTACTTACGTTGTTTGCATTTCTTTCTAAAACTTGTTGACTTTTCGAAACCCCTTTCATTAATTATTGTTAAAGATATAATCTATAGTTGAAGACTTTTGAAGCTACTGCAATTTCAAGCTTTCATTTACTTTTACACGCTTGAATTGGAAAGGAAAATGTTATATTCATAATACATTTTAGTTTATCACAATCTCAACAGCCGTACGTTGTGTTGGTTTTAGATTTAACAGTTAAGTGAACCAAGAATTTCAGCTAGGTTATGTCTACATTGTTAAGAATATGTATTTATAAAATAGTATTTATAAATCACAAAATTGGTTATTGATCCAAATTACTGATTGTATATAGATTATATATGCTCACAAATTCTACTATAAAGAGGACGAATTTTAATTCACAAAATAAAATTTGACATTAATTCTATACGCGTGAATTGCATATATAGGATGAAAATAGATAAACTATCTAGGTAAAATAAGATAAAATTAATATCGGTATATAGAATTTGACTTAAGGTTGCAATTTTTATTCCTAATGTCACTATCCTATATGCTCGCAGTAGCACTTACTTGTGTAATGATCAGTTTGAAAATTCAAAATGAACAAGTCATAGTCAATTTCGTGCATGTATCGATGTCGAGACAAAATGTATCTCAAGAATATCATATATGTGTGCGTGTGTCAGTGCATGGACTGGTTAACTAATTTATATACAATAAGCCCAACTTACTGATTAGAAAATTCATCTTGTATATTAGTAATTGACAAATCAATTACTGGAGATTGAAAACTTCATCTTGACAAGACTTAATTGCTTTAATTTCGCATTAATTTAGTATACAGAGACAACATATGACGAGGAATTAATTCCAAATAGACACGCATATAGTCTAGAACTAAAATGGAGTAGCAGGAAATTATCTTTATTTCCACACCACACCAGTTTATATGTGGAAATTAACCAGCAACGTCCCCGGCGGACTATAGTAGTAAAAAAATACTATGGTAAGAGGATATCGATGTGGTACGGTACCATAGGATTCAAAAGAATAGAATTAAGGCAAAAGTTGTAGAAATGGTCGAGGGATCAGTGAAAGTCAAAACTCAAAAGATAGATAGATACATATTGTGATCACCTGTGACCTTTACGGCAATTAAGTGCCTTGCTTGTCCTAGTGCTCTGTGAGGACTATATAAATATATGTTCAGTCTTCTTTGACTCGAATCTATTGATTTTGATATTCGAGTTTGCCACCGATCGACGCATTCTGTAATGTGTGTGTAGGAACTAATTAATGAAGTAGACAAATTGAAGACTTTTCTCGGATGATCGATGAGTCGAAAACATAGATAGCACTTGAAAGTGCAGCTGCTCTCCTTAGCTGCTAAATGCCGAATGCCGATTCAACCTTGTTTGTCCTTTTCGAAGTCACGAGACAAACGAACCAACGAAACAAGGGGTCCCTGCTCGGACATGCGACTTTAACTTGGTGGGCACTGAAATTTAAGCTTGCATTGCGTGGACACATTCTCTGCTCTTGTACGTAATTTCAACTTTATGCCTAGCTAGCTATAAGCTATGAGTTAATACGTGTGATTAATGATTAATGATGAATCCAAAGATTCGAAAAAACCTTGGTCCCCTCTAGTTTAATTAGTCTTAGCGAAAGAGATTGTTTCTATTATTCCCCTCTTGCTTGTGCTCGAACGGAGCTACTCGAATTTTCTTTCCTACTGCAATATGCAATGAATCGCCAATAATAGTCTTTGCTTCGGCTTTTCCATGGATGTGGAGCTTCGAGGATGGTGATCCCAAGGACTGTCTTTTCGTGTGAAAACTTTTTGAGATCGGGAAGAACGAACAACTCGAGGAAGAAGAGCTCTTTGCCAAAAATTAAGGGTGACCACGAGATTCTGCGAGTCCAAGTTGGCCCATTTATTACAATATGGGTTGAATTTTTGTTGTAGATCAATTGCCAGCCCAGATGTTGGGATTCCATACTTTCTCTTTTCATAAGGAAAAAATAAATAAATAACAAGTTAATTACTAATTTAAGTTTGATTGAACCTTCCTTAAGTTAAAAGTTACCTCAACTAAATTAAAGTAACACGTAAAAGTGAAAGAAAGAAGACACAGTAGGAGCTAAAACTTTTTTGCTGGGACATGTACAGTGAGATGATTCCTTAACAAGAAATGATGAGTGGACCATTGTTCTAGTACACTTTTTTTTTTTTATATTATTTGTAAAATTAAATTGTAAAATAATAAAATAAGAGAAATATAAATAAAGAGGTGTAGAAATAGCACCTTGTCCTCCTTAATTTGCATCCTTAGCACCGTGTTATGATGATGAATGAACACACAGTGGCTGGCTGTAAAGGAAAATATATCAGCTAAAAGAGAAAACGACGTCGTAATGATGCCCGCGATGTTGGCGATGCCTGGGACATGCTATCATTGCTCCTTCCAAGCACCTTTTTCTCTTTAACAAAGCACACCCAATTCCACCAAATCCTTTCAATTTCAAACGTACACTGATTCTTTACTCTCACCCTTCTCCAATGGCAAGAAGTAGAACAACGGAATCCATGCCGGAGATCATTGATTTCCGTGCACCACCGCCTTCCCCGATTGCCTCCGGCCGCCGATCATCCGTCACGAACGACCAAGTCCTGACGGAGTTTCTAGAGAGTTCACTCCGTGTCCCAGACCTGATCCTGCCGGATAAGCTCTTCCCCAAACACAAAAACCTCGAAACACCTCCTCTAGTTGATTATGAGTCCTTATCTCTGCACGAAGATGGTGCACTATGTGACGTCGTTCTGGATTCCATTGCGAGAATGGGATGCTTTCAGTTGTTGAATCATGGGATTCCGCCAGAGTTGATGAGGTCCGCCGCGGAGGCTGCCAAGGGAGTTTTCCTAGTGCCGCCGGAGAAGCGAGGGGCGGTGATGAGATCACTGGAAAAGCCGTATGGATTTGAGGAATATCATGCTCATGCGGAGGAAGAGGAGGAAGTAAATGAGTTGAACCAAGAATTCGTGTGGTGCAGAGACGAACACTTGAGCTTCAAAATGGAGGGAATATGGCCAATTGGATATTCAAATTTCAGGTAATTAACTAACTCATAAAATTAATGATGTTAATTTCAGCAAAATTCATCTTGTTTACGTGAGGCATTTAAATTAGGGTACATAGCCTATTCATTATTTAGAGTACATAAACCCAAGATCACAGAAAATGTGGCTCCAACTTCCAGACAGGAAAGGATTTAGTTTACCATTGGATTATTGGACAAAGCGGAGACAACCTTGAGGAAAAAGTGAATGAGAATTAGTGCTAGCCTGCTACTGCTAGCAGTGAAAATACTATAGTGTAGGTAGACATAACATAATCATTTAGATCACCTAATAAGGTGGAGCTTCACCTTTGCAGCAAATCACTTTACAGTTCACTTCTCTTTGTTGAAAAAGCACATGCAATAATGAATGTCTACATGTCTATTAATTATGTCCCAAAATAATATGATAAATATTGGTGCACGCATGTAATGATATTCGTGCATGGACTATTTGTCAACATCTTCCGTATATAACAACATCAATGTTCGATTTTGGCCAGATGTTAAATTAATTTCATCTATATATATACTTGCAGCAAGAAGATGGAAACTTTATGTTCAAGCATAGACAAGGTGGCCCACAAAATTTTACTTGTGATATCAAAACATTTTGCGAGAAACTCACCAAGTGTCAATGATATGTCTCAAGGACATGAAATGGGGACAGTTTGTTGTGTCTACAAGCAAAGTTTGGAGAATGTGGCAGAGCGATGGGCTAACTCTTTAAGATATGATGTGATTCGAATGCTGATTAGGGGAACAGATTACTCCCATGCCTTGTGTTTGCATGTCTGTGATGGGTCTTCAGAGTTTCATGTTTACTCAAAGAAAGGTTGGCTCTCTTTCTATCCAGAAAAAGGTGCCCTTATAGTCACCGTTGGAGACCAAATCCAGGTGAATTAGCTTCCACTTTTCCTCTTTCATTTTTTCTCATTTCTACATAATACTACTTGGAGCTGGTATATATGATAAAGAGGTGACAAAGTTTTTTTTATCAAAATTTATAGTTAAGCTAGAATAATCTTACTAATTGATCTGCATACTTAGTGGTTATATTATTTCTTGTTTTAAGCATGTCAATTAGTTTATATATATGATTTTAATGTTCAGTTAGCAGGTCCAAATCTCCTGACAAAATAATCAAAGATTGCTATTTTTTTGATGCAGACATTGAGTGATGGGCAATACAAGCACGTGATAGGAAGGCCAATCTTTAAAAGTGAGAAAGAGGACTGCATTTCAATGGCTTTTCTCTGTTCTCCTCCAAGCACAAACGAAGACTTTCGTAAGGGTACTAACAGGGAAAGCACTATTTCACTTCGCCAGCAAGCCATATTGGCTATAATTCTGACTCTTGTGTACCACGTTTTCGTTTACGTTTACCAAAAACTTTGATGTTCTCAATGAGTTACAGAGTATTAAGTGAAAAAAAAAAAAAAAAAACATTTATATGTTTCATTATTATCTTTTTTCAAAGTAAGGGTGAAGAATTTATATTCACAAAAAGCTCAAAGAGCTATTTCTAAGAGGGAGCAAATCCTACAAGCTCAACGAGAATAAACTTAAACCGTGATCATAGAGCTACTTCAAGAAAAAGTGGAAATAACATTTTATGTGAACTCGAACCGAGAAATCTGATCAAGTTAAAATAATTTTTGTAAATTTATCTTGGGACTTTGTGATAATGTTGTGTAACATTCAAAATACTATAACTATTTTTATATTGACATGGGTGACACTGTGACAGGCTGATGGCGACAAAATATGGGCTGAAATATTGAGAGTGCTAATAAATACCATACCCAAATGGTAACATTTTAACTGAAGTTAGGCCTTGTGCTTACAATACAAAGATAAGGCCCATATAAGACACTGATTTTTGCATGGACAAAACTTAATGAGCCCAAAAATCTATTGACCCAAACAAGAAACACAGTCACTAAAAAAAAAAAGCTCGGTGTTGTTGAACTTTTCTACTCGCCTCCCCCTGCTTTGACATGTATTTTACCCAGTGCACACAACACACCGCTAGTTCGTCTTTTGCTTTACAACACCTTTGAGACTGAGTTTCACGCCAGCTTCCATTCCTTGGATTTCGATTTCTTTGAGGTTCGTTTGACGAATTTTAGTTAGTTTTCTACTTTTCTGCTTTCTTTTTCCTGTGTTGCTCTCATAATGCTAAACTAATTTTGTGGGATTTTAGTTGCAAAATTGGTTGGAAATATCACAACCAAAAATGAGTTCATCACCGGACGAGCTGAAAATTTTTGTTGATCTTTCAGACGCACCTTTTTCAGGAGATGCACACAAAAGCTCCCCAGAATCAAAAGGTTGCTTTTTTCTTCCCTTTCCTGCTCATTGTTTTGACTGTAAATTCAGGAAAAAGGTGGAAATTCCACGAATTTAACTCGATGGGCTTCCTTGTTTGAAGCTTTTGCTTCATGCAAATAAACCTTTCGAGTATGTTCTGTTCAAATAAAATAAACTCCTGGTGCCATCGTCTTGAAGCGCTACCACCGTGGTACTTTCTCAATTGGGTGCCAAAATTATTGAGAATGCCCACCTGCTCCAAGCAATATATATTCTTTAGAATTAAAAGTTAAGAATCACCATTTCATATGTGGCATACTTTTTATTTATTTCAGAATGCAGATTTCATTCAGTGGAAAAAAGTTTATGTACGGGCTGCCATAACATGATTTTGTGTGATTTCCCATTTCTGTTTCATATTGATAGGCGCGTTATATATATATATATAAATGTACATGATATTGCTTTGCCTAATATGAAACATTTATCATATCAGCTAACAGCAATTATTATCTATTAAGTTCAACTTGACTTTGAAGTTTCTTTGATGCAGTTAATTTTTTTGTTTGTTCTTGGTATCAGATAAAAGTGTTGCAGATATCTCAGACGTGCAATTTGAAGCAAGGTCAATGAAAGATGGTGCATGGTGAGGAATAATATTCTGATTAAAATTTTTAAAGGTTGGATTGTTGTCTATGTAGCATCTTTCTACTTTGGCCTTAATGTTGCTAATGATAGAGTATTTTAGTGTAATGTGATCTGATTTTTGGTCGTGACATTTCAATCTCGAAAGAGATCAAGATGGCACTGTCTATCTATCTGTCCCCCCAAGTCCCCACCATTTGTTTCTGTTAACTCCAAATTAAAATTAGGAAAAATTGAATGGTAAAGCTATAATGCAAGTAGAGGGAAAGATCAAAGAACTTAACAGTTAGAATTGATATACTTGGGAAAGACAGAAAATTTAATTGACTGGTCAGGGAAGTGGCTATGTCACATACCTTGCAGTCTGCGCCTGTATCTTAGGTGAGAACTAACAAGTAGCAACTGATATTTCCTTATTTTTCCACTTACAGGTATGATGTAGCGTCATTTCTCACCTATAGAATTGTCAGCTCGGGCGAACTGGTAAGATTATCTCATATTCTGATTTACCTATTTTTTCATGTTAATAAAACAACTCAGCTTGTTTACAATTTGTAACTTCAGTTAAGGGAGCTATAACGGCTTTCTTCATGACCAGCTAATATGTTTGCCTGGTTTTACTGAAAATGTCCATGCCTCAATATTACTTGTTGAAATGAATTTGAAGTTGCACAAGATATATTTGTATGTCCACGAAAACTTCATACAAGTTTTGCTGTTGCCATGTGATTGCTGTACTACTCCAATGGATAGCAATTCAATTCAATGTTATGGCCAACCGATTAAGTTATTGGATCTTGTTTCACAATTAAGGAAGCTCGTGTAAGATTTGCTGGGTTTGGCAAGGAGCAGGATGAGTGGATAAACGTAAAAGAGGCAGTGCGAGAGCGATCTATTCCATTAGAACCCTCTGATTGTCATAAGGTTAAGGTTGGAGATCTTGTGCTATGTTTCCAGGTAAAAATATTTCCTTTTCTTTGTTGTTTCAATTTATTCAGCTTATAGCAGCAGTATAGATTACATTTCTAACTTGTAAAACATATAAAGTGTAGTATTTGTAACTCTTGGGACTTTCTTGGTTATTGGCAGGAAAGAGAAGAATATGCTGTCTATTGTGATGCCCGTGTTATAGAAATCCAAACGAGGGTGCATGATCAAATAGATTGTTGCTGCATCTTCGTTGTCCGCTATGCCCATGATAACTCTAAGGTGATCTTTGTTGAATTATTCTTCCTCGTGCATTCATGTTATCAAATTTGGTACCTCTTCTCTTTTCTTGTATAAATTCATCAACATTGCCTCTGCTGAATCCTGTTTCACATGTCTATCCAGGAAGGAGTTCTTTGGGACAGATTATGCTGCAGGCCCACGCAAGAGGAACCTACACAAGAGGAATCTGTGATGTTCGTGAATCCTATAGAAACCTTGTGGGGATGAGAAAAGAGTAAAGAGGCCAACTTTCCTAGACGATGTCACTCCCTGTACACCGCAAACTTGCTAAACTGTAAATTCGCTTGCCATCAACAAAACCTTGATAATGATCAATTCCAGGTTTAAGAATCAGGTTGCAGGAAGTTGAAACGTTATTACTCTTAGCAGTTCTATTATATAAAATGATCAACTTTTGTAGTAAGTCGAAATCAGCAGAGAGACAAGAAAAGAAACCTTTGTTTACTTGCTTGACGACAAAAAAACTGCATAAAAAGGACGCGTCTTATATTTTGATACTCACTTTAAAGTTTTGAAATAATTTTTTTCTTTTACTTGATAATAGATATAGATATTAAAATATAGTCCACTATCGTTCATAATCCCATTCCTTAGGTCCCGATATTTTGAAGGTAGATAATAGCATCATCATCATGTGGAGCAGATCAACCGAGTGTGGAGGTTCCCAGATTTTGAGATTATCAGTCTAGTCTGGAACGCAAATCCATTACTTTCAACATAAATAATGTTCACCTTGCCAAACTTTTTTTTAGTTGTTGGGAAGATAGATTGTATATTTGGATACGGACCCAAATCCTTCGTAACCAATTCTCATTTTGTTTCTCTTATACTTTATACGGTAAATCAAGTACGCATAATTATATTTTTAAAATAACTTCGTAAAATATATTTTCTGTCCAATTCTTTCATCAACAATTCCCTTTCTCTTTATTGCTTATTCAAACATGAACTGAAATAATAAAAAATGGTATTTAAAAAGTGCGTAGAAAAAATCTAGGCTTGGCACCTTTTACCGTTATCTTGATGTCGACCTTCTCTGTTACATATACTTCTCTTTTTTCTACTACCTTCCCTTCGTTTGTTCTTTATTTTATACAAGGAACAAATCAGTTTATCCGTCATGTTCGATTATTTGCTGATTAAGGGAGTTTTCTTAGGGAAAGAGAGAGAGAGAGAGGAATTCCTCCTTTGCAAGGCGAGGCAGGCTTAACTAATCATTTGCATAGAAACAGATTTTGAATGTCTGAAGATGAAGATTTCTACATACAAATAATCAAAATTTCTTGGCACCTTGCTATTATTGCACTTGATAGTCAGTCAGGGGTTTCGGCTTCTCAGCTAGATAGCCGTACTCACAGACCCAAGATACGCAGAGGTCTAAGAAACTGTTCGTCCATAGCAAGCAGATGCAATATAGAGGTTCTTTGCCCACTTTTCCTGCCAAAAAACAAAAACCCATCTCAATAAATTGAGGCTCCAAATTACCTTGAATAAAAAAAAAAAAAAAAGGTAATATTAATGACCCACCTTGACATGTGTACTCGGAAAAGCAGAAGTTCTAAGAGTTTCCTGTGTTTCATCTAAAGGCTTCCTCCTTGGTATACTGAGGACAAAAGCAGCTTGGTCCCAAGTTGCAGCAGTTGCCGTGATACGGTATCCACAATCCCACCGCTTGTGAATTCCTTCACTGGGATAGAGAAAATCTAATTCAACCACCTGAAGGAACCAGCACGTGGTCATTCATGCTGCCAAGCTGCATTTTTAAGGTTTAAAAAAAAAAAAAAAAAACACTCCTCATCTCACCTGGTCGGAAAATCCTGCACCACGTGACATGACTACCCCCCATCTACTTCCTGAGGTGGCCATTGCTGTAACATAAAATCCCTCCCTCCATTTTTTGTTAATCCACTTAAAAGGAAATGAATCACTAACTTTGTAAGATTGCTGCAAATACTGTGTTCCTGGAATCAATGAATTAAGTCAGCCAAAAAAATAAATAAAAATGAACTTTGCCGGATCAAACAAGCATATATATTAGATTAACTTACCCTTGGACATCACTACTAAGGAGCTTCCATTGGTAGCTCCAGCAATCGCACTGATATAGTAATTTTTTTCCCACTGCTCCATTATCCATTCCTTTAAACACAACAGAACAGTAAATTACTCTGTCAATAAACATGCCTCCAAGGAACATAACCTAATGTCTCTAAAAACCCACAAACAAGGTGATTTGTAGAACATTCTAAGCTACAATCAATACTATTAAAATTTAAGACAACAGATTGGCATTACCTTGTGGAGAAAGGAAGGAGACAGTTCATAGACTTGGTGTGTGAAACCAGTGCCTGCATCCATGATTAAGGCCCACAGGTTCTGACATGAAGCCACGCTGCTGATATATAAGCCATCCTCATTTCCTTTCTCAATGTGCTGGGATAGCCTTGAATCTGCCACATTGTAGTGATACCTATAATGAAATGTTCAAAATGAACAGCTGAGGACATCTTTTTTTTGTTTTAAAGAGATGAAATCAATGGAGTAAAAATTACAGACTGTTAGTTTGGTCAGACAATAAAAGGGATGGAATGAAAATGGAGTGGCCATAACACATTGATACCTACTTTAATCTCAAAATTGGGATGACAAAGAGCTAAAAATGAGAGGAAACGGGATCAAACAAAATCAAATGCCACCTTTTCTTCAAATCAACAACAAAAATAAAATAAATAAATCCTTTCCATTTTTTCTATTTTCACTGCCCTCCCTTATCCTCCATCTCTCCTACCAAGCATCCCCTCAATCTTACAGGGGAGGGAAATGCCGAAATGCCCAGTTTCTTTTGTCTTTGCATCAAATTAAAAGTGCAGGAAGATAGACAAATATACAGCACAAGGCCTAAATCATTACATATTGGTGTTTACCTTTGTTTCATTGGTCTGCGGGCATTGTAAATGCTTATCCACTGAGTTGCTGGCATACCCATACGAATCTTCTTTTTTGGTTGTTCATCATCGTCATCTTCCATAGCCAACCGACCTCTCTTATGACCAATGAGCTTCGTATGGAACAAAATATAAATTGGATAACTCAGTACCAATTTCCAACTTAAAACACATACAAGCCAATACACAAATCAAGGTTTAGCATTGTTAGTACCTTCTGTGCGCCCTCTGTATTAATTGGCCTGGTATCTGGATTTGGCCCCACTATCCCATCAAATAGAGAAATATATTTGGCATAATTAGGTTCTTCATCAAACTTCAAGTTCACAACATGTTCCACAAACTGCCTGAAAGGCTGGGGGCAGAAGCAACATAGGCTCTCTGGAGAAGTTCCCATCTTCTTCTTGCAAACAAGGAACCCTTTGTTCTCACCCTGATAAAATCATGTTAAAGACTGATATTCTGTATATAAGCATAACATAATGAAGCTTAATTTATCGATGTCCAACCTGGAACCCCTGCCAAGGGAGACGACCCCGAAGAAGGAAAATCAATGTGTATGCAAGAGATTCTAGATCATCCCTCCTGCTGCCAGTTCTACCTAAATGTGCATGCACACTAGCATACCGCACTGTTCCCCTGAAAGAACAGAATAAGGTGCAGTCAATAAGATTGAAGGAACTTGAGTGAAAAAATGCAATCAGCATTACCTGAAAACATCTGGCCTTTGGTCGTATTCCACATGCAATCCTGTTGAAGTGTCCCGCCATCTAGTAGCTGTCGGGCCAAAACAGGAAACGTAAGAAAAGTAATTGAATGGTGCATTAAAATGGAAACAAACAAACAAAGAATTGATTGGAAAAACAGAGTCATACCTAATCCAAGATCAACAAGGAACAATTTTTTCTCATCAGGTGTTCCGGGAGGACCAAGCAGAAAATTTTCAGGCTTCACATCCCCATGCACATACCTGGAGTAAGTCATTGGTAAAGCATTTAAAACATCAAGCAGGTAGTAAGGACCAGAAAAACAAATCATTTCACAATCAGGAGTATAAAATTTTTTAAGTTGTAAAAGAACACACAATTAACAACATGTTGGGAGAAACCGACAGTATCAGCAAGCAAAAATTCCATTAAGAACAAGCTTTACATGGTTTATATTCATAAATTGAAAGGAAGGAGAGGGAATTACCCTCTTGAGTGCATCTTCTCCAGTATGGATATAGCTTCAATGGCGATACACGCAACCATTTCAGTGGACATTCTAGAATTCACAAAATGCATCATATTAGCAACTGAAAGTCAAAAATGATACAGTGAACACTTATTTCACATATATGACAAATAGTTTTTAATGAACTCACGCGTGATTTAAGTTATTATTCCAAACATCCCACAAACTAGGTCCCAGCATATCCATAACCTGCATACATTAAGGTAGTAAGTCAAATAGACACTCATCAAACAAGGAAAAATCAGATTAAAAAAATAGTGCATTTTTCGTCCCAAAAATTTAGAGGAAATAAAGAATATGAGCAACTAATATACCATGACATAATAGTCGCCTTGCCTGCCCTTGTAGTGTACTCGTGGCACACCATGAC
Source organism: Bauhinia variegata (assembly GCA_022379115.2). Lineage (NCBI taxonomy): Eukaryota > Viridiplantae > Streptophyta > Magnoliopsida > Fabales > Fabaceae > Bauhinia > Bauhinia variegata. The sequence goes on from CM039433.1 coordinate 14,414,929, forward strand.
TGCCACCAAGTGTACTGTAGATATTCATAGAAGTAGTTAACATATAGTCAAAAGAATGAACTCATCCACAACCTTCCCACCAAAGCAAAACCAAAGGTAGTAAAATGAAAAATGAGAAATAATAATACTCACTTGTACACTTGCCACTCGTGGGGTGGTCCATAGTTACATCCTTTACTACTTCTGTGCTCGAATTTTAAAGCAACCTTATAATGAAGTTCAAGTGATTGAGAATTTTGGAAACTAAACAAAAAAACATTAAAAATAAAATCAAAGATAAACAAGTGATATCAGTTATCACTCAATAGTGTAAGGACAGTCATACCTCCGCAGCTCCAGGTCCTGTTCTCTCACTCAAATTAACACCAGAAATTCGTCGGCCAACATATACTTGACCAAATCCGCCCTTGCCCAGTTTTCTTTCTAATTTATACATAGGAGATCCACCTACTTGAACCTGTGGCCAGTAGATACAAAAGCTCAGGGTACAAATATCACAATAATAAAAGGCAAACACTAATGCATTTTGTGCTTCATAACTTCCATTGTTTGGACAGGAAAATAAGGTAAACAATAATTATAGAATACAGACAAAAGGCGTCAGTTAGAATACAGAAAATGTCCATTGTTTGGAAAATATATCACCTATGATTTCCTTTGATGTAAAATCATTATAAATTTGAATTTAAACTATCACCATTACTCACACAGATCATCAAGAAATTTATAGAATTGTATACTATGTCACAAAAGCTATTTAGAATTCGCTCAAATGTTTCCATACATTTGGGAATATCAATATTTAAACATTGACTCTGTTAAAAAAGAAGTCTTCTTCCAGGAAAATTCTAGTATTTTACCATGAACATACAGATTTTCCGTAAGTCCAAAAAAAAAAACAAAGCACGGGAAAATTATTTTTAGATGTCACTTGTATAAAGGAAGGAATCTACATTGTGCACCACACGCTTGCAACAATCGCCATAAGAAGTTAAACAATGAAAGGCAAATTTCTGGATCAATATCCACCTAACAAAGACTAGAAATAAAGCAGTCGCGTGAATTCCATTTAACCTATGGGATAAAATGTTTGATACCAAAACTAAGTATTTTTGAAGAGATAAACTTGCATTGTTTCCTGGCTACGCAAAAACCCAAGTCGACATACAAGTTGAAGAAAACTCACCTGGAATTCTACTAAGAAATGGACGATGACGACTATCTAATAAAGTGACTTTCTTTACACTCAAGCTCAAATCACATATAGGCAACACAAACGTGCGAACAAAGAGCACAGGGAAAGGGAAATTTATCATGCTTAAGATTTTAAGTAGAATCAAATTATAAACCCAGACCTTTTCCGGAAGTGGAGCCGTGCTACCTTCATCTTCAGCAGCATTGCCTTTATCTTTGCTCCGAGCTCCACTATCAAATTCATCCATCTGCTTCTCCCCTACCTCTTCCTTCTCCGCTTCACCGCGGCCACCCGCCACCCCCAGCCCCACCGTCAGCACCAACACGAAGAGCTTCCTCCAACCCCCTATTCTCTTCCTCCTTTTTGGGGGCAACTACGTTCTCATTGACCACAAGCTGCTGCTTTTGCTTGTTATTCTTCGGCACTGCCGCTGCCGCCGCCGCCGCCCGCCTCCTCCTTGTTCTCGTTGCAATTGCTTCTCCTTCTTCGATCGGATTCTGTTGCTGCTGCTTCTGTTGCTTCGCTGCTGCCCGGCCCCTGCGCAATCCACTACGCAGTACCGGCATCGTTCATCCTTCAAATCTCATCCTCCTCTCAGAAAAATACCAAAGAAAAACAAAAGTCGAATTTTTTCCTCACCGCCCAAACAGTCTACCACCTTCCGATCAAAACCCACCGAACCCAACACCTCGAATCGCACCAAAATCTCGGAGAAACCTTGAGAGCCTGACAATTTCAGTGGAAAACAGTAACGAAATGAACAATAAGGGGGAAAACGACCACACCAACGAACCAACCGATACGATGAATGTATCAAATTCCGAACTTCTCCAGCCGAATATGAAGAACTGAAGAATCTGTGAGCAGTGGATCGTCGCGACCAAATTAGGGTCCGAGAACAAGAACGAGAACGATCACACAGTAAGCGACAAAGAAGCAATCGACGAGGGAGAGGAGAGACTGCGAGGGATGCTTGTGTACTTCTGGAAATGGAGAACAATAAGTTTTTATTTAGAAATATTAGTTCTATGTTAATATGAAAATTATGGAATCACATGGCCCTTTTGGATCCGTCCATTGTGTTGGAATGGACGGCTAGATAAGGGTTTAAAGTTTTAAAGGGCGACTAAAATATGATTAGGAGGCAGGGAAATTACTGAAAAGGACTCGGAGTTGTGGTTTGCTGACGAACCTAGCAGCCTAGCGGTGCAACGAAGAGTAGTGGAATGGAAATGAATGGGATGCGGTATTGCGCACGATTCCTTGGTGGAGATGCATGGATCTAAGCCTTATATTTTTGTGGGTACAAACTCCAAAGCCTTGTTTGTCACACTCTCAATCTGGGAAAACTAGAATTGTAATTGTATTCTATTATTTCTAAGGTGAGTTTTAAATTTCATCACGAATGTTTTTAGGTGATTGAATTGAATTGATTTTTTTTTATGTACCAAAAAATAATTTATTTGTATGGATATTTTCGGTAATTTGAGAATATTATTATATATTTTTCCATGTCTTATCACATTAATTTATTATAATATTCTTCTTTCCATAAAAAAGCATAAAAGTCTTCACTTATTTGTAATTTCATTTTTTTTTGGCGGTGGCTACAATTGTTTTTAACAAACTCTTTTCCATTAATACACCTAAGAATAAAATCCCGTTAACATATTTAAAAACTCAATTACTTATAGATTAAACCAAAATTTGTGAGTAAACAGGTTGAAAATTTGAATTGGTAAATTTAAAACAGTAACGTACTCAAATCCATTAAAGTGTGTTTATCAGTTCATATCGTGTTGAATAGTACATGATATCTCTTGACTATTCATGCCAGAAAGTGGTAGATGGTTAATGTTTGAGCCCTTTAACAGCAAAAGAGGTTTATGCAAATATCATTAATTTTATTTGATTAAAAAAATGTCGCAATTGCTGTGATGAGCAAAAGGTTAAGCAAATATTCAAGTACCTAAAGATAACGAGAAATCTTGAACGAACGAAGCCCGTCTAGCTCAGTCGGTAGAGCGGAAGGCTCTTAACCTTGTGGTCGTGGGTTCGAGCCCCACGGTGGGCGTTTTAATTTTTTTTCCTATATTTTTCCGTAATGTACGAGCAACGAACCAACAGAGCCCAATAGTGATAAACCAATGACGTCCAACCCATGACAAATTGATCTGTAGGTAGGCCCAACCCATTAGGAAACTAAACTAAATGAACTTTTGATGCTTGGGCCAGAGGCTTAGCCCAAGCAATGTGGACAAACAGTAAAGTGCAAGTTTGCGTTATGAAGAATACGGAGCAACCCATTAGTAATACATTGAACATGCTAATATGAATTACTAACATTATTTTTCTTAATTTTTTTTTGTATTTTTTAAAAAATTGAAATGAATTTTTAAATAAAAACTAATATATAATATAAATAGTTTAAACTTATGAATTAATTAATTATATTTAAAAATATATAAAATAAAGATAAATGGATAAACATATATAAAAAATTCCTATGTCATTATATACACTTCCTTTTTTAAATCTATTTATAAATATTTTTACTTCATATTAAAAATAAAATTAATTTCATTTAAAGACAAAAAATAATCACAATAAGAAAGATCCAAATTTGGATGCCACTTACTAAATATCAACTCAAATCTGTTTCTAATGGAGCAACACACATGATCTAGACCAGTCTGATCATAACCTATAGTCCTAAATAATTTATTTAATCACTTTGAAATATCAAATAAGTTAATTATTTTACATAAACTAATTACATATATTAAAATAAAAATATATTTACTTGCATATATCAACGAATTATTACTAACTAGTTTTCTATCAGCTGTAAGCATACTTTTATTTTATTTTTTCTAATCAGAGGTACATTTTTAAACTTGGTCTTTTAAAAGTAAAACAATATTGGGTTGATAGAATAATATGCTTATTGGGGGAAATAAACTTGTATGAATAATCATGTTTACCATCACCTGAGGCAATCTTAACGAAGAGTTAATCTAGAACTGGGGACGATCATATATATACTTTATATCAAAAGGAGTTTAAAAAAATCTGCTCCACAAACACAACCAAAACGGATAAGAATGCATTGATCCAATCCCCAATCCTTGTCTGTTATACGAGGATGTTCTGTCATGTCTTAAAAAGCAATTTAGGATAATTGCTTTTTAGGGATTCTTTATAAATTTAGATTAAAAGCGATCATTAATCCATAGTTGAAATAATCTCTTGCATAGTAAAAGCCTCTGGTTAACTTTGATATCCTGAATTATGTGGCTTTCTTCTGTCACTAAGCATAAAGCAGTGGGACAAAATTCTCTCACAGCTCGACACATCATTATACTTGTAAGTCAGAAAATCAAAAAGAAAAAAAACCATATTATTAATTGTAGAATAATGAATAATTTGAAAGCAACTTAGGAAACAATTAATGCTCCTAGTTCGTAGTGTCGTATTTGGACATGACTTCAAATACGGCGTTTATGTTGGAATTTGCTACCTCTACTTGCAACAAGAGCAGAGCTCATAAGATTTTGGTCATTTGGATGAGAAGTTTGTGTTAGTGGCACTATATGGTTTGGAGTATTTGTTGAGTAAACAATATGGAAGTGGGTAAAAGCATAAAGCCAAAGCTCCTTTTGTGTGCATATATTGTGGAAGCAGATAAAGAGACTTTTCTACCCATTTAAGCACTTTATTTTCCATTAACTTGCAGAAAAGGAAAATGTAAAGGAGTTAATTAATTACTTTGGCAACTGCAACTACCATCACCAACTGATCAAGGCGTCTTATACACCATTTCACAAATAAAGTGAAATCCACAGATTTCATTTGTTAATAAATCACGTGTAGCATGGTTTTCTTCTGTTCGTTCCTGACTGCTTTTGTATTTTGTATGTTATTCAAGTGTCACAAATCGAAGTAGGCAGTTCTAAGATTTGGCTTTGTATATATAGCGTGGATTAAGTTAATCAAATGAATCTAGAAAATCTTTAAAGTTTCCAATGAGAGTTATAGACATTCTAGAGAAAATAAAAGGAGCTAGGTTGAAAGAGATGGGCAGAGCCAGGAAGAAGACTAACTGAGAGGTTCAATAATTGATCGAACAAAAGCTGGATTTCCCTTCCAACAAATTATTGTTGTCGTTTTCAAGACTTGCTTTTTGGAAGAACTTGAAAGAACCACATTATTATATAACAAACTTAATTTTGTAATATTTTTCTTTTCTTAACTATTAAAATATGATTTTGTTAGAAGAAATATATTCATGATTTTTATGTTTTAAAAAAATTAATATTTGTTGGTAAAGTATTAGTTGACTTAGTCACCAATTTTAGTATAACTGTTTGACATCAAATTCGAATTCTTTTAAAAACACAAATTCAAATCTTTATATATATTCTCCTTCTTCTAATTATGACAAAAAAATTAATATTTAACTTCCTTTTATATCATCCACTCCTATTTTCTATTTAATTACTACCTTTTTTAAAATATTTTTCATCACTTTTTTTAATTTTTTTAATCAACTTTATTGAATTCAAATAAAAAAAATAATTAGAATAAAATGTTGGTCACTATTCTTCTCTCCCTTATTTATTTTAGTTTTGTTCCCAAACATATAATTATTTGTATGTTCAAATGAAAAGAATTCACATATATTACACATGACCGTAAAATGCTCTATGCACACATTTTAAATGGTTTTATTTTGTTGTAAAAAACATATCATGCATAGGTGCTTTACTTATATGGGTAGATATTTGAATATTCAAATGGGCACGTGGCAGGCTTAAGTACATGCATATAATTCTACTAGGGTTTTGGGAAAGGAAACTAATGTCTCAATTATTAGAAGAACGTTAGCTAGTGGGCCAATTGGAGAAAGCTTAGCATGAAAGAAAATGGACTAGTTCTACACGGCCGATTTGCTTTTCCCCTTTCTAATTAGGCCACCTTCCTCACATTTTCAAGTCCGATATGTGATTTTTGGAAGCAACCGCACATTAAAACCAGTGGCACCTTCGTCCTATTCGAAGGCAATTTTAAGATTATCATAATATGTTTATTAAAAAAAGATAAAGGTTATGATTAATTTCTCAAAAGTCTTTTATTCTTAATTTTTATCTGTTTAATAGAAAATATTTAGTTCATTAAGATGTTAAGTCATTTGTGAATGAAAGAAAACATTGTGCATTTAATGTTACGTGAATTTGAAGCGACTGATCTAAATGTTAATTCTTATTTTCATAAACATTTATGCAAATGATATTTCAAAAATCAAAACCAACTTTAAAAATATATGATAAATTATCAATAATGAATATTAAACATCCCAAAAAGAACATGTACTGTGTATATACATGTACATGATATATTGATATTCAAGTTTCTAAACCAAAAAACCAATCAATATATATATACATGAAGAAAATATCTTCCAATTAATCATGCTAGATTATGAAGAATATTATATATGTATATATCTGTTGAAAGATTAGGAAGAAAATATCTTCTAATCATGCTGCTTTTCTATAAAGCAGCTCGCAGACATGTAAAACAATGGAGCATTCAAAGTTTCCAACAGAGGTTAATGTATAATTTAGTTATATATCTTCCTGGACGTGGATGAAATTCAGCCACATATCCCCTTACTGATCAATCATTTAATTGTAGTTTTATTTGCTTTCTTTGTCAAGTAGAATAGTCTAGATTTCATAAATATATCAAAACAAAAAAGTTTGAATTCAACTAATAATTCTTTACTAATTATTATTTTCCTTTCATTATATATATATATTACTTCGAAAACTTCATTTTGTTCTTTTTCATGAAATTTAAGTTTAATTACAAGAAAGGTGAAATTCAATTTGATCACAGATTCGTTTCTGGTTTATTAAGTATAAGTTGAGGTTGGGAGCTGTACTGATCGTTTCTACGATTATATATATATAAAGCTAGCTATGATTCTATGAACAAGTTGTTTTGATATGGAATTAAGAACATGGGCAAAGTCTGAAGATGGAGAACTAGCTTGCAATGTGAATTAGGTTTGTTAAAGCCCCGCGCGCATAGAAAGAGTATAAAGCAGCTTGGCTTCGTGCATTAAGCTTTTCAGAAGTTATGTGCATGGGTGCTTCATTTTCGTCATGTGGAGTCAAACTTCAACTTTTCCATGGTGCAAAAGGGATACCTAGCAAAGCGAGCTAGGCACGTTCAAAACAGTGAACCTAGCTAGTTCCAGTTTAAGGTAATTATATACATGCTTATGTTTAGGGTTTCGCCATTAGTTGAGTTGAACCTAGCTGGTATACAATACAATTATATAGGTATAAAATAATAAGAACAGACGTGCTTTTACGCTCTCTTGGTAGACAGCTAAAAAGTAAGACAGTAAGGCATGCAGTCATACACGTTTATTAATAAAAATTAAACTTCATTATAAATTCCTTTACTTTCGATGGTTAAATACTTAATGCTTTATTGTAAAGGTTAAATTCATTGTGGTCATAACTCATATATACATCTCAAACTACATGCTCCCGAATCGCAATATCATATAAAGTATTTGTGTAGCAGAATAAGGTTAATTTACTGAAGAAATAGGGCAAATTCAAATTATTAATTAATTCATTTTATAATATCAATGGAGCTTATATCTAGTAAAAGGAATTTCTATTAAAAGAAACATCCATATTTAATAATATACTTGGAAAGAAAATTGTCTCTAATCAAAAAAATATTTGTGAGAAAAAAATAATAATTCCTTCATTCTATATTCTATATGACGCCCTAATTGAGATGTTAATTACACTTACACGCGAATCATGTTAAAATAAAACGCCGTGAGTTCAAAAAGTGACATTGTCTCTCAACTCCAGCTTTTCCATCAATTTAATTCATAGTTTTACGAAACACTTCACCTAAAATTTTGGCATTTCTAAGTGTATTTCTTTGCAGTCACCGTTCATATAATTATATACACATGCAAAAAGTTAAAACCACGACATGGTAGCTACTTCTGAATGTTACATCTCTGCCGTTTGCCCGCAAGATATAACAATCCAGGTATCCAGCTCATTAATTCTCACAATTATATATTTATTAACTGAAATCGACATTTTGTGGACCTTCTAATTACTAACGCTTGGCATAATTTCAAGCTAAAAGACCCTTAATTTGACCCTAACCCACCTCAATAATTCTGTTATGATTAGATTCGAAAACATTTTTGTCTTGTTTAACTGTTTAATTTGACTTTTAATCATAATTTCTTTCCTCACAGTAATAACAGATTATAGACACAATGTGAGTTAATCAATTCTTAATGAGTACATATATAAGATAAAATTAAAAAAAGAAAAAGAAAAAGGGTACTGGTTAATCCACCGATGAATCAAAATCTTCCATTTTACATCACCTGTACATAAATTTTTATCTTATGTCATTACAGTATTTGGTAAATGGGAAACACCCATGCAAATATAGCTAGCAATTTTATCATATGTCAATGCTGCGATCACTTGTTTAATTTTTCTATGTGGCTCTTCCCGTGGACACTTTGTTTAATAGCAACCACTACGAGTTACCAGTTTATAGAGCAGAAAAGTATATCTTTTAAAGCTAAAGTCATTAGAAAACCAAAAAACAAAGGCAAAAGCAAAAGAGAAAAAAGCAAAAGTTGAGAAAGGCAACAATATTTTGTAGAGGGGCCAGCTAATAGTTTCCACTTTAGTTGATGTGTTAGTGGAATCTTATAAGGACAATTTAGCAGGGGAAGTGGATGGATGTTGTTTCTGTAAAAGCCATTTTAACTTCTCTGGAAAATATTGCCACACACATATATAGTTCAATGATTTGTCACTAAATGTGGTCAGTATACATTACAACTACGCAAACGTATGTGTATATATATATGGTTTGTGAAATTCATTCAAAAAAAAAAAGTATATAACTTGCTAGAAGGTGAGGAAGAAACTAAAAGTAAGAAAGTTGGAACTTAAGAAAATAAGAGTAAATAATAATAAAGGAAATATGGGATAGAAATTAATAAAAAGATTAAGCTTAATTACTTAATATAATCAAGTTTTCAAAAGAATATCGAGCAATGATTCAAAATTCTTCGAGTACAAGATGTTGTACGAAGTGGTACCTCAAGGAGATTCCATATCGAATTCCCGAGATCAATAGGTATATGCTAATATATTCATATCATAATTCATCTTCAAAATAATAATTGTATAAAAGGGAAGCAAGCCACAAGTCGTATATATATATGCTTGAATCCTTCATAGATTTTCTTTTATTAGCTTCAATTACTTTACTTTTCCGGAAGGGCTCTGGTTCATGAGTTTCCTTAAAACTAAGATGAAGAAACTTGATCAAAAATAATTGGGCGAAAATTAAACAGAAGTTAAACTCACACTCTTTCATTATTTTCCTTTTGATTTTATTACGCTTTATATGAGCGACAGTTAGAGTTACAAAAAAAGAAGAAGAAATCATATAATTTATATGCAGAAAGGCGTCAACTTGAGGGGCAACACACCATGTGGCCGGAATTATGATTGAAACCCAAAACTGGCATTAAAATAGAGAAATTAAATGAAAATATTATTATGTAGTCTCAATCAAGTATACTAATCCTGGTTCTTCAACTGCCTGTAAAACCTCTTTATAAACTCTTCAGCAGCCTTGTCCACATGGTGGTCCTTGTCGTCGTCGGTGTTTTGCAGCGGGAACGGCGAGTCTGTTACCCTCAATTGCTTGACCATTGGACTCTTTCCGAACCCGGGAAGTGCAGGTGACGACTCTACCATCACCTCATTATTTAGCATATCCAGCACCGCCTTAACTGCATTAACTGTAACCACCTCATCATCCTGCGTGGCTGGAGCGTGAGCACACGCAAAGAAGTGATTGTTGTTGCGGTTGCGCTTGGTGATGGGGAAGAAGTAGTTGTTGGGTGTGTTGCTGCAGCTAAACTCGTACTCACGTGGTGCCGAGAATGTTATGCTCGAGTCACGAGAGCGGCGGCTTGAGGTGGAGCCACCGTGGTGGTGGTGGAACATGAGGTTGCTAATGACTTTGCCAGCGAGCTTACGGCGGCGTTTGAGCATCATCATGTTGAGGCTCATTATTATTTTACCTTTGGATATGCCTTTTCTCAACATGAAGAAGACAACACGGACTATTCTCCACACCCTCTTGGCTATTACTGGTAGATTGCTTTCCATTTTGTTTAGAGTGTGAGAGTATTTCTTTCTTTTCTTTTTCTTTTGTGTCTCTCTGATCTGGAGAGAGAGTGAGAGAGAGATAGAGAAAGACAAGAAAGGAGCTATATGGAATGAAGAGGAATGGGGCAGGGCAGGGCCTTATATAGGGGGAATGAATGAGAAGATGAAGAAAAATAAATGAGAGAGAAAAATGAGGAATTATTTTGCACTAACCTAACCTCTGGGTGCATAGATATTTAATATTGCCTTCTTTGTTTGATTTGACTTGAGTAGTATTGGTGGGGCGCTGCCCTTGCTTCTTAGGTTCAACCGTCCAACCTCACGTGACTTCTTTCTATTTCGCTATTAACCTCACGTGAGTTTTTGAATAACAAAATTAATTAGACTAATATGTGGTAATTATTATTAATAATGTAACTGATCATGAGAGCAAATATTGGACACCTAATTAAAAAAAAATTGGCCTCATGCTAGCCTATAAATTTTTTTTTTTTTAATATGACCCTCTATAATCTTTTTTATCTGAATATTACCCACTATAATTAATTTATATATTGAATACTTAATTATATATTGAATACAAAAGAAATATATAGTACAGTTTAAAGTTTACAAACGTAGTAAGATTTATACAATTTTATGGTGAATATTTTATAAAAATTATCTTAATGATGATCTTGGCAGTAATTCACTTAAACAAAGAACAATAAAAAGTAATCAAATTAGAATTAATCAATCGTAATTATCTGCTTATATTCTTATCATTTTTGTATGAAAATTACATTTTAGAATATAAAAATTTAAAGTAAGATACAAAAACATGTTAAACAATATTATGTATAAAAACTTGTCTTGTTATCTAAACCAAAAACAAAATGTCTTTTTATAAACAATACATTTCAGCTGCTTGTGTAAATCATGCATAAAATAAACTTGGCTGGTTTATAAACAAATCATAATTCTATATAAAATCTATTTTAAAAAGTGAAAGGCATTTAAAGTTTACAAGTTCATGAAAAATTTTGAAAAATAAATTATTTTGATCGAAAAGAAAAAATAACTTCTTAAAATTTATAATTTGCTACAATATATTTATATATCTGTGCTCTGCTGAGAATTAATATATACACACACTAAAATTTAAATCTATACCCTTATCATGCAGATCAAAACAGAAAAATCTATACTCTTATTTATGTCACTGTTTTCTGGAATTATAGATTTTCTCTTTTTCTCCATATCAACTTACTAAGCCTCAGGCGTTATATATAAAATTAATGGAGCTTAAGATAAAAATATGCAAAGACAATAGACAACAGATAAAAATATCAAAATTTATCCTTTATTTGACATAATTAATAATAGTACATGATAGTCAGGGAACATCTATCTCAGTGTCCTGATTATACAACAAAAGAGATTGATGGCCAAAATTAAAGCATAAACACCCTCAAGTGAAAGAAAGGGGAACCAGATCAATTTCTAAGACCAACTTATTATGGATCAGAAGGTGGAGACAGGAAAAACTTTTAACAGAAAACCCAGAAGGGTAAAAAATGGGGAGACCTTGAAAAAACAAAAAAAGTTACAGTAGCTGGTTAGAAGATACAAAACATTGTCCCCTGAATTAAGAAACAGATAGATATCAGAAAGGGTTATTGCATATTTAATTGGCTATTGTGAGATCAGTCATTTCTCTGGTGATTGCTGGAATGCAACTTGAACTCCTTGCAATCCCACCTTTCTTTGGCCCTCCTTTTTCTCTAGGGCTAATGGACTTACCCCTCAATCTTCCCTCCAACTTGTTCTTCTTCAACATCTCTTTCATGGCCTCAGCTTGAAACAGAACTGGGAAAGCTCTCCCAAACTTGTTGAACCTAACACATGCATTCATGTGTGTATTCAAAGCTTCCTCCTTCTTCCCTCCATTTTTCTCCAACTCTTCCTTCACTGCTTCAGCACACAGCCCACACACCCACTTCCCATGGAACTTGTCACGCACACGCTCTACGTACTCCGGCGTGCACTCCTCGCTCATCCCACAGCACTCACACTTTGCATCTTCAACCTCAGAAATCGGTGGCATCTGCTTCAAATCAATCCCTTCTTTGGATAGTTCAAAGGAGATGTCTGAGATTGTTCTTTGAAGATGATCTGATGACAGCCTTGGAGGCTTGGAAGAGTTGGTGCTCCTAGTGAAAGAGCTAGTTAAAGCCTCTCCATGGGGTGCCATCTTCAATAGCTTAGAGCTCAAGCAAGAAGGATAATAATCACAGCTTGAATATGCAGAATGGGTTTTGAGAAGTATGGAAGTACAATTAGAAATTAAAGATCTTGAAAAGTAACTTAATAGTTATAGAAGAACAGTGGGGTTCTATTTATAGTGGTTTTTCATCTTTCTGGTAATCTGAAATTGTGTGAACTTGTGTGGATCTTGGTAACTCATGTGTCAGTTTCAATAGTCGTGAACTTGCTAGATTTTTCGAGAATAATTAATTAGAAAGCAACACACATTTAGCTTTTCGATAATTATAAAGTTACTAACGTCTATCAAATTTGGGAGTAGATGTGACTTTCTTATCTTTATTTCAGTGACAGTTCCATTAACTGAACTTCAATGGTAGCAGCCAAGGCTAAGGCTCCAAGAAAAAGGTGAAGTCCTGGTTCAAATTTCACTTCCGTGATTTTTAGTTCCTTGGCTGATAATGTTGCAAGGTGAAGACATGCCTTTTTCTTTCCCCCTTTTATATTCTTTACCTTCTCTCATTAATTTAGAGGTAGAGCAATGCATGAGAAGACAAAGCAAAAGTAGGATAAAGATAAAATTAGATACCCATTTTCCATATACAATTGTCCATGCAATTCTGTATCCACAATCACATTGTTCTTTTATGGTCCTTCAATTCAATTAATTTTGTTTTTTGAATTTCTTCTCATTCATTATTGTTAGGGGGAAATCATTTATGTTACTTTGTTTAGTTCTTGTAATTGGATTTGCAAATCGAGTTAGTATGAAATAAATCCAACAAAATGAATAATAACAGAGAAAATTTGTCATTTCATTAAGGTTTAAAGCAGGTTGTCCCTTTCAATTACTATAAAGTATTTCCTTTTCACAAATTTATTACGTGGTCCTATGTATATTGAACACCAATGCAACTTGAAATGCATTCACATGTCAGCATGGTGTAACCATATAAATATATATATGGCCCTTGGCTTTCAGCCTTTCACCTTTTGTGATAAAATTATTTATGTGGGAAGAATGTAAAGGACTAGCTACGTGGTCTAATGTGATTTCCTCCACAGACATGACATAAAGTTATATCACCAGCAGCTTAATCAATCGTTAAAAAGGAGGATGCAAGCCGTTGGAGTTAGTTGCTATGATTCAGATATTTTTTATTAAATGTGAAGTTGCAGTCTCTATCTGATAATAGTGTTACTGAATAAAGGTAATTGAGCTAACCAAGACAACTGGATGTAGATGATAGATACATTTAAAGCAATGATTTTGTGAATGACATGTGTTCGTGAGTAGTCTCTTACAGAACTGCTTTATGCTTTGCGCCAAGGGCATCAAGGATTCAAGGGATACAAGAGAGTGAGTGCATCACAATGAACATGAAATGAAGCAAAAGATGAGGAAGTAAGTGACACGAGTGAACAGAGTCTACATTTTCACTCCAAGTCTTCATAGCAAATACAATAAAACGCCAAGCGATAAAACATAAGGTCTTAAGAGTAAGTTAATACTTTAATTCCCATTCTCTGGAGATAGTGGTCAAACAAAGGACCAGTTCACAAACATAAAGCACATACAATGAGCATTCTCTTCTTCGTTCAGCACCTTCCAAGCAACCACTCTCTCATACGAGACAGGTCGCCCCATGCTTGAGAGACAGATACCACCTTGAAAACACGCAAAACCCTGTCAAGACGACAATGAAGACAAGTCAATAGATATATAAACCCTGAAAATACCATTAGCAGCGCACCCCATTTCGTGGGCATAATTTGCAGAATGTAACATCAATTATTCTGGTTACATATCTAGTAATTAAGTAACGACTTTGGTAATCACCCCCTTCTACGCACAATCAATGGGACGATATCAATGAAGAACTAGTAGACCTGTTGTATAATCTGGGGAAACTCTGAACAGAGAATCTTTCGTCCATGATCATCAAATATCTTCTCCAATGTTATGTCTTGCAATGCAACTAAGGTAGTCTCCAGCATGTCGAGTCCTGCCTGGTTTGCAAAAGTGAACATTGGCAATGCCTGCATAAAAACATAGAAGAGTATAACAACTTTGAAAATGGTATGCATCTTACAACTACCCTTAGACAAACCGTGTTTTTTTTTTTTCAATAACAGGAAAAAAAAAAAATTTATGCTTGCACGATTGAACAGAAGAATCAATATTTCACTTGCGAATCTACTAGGTCTTCCTTTCATGGAGCCGTGTTGAAACACAGCATAGCATTCGGGCAGGAGATTAATAACGTATTGTACAATAAAACTGTTACTTTGACTTCTAGCAGATGCAACTTTTTTCATCCGAACTATCAGTAACCATAGTAAAACTTAATATGGTATTGATGTTCTATGTCAGTGAGATCTAATTACTCTGCGTATAGAGAGAATTTACGTGAATATGCATGTAACGGGAAATGTTTTCTTGTTCACTTATTTTCTTTTTCCTTTATGAGACCAGAGGTGGGAGAATTGAAAATTTTCAAGAATACCTTCAGAGTGCAGCACAAAATTGCATCTGAGTGATGCCACAAGGCCTTTAGGATGGATTCATTCCCCTCGTTATTAGATTTCAGTAGCTCCACACCCAAGTAGCACCTAGGAAACCAAAATAGTCAAACCAAACAAGACAGCAAAGCACGTCAATGAAGTGCCTCAATAGAACTGTATTTGCTACTTAGACAGTAAACCCAAGTTTCATTTGCTTGTAGCGACTTCACAGACGTGATTGGTTTTTCATAGCCTCTTCAAGAGAAAGGGAACAAAAGAATTCACAACACGTGCCATTGCAATAACCCCTAGTTTCTGTACTGAATGTGATAAAATTTATTTCTCATCTTGATGAAAATCTTGAGGACCAGAGTTTAAACATCCAAAGGGTATATGTATCTAAATAAGAACATCAATCAGGACATGTATCATAGCTGTGTGTAATGCAACAGCCTCGTTAATGAGAAAGCAGTAAGATCTACACACCTGTAACTGTTGCTGATCCAACGAGCAAGTGTCTGTGCTTCAGGAGTACCCAATGGTGGCCTAAGCCCAGCATGTGAACTCAGATGAGAAGGAGAGAGGGCTAATGCCACCCTTTGAACAGATGATATAATGCTGCGAACATATTGTCGTGCCATTGTTGCTACATGATCTTGCATATGACTTTCAAATGCAAATTCAAATGCTATTGTCATCACAGATCTCATACAGCCAGAATTTCCAGAATAATCATTGGATGCTCTATTTCCAGTTGGGCCAACGTCAAGAGCAGATGCAAGGTCAAGGGTACGATTTGGACTGGAGGCCTCCTGCAAAAATTTTAATTATGATGATTATAGATGCCCTCTGGAAAGATAAACATTAACATGCTGCTTCTATGATGATTGCAACTAACCTTCCCAGAATCAAGAGGAATAATACGAAATCCAGAAGGTAAAAGAGGAGCATCATCAGCAAAGGATGCATCAATTGGAGCAAATATAAGTTCGGCACAGGTGCCAACAGCATTCTCATCCATTCCGCTGCAGAGCTACCAAAATATCAAGGGAATATAAGAAAGTAAGTCACCAACAAAGGCATCATGGAAACCATAATGATGATAGGGAAAAAATCTGCCTCGTTCATTCTAGGAACAGTTCAGAGGCAACTAAACTAAACTAGAAAGCCAACTGCTCCATCATAAATTTTCAATAGAAAAAGGAACTTGTATTTCTTCTTCGTAGGACAAAAAATGACAAGACACACACCAGTTACATGGGGACTGTTTTGCTTCCAACAATAATTTTAGTTTTAGGTAGAGGCATAAATCAAGTGCTAACATCATAAGTCTCAAGTCATCTCACCACTTTGAATGATAATACAAACATTTTTTAACAACTACGCAAAAATCAAAGGTATTACATTAGTACGAACATGCTATATTTAACACTATATAGGATGACTGATGCTGTTAAAAATAAATAAATCATATAGGTGGCATAACTTATAGCACATTAAATATGAATCCCAAGACTTGTACAAAATTCCTTTACACACGAGTGTATCAAATAGCACAAGCTGACATCTATATATTACTACTACATCACAGTTCAAGCAACATAATTGAAATAGTGAAACATACAGCAAGTAAAATTAGCAAACAACACTTACTTGCAAGAGAAACACCTCTCTAGGCATGATTGTGTCTTCAGGAGAATGAGCAATTCCTTCCAATTTAATGACTTCCAGAAACTACAGAGAGAAAGAGAGAGAAAGTCAAGATATATATAATTTTAAAAATTCTTAATAATTGTAAATTGTTGTTGCATATTTTGCAACACTTCATCACCTCTTCATGCTCTATAGTGTGAGCTAGAGGTAGTATAACTTGACCCCCATAATTTCCAACACGAGATCCTGGTAGGCTACAAGGGCCAACTTTAATGGCAGCAGCTGAGTAAGCATCCATGTTATTGTCTGCCCATTCTGATCTATGCTCTCGGAGGAACCGTAGGAGAATGGCAGGAGGCACATTCTGGACATAGAAATGACATCCAAATGCATAAATATAAGGCTAATGTTAAAAGAAAGTATAATATATTGGATCTTTGAAAGAAATGTAACCATTTTAATTTCAGGTGGTTAGTTTTGTCCGCACCATGCCCTTGTTTGGGATTAGCCAAGTACAATAGCAAAATTATGTAAATTTTTTGTTCGTATATTGCCTACACAATAAATAAGGCATATTCGGCCTTGTTAAGTAAAAAGGTCCTACATTTACCCATCTAAACTAAGCAACTTGGTAATTAGTTGTCATTATGTTATCACCATCTGATCTCAATGATTTTTTAAAAAAAAAAAATTAAACAAGTGCTCAACTGCTCATGCATAAACAAAAGTGCACCATGAACATTATGAATCTGATACTTACACGAAAAGATGAGCAAATATATATGATTTTGACTTGTGTTCATGACTTAAAAATTGACAACAGTGGAATTCACATATTCAGCTGACCAGGAATTTGTATAAAATCTGTGAAATATTTTAAGCATATGAACCTGTAGTAGCATGGACGCTTTGGCACATAAGACTGCATTACTGACAGATGGAAATCCATTGGCAAAGGAAAGATTTAATCCCATCAACTTGTCAGGAGATGAATTCACTAGAATTGTTACATCATCTACGCCATCATTGCCAATCATTGACCATCCCTCGTCAGTAAACCCATTGAGTGCCTCATTAAAACCCCTGCCACAAATATGAAGCAAGATTCAATTTCAATTTCAGATAAGTAAGAACTAGCACAAGAATCATGCCCATGAAAGAGAATTATATTAACCGGCTCAGTCTCTGGCTAAGTGCTCGTAGAGCTGCAGGTCGTCTGCCCCAACCAGTGACATTAGACTGCGAAACTTCATGAGATATCTGCCTCAGCTGACGTAGGGCCTAAATGAAAAGTAGAAATATAAAAAGCAGAACCTTTGTAAACCTCATAATCAATATTTTGGCAATCTAAAGTTGATAAATATTTCCCAAAATATAGGATTTAGCATGGAATATTAAGCAAAACATAAATGTACCATCTTTAAAGAGAAACAACAATTCAATAACATACCGTCATTGTTGTCTTCTGAGCCAGCACTGTTGATGATTCATACAATGGACGCAGTACCTCAGGCACACTCCATGGCTAGCGATGGTTTAGACATGCTAAGGTTATTACTAAATTAAAAGAAAAGGAATCAATTGGCAAAGAATAAAAACAAATAAATATACCTCCAAGTCCATATGATCAACAATGTGGATGATAGAACCACCCCCTTCACAAGGTCTTATAAGGTACCCACTAGGCAGCATCTCTGCTCTGACAAAATTCTGAACCGGTGGCATGGTCGGACCATTTTGAGTGTTTTTAAGAGACCTCTCACAGACCTGAGCAGGGTACACACCACACATCATAAAAACGATTTAGATATAATCACCTAGTAGGAGGAATTTGGAATACGGTAAGTTTGAGCTGGGCCATAGCGCATAAAAGAATTTGTAGTTGACTACAATATATAGTATAATTCTGAAAGGATTTATTTAAAGCCACATACCACAAGGCTGCCATCTTCCAAAACAGAAGTGTAGCGCAGCAACCAAAAGTCCCGAGCAGGTGCTAATGTTGTTGGTGCATATAGCTAAATCATCGAAGAGTTAAGCAGGCAAATAAATGATCCATCATCAATTCACTTAACAAAGCATAGTCATCATTCATACACAATGAATTGTGTTATACCTGCATATAAAGTAGCTCTATGGTTCCACCATTAGCTGTGGGCAGCACATTTAGAATGTCAACAGCTCGGCAATCACGAAACCATGTAGGTCGATCCTTAAGGATTTCTGCAACCTGCAGAGAGTATAGACTATCTCACAATCCAGAAGTTCAAGCAAAGATAATCATCAAAAAAGATAATAAATACTGAGCACTTACCCTTGTGGGTTCTAGACCCACCAGGCCACAGGCTCGTGCTGCCACACCAGTGCAACCATGAGAAATAGCAACGATTCCAATGGAATCCGGACCAGGCTGTGTACATCGGTGAGAGTTAATGAAGAAGCATAATTTTTGAAAAATGTTCAACTTATAAATAAGTAAGCTCTAATTTTATTCAAGGATCCATGGAATCTGGACCACGCTTGCCGCAACAGCAAAAGCTAATGAAGAAAAACAAGATAAAAATTAATTTAACCATCAATTATCCTTCAATTATATCCAAGGACAAGACCCTCAATGACAAAGTCATCAAAGGTTGAGTGGAAAACAAAAGCAAACTAAAATAATAAATAAGTATTCATATGTGTGTGTAGTGATCTTAGGATGATAATTTTGCTGTTTCTTGACATGTTCTTCGTGCCTCATTCCTATTTATTATTTAATTATTTAATTTAATATCTGAAGAAAAACAGTAACTAATTGGTCAACCTATGAAAAGAATTAATAGTTTACCTTCATTCCAGGCATTTGGACCCACTCAACAGCAGTCCCAGTAGCCTTTGAAAGAAACTCTGCTAAAGTTTCTTCTGCAATGGACAAAAGCCTGGGAAAAATCAAAGCATGATTTCATGAGACACAGGCACACACAACCAGGAGGTCACGGACCACAATGACAGAAAGGGACCCAATAACCATATTTCTACTAACCCTGCAGGACTAGCATCTCTTGGGGGATGCTGAGTTGTCAAACTGTGTTGACCACTCGTCACGGCTGATTCACAACTTGCGTCTTTGGTTGCAAGCGTTGTCTGCAGAGAAAAAACCCTTTAACTCAATTCTCATGAACCCAGTATTAAAGAATATATAAGCCATTAAGTAGCAAAAAGAAAAGTTACAGAAACAACATTTTTTTAATCTTAAACTGCGCATTGTTAATTACAGAATATTATCAATATCACAGCAGCAAAATTGGCTAGAAAATGGAAGACACAATAAAAATTCATACATTTTGGGTATGTTGACGAAAGTAGCCATTTTCATACACTAGCTGAGAAACCTGCTTCTGCAACCTATCATTCTCTTCCATCAGAAGCTTGTTCATGGCTGTCAGCTTCCTATTAACAGCTTGAAGGCGTGAAGCCTCTTTCCTTTGCTTCTCCCTACATCTGAACGGGCAAAAAAGTAAAAAATAAAAGCATAATCAGTACCACTAACATCGTAAACAACTCAACATAACGCCAAACTCGAACGTCTTTTTGTATTTATTCCGACACTTCTCTTATCAACCATAGACCCACATTCGGCAATTAGATTGGAGAGAAATGATTATCTTATTTTTCTATGCGTTTGCAGAAAAGAACAACTTTTACACCGCATCATTTCCATGTTGGGAAACGTTTACCTTAATTAAAGCCAATGATGTCAAAATGTACATATTACAGAAATTGTTTATTTAGATGACAAAATACGAAGTTCGGCTTTCTTACTTCTCAGCAGAATAGCAAGTCAAACACACACACCGCGCGCGCGCACACAGATGCCTATAAAAACATTATAAATATTAAATTTTGGCTATGCTCGGACTTGTACCTTCTATTCTGGAACCAAACTTTGATTTGTTTAGGCTCGATGTGTGAGAGAATTGGGCACTCACGAATAAGCTGCTGGCGGCGAATGGAACTGGGTTTTGGGCATTCATGATAAAGCCTCTCAAGGGCTTCAACCTGCTCAGGTGTATAACGGACATATTTTCCATTGTCCAATCCCCCTTTACCATCCTTGCAGGACATTGCCATGGCCAATTACCTCGGAATCCAAATTGCCCACTAAATATTGGAACTTCAACACTTTTTGAGTATTTTCTGTCGCTTCAGCAGCAGCTACACCAGCCCAAAATGGGTCTTTAAGAACAGGTATACATTTGAAAATTTTGTGTTAAAATGGTTCACAAGACTCTACAGTGATAAGGGAGAATGATAGAGACAAAGGACGAGGGGTAAGGTTTGCCTGAACTTGTACGTATTTACCCCTGTTTCCTCAGCAAGAGACAGCTACTAACACGAGAGAACATAAATCTTTCGAGATCAGAGATTTTGAAGCAGACTCATGCGAAGAAAACCATCGATCTGGTTCCCAGAAACATTCGCTACGGGTGAACAGTTTCCTAAATATTCTACAAACAGAAACACACAGAAAACTGAGCGCCAAATTCGATTCAGCTAATCCTCGAAACTCAAAAACAGAGACCCCAGAGAAATGAATGATCCAAGCTTCAATTTTGGAACTTCCACACCATAGTATTCTCAACCAAGTTCCTTAGAACAAACAAAAACGATATTGTTCCACCGATCTTCATCTTCTCCAAGGTTCCACTTTGACTAATCTATTCGAATGGTTGCTGATCTCTGTACCATTTTTTAAACTTTGAGAGAGCTTGGCCAAGGAAGAAACGCCATTGACAGAGAAGTACAGAGTAAAATCAAAAGAAAAATATATATATCTAAGGGATAAAAAAAGATAGATTTTTCTGCAGCTAATGGGGAATCTCTGTCACTATGAATTTGGCTATCAATGCTTTTTCGGGAATTAAACCAAGATAAAGGAAGAAAACCCTAGCTGGAAGAGAGAGCAGAGGGAATGTACTGCAGCTTGGGCGTTTGCTTTTTTGGTTTTTGTTTTTGCTGTTGGTTTCATGTGTTTTGTTTCTGAGATTTGCTGTGTGTTTTCATTGGTTCGTCACTTTCGGGTCACAGGTCTTCGCTCCACTGTGTAGGAAAATGGTGCACCCAATTTTTTTATTTATATTTTCAAACGGACTAAATTTTCTAGGGACCATAATACCCTTTTTCCCGCGAGGATGCCTCACATTGAATGGATGGGGCTCGTGGGCTACGGTTATTTTTTTCACCACAATGTCATGATTACCCCCGCGGCTTGCTTTTTAATTTATATATTTAATTAATTTAATAATTATTTAATGTTTAATTGGTGTTTTATACTTTCTCTATTAAAACTTTTAAAAAATATTTTTTTTTACATGATTAGTTTTTAACAAGAGATTCTCACTTTCGTTAAAAGAAAAGATTCTCACAGTTAATCATGACAAAAGAATAATTCACGTTGATAAGGAAGTATTTAGAGTCACAGTTTCAATTGATTCTTCATTTTATTTCACTTAACTGGCTTTGATCGAAAAAGAAGTGAACAAAGACTTTATAGTAAATTTCATTTATTTGTTAAATGAAAAGTATTAAATTAAATTACTTTTTCTAATGAATATGTGGTATGTTTTTTTTTTTCAAAAAAAAAGAAAGTGTTATGTCTGTCTAAGTAAAGGGGAAAGACCAAAAAAAATAACATAAACTATATTTTGATAATAATGCAGGGGAGGTTGGAGTTAGGGGTAATTTTGTGATACAGAAATTGTTACAGGAAGAAATTGGGACAGTGGCAAAAGAGTAAAAGGATGGGAAATGTAAGGGTGTGGAGAGAAGATAATGGGGGGGTCAGTCTTAGAAAACACAAAAGGCATGGGGAGAGGTTTGCGTGGGACACAGAGGACACCATGATGAGGTTTTTGCATGCGTCTAGATTTTAAAGATTTCAGTAAATTTTTTTAAAATTAAATATTACTTTTTAGGGGAAAAACGAAGAAAATATATTTAATTAATGAAGTATATGGTATTATATTGGTGACGAGATAGAGAGGCTAGGTGATGATGAGATTGGCATATCCGTATGCGGTAGCATAACATGCATACATGCCATATGGCTGCTTGACATGACACTGACACGACATGTGACATTAGCAATTTTGGAAAATGCTTCTGCTCCAGGGGAAGGGAAGGGATGCGATGGCATAGCATAGCACGGTGGGTATGTGAATGTGATGTGATTGGACTCCCAGGTCTCTGATATTGCTCCAACTTCATGTTATGTACATATTTATTCATATGTTCGTATATTTCTCACATTGTTTATTTTTATATTCAATAAATATTTTATTTTTTTATGAGATGATACATATTTTATATTAACTCTTAAACTAAACTCATATCAAGTCAAATAATTAAAAAAACTCATATCTTACTTCTATGTGTAAATAATTTGTCAGCATTCAACTAATAATATATAAATATATTTTTAATGTGTCTTTGAAAAAAAAAAGAAATTAATGGGCCATTTTACTTCCTTATTCTTCACACAACCTGAAGAAGTGCGATTTTTTTGGTTAAAAGTGGAAGGCGAAGACTTTTGTAGACAAAAGTAAAAAAGAAATAACTACTATAAAAGGAGTAACACTTTCCATCGTTTCCTATTGTCAACATTGTGTTCATTGCTTGATTACACCTAAAGCCAATATTGCATTCGTACGATTGTTCGCGGTAACATTATAACATTTTCCAGTATTTGCGGAGAAAAAAAAAGAAAGACAGATTGGAACGATGACAGCAATATAATTGTAAAATAAAAAAATTAAATCAAATTTATTCATTAAAATTAAATAATATTTATTACAACATAATTTTCTTAGTTTATTTTTGTAGAAGAAAACTGAAGAGTAAGTTTTGTGTACTTGTACTAGATGATCGAGCGGAAGCAATTATTTCAAAACGTATATAGCGCTGACATAGGTTAGATCACTTTGTCTCACTCCAATTGTTTACTTCATCATGTCATATGTCTGTCCAAGGAATTCATTATGCCTTACGTATGTATGCTTCTATAACTGTATATTTCTTTATCCACTCACGTGATGCCCACGTGACATACACCTATTTTTTGGCATACATATGTCACGTCATGGGATCCAGCAGTCATGACTTCGAGTCCTTACCAAGTTGGACGATGATGTTGCACTTCTTTTTAATGATGAAATGGGCCTTCGGGAAGGTAGGTGGGATATTGGGCTAAACGAACTCATCTGGTTGAGCGGAAGGGGTGCGTGATTAGAAATTATTGGGTGTGACAAAAGAAATGACCCATGCGCATTGTCATAGAAACCAAACGAACCGAACCCATTATCTGCATCGCTGTTAGATGGTGGCTAGCCAAGTCCAAGTAATTTGGTTTTAGAAGACCGGACTGTTCCAGTTATTTTAAACGGACCACTTCTTCCTCTCAGCACGTGTCGGGATCATCCAAAATATATTGAGGATCTAATTCCTCAATTTTGGAGGTGCATTTATATATTTAGAGTCAAAGATAACTTCAGAGACGATCCGCAATGAAAAAAAAGAAAAGTCACGTGGGATGCGGTTCTAAACGTGGCTTTCTTTGCACGTGGTATCATGTTAGTGTTAAGACATGGGGAGCACTACGCACGTGTGTGGAAGAAACAAAGGAAAGCGAGGAAGCCCTTCAAAGAGATTCCGTGAAAACGTGGGAATTGACTATTCCTTTCACCCATGGCCATGGCTATGGCCCCATGGGTTGGCCGTTTCAACCAAACCTTGAGAGAAGCCTCACATGATCGCTGACACTTTCTCACGTGCTCTGTGGGCCCACCAGTTATACTGAGAGCAATAACTTAATAAGCATAAGATTAAGATAAGGCGGAAGAAGGAAGAGGGATGATCCCCCAAAGAAAGATATTATCTTTCAATTGAAAAAGGATGCCAAAAAAATGTATAAAATTAAATGTAAACGGAAAATATTTGATACGAATTTGTGGTGGTAATAAAATTAAGTAGAATTAACTGTATAGTACAAACCTTATCCATTTACCAGCGGCAGCGTCCATTAACATGGGGATTAGAATCGAACGAGTCTGCCCAATCTAATTCAGTCCCCAAACATCCATTATATTACCTAGACTCCTCGGTATTAGATCACTACTGGTAACTTATAATTTATTATAAAATTAAAATCTTTTACTTATTTTAATTTAATCTTTTAAGATATAATTAAATTATAACTTAATAAAGATAATTTTATTGTTATTTTAATTTAACATAACTTAAACTAAATTTGTGGATTTCCAACAAATTTTCATTTGAAGTGAGTATATCATGGGCTTATTTGTAGGCTAGTACCGCTCCTTGCAAAATTCTGGTTTCCTTGGGTTGAGAAGAAATGACAGGATAAATTAAAATCAATGCAGAGTTGCAGCTCATCACAAGATTTGTTAATTAATTTAAAACGGCCAAGGTATAAACCAAGGAATAAAAACGAAGACAGCAGGAATCGTACAATGACTTTTAGCCAAGGTGGCAGGTGAGATTAAAGTGAAGATCATCCTAAACGAGACACGTGGATGACATCATGACCGTTGTTTAGATTAAGTTGAGCTGTAAGCATCGTGCATAAATGTGAGCAGGGGAATATGGTAACAGGCCATGATAGGGGCAAGAAGGTAGAAAGTAGTACAATTAATTAAACTTAATCATAACTATTGTAATAAATCAGAATTGGAAAAGAATTTAAAAAATAAAAATAAAAATTGCACAGTTCCCCAAGCAATTTAAAATAATTAGAGAGCGGGGGAATCCGGCTGTAAACTTTGACACTATTGGAGGAGTCACTGCGACAAAACCTGCAAGAGATGGATTATTCAGGGGGAGTTCAATTTTGTAAGAATTAATTTTCAATTAATCATTGTTAATTAATGTATTAATTGTCGGATAACGTACATGCAAATACCACATTCAGTAGTTATGTTAAGTGGTTTTGCTTTTACTTTATTATTTATTTTCTTGTTTCATAAAGTAAACAGTGTGTGTCTGTGGCCATAGCTGTTTTCTTTTTAAGTGACAGCCCACCGTTGTGCTTAAGTATAACGCTTTCATCACTGTTTAAGCCACATGATCAGTGTTACATCGACGTAACAACCATCTTTCTTTTATGTTCGTCTTTCGTTTTCTTTTTCCTTTGTTTTTTCATCTTAATGAATTGGATAAATAGCCATTTTAGACAATTTTATTTGCCATATAGTCGACCCTCATCTAAAATATTCTCATAAGACATAAATATTTATTATTTTAAATGTTATTATTAACCCACATCCTAATAACTTAAAACTACTCTGTCTTTTCTTCTTTTTTTTTTCCTATCTATGTAACTAATTTGTTTTAGAGATGCAAGTAATTTGATATCGTATAAGAAAAATATAAAAGAAATGCAGGTAATTTCACTTTAAATTTGAATAACCTATGTTTTCTTACCTAATTCGGCCAATCTGGTAATATGGTTGTACATTAATCTACCAAAATTAAAATTCCTTGTCTCCATTATATTTTGGTTTAGGGTCTAAACATTTTGACAAAAAAATTATTTATTTTATTACATAAAAAAATTAAACTCTAAATCTATTAAATATTGCATCGTTATGAGTTTCTTCTAACTTAAGTACACATTTTGATTTCAATCTCGTATAGTGTTGTTTTACGTGAATTAAATTATTGGGTAATATTTAATATGATATTAAATTCTCAAATTCAATTGCATAATAAAAATATATATAATAAACTGTTTAATTAAATTTACATAACTTGCAAGTGACGTCCTATTATTATATTTTATAGTATTTTATTTTATCTGCCCGCATGAAAAGAAAAATGCTTTAATATCCCCAAAATTTCATTTCTGCCCTTCCCTTACTCATCAAAACCCCACCATCACTCTCCCCTCTCTCTCGGACCCAACCCGTTCTCTCTCTCATACACCGTTTCTCCTAAAACAGTGCAATTTCTTTTTCTCCCTCTAAATAACAGCAACTTCTCTCTGCTTCTCAGTCATAGACTCTCAATTTCGTAAATGGAAATGCCAGAATACTTTGTAGGTGGCTATCTCAGTGCCGAAGCAGACCAATTCTCGCCGGAGAAGCGACACGGTGACCAGAAGCCCGGCGAACCGTTCGCCATTGACGACCTCCTCGACTTCTCTAACGCAGATGCTATTACGTCTGATGGTTTCTTTGATAATGTCGCCGGAAACTCCACTGATTCTTCCACGGTTACCGCGGTTGACAGCTGCAACTCCTCAATTTCTGGCAACGACAACCACCTCTCCGGCAACATTGCCTCTCGAGGTTTCGGTGATCCTCAGTTCTCCGGAGAACTCTGCGTTCCGGTAATTCACAATTTCCATGCTCATGAAAATTTGAATTCCCCGAAAAATGAAATTTGAAATTTCACCATCATCAAATTCATAAATTCTAAGTTAAAAGCATTTGTAGGTTGTTTACCCGTTCACCAATATTTAAATTTTCTGTTGTACTACAAACTCGTGAATTATCACTATTAATGCCATGCACAAAAAAAACTAAATAACACACTTTTTTTTGGTTCTAAATATACAAGTAATAATTATAATTAAATTAGTAACTACATCTAGTTTATCAAGAAAATTTTTTTCCACTTCTATTTTGGAATTTGTTTTAGTGATGAATTGATTGGATTTGAAAACTGAATTTTCTTGTGCTTGTGATTGTGGTCACAGTATGACGACATGGCTGAGCTAGAATGGCTATCGAACTTTGTGGAAGACTCATTCTCAGCCGAAGAAGAGCTAAAAACGCTCCACCTTCTCTCCGGAGCCACCGCTTCCACCAATGTCACGAAAACCCAGACTTCGGAATCCTCATCATCCTCCGAAACTCTCCCACCATTCGCTGCTGAACCCCATCGAAATGCACCGTTTTTCCACCCAGAAACTCCACTTCCAGGCAAGGCCCGAAGCAAGCGTTCACGCGCCGCTCCCGGGGATTGGTCCACGCGCCTCCTCCACCTTACCACCCCACCACTCACCGCCGCGACGGCCGAACAGAAACCGGTCAAGCCAGCGCCGGTGAAGAAGAGGGAGAGTTCCAATTCGGACTCTTCGGGTAGGAAATGTTTGCACTGTGCTGCCGAGAAGACACCGCAATGGCGAACCGGACCCTTGGGCCCAAAGACGCTGTGCAATGCTTGTGGAGTTCGATACAAGTCCGGGAGGTTAGTGCCGGAATACCGACCGGCGGCGAGCCCGACGTTTTTGTCGACGAAGCACTCCAATTCGCATAGGAAGGTTTTGGAGCTGAGGAGGCAAAAAGAGTTACTACGACATCAACAGCAGCAGTTGCTTAGTCAGAGTTCGCTTTTCGGCGTTTCCAACGGTGGAGATGATTACTTGATTCGCCATCGTACTGGGCCAGATTTTAGGCAAATTATTTAATGAGTGCTAGACTGGAATCTAGAGTGGATCTCCAGTTTAGCAAACAAGCCGCTCTTCCATTTTTGCTTTGCAAAAATTTTGTTTTATAAAATTCGAATTTTGTAACTTTTTTGGCATTAAACAGAAAAGAAAACAAAAACAATGTAGACTTAATGGGAGGGATAAAATAGGAGAGGGGGAGAGCATAATTTCATTGATTTGGTTTGTAGAACGAATCAATTTTTTATTTCTTCCTTTCTTTTACCGAATTTGGCAAATTTAATTAGAACCGAACTTTCTACTTTGTCATAAAATAAAAAAGAACATGAATTATAGATAAAATTACGAGCAAATTTCTTTTTTTTGAAAAAAAGAAGTATCTATCTATTAGGAGTTCTAGTAGAACAAAATAATCAATCAATACCGTCGATAAAGCAGAATGACCACATGCACACCATGGATTACAGTCAATTATCAATATCATTTTGTTTAATTAGATGAAAAATAGTGTTAAGTTTTTTCACATATGAACGAATGCAGTCAATTGGTAATAATGAAACAATGTGCTCATATTCTCGCTTTAAGAAAACATTGGGTTATCGGTCATCATGTTATAGACTGCTTGCTTTAGTGGACGAATGCAATCTTATTTTATTTAATAGAAGATTTTTTCCCCTTTATTTCATAATGTTCTCTGGCGATGACTTTTTTAGAAGCTGATATTGAAATGAAATTCTTGTTTGGGATTGATTAAGTTTTGCTTGGGACGAGGGAAAAGAAGGAAGAAAGAGAGGATAGATAGCATAGCATGCATGGATTTCAGCGAAATGGATGCATGGAAGTGGAAGATATTATTATGGTAGCCAGTGATACTTCGTCCTCTGTACGTAGCATGTACATGGAAGTGCGTTGAAGAAAAGGCGATCGATGGAAGAGAAGAATTATGAAACCAACGCGGGAGGGGTTCGTTGACAAATTAAAGAAAGAAAGAAATGGGAGTGTTTAGCTTAGCTTAGCTTGCAAAACGGTGCAGCATAGGCATAGTCATGTGACTCTGGGTTATGGGAAGTGATCAATAAACAAATAATTAGGTATAGATTGAAGGCTGATATAACTGTCCACCCGATCCTAGACACCTTCTCTCCCACGGGCTCCACTCTTTTTAACTATTCATCCCTCAATTTTCTGATATACTATATTATGTTCTTCTTCCTATGTTGTGATTAATGGGTTAGCTAGCCAGGGCGATCAAAGTCAAATTCTAACTAATTAAAGCTTGATCCTAGCTATCATGTTACAACTTTTCTTGGCTAGCCTCACCCCACACTACAAATATCTCTTCACAACGACTTTCAATCTTGTTTTAGTAAGAATTTGAAGCATAAGACACAGTTATGATAACATGATAAAACTTATTTAAAGGTGTGATTGGTAAGAGAAAACTTTTAATAAGTAAGCTCTTGTACTACTAGTTATCCTTAAATATTACCACATTCAAACCTCAATTATTATAGATTCCGTCTTAATTAATAGTCAATACCCATTAGACGAAGAAGACAAAATTATAAAGATAAACAACTATTAGCATCTAAATTAAGAAGGGAAATGCATCTAGTGCTGACTCTCAGCATATCTCTTTGGATACTTTTAATTACAAGACCATGTGAGATTGGGTTTGCAATGGAGAAAAAGAAAAAGAAAATGAAAAGGCAAGCTCGTATCAACTTTGAATTAATGCGTTGCATTACGTTACGTGGCAGGCTAACTAGATATCTTCTTGTTGCCTAACACACATGTATAGCTTGTAGAAAGTCACAAATGAATGCATGTACTCGAAAAAGGAGGGTACAAACAAAGTACAGTGCATGTACATATTGGTGTGTGGCCAGCGTCGGCAATATTGCCCCAGTTTAATTAAATGCACATAGGATGGAGACTGTGTTGGTATATAGTAATAGGCAAAGTTATGAATATTATTAATCGAGTATAGTGTCTTAAATTATACATGCATGTGGGTGATGAAAGGCAGCACATGCAGTGAGTGACGTGCATGACTGCTGCTAGTGCTAGTGGTAGTGCTAGTGCTAGCTCTTTCTGTGGTGCGTCTTGTGATAATATATCCAAAATTTCAGAATGCCCTTGGGTGCCCTTTGTCAAAGGGATCTTTTCATGTTACGTACAAAAGAAGATGATAACGAAAATGGTTCTTGTCCCCTCTCTCACCCTCTTTTGGGGCCGATCCATCAATTAATTATTGCCTTCCTCTCACTCAGTTGCCTATCATGGTACGTAAACCACACACTCACAGTCACAGGCCCAGCCTAATCTTTCCATCGAGGACCCTTTTGTCATTTACTTTTTTTCATAGTACTCCTCTGTCTTTAATTAATTATATACAAGCAACCCGCATTGATGTCTATTTATACAATAAAACACGGAGAAGGAGATGGAGAAGGAGACGCTTAATTGATACGACTACTGACTTCATTAATGGAAGCCACGTGCATAATTAAGTAGGCAGATACAATAGCAGGGGAATTTAATTTAATTTGATTTTGAAATCATGGATATTATTGGAAAACCACACACGGTAATAGGGGATGATGTTGATGAGTCGTTATCATCATTAGGTGATAAAACAAATTAAGGCAGCAAGCAACATCATGGCTTCGTGGAAAAGTTGGCTGCTACGTACACTTGCTTCTTTTAGTCATTAATTTAATTTCGTGGGAAATCTATATATATACAACACGACCGAGTAGCATTAATGTCCTCTCGTGTAGGTATGGAATATATACATTAATTAATTGTGAAAGTGAATTGTAATTGAAAATACTAGTCATTTTGCTAGCCGATTACTCGGCTAATAGAAGGGCCCAACAAGAGGCCCAGTCAAGTATATGGACCTTAAAGATAGGCCCATGTGTCTGGTAGTGACGACCTTTGCTCCTTCCAATCCTCCTGGGCCTGGATGGACGGTGGCAACAAATGCACACTTTTTATCCTCTAGTATTTCTGGTTATATAAAGTGATGGACTTGACATCACCCGTGACAATATTAATTGCTTCGGGAATACAATTAAAAGTTACATGCATGATAATTTTGGTCCAGAAAAACTTGCTTTGATTTCTGGCCTCAAAGTAATTTGTGTTCCGTGAATGTTTACTCTTTATTCTCATTGCTTATATATATAATTGACAAATTAAGTTAATGAAAGAGTCTGTTGTTATGGCCAATATCTGTTGCTCCATTGAATTGGAGCCTAGGACCCTGAATCAAGGCCAACTCAACCAAGCAAGGGTAAGGCTACTTGCAGTCACTTACTCTCCTTTTTCATTAATTCTCATTTATATGTCCATGCGCAGGAAGTAGCAGTGCAGAATTTGGAAGCCTCGGCACTATTCGTTGAGGTATGATTAAGTCTCTCTCCTTTAATTTCACTGTATATTCTTCTCCTATATCTCACTAAAATTGCAATATAAGGGGATGAAGGAGATGGATAATGAAGGGGAGAAGCTCCTGGAATGCACGGAGAAGGAGAAGGCTAGATTTGCTGATGACAAAAATTGCCAATGCTCTTGTATTGCTGAATCGCCACGGCAATTTGACCTCAAACAGCCCCATTCTGCCCCCTTTTGATGCATCTATATTGTAATTAACTAATAACCTACTTTTGTGAATTACCCTTCCCCATCTCTAATAAAGTGCCAACTATCTTTTTTTTTTTTTTATTTCTTCCCTTCAAAAATATTCATCTTAATAATGTCATTATTACTAAAGTTTCAACTTTCTTATTGTCGTATTAAAAAAATTATTTAATATATGTTTTTAAGTACTTTTAACTATAAATAAAAAATAATTAATATTTTGAATTTATTTCATCAAAAATTTAATATTGATGATTTAACAAAACCGTACAATAACTCTTTCAAATATGTGAAATCAGTAACAATAATTGTAATTTTCAAATGGAGGTGTCCGTTGGTCGGGGAGCGTCGTTTCGCCCAAGCAAGAGAGAAAAAAAGAAAATCAAAATAATGAAAAAAAAGTTTTAGGGTTTTCGAACTCAAATTTTCGGGTTTTACCGGTCTCTTCCAGTTCCGGCTGCTCTAAGCAAGAATTTGGGGGAGGGAAAGATCTAAAAATCAGAAATATATTGAGGGATCCCTCCCGTTGCTGTAGCAAAATCGATCTCTCGGTAACTTAACTCAACCTTCAATTGTCGCAGATACTTTCTTTGTGTGAGTGCTTCTGTCCCGTTTGGTTTCTTAGCAAAGCTCGAAGGCTATGAAAGAGCTCATAATGGTTTATTTCCTATAGAGAATCCCTAAAACAACAAAAAAGTTTGAAAATTTTCGTTTGAGTTTAGCCAAATTTATAGGCCTGTTATTTCCTTTCGGTTTTCGACAGGATTTAACTAAACTGATTTCCTGGCTTATTATAGTTTCTTTTCATGGTTTATTGGAATTTAACCCTTGCTAATTTGCTTCTTGGTCTATGAATTTCACTCTTGTTTTGTAATTTGTCGGTGAATTCTATCTTCCGTCTGGGTTTGCTTTGTTTGGTTCTGTTAACTCGTACGTGTCACATGTGCTATCAATGAAAACTCTATACAATAAACGGAATAGAACTATCAGTGGTTTGGCTTCTTTGGTTGTTCTATATTCTTCAAACACTCAGCCAGCAAATGTAGGTTTTAAATGCTAGATTTAATGATTTTAGTAAGCTTAGCTGATTAGCTCGTTATATAATTTTTTTTTTTTTTCATTGTGTTGGGTCATATTCTAGCTTAATTCTTTAATCCGAATTGATAACAATTCATCTATTTGGTTTCCATAACATGAACATCTCAACCCCGTCCCGGGTTTAAGTTCTCTATGAGGCTGTCTATTATAGAATCGAAGCAGACTATTAAAATTTCTGGTTGTTGTTTTGCAGCCTTTCAATTCTGTGAAAATAATATAACATGAGCACCACCGTGCAGAGAACGCCAAGATCTGGTAGGCAGTCATTATTTTTCCAGGATTTGGCTTCGCCTGTTTCTGCCCGGAAAGGAAGGTTTTCTACTCCAGGTCAGGCAGCTGCGGTGTCTGCTCTCTGGCGTGAGAATTTTGGTAGTTCAGATCTTCCACCTCCTCCAGTATATACCTTAGAAGACAAATATGATTTTTCACCTGAGTCAGGCATACCTGATTACCAGTTATCCCCTGAAACTAAATCAGACCCTAGAACTCCAATGCAAACGGCAAATAGGGAATTTTCAACTCCGTTGAAAAGCAAATCAGAGGCGAGCACATCTTATGCTTTAAAAGGGGTGCAACAAAACCAGCAGGGTTCAGCTGGTTTGAGTTGGTGGTCCCCTACGACAGCAAAGAGTGGTGGCGAACAAGATGAGAAAGGAAAGAGTTCACCAGTTGAGGGTGTGGTTCAACCAGGTGCTTTGATTACTCTTCCTCCACCAAGAGAAGTTGCAAGGCCTGAGGTTCAGAGAAATTCCTTGCCTGCAGGGAACCTCAATGAGGAAGAATGGGTAACTGTTTATGGGTAATGACTTAACTCAACTTTTGGCATACAAAATTCATTATTGTTGCCATGTTTTATATTTGATTAGAAGGGTTAGTGAACATGAACTTGGCATGGGTTAAGAATTGCTAATGGTAGAATTAAAATCTAGTAAGAGGAGGTATGGCTTTCTTTCGTTCTTTGTTGAAGCGTTAAGAATATACCCTTGAGCATATTTTGTATGGCTTGAACTCCTTGCAACTATGTTTAATATGTCAAATCAATTAGCTAATACGCTTGTAACCGGACTCTTCTTTACAGATTTTCTCCAGGTGATACTAATTTTGTTTTAAGGGAGTTTGAAAAATGTGGTCAAATTTTGAAACATGTTCCTGGTCCTAGAGATGCTAATTGGATGCACATTTTATATCAGGTTTGCTTTCTTTACCTCATGGGTTTTATCAATCTAATATATGGTATTTATTATGTATAAAACCAAAATTATTTGGTGTTGGTCTTACATAACGTCTTTTAGTCATTTTGTTACCGATGCAGAACCGATCTGATGCTCTAAAAGCTCTTAACAAGAACGGGATGCAAGTAAATGGAGTTCTATTAGTAGGCGTGAAGCCTCTGGATCCAATTCAACGCCAAGCTTTGGATGAAAGAATTAACAACCAAGGATTTATGCCCTTACCTCCACCATCTACTAGAACCTCGGAAGTGAACACATGGAGAGCTCCTGCTCGACCCTACTATCTTCAGAATGGCAACGCAAGTGCACGGCAGACAGGAGGTGCGATTGCTTCCCCGACAAAATCATTGGTGTCCAAGGTCATGGATTTGATGTTTGGGCTTTAGATTAGCAGTTCTTTGGAACCATAATATATCATAATACTCTGTTGTAAGCAACTGCATAACTCCTGCTACACATACACTGTCAAAAGGCTAGGTATGGTCTTGACCGTTGATGTTGAGTTGGAAATTTTATCTTCTTTGGGTCTCATTTGTGAGATCGAGGCATCTTACTGTCGCATTATAAAAATGACTACACCATTACATTTTCTTCATCTTTGATGTGAAAAATGTTTATGTAAGTTGATCATAAGGGAACACATGCAAGTAGAGATTTCGAATTTTGATGTTCCAACTATTTTGTAATATTTTTATTTTCAAGTTAAGAAAATGAGACATGATTTGTGTGTCAAAAGCAATTTGAGTGATCATTGTTAAAAATAAGAAACTTATGAAAAAATATAAAACGACACGTATATGAATGAAAAATTATAAAGTTTTTGTGGACTGAATTTTCCCAATGTACAAGTCTCTCTCCCTCATTTTAAGGTTTCAGCAAGTTTAGTTTTTTTCTTTTTCGGTTCAATTATAGTAAAAATAATGCAACACATTATTATGACATATTACCATCAAGTTTCAATTTTTCTATAAAAATCATTCAAAAGTATTCATTTCTAAGTTACTATGACTTATCATTTACAATCAATAAATATTGAGGGGAAAAAAAATTAAGGTTGCAAATTAAGAAAGTAAATTATTTAATAATAATAATCTATACATTTTGAAAAATATAATTTGGTCCGAGAGTATGTTGGACCTCGACCCTTCTAGCATTTCGGTTTTTCTCGTTAAATCACGTTAGCTATTCTCTCGGCCTCATTTGAAAATGGGGTAATGTGAACTTGACCATACTATGAATAATAACCGCCACTGTCGCCACCACGTTATCACTAACACTAGCCAGTAACCGCCACATCTCACCACGTTTTCAGCCACAACCCAAATTTAAACGCTTCAAATCAGTTATTCGTGGCTCTTCGTGTGTATATATATATATATACGCTTCTCTTGAATTTGCATGCATTAGAACTTAGAACCATTTCTTCCTTTTAGACTTTGTTGGCTGATAACGAAGAACACTGACATGGCATCAATTAAGTTTGTTATCTGCGGTTTTCTGATCATTTTCTTGGCTGCCATTGGTTCAGTTGGAGCTGAAAGGCAATTCAAAGTTGGCGATCACTTGGGTTGGCATGAACCTGCCCCTAACAACACTGCATTTTATAATCAATGGGCTGCAAAGAACAGATTTCAAATTGGAGATTCTCTGGGTGAGTTTTATGTATCATTTCATTAGCGTTAGAATTATTTTTTCTTACAGTAACTGTTTTCATTAACTCCTGAAGAAGCGACGAATGTTTTCTACTAAATTTAATTTCTTGTTATGTAAGTTAAATCCTTCATTTACGGATTGATTGGCAGTGCAACGTTTGTTGGTCACATTCTTTTGTGTAGTTTTGCTTTTTGTTGTTATTTTACGTAGAGTATATAGTTTCTTTGTAAAATCCAATTTTGCAACTGAAATTTGAAGCCAAAGGTTGATCCTTTAACAGTCACATGTAGCCAACTATATAAGCTTCGGTCATTTTCATTATCTGTTGTTGTTTGTGCAGTTTTTGAATACCAGAATGATTCAGTTCTCACCGTGGAAAAAGAGGATTACTATAATTGTGACTCAAAAGACCCCATTATTTCCTTCAACAATGGGAGGAGCATTATCAATCTTGAGAGGGCAGGGCCCTCCTACTTCATCAGTGGAACTGATAATCACTGCGAGAACGGTCAGCGATTAATTGTAGAGGTGATGTCCCAACATCCCCCACATCAAATCTCAGCAGACGCTCCTTCACCTTCACCGTTAATTTCAGCTCCACCTGAAGCTTTCTCAGCAGAGGCTCCTTCACCTGCTCATGCTCGTGTTCGTGCTCATTCTCACAGCTCAGGTGTATCAGTCTCAGCGATTCCAGCTTCAATCTTAATGCCACTTTCTGCCACATTGGCAATTGTGCTTCTGTTGGCACCATAAATCGTCTGCTATGATCATTTTCGGTTAACTAGTTCTCTCTTCTTCTTTTTTCTTTTTGCATTCAGAATCTGATTTATCTAGGCATTATAATTTGAGCAATTTGTTTTTCTTTACCATGTCACGTTCTTTGGTGCCATCTGTTTTCTTTACCATGTCACGTTCTTTGGTTTAATTAAGCTGAACCATTTAATCGGTATCTTAGACTCGACAGCCTTTTTTGTACACTTCGTAATCATTAAAGTTTAAGGGTACTTTGCTTACTGCTTCCTTTGGAGTGACCAAATGAATCTGATCAACAAACATCTTTACGAGCAATTAGCCATTATCTTAAGTTGATTTTTGTGTTACTGCATTATTTTCCTATGAACATTTGTTGAAACCTACTCAAGCAAACAATCTAATATAATATTGTGTAGAGTGTTCCCTGGGTAATATGATTGACCACTAGCTCCGCATTAGTCAATTCAAAGCATGTTTTGACTCAGACAAGTTCGATAGAATCAGCACATAACTATAGGACCATGAAGGCATCAGTCATGCAGAACACAGTAAACTTGAAGGAAATTTACGAGGATTATGGATGGAAAATTAATCATATTAGGTGTGACGTTGAAGCATCTATGATGATCTTGCTCTTTTCTACGGTCAGCTGTTAAAAGACGATGATTGGAAGCAACTGTGCAGTTTACACAAAGGCTTTCAAAGATTGATAACACAAAAAACTAGTCGAAAAGAGTCTTTGTTCTTCTGGTCAGGATAGAGTGATCTAAGCACCGGTATATCCCCTGATTAATCTACCTTGAATTCAATATCTGAGCCAATCCACACTCTTCCTTGTACAGAAAGAAATTCATCTATTTTCTTCTAACATCTTGACAGGTTCTTACTCAAATTCTGGTCAAGCAAATTTGGTTCCTTAGCTTTTCCAGGAATTTGCTAAACTTAGTTAATTTCTGATATGTAATGTAATGTAATGTTATATATGTGAATAGTCAGAAGCATGTGCCTTTGACCATTATTACCTTGGTCATTCTATGTTAAGGGAATATTAGTATTTTATAAATACTTTAATATGATTACATGAGCAGTAGTTATGTACATTATTATTCTTGTAATCTTGGGGAGATTAAAATAATTAATATGAATGATAACCCTGCAAGAAAGAGCTCTCCACATCAGAATTTTGACTTTCCCTTTCCGAGTATGCACCTCCCTCCCCACTTTCCTTTCTTCTTTTTCTCCATTTTGATTTCCTGAGCCAGTGCTCGACCAGCATCACACCTAGACAAATAAAGACTGTACCCAGAGAGCCACCACTAAGTGCTACCAGCACAACTGATAGCCATTGTGCCTCTTGTCTATGTGGCAAGATCACCCACGTGGCTGCAACATAAGCTGTTGCCACAAACGCCACAGCCACCCAAATGACCTTATGAGCTATCACTAGCAATCTCATAGTAGGCCTTTTCCTAAAGGGGATGATGCTCACAAGAACAATGACTGTAGATAGAGATGTGAACAATGCTATGTGATTGCTTATTGCAAAGACCTTGAAAGCTGTTGTCTTACCCACCATTGACTTCCCCATCATTGGTCCATCTTGATACACACCACCGGGAGGACTAATACCGGCAGCAAAAGTGAGAGTGGCAATTAAAATAGCAACTAATATGATGGTGTTCCTGGCATTTAGTAATGCCTCTCTGTGCATCTCATGGTGCTTGTTGTTCCTCTGAGTATAATAAAGTTGATTCAGATTGTTCCTTTGAGTTTTGCTTAGTTGCTTGTGGTGGCGTAAAATGGCAGAGGAGAAGTAATCAGGTTTGTAAATTCCACTGTCAAATCTGTCTAAAACTTGAGCATCAGGTGGTGATAATCTAGAGCCGGTGCTTCTGCTCACTGCTGGTGGACTTGTGGAATTAAAAGAATCAATCTCCTGGGTAACTTCCAATCCGTTGCCTACATGTCTACGCGACAGCGAAAGCTTAGATACAATAGGTGACAAAGAATTGGAGCCTTCAACTTCCGATATTCTTTTACCACCTGCTCTGATGATTAACGCTTCAAGTTGCCTCTTTTCTGCTGTGTCCTTAGCCTGGTCAAGCACATCAAGTGCTGTGATCCCTGCACTGTTTCGAGTATTAATCTCCAGCTTTGTCTTGTTGATCAAGTACTCAGCCATCTGCAATAAACTTGAAACTGTAAGCTCGGCCAGAATTTTAAATGGATATGGAAGATAACACTTGTTAGAATTTATTACAGTGTATTGATAATTCTATGGTCAATTCTAACCAATCACTCTCACCTTATAGCGTCCTCCTGCTACTGCATGATGTAACACACTGTTGCCATATCGATCTTGACAGTGCAGGAGATTTGTTCCATTTGGGACTTGCAGTAAGAATACCAAAGCTTCATAGTGTCCATATCTAACAGCCAGATGAAATATTGTCTCTTCTTCTCTGGTGAGATAGCAAAATGAGGCAGTAGCAACAGACACAAAATCTTCAAGGATTGAGACTTTGCCAATGATTACTGCTAGATGCAACGGTGTATAACCATTGTTGTTGAATTGTAGAGCAAGATTCATATCACGCTTTAGAAGAATCCATACTATCTCTCTCTGTCCTTTATTACAAGCATGGTGCAGTGGTGAATTCCCATTATCATCAAGCAATTGAGCAAGCTCTGGAAACTTGTTTAACAACTCTCTGACAACATCTGCATAGGCAATTATTACTTTAGTAAATAGCTTAGCTTAAGTATTTGAGATTGATTTGCTGAAGTATAATTAGAAGAGCCACAAGATGGAGTTGACAATTAATCAACATAAAAGTAAGGTAAATCAAATAAGCAAAATTAAGATGGAAGCACTCTGATACCCACCCGTGTGTCCCCTTGATGCAGCAACGTGGATACAAGTTTGATCAAATCCAGGTTCCCCTGATGCCCCCATTACTGGTAGTTTCTTCAAGAGGAAATTCACCATGTCAAGATGACCATGGCTGCAGGCCACAGAAAGGGCAGTCTTACCGGAAGAGTCAGGCTTAAGAGCAGCTGAAGGATTGACTTCTAGTAGCAGCTTTAAGACATGCGTATTGTCTTGCCTGCATGCCTCATGGAATGGAGTCTCCAACTTCTTATTTTCAGCGGCAACCATGTCAGGGTATAATCTGATAATCTCAGACACCATTTCAATGTGACCATACTTGCAAGCAAGGTGTAATGCAGAGCTGAAACAATCTTCTGTTCTCTGCTGAAGAATGCCTTCATCCTCTTGAACTAGACTTAAAACAGTAGACGTGTCATTAGTGATAATTGCTTCAAAAAATTGTGGATCCATCTTTTGATTTCTAGTCTTTGAGGGTACGAGAAATTAAATGAGGTTAGGCACTGAAACTATTTATAAGAAATTTAGTAATAGAACTGAATTTATAAGGAAAAGCTTGGACTTGGGAAAATTATGGTACTTGTGCGAGTGAGGAACACACTTGAATGTATCAAACGGTTCAACAAGTTCAAGGAAGATTCATGCCTGAATTTTGTTAGAGTAGTGTCAAAAGTCAAAAACGGAGAATCTGTTATTCTCATTGATGATAAAATAATTCTTCTCTCACCACACTCATTTTTGCCATGAAGTTTCTGGGCACGACTTCAAATGTGAACAGAAGAATTTTCTTCCAACATGTCACCCAGGCTTTCGGATAAGAAATTTCATTCCGTTGAGCGCAGGAGTTAAGGTCACTCCAAGTTGGGCAACGTGGGCTCCAATCCACACCCATTTGAAAGCCCGAGTTTGAAATTTGGGCTTCCTTATTATAATTAGACGAAGAACTTTAAAATATCAGAAATAGAAATGGCTTCATTGCCAAACAAAATGATTCTGAACTTTAAAATTTCAGACAGTACTGCTTTGTGAGAACTTCATGTCAAGCCCTTTTCTCTGACTAGGATTTCCTTGATGTTTTGTGTTCAATTAATTTCTGGTTGTGGGCACCATGTTTTCATTTGTTTGCTAAAAGGGAGAGAAGCACAAGAACTAAAACCACCAAGCAATATTAAGTTGCTGAATCGAACTAGTAGTGTTTGTATTGTGTTCTCTCTGAAAAAGGTCAAAAAAAGTCAATAACTGGGTACAACGACAGTACATAATTTGTCGTGCCCACCACTTAAAAAGAAGCAAACTCTCCTTTAGATCCCACTATCACTGTGACACTCTTTAAAATCAAATCTGAAATGGGAAATCTTTTTGAGCCATTTCTTCTCTAACTTAATTTCAAGTATGTAACTCCTCTCCCACATTGCTTTGTCTATGAATATTCACAAATTCAATTAAAAAAAAATGAAAATTTTCCTTTTTTCTTATTGACTTTGATAACTTTTCTCCCAACCACATTAAGATGTATGTCTTTTATTTTATATCTTTGTTGCGTCCACATATTATAATGACGTTACAATCATTTGTAGAACCCACCACACGAAAAACACGAGCATCACAATATCTGTAGAATCTCGCTCGACATCGACAATCAAGTCTTGGTGCATAGAAATTCAAGTGACCACAAATTATTAATAGTGAAACCACACAGATTCGAATCCCATTGCAAATTACTATATTTGCGTGTTTTTCTCACATATGCCTTTCTTTTTTATTTTTAGGTGAAAATGTTAATAAAGATTTTGTTAAGAAAGAGAGCATTCACATCAGCAAAGTTTGCATAATGAACCATGGAGAAATGAGAATACAACACAATTATGATTCACGAGTCCAGCTTCACATGTCCACATTATGTGGATAGTATCTGTCTCTTCTCACTGACAACCAAACACTAATCAGAAATCATTACTTGTCTCACCAACTTGCTAATTTCGCCATTTTATCTTATTATCAGAATACGACATCGTAATAAATATTGATAAGGAAAAATTAGAGCTTGAAAAGAGACTTGTAAGCTTGGCCACTCGAGAGATTCGAACGCATAATCGCATGATTAGACGTCAGCGCCTTATCCGTTGGATCATGGGCGCTAGTTGATGATAAAGTTTTCAAATATATATATACATTATTAAATAGTTGATCGATAATGATGTCATGAACTCATGGTTATTCAATAACGTTACTTGTTGGCTATTACCATCACAAGAACCTTCGAAAGAGTACGAGAAAAATAATAAGTGGTGCAAGACTTTTTGCAAATAATGAAATTAATCAAGGGGTAGGGGGGAAAAACAGAGAAGCCTTGAAAGCCATTTTCTTTGGTAGAAAGTAGCATCCGCCATTAAAATGACTGACTCTATCTATCTATCTATCTATCATGTTCTATGGTTTCTTGGTGTTAAAAATTTTATTAGTTTAGGGTCCCCCTAACTAATCATACATTTTTTTTTCTTTTTTTTTTTAAGAAAAGAATTGTGAGACAGAAAAAATAACAAATCTTGTTTATCTAGGTTCTTTTTTCAAAATTAAGCTTCCAAATAAATATGGGAATGACACGAAACAAAAAAGAGATTATTTCATACGTTAATTTTGTTCCATCTTGCCATTTACTACGCACCTTGTTTGAAATTAATTGCTGCCGTGTTTCTATGCCACTTCAACTGCTAGCTTAATTATATAACAAGTGCCAACTTAATTTGTAATGGCAAACAGCTAAGCATATATAAATAGAATGACTAATCTATCTTAACCACCAAAATTAAGACTGCCTAGCTTGTATTAATCTGCAACAGTCGAATACGTTGACGTATAAAGCACAAGCGCCCGCAGCCGGCAATCGCTATTGTCCTTAACTTAACGACCACCATTAATGCATAATTAATCTTTTCCTTTTTAGATATAACCATATACATCCTTAGCGTTATCAACTTAATCAATATCTTATATAACCTTTTGGTTACCCATATCATATATCCTGTGTTTAGGAATTTCCACCTTCCATTATTGAACAAAACTACTTGGAACCCCATTCATTCGGGATGGAAGATAGCTAAGCAAATCGAATAGTTTATCAGAACCAGCAGCTTCTGTCTCCTTCATTATGGCTTGTCTTTTTCAGACCATTGCCGATAAATTAACCAATATATAGTACGTACTGATATTCCACATTTGAATGGGACCTTAGAAACCCTCGTGTAATTTTTTTTTTTATTAATTACATTTACATTTAGATGATAATTTTAATCAACTCAACCTTTTTCTAGTTATTGTGTAGGTTGACCGGTATTAAATGATCTCTCTATATTATTATTTTATTTTGAAAAGGCAGCAACTGCATATATGATTATTTTAATTGGAAAATGAAACATGATAGAGGGAAGGGAACAGTAAGTATGGGGCATTAGCAGTGAACCCCACAGCCATGGCCACAGCTTCTCGATACAAAAGAATCCAAGCACAAGGGTCCAAAAAAGTAGTGACAGACAAAAGCCAAATTGCATGGCTTTTGGATCTTGCAATGCAATCCTATTAAACTTACTTTCTTCTTTTAGATTACCCCTTTGCTGGAGAAAAGTGTGTTTCTTATCACTACTTTAATTTCCCACATTCATAGCAACGTCGTCAACCTATTCAATCATATATGTTCTGCCTAGTGGAGTTCTTCATATAGAGCTACCAGTTTCGTCAATATTAATTAATTTCTAGTTACGTTGATAATATAACATAATCTTATGGTACTAATTTATTGGTCATAATTGATTTTCATCTTTTTTTCCCTTTCTATATATATATATATATATATATGTTAGTACCATCAACTTGTTTTCTTTATTTTTTTTATAACAAAAAAGTTCAAATTTTAGTAAAACTAAGGTAAAGTTTAAGATTTTTACATCAACGATCAAACTCAAACTTACACTTTTAAGGTTATGATCGTTACTAACCTCAGATGTTTTCTTAATTTGTTTTTTTTGTTGGCTACAGTCTAGAATTTTAGAAGGCAAATTGGACCATAAGTTTTTCCCTTTCGCCCATGTGCTTAGAACCTCGGATACACAAGGTTAATTAAAAATCTCGTGGGTATAAAGTATAAGTTCCCCCAAGAAAAAAGAAAGGGCAACTCGGATATTTGAACTGATATATAAACTTCAAAATTTAATTCCACTTGAAGGATTTATTATTAGATTAGGAAGTTCAACTATTAATAATTGACTATACATCTTTATGGTCTTGATGATTAAGTAATGTTGGTTTTGATAAGTGTAGTTGAACAATAATTAATATATATATATCTATGAACTTGTGGGCTACTAGATGCACATCATCTCTATAATTTTTTTGGTACAACATTATCTTTATATTTTATGTCATAATCTCATTTTTTTAAAAAAATAATATCTAATATTATATTAAACATCAATTAATTTAAATTAAAATAAAATAAAATTATAACAACAACAAATTCTTCTCACTAAATTTTAAATTCAAAACTTTAATTAAACTAAAATAAAACCTATTGTAAACTCATCGAACTTGGTAAGAATCTTAATTTCACACTTGAGAATAGTTCGTGGTTGGGTGAATTATATTACTCACAATGATTGGTGCTCAACAAGGCATGTATACTACAAAAGTTTGGTAGTTACGTTAAT
Source organism: Bauhinia variegata (assembly GCA_022379115.2). Lineage (NCBI taxonomy): Eukaryota > Viridiplantae > Streptophyta > Magnoliopsida > Fabales > Fabaceae > Bauhinia > Bauhinia variegata. The sequence continues at coordinate 14,459,206 of CM039433.1, forward strand.
TTGTGAACCAATTCAGTGAGCATGTATACCATACATGTTTCGTATTCCAAAACCCTATATTTCTGGGTTCGTGTTTTATAGAAAGATCTAACTACTGCATGTCATTGACATTAAGTGAGACATAAGGTAACAAAATTATATTCAATAGCATGTAACATGTTTTTGTCCACGAATTAACTTGTATGAATATTACCTGTCGAATGTCAAGGTACGATATCACCTAACTAGACAGAGACATATAAAAATCAGCAAATTTAAAACAATTGAATGGTACGGTAATATAACATTTATAAATTAAACACGTAAAAGGTGACTTCATTATAAAATTTTAACATTAGAACTTAAAATAATTCGACATCCACATGATCCACCAACTTAATTTTGTATCACCGACTTGGATCCGCCAACTTCTATTGGTCTTCATTTTGATCCATGTGTGATGAAGTTGAAAACTAGGGTTTCATTATAAAATATTAATGCCACTGTGAGTCTGACTAATGTATTTTAGAAAAAAAATAATTTTAAAAAAAAAACAGCCGAACAAAGGGTGCCACTTGCAGATTGACAAAACGACAAGCTTCTCTCTCTCGTGTTTACATATGAAGCCGAAGCTTCTTCTTTCCACTTTTGTACATACTGTCGTAAGATAGCTGCTGAACGCGTCAGCAACAGTATTCGAAAACCTCGCTTGGCTTACAACGGTATGTATATTCCGATTAGGTCATGTGACTAAAATTCAAAACCTTCCAACGGTACATTTTCCAAAACGCTATCATATCATTACTTTCCATTTCACATAATCCTTTTGATTTAATTTAATAATGCATTTTCTTTATGCTTTCTTTTCTTTTCCTGTCCGACCGAGTCACCCCCAACCAAATTAAAGCTGGTTATATTAGAACGTTGGGTCAAAAAATAAGAGTTCGAAAGTCAGTTATACGCTGTCGTATTTGGATGTATTATTGCTTAGCAATTATACGCTGTCGTATCAATTATCAAATACCAGAGTGAGAGAGGAGATTACTAAAAAGTTAACGATGTAATCATTACATAACGGATATAAATAATATAATCATAATCATCGTTTTTAAAGCCAACATGCTGAAAACCCCATCTCGACTCTCATTTTTTTAAATGCGAATCTATAATAAAAATAATTTAAATAAAACCTGTACTAGCTATAATATAATCTGAAAAAAAATCAACGAAGCATACTTTTATTCATTAATATCTTAATTAATTGATGATTGAATATAAAATACCTTCTAAATAAATAAATTTGACGAAGTGATCCTTCTACGTCATCTTGCTACTTTTTTCTAAATATATCCACCAATAAGAAAGATCAATCACTCTCCACTCGTCAGCACAAACTGATTTCACATTCCCCACGAGAAATACTTTTTCCACTCCCGATCAGTCATTCTAATTATTCAATTAACTTACAGAATATTCGGCTAAATTCCATTTTTGCAACCTTTTTTCTTTTCTGAAAAAAAAAAAAAACAAAAAACTTACAACTGGAACTTCGTTCTTAATTATTGAAGCTACAAAGTGTGTGAATATGGTATTTTACAATAATGGAAATGACCAGTGAGCCAAAAAAAAAAAAGACAGATAACATGAATAACCATGGCATGCAGGCAGCCCACCTCCAACAAATTTGGAAGAGGAAGATAAATAGATTACAAAATTTCTAGATGCACAAAACTTGATAACTATACTTTGCGCCTCCGAGTTCGAAAGTGGGATGATCTGAATTCCGATAGAGGCGAGGTAAGGTCGAATTGTACATCTAAAAATTTTGCAACTAGCTAGCATTACCTGCCAATTGCCACTATTCCCAAAGTGATACTCCTATCTCATAGCTACTTGTATTGAAATTCTCTTGTGGGAATAATTGCTCAGAAAAATAAGCAGAGTATTCAATTTCCTCTAACCCCACTGCCGGATACACCCAACTATCCACTGAGTCAATAAGTGTAAACTCGGTTCTCGAGTCCACTGAATCGAAGCTCTCCTCTACATTGGGCAATTCCACTATCTCGCTCAGCTCCGAGGACTCCGATTGGTGTGATGATGATTGAGGTGGTGATGGCGGCGAAGACGAAGAAGAAGAATCTGATTGTACTACTGGGTCGAATTTAACCATGGCTGCTGCTTCTGTAGCAGCAGCTTGGATGTCGCGTGGGGTTAACGTGACTGGTCTGGGAAGCATATCAACTATTTGTGGAAAGTTGAGAATTGCTGACTGACCTTTAATGCTCAGAGCTGCAACATCATGAGCACGTGCTGCCATTTCTGGTGTGGCAAAAGTACCAAGCCAGATACGAGATTTCTTGCGGGGTTGACGAATTTCGGACACCCATTTGCCCCAACTTCTCATTCGGACGCCATGGTAAACTGGGTGCCTGTTACAATCTCTGGGTCTCTTGGCTCTGCTTTCTTCCTTGAGCTCTGTTTCGTCGTTCTTGGAAGAGTTTGGGAGAGAATGCGACGAGGATGGCGAGGGAGGCGGAGAGTTACAAGTGTTAGCAGATTCGGAATAGCTTGATTCAGTCATTTTTAGCTAAAAGCAGATTACTGTATTGTGAAGGAAGCAGAGGAGAGAGGACGAGGAGGAGTCAAAGTAGGGAAAATTAGAATGAGGAGAAACAGGGCATATGGGTGGGTTTTTGTAGTAAGTAATACGCTCCCCGTACAGCGACTCTCAACCTACCAATCATTTTACTTTTTCACAGTAGACTTTAATAGAATATCACGACATTTAAGCGCAAAGGATATTATGATATAATAAATATATATAACACGAATCATATATTATATATATATATATATATCACAGAATTTGATTTTTACCCTAAGATAGAAAGTCTTTTAAAACATAAGGTAGGGGTGGGTAGAGGAACGGGTGTAAAGCAAAGGGGCCCAGCCCCAGGCAGCAAGTATAATAAGAGCAACGTTTTTGGTGAATCCTTATTAAGTCCACGTCTCACCTTTTCTTGTGCCGGTCGGGGTTAAATTGTGTGCTGTTTTTGTCTAAACACGTTCCCCACACATTAAAGAAACCCGCAACCAATTGCTGCCCTGCTCCTGCCCCTGCCCCTGCCCCTGCCCTTCATTCCATAGAAAAGGACAAAGTCCAATCCACCACTTCGCTTCCCCTTTTTGTTTTGTTTCTTTCTCTACATCACTTGTTCATTTTCTTGCATTAAAAAATAAATTGGTGTAACTTTTCCAAGCCCAAACTCTCTTTTGGGCTAATAAAGCCCCGAAGGAGTTAAACTGTCCTCGAGTTCTACTTCTTACTAAGGCCCATAACTCCCATGGTAGAGTAATCACAAGTCGAAGCCCAAGCCCAAAAGTCTTAAGAATGAAGCCCGACCTTTTATGGATTTGCGACCCACTGTTGAGTCTTAACACGCGAGGACCTAAAGTGAAATATCAGAAACGAATTAATCATAGATTGAATTATTGTAAAGTCATTGGTTGAAAAGCAAAATAAGATTATGAGACCTCATTGTATTAACGAGGACGGAGACAGATATGATAAAAATAAATATAAAAAATGAAATCCCCGAAAGAGATTTTAAAAATTCTTTACTGACATAGAAATGGTAAAAGTAATTATGTAGACTAGTTGCTGTTATCTTCATCAATGGCATAGTCATTGATATCAGACATTAAAGTTTGTGTTGATTAAAACAAAGCATATGATATATATATATATAGCCATGGTTCAATTTAATACGTAAAATTATGTATTTGTTTTCTCGGTGATAATTTGGGATCACATTTCATTTTCATATAATTTTCTTTGGCGTGACAAAATAAATAGAGCGTGAATTGGATAAGGTGGTGATAATTCCTGATAAAGAAATAAATCAATTTTTATAAGAACGAGATAGAGAGAGTTCCAAATTTTGCAAATGAGACGTTTAGCAATTTGATTGGATAGGATTTGAAGGAAACTAGTTCTGTTCAGTGAGTTTGTTCACCTAAAGCCTTAAATTCTTCTGATAACCACTTTCATCCACCATATCTAATCCTATTTCTTTTTTTTTTTTAAAACAAAATTAATTTGTTGTTATATATAAATAGAAAAATAGTGTTTCTTCAACGCATTCAACAACATTTGTCTAAATAAAAGAAATAACAATGGTTGTTTAGAGTTAGACATATTAAAAACAAAACTAGTTATTAATATTAAATGGTTCATGAATTGGAAAGTGGTTATAGCAAACCATTTTACAATTTGAATGTCACTTAGTTTCTATAAATAATTTTTTTAGATATGCATGCATGCATGCTCTTGAAAAACTTAGGGGGTGGTTTTGCTGTGTGAGTATAGTTAGACTTACACCCACCAACATTCTTGGCCCGTCCCCTTTCCATTTTAAATAAAGCAAGGGACGCATTTAAATCGTGAATGTGTTCTATTCACCCACCAATTTCGTGATTATAATTTGGTAAAGTAAGCTATTAACCCTAAGTAAAATCCATTTATTTATTTATTTATGTCAAAACATAATTATAAATCAATTAAGTTTAAATTGTTTTACATGTCAAAGCATAATAATAATAATTCTAGTTATACAATATCTTTGCGTACATATTTGCTCGACCATAATGGAAGAATCTAATAATTATAATGTATGAATTATTATTCTATTAATAAACTTAGACTTGTATTATTAAATAATAATTTAATTTTATGAAAGGAATGCCCCTTCAATGACCGTTTTATCCTTTGAATTCGAGTTAGGTGCACGTCGGAGACGTGCCTAACGGTCCGCGTATAAAATGAACAGAAGCTGGAACATGAGTTTCAGAGCAACAACAACAACAACAACGGCAAAGTTAACAACTGATTTTCGAGTGGAACGAGACAGAGCACCGTATAGAAATGGAAACGGCGGCTATCGGATGGGAAGAGTCCTATCGGCCACTTCCGATGCTCTACTTGGTCTTCTTGTCCATCTGGTTCGTCTCTGCTTGCTCTTGGACCATTAATACCCACAGGAACCGCCGCTTTCAGGTTCTTTGCTCATCTTCAATTTGATTCGTCGAGTTTAATTTTGCTTATTTTTCAACGTAATGAATTTTGTTGGCTAAATTATTGAGTTTGTCATTTTGGTTCGTTTTGGAAGCAATGATTAAATGAAGTGTGTTTATTTTTTCTTTGTGGGCTTGGCATTAAATGGTTCATCATACTTGCTTTGGTGATGAAATTAGAAAAAAGAAAATGTTTTAGAGAGAAATGATTTAGTTATATTTAAGGCCGTTGGCTAGCCTGTTACTTCTTCTATTCTCCATTCTCCAGCTTGGAATTCTGTTTCGGTTTTCAAGTTTTAATCTTTTTCGCTACATTGATTCTTTTCTCTACGAAGTTTTCTTCTTGTTTCAGGAGATAAGCGGTGAACCTCAATTTATTCTAGTGTAGAATTCTCTCCTTAGGCCTCCATAACTCAAAAACCTGCAGTGGCAAGTTCACCTAATGAAGCTTCGAATCAAATATGAAAATTTTATTGGAAACTCTATGAATTTTTGTAACGTGAATTGTCTTGGCAGCATAAACTGAGATAAAATTGTTAATCTGAGAGGATTTTTTCATTTTGTTTCTTGTGACTGTTTCTCTGTTCCTAAATATTCATCTTTACACGTTGATTTTGAAATTTAGTTCTTTGTTGTAGTAACTCTTTTTGTTTTTTGCTAGAGTAGTCGAATAATTTGCAGTGGACACTTACTTCAGTTCCATTGATTAAAGCGTTGCAGCTCATGCTATCCTTCCTCTTCTGGTATGTTTTGGACAAAGTCCATTCTTTGGAGAATACACCACTTGATTTCTAGCATTACATATTTCTGCTACGGTGTTAAGAGAAAAATATTATCATTCCTTTAATGGTCTAATCATTCAATCAGTATGGACAAGGCTTTCCATACTTTGAAGCTTGTCTGATAACAGGGAGCTTATTATTAGCGAATGCCAACTTTATATTTATTTTCTTAAAAAAATAAGATATTTCATCGTTTCAAGACACTGTTCTTGCAGGTATTCATGCTTCAATTTTCAGGCATGTTCTTTGTGGATGTCATTTGGGGTATATGTAACTGGGGTGCTCTTTCAGACAGCTGCTTTTGTGTCCTTTTTGCTCATTTCTTATGGTTACTGCATCATGTGCGAACGACTTTCTTTAAACGAACGCCGTACAACTGCTGCACTTGGATGTGTCTTTTACTTGACCCTTATTGGTTATAAAGCTTGTGTGCCATATTTCACAGTAAGTTTCTGTTTACACATTTTGTAGTTGAATTGGCAAAATGGCTATATTGGTGATTTAAGTACGTAAGGAACATCCCTTGTTTCTAATTCTTAAAATGAATGATGTACAGGTGCTTTTGCTTCTAAATTATTTTATTTCATTCTATATCATTTTCCACCATATATCCCAAAACCTGGTGCTGTTACGTGAACAGTTGAGTATCATAGAAAATGAGGATGTTCAGGCAATGCGTGATGCTGTTTATACAAAGTACGAAATGTTCAAGTGAGTACCACAGTTAAAACAAGTGTATACTATATCTATATTATTTACGAATGTCATGGATATTTCTGAGTTCCACATAAGATGAAATCATAGTTGACATGTTTTTCTCTACTCTGGGCAGGAAATTTCAGGGTGCAATGCAGATAATAGTTTTGGTCGAAACTGTGGTATTATATTTTTACTTCACTTTGTAAACGTTCATGATTATATTATGTATAAACATCTGAATTTGACAAGCTTATCTATTTATAGATATCCATGAACATGGATGATTCTTCAGAAAATTACTGGCTTCGCTTGTTGGTAAGAGAATGGGCACAGCTTTGCATCTTTGTGTACATTGGGTAAGTGTATTGGCATTCCTCAGATGGAAATACTTCAGTTCTGTACGAGAAAAGTTTACTCGAGTCTTGTCCTATCTCCTTGATGTGACTATTTCTAATGCTTAGTTGTTAATTTCTTGTTTTACCTGCAGGTGGATTTTCAGGTCGCAAGACTTGGCACCACGCTTCTCTGTTATGCCTGCCACAAAGTGTAAAGGCGAGATTTTGGTTCCTCCCATCTACAGTATTGTAAGATATGAGATCTTGACATGTTGCAATGGTCAATCTGCATTATGTGATGTTAATTAGGCACAGATACACTTAAAATGCCGTACTACATTCATGAAAAATTATTTATCACTGATCTGTTTACTGACCGCACTGAGCATGTTGTCGCAGGAAATGGATGCAGCAACTTTTAAAGATTTTAGCAGTCATGAATGGCACATTGGAGTGGTAAGTGGTTCTGCCTCTCTAAGGACTTATTCCCTTGAATCCTCTATACAAGGACACGCATAAATTTGGTTACTGCCTATTCTTGAGTTCTTTTTTTTTTTTTTTTGTTGACTGAGAGACTTGTACTGCTTGTGTAGCCCACTTCTGCTTCCCACGATGAGAGCTCCGAAGATGAAGTACTAGTAATTATTCAACATCCCCGCGCACATACATGCACAGAGGCCAAGAACGCTTGACACTTCTTGTCCACTGCATGGTAGATCATCTGCAGTCAACTGCACTGTGCAGTCGATTGCGAGCCGTCCGATCTATCTACTATTGCAGTTAAATGTGTTGATTATGCAATAATATTGCAGGTAGATTGGACAACCCATAATCGACTGCACTGTGCAGTCGACTGCGGGTAATTCAGGTCCGACTGCACATACTTCTCCTCCATGTGCCTGACTGTGTAGCTCTGGGTCTCTGACATCTCTCAATTCTCATTCATCTCGTTTCCGAATATATCAAAGGAAGCATCGTACAGAATTATAGCTATATTACTTGCTTATGCCTTCTTCTTGCAGTTTGCCTGGGCATAACGGCATGCTAGATTCATCTTTGATCTTACGCCATTGCCTTTTTTTTTTATTATTCTGTTTTTTGAGTTAGAATCGTGAGTTAAGGCCGAAGCGGAAATTTAGCTGATTCATCCAAGGTTAGAGGTTAGAGGCAGGCAGCTGCAAATATGTATCTGTACATCATCAAAGTAAATGTAATTGTATATTGATTTCTGCGATTAAGAAAAATCGAGTCATAGGGAAGCCATAGAGAAGTCTAATTATAAGATCAAAATAAATGTAATTGTAATAGATTTGTATGATATGATGTATATACCAATATATACATGTAGTTCAATGCTATGTTCAAGTCTCAAGGATTGGACTGCAATTAAGAAGCCTAAGTATAAGATCAAAACTTGTAGAGTCAGCTGCTTAGACATGCAGAATTTTGAGTAATGGAAGATAATAAACACAAGTAAAATACCCTTGGCTTGAACCATTAAGTTCCTGGGGCTGAAAACGAAGACACCAATTGGTGGCAACATAAAATAAAATCTGGGAATGAAGAACTCAAGCTATGAAAACATTGCGCCTTGATGCTGCAGTGACCCACGCGTTGAAAATGGGCGGCAGCCAGAATATTTGGATGACTTCCAATCCTCGTAGTATCTATCGAAATAAAAGAATATCATGGATAAGGAGAGTCTGTCGCCCTGTTGATCTTGTCTTAGCTATCTTAGTAACTGTTTGGGTCATGGCTATATATAAAATAGGAAAGCAAAAGACAGAATCAAATCAGCATAATAGCAAAATAAAATCGGCAGAATATATAATTATAGAAATTTCCGGATCATGATCATTATCAGTGATTAAAGTTAATATCCTAAAAATATTTCTTCCCCCCCTTTTTTCGCCTGACACTACTAATTAATAGCATGATAAGAGTGTATAATTTCAACAACAATTTACAGTCTTTTCACTTAATTTCTTTTTTCTCTTCTGTGAATTCTTCATCATACCTCTCGACAGACATGTGTAAAAATATAAAATTAATGATGGAAAGAAACTTAAAAAGGGAGCAAATTTCCCAAAAATATGCTACTTGCAAATCAAGTTGCCAGATTTGACATGTGTAAACCCTAATTCTAGGATTCGTCGAGGCAGAGAAAGAGTGCAGGTAGCGTTGCGAGGAGGAATTTCAATGGCGAAAATTCTTGTGATCGCATTATCAGTGGCCGTGGTGCTTATCCTTCTTAACATGCGCTGGAGATCATGTATCCAAGGTGTGAAAGTAATAGCATGTCGTGCCATAACAGTAACCATTCCACTGGTTTTATGTAACTTGAGAAAAGCATCACAGGTTGTTCAAAAGCACATGCACCTTGGATTTCTGAATACGTCTCCAGCACCAGGCAAATTGGCACTTCTTGTCATCGTCTATGTTATTTTTATAATCCTCCAAGCTCCCATTCATAAACAATTCCTTGGATTTTAATCGAATAAACCAAAGTCGGGTTAAAAAGTGAAATTTCCCCAGAAGCCACAGCTTTTACGGTAGATGACACCGAAGAAGAGGAAACAAAACATAACGAAGGTCAGACTATTAAAAGGTAAGGTTAAGATGAAAGAAGACCCTTGTTCCCAGTTCAGTCTTATATATGGGACCAACCAGTACAATGGCCATGTTCACTTTAACTGATCTGCTGAATATTTAATAAATGAACCGTATACACGACAAGAAACGGAAAGAAGCATGCATCGCGGAAAAATTCATATGGGAAAAAGGAGATGTGCTATTGCTGTTAGTGCCCGAGTCACAGTTACAAAAACTCAAACTAATAATAACTAAAACAACATTCTAACGCTCATTTCCATCTAAAACGTAGATAACGAAAGCATTTCGCACCTCCCCTTCCTGGTCCAAGATATTTGCCCATTTTATTACTTTGATGTCATTAACATGGACATGAGGAATAACATCTTCGTCGGAAACCATAACCAGTTTAATCTACTTTTTGTCGAACCAGCACTTAAAACACCATAAATATTCTCACCACAAAAGCATAAGCTCAAAACTCAAATCACTCTTTTAGGATTTCGAGCAGCAGTGACATGGTCCTGCAAGCATGAAATCAAATGATAAGTGAACCAGTAAAGCTAGACCAAGTTTCTATGACTACATAACAATCCGCACTATTGGGAGATTTACTCTCACCACTGAGGGAAGGCAAACCCCAGTTGACCCTTCAAGGTATTAAATTACAGGTTTGCAATATCCTATTTGATAAGTCCAATAGTGGCTTGTTTAAGGAAATAGAATACAAACCCAAGACGATTGAATTCCATTCAGAATGCAAAACTCATTATAAAACAAATTTGGGATGCCAGCGTAATAAATCCAAAGCAGAGAATGCACCTAGACATACTTACAGAGATAAAGTCGAACGCCTTAGTGTCTTCTTTCTTTGAACTGTTACCCATTGAAGTAGGAGTTTGAGTCGCAAAATTAGGTTGAAATATGTCTGGCATTGGCGTTCTTCCATTAGCTCCAGCAATATGAGCAACACTGGCATCTTGCATGTTTACGTTGCCAAGGTGCTGGATATTAGCCATTGTTGCTAGGAATTGTTGCTGAGCCAAGAGACTTCCCATGGTACCATAATTAAGTGGCTGAGAAGAATACGGCTGGTTGAACATAATGCCAGGCTGCATATTATAAGGCAGATGACCAGGAGAAAACACAGGATTTGCATTGAATCCAACTGCTTGAGAGCCTAACATACCACCCATTTTATTGTCTGGGACCTGGTTGAGATTATTATTAAAATCTGAAAATAAAGATTCAGAATGCATAGCAGGAGATGTTGCTTTCTGCTTCGTGCTTGAAGTATTTCCATCAATGGATAAACCAGCCATCAAATCATTAACAGAGTCTTTATGATTTCCTTGTGCTGAATTGGAAGAAAAAATATCAAAAGCTTCAGGTTCACTTCTAGTTCCCTGCACAGGACTCAAATTATCACCCTGTTTATTGCTAACAGTCATCCCTGAAAAGAGATCATCTGCATGTTCTTTATTCTCATTTGTATGAAATGACACATCAGCAAAGGGGTCATCATGTTTCTGTTCATTACTGGCTATAACAGGGTCACTGAAATCCCCAAATAAATCATCGACTAGAGGTGTTGATGGTGTCAAATTTGCTATGTTCTGATCAGTTGCGCTCTTATCATCCTTTCCATTGTAATCATCCGAATCACCGGTGTCTATCAAGTTTGGCATCTCAGCAAAAGTAGTATTGTCAGATTTTACAGGCTTTTCAGAATACAAAGCATTGCTGTTTGGCTGGCGTCCACGTAGAAGACCAAGAACCTGTCCATCAACACGTGGAGGGGTTATTCCTATCAGCTGCCACTTAATTATGTATGGACTCTTTACAATAGCATATCTATGTTGTTACATTATAATACAACTATTCAGTTTAGCATCATTAATTTCTGGTAGTATTTTGAATATGAAAAGAAAGAGCCTCAGAGCATTTTATACAGTTTTGAGCGATTGCAGCAATTTCTTACCAGTTACCACTATCCATCATAAAAACAATTACAATCTTATCGCAGCAACTTGAGGTAATTCATTCAAAACTACCAATTTCTCACCATCAGATGCAACATGAACATTTTATTTTTCCTATTTATAATAGACTACTCTTGGTTAAAAAAATTAAAAATCCCAAAAATATGATGCTCAAAACAAATCAAAGCAACTGAAAGTATAGATTAGCAAACATTTTTTTTTTTTTTTTTCCGGAATATAGATTGATAAGATTATATAGTGAAGATATAATATTTTCTTCATTTACAATGAAAAAATGAGGTACCTTGTTAGCCTTTTCCCTCAAAGAAGCTTGCGGAGACTCAGAACATCTGATAACCACATCTTTATTTTCAGTGAAGTAAGATGCCACAGTTGAAGAATGATCATCATCCTTCTTCCTAAGGATGGACTCAAGGACACAGACAGCTTTCATGCGAACCTGAAAATATTATTTTGATAAGTTAAATACATATGCACACCAATATGCGGTAAATTTCTAATATTCCCTTTTAGTATGACAATTTCCATCAGCATATGTAAAAGATGAAACAGTAACCAAAAATTCAAGGTTTTCACTTACATGAGCACCTACACATGCATGGTTTATAATACTTGAAAAAGAAAACCGAATATATGGGCATAATGGATTCAAATTTAAATGTTTTCTTTATGCAAAGTAGCAATAAAGCGTGATCCTACAATACTTTAAAAAAAAAAAAAAAAAAGACATGGGCATGCGAAGCATCAACAGAATAGACATGCCTGCCACATTGGAGATTGGAGCTTTAGTTCAAGAGCACGACTTAAAGCGACAGCATCTAACTTTGCAGCTTCTGTAAGGAAAACTTGAAGAGCATCTCGAGTGGGTTGTAATCGTACACCTCCTGAAGTAACAATGGTCTCCAGCAACCTTTCCTCTTGCGTCTTGCTCTCTGAATAACTCACATTAGATTCCCCGTTGTTCATTTCAGTCTTAGTTACTCCTGAACCCTGGTTCCAGGGACCAGTAGATTGATTTTTTGAAAGTCCAAAACTACTTTGACTTTCATTACGATATTCAACTGGTTCATATCTGTCGCCATATTTTTCTTCTATGGTCAATGACCTTCGAAGGGTCGGACTCTTGTAGTTTCCAGGTTCATTCTTCATTAGTGAATGTCCCTGCGTGATGGTACTAAGTCCTTGTTTGATTGATGCGCTTCCAAGATCAACTACCGCACTAAGAAAGGATTTCTTATCTTCTGATGGTACTTCATAATTTGTATTGCCAAACCCTTGTATCCGTCTATTAAGATCTTCAGCAGGTGCTGGCTTATTGTCTTCGCCAGAAAAAATGGCTGACATAGTCTCCTGAGCAGTGTCTCTAACAGCCTTATTTAATGCATCACCTTTCAAGGGATCCAACTGTCCCTTGTAGTGAAGCAATTGACGGACTGCCACGGAATGTCTCTGCATTTCCCTTCTGAACTCCACCCCAGATTTTCCAACTGCATATTTTATCAATCTTAAAGCCTGCCAACATAACAAGGAAGTTAGTGCAACAAGCATCATGAAACCAAAATTCAAAAGCCACTATTCTTCACTTCTATGCTTAGTCAGTTAGTGCAATGATCCCATCGAAATTCACCTCTCAACCATCCAGATCCACCTCATAAAAGTTCAGCAAGGAAATAATAATAAATACAACAATTGCAGTTACCTTCTGTTTGACAACTGGGCTCTTATGCTCCAAACGCTTCAAGATAAACTCTGACACCTCCTTCACAATACTAACATGTGAAGACCGTAGAAGCTCGCAAATCTCTTCCAATTTGTAGACCGGCGTGACTTTATCTTCATCAGATGTCGCTGAATCAATCATCCGCGACCTCCAATAGGATTCCACCGCTCTTCGACTTGTTTCCATTGTTGCACAAATTGACCCAACAAGAATTTCCTGAATAACACGCTAAACTCAAACCTACCACCGCAATTTTTTGAAAAAATTCAGAATCCAAAGGCGTCTAAGATTCAGCATCAAAATCTGCTATTCATCTTCTAGCAACGAAGCCCATACAATTCAATTTTATTCAACAGTCCCAGATCGACCCTAAGGATGACAAGGAAATCAAACAATGACCGAAAGATCGAATCTGGACTGGGGAAAAATGAAAATTGTGTTAATCACGCATTCATCAATCAACTGGAGCCGGAAAGATATACGGTTATTTCAACTAAATGATCAATCATGCACTTGTTGGAAGGCTACGAACTTTGGGGGTTTGAATAAGAATTGAAGGAAACCCTTAAAGGAGAGAGAAATTAGAGAGAGAGAAAGCTAAAATACGATTACGGATGAAGAGGAAGGAGGAGAAGCCTTTCGTGCGAGTACGGACGATTTTTGGCACCAAAATCAGAAAGAAGCTGCCAGGTCGGTGAGTGACTCACCGATCTGTGGTAATGTTAAACGTGCGAGGCGAGCACCTTATTAGCTGTTGGCCTTAAGGCTGCGTTTGTCATTTTCCTTAGGTATATTCGGTTCGGGAAATTAGAAATTACCTTAGATATTAATGATATATTACTTACATTTATTGATCAATTTAGTACATAATATTTTCACATAAAATATTAACTTTGTATTTTTGATCCACAGCCAAAACAATATATTTTATTTTAATTATAGTAAAACCAATTCCTTTATTCATGCCATTTTATTTATCTTTCTTAAAAAAAAAAAAACTATGATATTTTCCAATAGTAATCCCAATTGAAAACAAATTTGTCAACATTTTTCTCTTAATTTTATTATGTGAGGTTTAATTTTTGTGTTTGATACGATGATGTAGCATCAAACCAGAAAAATAATAGATTATCAGTTTGATAAGCAATTTCATAATTCACGTACCTGTTTCCCTATAATTTCTTTAAGCCATTAAGAAAATTCAATTAACCAAACAGGCCCTTGCGTAACTCATCACCCGCCCTCTGCAGATTGTTATAGACAGATTCGCTCAGGGCGAATGATAACCTGCAGGTCTCTCTTCAGGTGCATCTTCTTCGTTCTCAGCTTAGGTCTATCTGAAGAACTGAAAGTGAAATCATATGTCAGCCAATACAGCAAACTGGTTTTTTTACATTCTCGTAGCTCAAGTTGAAGTCGAAGTAATCGTTTGTAGCAGTTTCTATATAGCCAGTCTATTTATCGTGTTATGTTGCTGCTGCTGCTGCTGTGGTTATTTATAATCATTTGTCAAATCTCTCCTGAAGAAATGAAATAAATTTACAACTCCGTTTATGCGATATATCTGATGTCTAATGTGATGTGTCTATATTGCAGAATTGATCGAGTTCTGAAACTCTCCAATGCACATGTTCTGCCGAATCCTGTAAACTACTTTCAGGTGAGCTTCTACTACTTTGTTTATTGTGAAAATTGGCTGTTTGGAAATTCATTTAATCATTTAGGATTGGGGTAAGCTTGGAGTTATAGTTGCCTTGTAAATTGAGAAATGTAATCGGTTTGTAGGCAGCAATGCTAGCTATCTGAAGCTTCTCAACTATGATGTTGACTGTATGCATATGAAAAACAAAGCAATTTACAAAACAAACAACATTCGATCAATTGGACTTGGACTACAAAAATCTTATATGGTTGTAGCTTCCTAAACATTCTTGTGCTGTGCTGCATCCTACTGAAATTTTGGCCTGAAAGTTATTGTCAGAAAAAAGAAGAAGATGAAAAACAGAAAATTGGATTCTGTTATTCCATTCATATATTTCATTTTTATTATATTGAATGAGTGCGAAAGATGGGTTCATAGTACTTAAAACATATGCTTCAGGGAAAAAAAAAAAAAAAATTACCAGGATAACCTCACCTTTATCTCTAAGAATATTTTCGCATTACTATGTCTGCTTATGCATGTGAAACTATAATCTCATGGTGTCTCAATGTTACTTTCTCATATATGTCTAATAATTCCTTTTAGTTATTAGGTGTAAATTTTACCATAGTTGTTTAAGAATGTTTTGTTGAATGAGCTTAAATTCTTAGAACTTTTGGAGCAGAGCCGGAACGCTTATCATTGTTTAAGCTGTGACTTTATAATGGGTGGTGGAAGAAAGAAGCAAAGTGCTGGAGACCATAACAAGAAACGGAAAATGATGAATCCTGTATGGAGACCAGTCTCCACTCGTGCCAGTTCTTGCGAAGGCATGTTTTTCTTTTCAGAAATTAACATGTTTTTGAATGTTTCTTTTTTGCTCGGCTTTTCTTGTTCTTTCTTGTCAATTATTGAGATCTTTGATTTTTTTTTTTTTACATGACATGACCTAAAGGCGGCATACTGTGAATTTAGTTAAACTAATTCAGTTTTACTTTATCTTGATATATGCTACAATTTCTCCACATTTCTGGATTGGTGGAGAATTTTGGTAGTATAACAATGTTTATACTTTATCATATTAGTTTACAAGCACATAATATTATTGAGTAGAAATCTCTTAAAAAGAACATATCTATATATATATTTGGAGCTGAGAGAGAGGGTATCTGAGCTAGTAGAATATTTCAATACCAACCTATAAAATGACATGCTTTTCTAGAAGGCCTGATGAAGGATGAAAAAATTGAATCAGAAGGTGGAGATGAAGTTCAAGAAATGGGCTGTAGCACGTCTAGCTCTGTTTTGAATGATCATGCCATGAAGGTAGCTGAAGCTGCAACAGAAATAACTGAGTTAGCTATCTGCTCCAGCACATTGCCGGATGATGTTGAAAATAAAGGACTAGATGGAAATTCAGCTGTTTCCAACGAAAAGCATTCTGTTTCCGTTCAGGCAGGAATATACTTTTCATTTCTCTCTTCTAGTTTCTCTCTCTCTCCATTTTGAAGTTTACGTTTTATGAATTTGCCAATCATGGATGGAAGTAGTACTGCTGATCTGTTGTCTGCTTCAGTGTTTTTCTTTCTATTGCAGAACATTACGTTATGCGATTGATTATTTGTGATGTTGTTGGTCTTGTTTTATTTATTTTTTAATAATGTGCATGGAAAGAAATTATACTACTTGTTATATTCATGAAAATGCTTGTTGTACTGTAATTGCCTTTGCGTTTCAGATCTTAGTCTCCTAAACTTCCATGTTTTTCTGATCTCTAATTCTGTTCCAAGTAGTCAAGTGTTGAACATTCATTTACGTTTTATGTGTTTGATATGCAGGTTGGTGCTTCTCTGTTTCGATTTATCAAAGGAAAAGGGTAAAAACTAGTTCAACTTCTACTTTCTGGTTGGCATTGATATATACATGTTTTATCAACTGAACTAGGAAAATTCAACAAGATGAAAGGGATATTGGGAATGGCATAGGTAGAAGTGATAGTATCTCTAATTGTTGCAAAGGGAAATATATGTAAAGTGTTTCCAATACTTTCAACTTAGCGGTTCATGTAGCCTTGGCCAACTATTTTGAATTACTAAAATTGTGGTTTTTATTATTGTTATTGTCCACTTCAAAAAGAAAGGCTGTAAAATTCTACATCAAATAAATGAACCAGGTTTGCTTGTTACCTTGTACTTTATGTTGTTTCAGGGGATCCACTCAGCAACAAATAGAAGAGGAGATGGGGGTTAAGATAATAATTCCAACTTCAAAAGATGATTATGTCAGTAAGTTTTTAGGTTTGCTTATGTCTTGAGATTTCTAAATAATTTAAATTTTATATTCAATATGAATACATTTAGTGGAAATTAAGATCCAGTATCTTAGAGTATGCCTGTCTTTTGCAGCCATTGAAGGCACTTCAATTGATAGCGTGACTTCAGCTTGGGGTAGGATACAGGCTATAATTGATGAGGTCAGCTGCCTACCCATGCAGTTTTTATGAAAAAACTGCAGCTATGTTTTCCCCATTATCTAGTTTGTTTCTTTCAAGTGTATCATGTCAGTGGTTGTGACATGAAATTATACAGAGATTGACATCTTTCTTGTGTTTAAGTACAGGCAGTGAAGAGTCGAAATCTCGATTATTCACACTTCATATCACTTCCATTGGCCATACATCCTGAGTTAGTTGATAAACTCATCAGTTTTCAGAACTCTATCTTGGGAAAAGATGATTCTTGTTTGGATGAGAATCTTGATGCTGATTCCAGTGGGGATGCTACCGATAATGAAGAAGTGGATCAATTGTCAAAGGAGGAACCTAATGTTGTAGTCAAGCTTGAAGTTTATGATAGCTCTGAATCAGTTAAAGTCAATCTTACTAGCATCCCTCTCGTCAGTTATGCGCCTAAAGTATCCAACTCTTCTGCTTCATCTGGTATGCAGGCAATCATGCGTCTTGTTTATAAGATGCTTAAGCAAATTGAATCAAGAGATTGTTGGATTTCCACCCTTGTCCAAATAATTTATCAGTGTACATAATCTTAAATGTTTCTTGATGCTTGTTTAGTTACCTGGAACTTCCAGGTAGCATTTTTTGAATCATAATTTCCGGTTCATTTTTTTCTAAGTGCTAAGGTTGTATTCCCAGGGCACGGTTATGCTGCCTGATTCCCTGTTTGGCGATTATTTGCATGGCTAATGAATTGAACTTTGATAACTTGAAACTCAGCAAGGATAAATTGTTTACCCCCGAATTCATTTTATCGGAAACAAATATCCTTGACTTTACTTATTTTCTTTTTTATTCTATTTTCTATTATATTAAATTTCAGTAATTTATGTTGCACTTGGCAGACCTGAGGATTGACAAGTCTGTATTCATTAAGCCTAAAACATTTCACCTTACTGTACTCATGTTAAAGTTGTGGAATAAAGACCGAGTTACTGCTGCTACTGAGGTCTTGCAGGTAAGTGCTGTTAAGTGTAATATAATGTCTGAAGTAGATTCAGTAGCCAAAACAAAAGTTCTGAAATAGATTCTTTATTTGTAATAACTTGTCACTCTGCAGAGTATCTCCTGCAAAGTTATGGAAGCCCTGGACAATCGACCTGTCTCTGTTAGGCTAAAAGGACTGGTAGGAGTCTATACTTGGCTCACTGGATATTTATATAATTTCTGCTTGGCGATTATCCATTGATAACATGCCAAGTTTGGTATTTTCTAATAATAGTACTTCGTAAATTTGTTGAGCATATTAGCTGGACGCTATTAAAGTCAAGGGACTTATGCACATTGTTTCTTGTTGTTATGAGATACATATGAACGTTTTGGAAGTTTCCCCTTTGGAAGCTTGTAGATGAAAACATCTGCCAGTCAATTTCTCAGTGATCCCTTCTAATCAAGTTGCTAACCTTTTCTTAGGATTGCATGAAAGGTTCTTTGGCAAAAGCCCACGTTTTGTATGCTCCTGTGGAAGAAATTGGTAGTGAGGGTCGTCTTTTACGTGCCTGTCGTATCCTTCTTATTGCAATTTATTTTACTGTTTTCTCTAAACCTGTATATAATGATTAATAGTATTGGCACCTGGTTTAGTTTTATTATATTATTCTTAGAGTTTTCTGAGCTTTTTCCAGAAGTCATAATTGATGCATACACTGAAGCTGGACTTGTCTTAGAGAATGATGCTAAACAGACACTGAAGGTACATTGAATTTGAGAGGATTCATTAAAAATCAATACACACACACACATCTTATTTTCTCTGGCCATGGAGGTCATGTTTAGAAATACATACTTACAAGAATAGAGAAACACGTCACCTAGACCCTGGTTGGATACCTCACCACTAACATCATGCTATGGTATTTAGAATTTTCATTGGGCTTTGACAATTTACAAGGATTTTGTCTTGTTGAATTTCAGTTGCATGCGACTATGATGAATGCGAGGCACAGGAAAAGGTGCTGCCACAATTTCTTTTGTTATGTTTTGTGTACTCTTTATTGTTGAAATTCTATTGCTTCTCCTGTTTTTCACAATATCTTTAGGTTGCCCTCAGCTTATAACTAATAGAAGTTGGGTGTGTTTAGGAAGAAGGGGACAAGAACTAAGAAGTCTGATTCTTTTGATGCACGAGGCATTTTCAAGCAGTATGGATCAGAGGACTGGGGAGAGTATCTTATTCGTGAAGCTCATCTCTCACAACGATTTTCGTTTGATGAAAATGGATACTATCATTGCTGTGCTTCAATACCATTTCCTGAAAATATGCAGGTTTAAGGATTTTCTGTGTTGCTGAAGATTACTCTTCTTAGTTCTAATTAGAGTATTAATAATTAGATCAACTTTGGGTTCTATGTAACGAATCAATTGACTAGAAACTCCTGTTGCCTGCATTCTCATAAGAGCCTGTATATGCTGCCTAGTAGTTTGTAACTATAAAATGATGCATGCCCTATAAAGCACAAAAAGATATTATTTATCAGACAAGCCAGAGTAGTGGGAAGAAAATAGAGGAGCTTCATGTCAAGCTCAATGCCAAGGAACAACACTGAAGCAGCAAAAGCAAAAAAGGACGTTTATCCTGAGCCATTTGTTTCAGGAACCTTCGCTGTCATTTTGTTTGCCACTACTATCCATGTTTGATTGTCTGCTATAACTTCCATAATTGCGTTGCATTACCACTCCAAAAGGGCATCCAAAGAAGACTTGTTCAGTCGGTTTAAAGCGTAATATTATTGTAATCAACTAAATAAAATTCAAAAGTCCTATGAGATAGAGCGTGGATATGAGAGTAATGGGATAACATTTTCTCTCTTTAAAATCTTTTCTTTATAACAAATGAGACATTACGTTGTTCTTTTTTTTAATTGAATAGAGAAGCAACCAATCATTTTGATTTTCACCTCTACCATAGAGATGACTATATAATAAAGTTCATCTCAGCACAAACTGCAATAAAAGAATATATAAAAAGGGCTCGCGCTAATTAGAAGAAAAATATTGTAAATTTAGAGTTTATTATTGTTATTTTTTAAATTTCTAATTCATTCAGCTTAGTCTACGCTTGGAATGGGAAAGAAAGCAAAACTAAGCAGGATTTAACATTTTCTTAAAATGTGTCTTGATGCAAAATTGAAAACACAGGTTTCTGTTTAGATGTATCTTATTCAGTATTATAATGAGTTTACATATATATTAAGAGTTGGCAGATAAGATTCTAATTATTAATAGGACATAATTAGCAATTGAGACAAAGCATGTGCTGCTGCAATGGCATTCGAATTTCTATGGCAAAATCTCCTTTTCAAAAACTAGTACAGAAAAAACACAAAGCTGCTTAAATCAGTTGGTCTACCCTTATTAAAACTTTGGTGAAATTTGTATCATCATACAAATGACATTTTCTGCTACTTCTGTGCTGCAAATGCGAATTTCGTGCTGCACTTTGAAATCGGCAACATAAACTCTACAAAGCAGAATGCTAGCATTGAAAAAACAAATTCAATAAAAATTCTACCAAAGTACGAAGTGAATGAAACAGAAATAAAAATATCATGTGAACTTTTGAGTTGTTATGTCACACATTTTTAATGAATTCAATCTATAAATATGACATATCATTTGTTATAAGCTTTAAATATTTTAGAGAAATCATAAAGTTGATTATGAAATTATTGATTAAAAACTAACAAGCTGCAATTAGCCAACCACTTTTCCACAACACAATATAAACTATCGATGAAATAAGTTTTATTTTCTCTTTAAAATTATAAACACTGATGAATTTCTATTCCCACAAGGTCTTAGCCGTTTTTTAACATGGCCGGTGCTATTTGTGGCACAAAGCTATTCATATCCTCCACTCCTACCTTTCTTTTATGATTATTTCCTTCACATTCTACCCCACCAATTCCCCTTCCCTCTGTCTCACACACATGGAGGAATCATTCATTAGCTTCAGGACATTTCTAATAAAGCATGTTATTGACAGCTGAGAAGACTTGATTGGATGTTATGCACTGGCCTTATTCAATTTATTTTCCAAACACATAAATAACACTATAACTATGGTTCTGACCTATCAAGTTCATGAACTTTTACTTAGTTAGCATTTATTATACTTGACACTTTCTACTATATATACATGTGTGTGTCTAGAGAGGCTTTTTGTGCTATATCTGATTCTCAATACTTTCCTATCTTATCTTCACCTCCAGCATTAAAGGAGTTCCTTGGAAACTTCTGAAGATGGCTGGCATAGCTTTCGGCCGCTTTGATGATTCCTTCAGTTTTCGCTCTATCAAGGCCTACCTTGCTGAGTTCATCTCAACTTTGCTATTTGTTTTTGCCGGTGTTGGTTCCGCTATGGCCTATGGTTAGATTTTTTTTCTTTACCGGACTCTAACTTAACCATACTCAGCACAGAGCCACGTATCCCATACTTCATCCCAAAATTGATAAAGAGAAGTTCTTGCTTTTATTCATTTAAGTGAATTATATATGGTGATGCATGCAAGATTTTACAATGCACAAAGTTAGAGTTGTGACTTTTTGTTTTTTTGGCGCGTCTCTTTTTATTTGACAGATAAGCTGACATCAGATGCAGCTCTTGACCCTGCTGGGCTGGTAGCGGTTGCTGTTTGCCATGGCCTTGCTCTCTTTGTTGCTGTTTCTGTCGGTGCCAACATTTCCGGTGGCCATGTCAACCCAGCTGTCACCTTTGGGCTGGCTCTTGGTGGCCAGATCACAGTCCTCACTGGTATCTTCTACTGGATTGCTCAGCTTCTTGGCTCCATAGTCGCATGCTTACTCCTCAAGTTTGTCACTGGAGGCTTGGTAAGTTGCACTTAAACCAATCTTTATAAATTATATCACTTTTGGATCAAGGAAAATGGCAGAAAATGTCCCCCTTCAAGCATAAAAATTCATCACATTTAAGGTTTATTTGTTCAAATTATAAACAAAGTTGTTATTTTGTTCAGACAACTCCCGTTCACTCCCTTGCTGCTGGCGTTGGTGCAATTGAAGGAGTTGTTTTCGAGATCATCATCACGTTTGCTTTGGTGTACACAGTCTATGCAACTGCAGCTGATCCCAAGAAGGGGTCATTGGGCACCATTGCACCTATTGCTATTGGTTTCATTGTTGGAGCCAACATCTTGGCTGCTGGACCATTCTCCGGTGGCTCAATGAACCCTGCTCGCTCCTTCGGTCCTGCCGTTGTTAGTGGTGACTTCCATGGAAACTGGATCTACTGGGTTGGACCTCTTATTGGTGGTGGCTTAGCTGGTCTTATCTATGGCAATGTGTTCATGCACACTGGCCATGCACCTCTGTCCAGTGAATTTTGATTTGATTCAGATTATGGCATTTTTTAAATCCGTTTCTTTGTAATAAAAGAAGGAAAAGTAATTTTTTTTGCTTTTCCTTCTTTTGTTCTTTGCTTTCCTACTTTTTTGTTTTGCTTTCATTGTAAAGCATTGCTATAGTCATTTGTTTTTTCTGTAAGAATTTCATGAGATTGGTGATGTGCAGTGTTGCTTTTCATCTTACAGGTTTACTTCTCTGCCTTTCCCTTTCTATTGATGTTAGGTTAACTTTCCATCTATCCTATAAAGCATTTGGACTGGATAATATAATTGCTTTTATCATAGTGGAAAATGAAAATGTGCAAGAGTATTCAAGAAAAAGGAAAATCCTTGAAGCATTATTGATGGGTGATCATGTGCATTGAAAAAGTTTGAGTCTTTTGATTATGATGGTAAAACTAAAGAGAAATGTGAATCATGAACTGACTGTAACAAAGGAAAACAAAATAAAGATACAAAAATGGCACATGACAATCAAGTCATGGTTGGGACCTGAGACATGGGAAGGTGAGAGAACCAAAGCATCAGCATTGAGCATAGCATGGAGGTGAGATATCTTTGCCATTTTATCTGTTTACTGTGCCTACAAGGTATGCGTGTGGCCCTGCAAGTGAGTATTATTAATCGTAAATTGAAAGATCCCAAGCAATAAAAGCCAATAAAAACCATCATAGGTCACTTCAGGTCAAAAAGAATGTGTTAATCAATAGAGGCTGAGTGCGGGCCCATGCTATATCTCTGGGTGGTGATCGACCAGATTTGTGCTATTGTAAAGATAGGTTGAAAAAAGTTGGGGGACTGTGAAAGAGTTCTACAAATATACTGCTTCTAGGAAACTTCATTTGTAATATGCAAACATGGCCCTGAATGTCCTTATGCAGTGCCTGCAGAGTTCGGCACTCACGTAACTAAACCAAGCAGCTGCTAAAGGACTGAGAGAAAGTATGTGCCGTTAGTGTTGAAGATAAATTGCAACTACTCAATAAAGTACGTGAATTTTATCTGTGCCAATAAATTAGCCATTGAAATTCAGATCTAGATTTGATCTCAGAATCTGCTGATAAGTCGGGTTCACTATCTGATAATGATCCAAAACTACTGATAAAACTTTCGAAGAGATAAAAAGAATTTGTCTTTTGTTGTTTTGGGAAGAGAATGAAGAAATGGTAGAGAAGATTAAAGAACATTATCTTTCATCTGCCAACCTTGAGTGACACATATAGGTTAGCAATAAACAAAAGCAGCTTACAAGTCCGTAAGCACATGTAGGAAACCAAATGCTTTCTTTGCTCGTGTCTCTTCTCCAATCTTTAGTTTTTAAATCATATTTGCTCCTCATCTGAGGTATTTTATTTCAGGACAGTTCATCAGACATGTATGGCTTATCAAAAGAAAACAACTCATTAGACCTTAAGAAAAACCAGTGCAACATGATCTTCTATTAATATTACCAGTTATTGCGCGTTCTTTACAAGATTTTCTTCGTAATTTGCAATAAGGAAAAAAAAAAAAAAAAATGCCTTATGAAGACTCCCCTCCTTTTTTGCTACTGTTGTTCAGACTCAAGCTCTTCCGGCGATACCTTTTCGTATTTCCATTCATGCCCTTTCCATTCTGGTAGTTGTTGGATCACAACCTGAATCAAATGAAACAGGAGATTCAATGCATGATAGAACAATAAAAACATTTCATTTCTAATATATCCCCAAAAGGCTAAGAGTAAAGTTGGAGTTACAAACCACCCCACTAGAATCTGGTGTGCCGACTGTTGTTTGACATGCTAGTCTCCATGTCTTTGGTTTCTGAAAACGCAATGAAAAGAACTGTGATTTTTCCAGCCTCAATGCGGGCTCAACAAGCAGAACTCATAGTCAATTATGTTTGTGTTAGACGAAACTTAGTAATCCAAACATTTTACCCTCTTCAGTTTTTCTTTCTCTTTATCTGTACGAGGGCTCAGAAGCTCCTTGCCTTCAACCACCTAAAAACAATTGAAATATCAATCAAGAGTGTAACAATATGATTGCTATGCCCTATGTCTGCTAGCTGGTTCTATGTACTTTCAGTAATACAAAAAAAAGAGACTTTTACCCAGTATTGTTTTCTTGGAATTACTTACTGAGAGAAACACTTTCTGCCTAAAGAAGTTTAAGAAGGTAACTAACTGAATATTTCTACTTACAAAACTCGTGTGCATGCAACTGTGCTAGATGTGCAGGTAGATTCAGATTGAGTCATTACTATTATCTCACCTCCACCATACATGTCGCACAAGTTCCACCCCCTGCACAATTTAACAGAGGTCTAGCCTGAAAAAGAATACATATAATAAGCACACTGAACAGATGTAGATGCACATAAACAGATTGTAAGATATTAAAAAAAAGGCTTACATATGGTCCATACAACTCTATATTGGAATCCAGCATGATGTTCCTAAGCTTCTGCCCACCACATGCTGAACGGAACTGAACATCTGGGGTTCCATCTGGTAGCAACACAGACTAACCCAACCAAGAAAATCAACCCACAAACTGATAATAGAATTATTAATGTAAAACCAGCATGGATATAAGCTCTAATTTCTTTCTCTAGCAGAGAAAGTTACTTAACTCACTGAAAAGACTACTCCAATTCAGAAAATTAAGGAAATGAAAATATGATGATCAACTATGGAACCATCGAAAACATTAGCCGTCCATTTTCCCTTTGTAATGCAGAAAGTTACTTACTTTCAATGTAAAATCAGATGTGCTAAACAGATAGCCCCAACCATTATGGACTTTCAATGCAAAATTGAAATGGAATGATCAACAGCAAAACTATTAGCTCTCCAATATCTTCTCTAACAGAGAAAAAGTTGCTAACTTTCTGAGCATAATTACATGTGCTATCTTTAACTTACACTGACAAAAGCAAAGCCTACATAAGGTGATTCCTCTGATTGGGTAGTCTCTGTCTCTGACCCCTTCTCTGGGACTGTGCCAACAGCTCTAATTTTGGTTCTAACAAAGCTAAGCTGCCTAGAGGTATTGAGTGTTTTGTGAGGTTTCGTAATGTATCTGAAGTTATGGGAGGGTGAGAAAGCGCATAAACCATGAGAGCTCAGCTGGAGAAGTCCCATCTCAGATATTTCAAACACAGAAAAGGATGGTCTTCAAGAGTGTTAACAGAATGGATATTTGCATGAAATTTGCACTTTTGTGTGTAGAACAATTGGCTGGCTTGAGGTGTTTTGATAATCTTATCTCAAGACTCGAGTAAAGAGACCCGCTAAAATTGGAAAAAGAAATAAAATAGGAAGGAAAAAATGGGCCATCGGTGGGCCGAGATACCGATATATAGACTTGAGAGTTGGGCTAGAGAACGGGCCTGTCTGTTTTCATAATAGGAAAAAAAGTGATGAAAACGCTAGCGGAAGGGCTTGAACCTTCGACCTTGTGGTTAACAGCCACACGCTCTAACCAACTGAGCTACTCCAGCTCGTCGATAGAGATTGTTCACAATTTTTTAAACCATATAAGAATCTTCTTTATAGTCTGAAAAACATCTCATTAGATGCTAAAGTATTCTTAAAACTTTGTAAATTTTATATTTTATAATTTTTATATGCATGAACTGTACAACATTCTTTTTGATTTATATGCATTATAATTTTTTTTAATCTTCTATTTTGCATATTGTACCATAAAATAAATTTGTTCCCGAATTCTAGTACAAAATGTAATAAGCTAAAGATACTAAGTTAGTTACTAGATAAATTTCATGGTTAATTTTCGTTATAATTTTGGATTAAATCATCTTCTTCTTCCTTTATTACTTTTTTTTTTTAAAATATGATTTCATTACCTTCCTGATGGTGGGTGGATACGATGCTATGGTCCTTGAAGGAGTGGGTTGGGGGTTTTATCCTCCCACGTTTAAACTAAAACCCTTGACCCATTTAATAGAACAACAAATAAAACACAATGTCAATGGCTAAAGTTTCGAACTTTCGCCTCCTTCTCCCCCCTTTCCTCTCTAAACCCAGAACCCAATCTCTCTTTACCGTTCTCGCCTCCTCCTCTTCAAGGCGACACCGTAACTTGCCTCCCCAACCTCTCCATCTCGACCGTAGAAACAGTAGCACTAACAGAGAAAGTAGACAAAGTAAAGGTAGAGACAGAGGCACGACAATGGAAGAAACTCAGTCAATTGAGTTCAACAAGAGAAGGGCTGAGGGTAGAGATAAGAGTGATATCCCCAAGAAGAACTTGCAGTTGAAAGTTCGCAAGTTGAATCCTGTCAATACCATATCTTATGTGCAGGTACATCATTTTCTTCTTTTTGTTTATTTGGTTTGGAAATTGAGTTACTTTTGGTTTTCCAGTATGAATGCTTGATCTTCTGCTGGTTTTAGCCTTCATTGGGTTCTTACTCACGTGTTCTCCAATTTGGTTCTTACCTTAATATCATCATCCCCTTTCTGAGTTCTAGTAGTGGATTTTTGGGACAAAAGGCTTGAATATTTTTTGACGAGGATTCCACATTTTCTGGTAAGAAGTGCTAGTTTTGGATTGAAACAGCTAAAAGAGTAAATGTGGATTTCGTTTGCTAATTCTAGGCCTGTGGTTTCTATGGAAAATATGAATACGATTTTGCTGACAATAAATCTCATTTCTTTTTTATGGAACGTAACCAATTGATCGATTCTGTAGAGGATTCAATAGTCTGGAGCTGGATTACGTTTGAATTTCATGGTTATTGGATTTTGGAAGTTTAGCTTTCAAGAAAACGTACTTCATCTGGGCTGCAATTTTCAATTTACTAATTTATCTAGATGATCAACTCATTTGTGAAAAGAAATAATTTTAAACATTTTGATGCTAATTGTGAAGTCAATGACATTGACACCGAGCAAAGAACAGGCAGGTTGTATCTAAGAGTCATATTGCACACTGGTTGGGGTTTTAAGGTGTCACTAATAGCCCCTCTGTTTTTATGACAGATATTGGGGACTGGAATGGATACTCAAGATACGTCACCTTCGGTCCTGCTTTTCTTTGACAAGCAAAGATTTATATTTAACGCTGGAGAGGTAAGCGTTGCATGAGAATTACATTAGGAAATTCAAAATGATATTACTTTTCATTTAACCCCAAGTCCTCCTGTTTCAGATAAAGGATGAAATTTGTCAGCGATGGAAGAGGACCTGATTGCCTCCTCTCTCTCATTGAACATGCACTATTAAGTATTAAAAAGTGAATTCTAAAGATTATCGTATTACGCTCTTACGAAATTCTAGATAAAGCTTAAAGCTTGCACATAATTCAAAATCCTTTGCTTTCCTTTTCTCTTCTTGGACTCCCAAAATGATCCACATATACGTATTGTGGATAAATCTACTGCTATCAAACAGCGCACAGACTGATAATAAATGAAACAAGAAGAAAGAAAGATGCTTGTCTTTTAAGATTTTAAAAGTGAAAATAAGCGCACACGCATTGACATATACACTAACAGGGTTGGAAATAATAACTTATTTGGCCTCCTGAAATCTAACCCCTTCATTAGTAAAATCATTTAAAAATAGTGACCAAACAAAGAAGTTTCACTTTAGACGGAGAGGTTTAGGTTGGGCATGTATTTCTATACATTCTGGAAATTTGAATTCATTGAAACCTTATCAATTTAAAATTGATTATGTACTTGCTCTTACGATGTGAATGTTCTTTTCAGGGATTGCAACGGTTTTGCACTGAGCATAAGATTAAGTTGTCCAAGGTTTGATATATCTGGAAACTTGACCATTCTTTTCTTCATACGTGAATTTAGGTCTCAGATATTGTTACTTATCAATTATTAATACTGTAGATAAAATGTTATTTAGTTTCTTACAATCTTTTTATATTTCATCAGATAGATCACATATTTCTTTCTCGCGTCTGTTCAGAGACTGCGGGTGGGCTCCCAGGTATGTCATGGATAGAAAAGTGATAATTTTGTGGTTTTACATTTTATACCTTTTACTGTAGTTTATTCACAGGATTTCAGGATTATTATTTAATTGGTTATGAAAAGCGATGGTCTTAGAGCTTTGATTTACTCATAATATTATTTGGCTTCAGGTTTACTGCTTACTTTGGCTGGCATGGGAGAAGAGGGAATGTCGGTGAGTAGCAATTTAACTTTTTATAATCCTTCATCTTTATTTTATTTTTTATATTAAATCCTGTTTTATGTTGTTTATGTAAATCATCATTTCTGTTATTTTGCAGGTCAAAATATGGGGTCCTTCAGATCTTAAGTATTTAGTAGATGCTATGAGATCTTTTATCCCCAATGCTGCCATGGTCCACACACAGAGCTTTGGGCCAACTATGAGCACTAATGAGCCTGCTAAGTTCGATCAAAGTAGGCTGTCGGAGCCCATTGTCCTTGTTGATGACGAGGTTGTCAAAATATCAGCCATTATCCTACAACCAAGCTACATCGAAGGACAGCTCTTCACACCATCAGAGAGCCATTCAGAAGAGAGAATGGATCAAAGTCCAAAGCCCCCTGGTAGCCCCAATGGCAAAAGGCAGGCTACCACAAAGCCTGGTGATATGTCTGTAGTATATATTTGTGAATTGCCTGAGATCAAGGGAAAGTTTGATCCAGAAAAAGCTAAGGCCCTTGGTCTCAAACCTGGGCCAAAATATCGTGAGCTGCAACTTGGGAACTCTGTTAACTCAGATCGCCAGAATGTCATGGTAAGTCTCAAGAATTGGAAAACATTACATACCCAAAGTATATTTCCAGGGAAAGATATCAAATGAAGAAGGAAAGTGAGAAAGATTTTGATCTTTCTTGCATATTTCAATTCACTTTCAATTTGAAGCTGGGCATACATTTTAATTTTGTGAATTGTCTGCATAGGTTTATCCAAGTGATGTCTTGGGTCCTTCTGTTCCTGGTCCCATCGTACTCCTTGTTGATTGCCCAAGAGAATCACATTTGGAAGCATTGCTTTCAGCAAAATCATTAAGTAGTTATTATGTTGATTCCGCCGGTAACTTGCCTGAGGGTTCAAAGGGTGTCACCTGTATAATTCATTTAAGTCCAGCTTCTGTATTAAGTTGTCCAAATTATCAAAAATGGATGAAAAGATTTGGTTCCATGCAACATATCATGGCTGGGCATGAAAAGTAAGCTGCTATTCTTGAAGAAGTCTCTTCTTTTTGTTCTCTTGCTTCTTTAATTGGTGATTATTCCTTGTTACTTGTACTCTTTGCAGGAAGAATGTAGAGATTCCCATTTTGAAATCTAGTGCAAGAATTGCTGCACGACTTAATTACTTGTGTCCTCAGTTCTTTCCAGCTCCAGGTGTTTGGTCTCTTCCAAATCATAATTGCTCAATACCAGGATCTCTTGTTTCAAGTGAGGTTTGTCACAATGTATTATAAGAGTATATTTCTCTTTTCTTCTGGACAACGGTAGATAGGAAGTCAGAGCCTCATTGATGGTTTGATTTGGATAATTTTGCAGGGTTCCATTTCTGCTGAAAATCTTCTTAAGGTATGAATGATTTGACTTGGACTTGCTATCAATGTAATTATTGAGATCTGTTTTGTGATTTTCTTGAGGTGTGAGACGCATCTAATTGCAATCCACCAATGTTCAAACTTCTAATAGCTAAAACCACATGATTGTTATTGACAAATTTATTAAAAAAGAAATTAATAAACATCTGATTTTTGAACTAGAAACAAACTTCAGGTTTTCTGAGATTTTGTTATATAATATGTTACACAGTTCACTTTGCGTCCTTATGTGAATCTCGGAATGGATAGATCTTGTATTCCAAGTATGGTGGCTCCCTCCGAAATCATTAACGAGTTACTGTCAGAGATTCCAGAGGTTGTAGAAGCAGCTCAGCATGTGAGTAAGTTGTGTCCAAGATCTACTGAAAAAAAGGAGGACATGACTGTTGTGCAAGATCTTCACAAGGTAATGGTTGAGGAGCCATGGCTGCCTGCAAATGATGTTCCTAGTTGTTTGGAAAATATAAAGAGAGATGACATGGAGATAGTTCTTCTTGGAACTGGTTCATCCCAACCATCCAAATATAGAAATGTGAGTGCGATATATATTAATCTTTTCTCAAAAGGAGGTTTACTTTTGGATTGTGGAGAAGGAACCTTGGGACAGCTTAAAAGAAGGCAAGGCTATCCAGATCTTCAATATTCATGTTTGTAGCTCTTTCTTTGTTTTGTATTTAAACATGCCCGTTGCTTAATATTCGTTGGAAACAGATATGGTGTAGATGGTGCTGATGATGCTGTGAAAGCTTTAAAGTGTGTTTGGATTTCTCACATTCATGCCGATCACCACACAGGCTTGGCTAGGATACTTGCCCTGCGCCGTGATTTGCTGAAGGGGTTGCCTCATGAACCAGTGCTTGTTGTCGGACCAAGGCAGCTTAAGAGATATTTAGATGCGTACCAAAGACTTGAAGATTTAGATATGCAGTTCCTTGACTGCAGGCACACCACGGAAGCTTCATTGAAAGCTTTCAAGGGTTTGGATTCTGATATGAACAACAATAATGGGGACATTGTGGCAATGGAACTTGATTCAACTTTGTTTGCTAGAGGATCTCGCATGCAAAGCTGCTGGAAGAGACCGGATAGTCCAGTTGACAAAGATGTGGTTTATCCTATCCTAAATAGGTTGAACAAGTTAGTCCAAGAAGCTGGTTTGGAGGCCTTGATTAGTTTCCCCGTTGTACATTGTCCACAGGCATTTGGTGTCGTTTTACAAGCAGCAGAGAGGATTAATAACGTTGGAAAAATTATACCTGGCTGGAAAATTGTGTATTCTGGGGACACAAGGCCCTGCCTTGATTTAGTGAAAGCATCTCGCGATGCAACAGTTCTTATACACGAGGCAAGTCTTATCAATTCCATCTAAATTTAGGTTTTAATGTTAACTATGCTTCCAATATCGACAAACAACCAACCTTATATCCCAAGGTTTTTGACCCAGATGGTTACTTTTGATTTGCTTAATGGCTGCAGGCAACCTTTGAGGATGCCATGGTGGAGGAAGCCGTAGCAAAAAATCACAGTACGACAAAGGAAGCTGTGGAAATGGGAGACTTGGCTCGTGCATATCGTATCATACTTACCCACTTCAGCCAAAGATACCCAAAAATTCCTGTATTTGATGAAAAACACATGCATAATACATGCATTGCATTTGACATGATGAGTGTCAATATTGCAGATTTGCCTGTGCTTCCAAGGGTTGTTCCATATTTGAAACTTATTTTTAAAAACGAAATGATAGTAGATGAGTCAGATGATGTAGTAGATGCTGCAGTTGCAGCTTCTTAACAAGATCATTCAACTGCATCTTTGTAGTTGCTTCCTCATATTCCAATTGTATCAATATCATTTTCTTTTTCAATTTATGTACCATATTTCTAATTTACTTATGCTCTCAGAGTATTTATCAACTGCTAAAGAGAGCAGATATTGGAAAACCAAACAGTGCCTTGGAAATCTTGTTTATAATTTGTCTCCTTGGATGAGGAGTGCTGGTTCACGTAAACGTAGAGCACAAAGAACTGCTATGGCGATCAAAGCTGGTAGATGATAGCCTTCGATAGAATTAGAACACGTTTGCATCCAAACAGAACCCCCAGACGGACCATGGCTATTGCCTAGAAACATATGCATTGAAAAAGTAAGACTTATCTGCACAATATAATAATATATCAGAGCACACATGGCCTTTGTTTGGATTCCTTTCTGTGTCTATTCTTGTTGCCTTCTTCAACAGGGACTGTTCTTGTTGCTTCTTCGTCAAATGAGGAATAACTTGTCACATTGCCTTCTAACCTATTACTTCAACCTCTTGTAGCTTTCTGAAATATCCTTTTCGATCAACACAGAGTTAAGAATGTGTTTAGATAGAGAAGTGTTTTATGAAAAAAAAAATAAAAAAATTTATTAAGTTGAAATCTTTTAAAATAATTTTTTTATGGGCTTGTAAGTACTTTTTTAGATGTTAACTTAAGAAACACTTTTTTCAAAAAAATTTAATCCTTCCATGAACATGGAAAAGGTTTCTACAGAAAGCTCTATTTCTAAATTTTTTTATAGAATATTTTAAATTTATTTTTTAAGTACTTCAAATGCCTTGAAATCAGAATTAATCAAGCATAGTGATCAAAAAATAAATAAAGAATTAATCAAACATAAAAAAATCTGTAGCACTCTAATAGTCTAATATATGCTCATAAAGATTAGTCTAATATATATTTGTTCAACCGGCAAAAAAAAAATACATATTTATGCTTTATTTTTCTATTTTTATATTTTTTTCCAAAAATAGCAAGGAACTAATAATTATATTTTCTTTTATTTTGGGTGAAAAAATTAAAATACACTGATTACATTAGCAGATGGCACCACTTACACTAGCAGTCTAACGCAGTGGCTGAGAACGAAGCACTTTCTCTCCGTCAGCTCCACTACACAGGCAACCACAAATGTTGGAGAGGGTCCTCTCTTCGCGGCGTGGCACCCCTCACAGCGACGACACTGCCGATGGCGGTGGCGATGAATCCAAGACGAAGAAGCACCAGTACATGTTTTTCCACGCTACAAACAGGGCTTCCTATTTCCTTACCCGAATCGTTTCCGGGGGCTGCTGGCCTTGTGTCCTTGCATTGTTCCTTATCCTCGTCTTAGGCTCATCCTTGCTATTCAGTTCTCGCGGTTACGTTTGCATCTCCTCCTCTAATCCTGTATCTCGTGCCGGCTTCTTCGGGTTCGATGGTCTCGAATCGGACTTCGGATCCCTTGGCGTTCCCTGGTGTAAGTGTCTCTGTCTCTCTGATCTGATGCATTTAATTTCATAATGTCATTAGTTTCTTCTCCGATCCAAGGTTTCATATTATTGGATCCAGCAAAATGCTAGATTGGGACTTCGTCGTTACCTGGAGAAGAGAATGAATGGAATGTTGATCACCTAGATAGAAAAGGGATTTCTTATTTTATGATTTTTAGATTCTTAAAACATTGAACACCCCATCCTTTTTACTCACTTGGCTATTTACCAAGTGGGTTTTCCGATAGATGGCATCAATCTAGAGTACATTTGAATAAATAATTGTACTTTTAAGTATGAGTTGGTTGTACATCATATATTATGCTTCTTATATTCTGCAAGGTTAAACATTTTTTTTTTTTGTGCTAAATTGAATTTATGAACGGTTTCTTCTGAGGAATAATAGCTCCGTTGCCAGTTATTCGAACACTTTGAAATTTAATTGCTTGTTTATTTGCTAAAACGCTTGTTGAAATTTGAAAGTTGCACTTGCTTATATCCTTATAGAGAGGTGAAAAATTCAATCTTTATCATTTGGGAGGTGTGATGTTATTGAATGCACGTCTTGGGTTGACAATTAGGTTTCCCTTTGTTTCAAAATCTCGGTTTGTTTGAAATCATTCTTGTTGGGTTCTTATAATCTTATCCTTGGTAAAGGCAGATCGAAACATGGAAAAACAGTTGAATGGACGTCAAAAGATCTGCTTAAGGGTTTGGAAGAGTTCGTTCCCATATATGAAACCCGACCAATCAAAAACAACATGTATGGGATGGGTTTTGACCATAGCTTCGGACTTTGGTTTTTTGCTCATTGGCTGAAGCCTGATCTGATGATCGAGAGTGGTGCTTTTAAGGGACACTCAACTTGGGTTCTGCGGCAGGCTATGCCAGACACACCAATTATTTCACTTTCACCTAGGCATCCAGAGAAATATCTGAGAAAGGGTCCTGCCTACGTTGATGGAAACTGCACGTATTTTGCTGGAAAGGACTTTGTGGATTTTGGAAGTCTTGACTGGCCAAAAGAGTTGAAGAAACATGGGATTACTGACCTCAGTAGGGTTCTTGTATTTTTCGATGACCATCAGAATGAATTGAAAAGGTGATTAAAGGATCTTTTTGAACACTTGATTCAATTATTCCCTCTGCTGAAAATTGCTTTTGCTAATTTTATATATTTTTTTAATATTCTAATGAGCAGAATTAAGCAAGCTCTAAAAGCTGGGTTCCGCCATCTTGTTTTTGAGGATAACTATGACACTGGAACTGGAGACCATTATTCTTTGAGGCAGATATGTGATCAGCCTTACATAAGAGGTTGGCAAAGTTTTCTTTAAGGACACATCTATTATATTTTACGTGTGTATTCTGTTTCAGTAAGAAATGCATATAATATTTATATGGAAGTCTTCCAGCAAT
Organism: Bauhinia variegata; assembly: GCA_022379115.2. Lineage (NCBI taxonomy): Eukaryota > Viridiplantae > Streptophyta > Magnoliopsida > Fabales > Fabaceae > Bauhinia > Bauhinia variegata. Next base: position 14,494,188 of record CM039433.1, read on the forward strand.
GTTCCATTTTATCTTGAGAAAATCATGCCTGCTTGACATGTCTAAAGTGTTAATGCCGTTGGCCAAGGGCAATAGAATATTGGAGGGTCAGACAAATAGAAGTATTAGGGACTATCAACTGAATTTAGGGAAGCTATAAGACAGAAAATGTGGAAGTGTACCCTAGCCAAAGCCGCAAGTGATGAACTCTTTAGAAGAAGCCTACCACAACTTACGTTTGTTTACTCAAATATTTTGTTCAATTTTATGGCTAGGTATGCTGCCCTTCAAATCCATAATCATATGGGGATGGAGCAAAAGGGCGTGCTATTAACGTTTGTTTGATTACAGAAAACCATTAACATATTGGTTTTGGAGTTCCTTTTCTCTATACTTAATTTATTCATTTATTTTATCAGTATTAAAATATCTTTTCAGTGTTTGGTAAGTTATCACGGAGAAAGAAATTAACATTTTTTCGTTGTTTTATTGATCTAGGAGGGGGCCACAGCTGCTTTAAAGACAGCGATGAAGCTAGGATCAGGGCAAGGAGGAAGAAATTCTGGGAAAAAGCCATTTCCATTGATGAACTTTGCGGGCCAAGCGATGCATGGTGGGGAGTTAGAGGGTATATGCGTGATAACTTCAATCATAGTAATAAACCAATTTCCTATCAAGAACATTTCCAGAACAGCCGATTTGTGGAATCAATTCTTGATGTTTACTGGGAACTCCCTCCGGCTGCTGGTCCTTCTCTCACTCATCAAACCAGATATGACCCTGCTCGTGCACCCACTCCAATAGTTGAAGATGGGCGCTATGGTTTGTTCCAGAGGCTTGGATTAACCAGATTTGACACCTCTGTATTTAATGGATACACTCAGATGGTCTATTTACAGATATCTCGACAATAATTTATAATATTTGTTAAGAGAAGAATGTAATGTTGTAAGGATTTTTTTTTAACCTGTATTATGTAAGATTTATTTCAGTTGATTAGGTTTGAGATCTTTTCAACACTGAAACTTGTAATGTAGATAGTAACCAACAAAATGTCAATTTTTTTTTTCTTGTCAGCCTAACCCATATTCTATTTATTAATTTATTTATATATTGCCATTAGTTATATGAGATATCATAGCTTAGATGTGTAACCAAAAAGAGATTAGAATTTCTGTTATTTTGAGAAAAATCATGAACTAATAATTAAAACCCAGAAGAGACAACCATCATTAACTACACATTATATGTTAAATCAAGTGATAAACCATTTTATTAGTAATACAGATAATGTTGAGTGTATCTATTTTAAGAACAAATACGTAAGAGTAGTTAGAGGGAAGATACAACAAGCATTCTTTTATACAGCAACGAGAATCCAAGGATACATACAATAGAGAAACAAAAAATATGTTTCTATACGATCTGGATGTTTCCAGTTAAGTAAAGATTCTGGTGATGGAAAACTTGTCAGTCTATAAATGAACAAAAAGCGGAAACACTGAATTATATATATATGATTTGAAACAATAGGCCAAACTTGATCTCCTATGTAATGGTTCAAGTCATCGTACTGATTCTCCAGCACTAGATCTGGCTCCTGGATTTTTCCACGACCCTTGGAGCTGAAACAAAGACAATTAAGTTGAGATTTGTTGCATACCAAACCAGTGATCCATCAAATATTGTGATTAAGAAACAAAAGAAGAAGACAAAGGAAGCAAAAGTTACCTAGCCCAATTGCCTCGGAACCTTTCATGATCCTTAGCCTCCTGCATGAGTCAGTGAACATTCTGCAGTGATAGATCAAAAGAATCAGCATTGGAAACACAGACCATAAAAGGGTTTCATTAAAATCAATCTGAAGTCCCGAGAAAACAAAGGAAATTGTATAAAGTCATGATTTTTCAAATGAATGGAGAAAGAAAGAACTTACTCCCAGGGTACATCACCAACAAGCATCCAATCTCCATCTTTGTCTTCATATGTAAGAACATATTCAGAGCCATGGAGAAGATCCCTCAAAGAGCTCTCACTAAGTCCATCTTTCCCCGGAAGCCCACGAGAACTGCATTGACCTAATCGGAGGAACAGAAAAATGGAATTAAGAATCAAAACACGTGTGGTGAATCCACATTTAAGATCAAGACAAGGGCAAGAGGGATCACCAATGGTAAAGCAGCTGAACATCTTCTCAAGAGCAGAAGAAAGTTCCACGTAGTTGTTGTAGGTTTTCAGATCAACCTTTCTCAGATATGGGGCACCATCCATGCTAACCTTTACATAGAGACAACCGATCCCTGCTTTGCCTTCACCTTCATCATTGTTCTTTGATGCATTACAGGCCAAGGAGTTCTTTCGGAAAGATCTAATTGGTGGCCATCCCACAACCTGTGCCCTGTTCCAAAACTTCAATTTATCAACCATAACTTTAATCATTTTTATAAATTAATTAGTTAATTTAAAAAGTTCTGATGCTATCTCTGGTTATATTCAGAGAGAACTGAAAAGAAGATCATCATATACAGAAAAGGAAAAGATAAAATAAAGGAGAATTATCAATAAACATAAACACAATCCAAAAAAAGCCATATCTCATCTGATAATCGTGATCAAGTATGTGAGTACTGAATCACAGGCTTTTTTATTCTCAAGAGATTTAACAAAGTCTTGAACCAAATTATCAACCTACCCAACTGATCAAAATAAGGCGCGCCAAATCTAACTGTACAGACATAATTTAGAAATTTTGTTGAAAAAAGAAGGTAGATACCAGAAAAACAAAATATAGAAGAGCGTTCTCCAAGTCAAAACTTACATTTTGTCAATCAATATAGTTTTATCAGATAAGTTAGAAGTCTTTCACTTATTCTAAGGAACAAAAACAAAAACTAAAGGAAAAAAGAAAACACAAAAGGCAACTCATTCATCTCTTCAACTTCTTACAAGCTATATATTTTATCAGTAAACAATTTTCCTAGCAACCAAATTTTATTGGTGACAAGGAAAATAGTAAAGAGATGAGCAAGAGGCAAACTCACTTCGCAGCAGGAGTAGCAACATGCTCATTAGGAGCAGGAACCTGTGGCTTCTTCTCCAGGGTTGGTTTTGCAGTCTGAGTAGTTATTCCCACCTCTTTAATGCTCTGAGCAGGGGTAGAAGTAGAGCCATGCTGGCTATTATTTTTAGCCTCTAAACCCAGAAGAGGCTTCCCACCATTTGCACCGCTGGGAGAGAACAAGGCAGCACCTTTTCCCAAATCAACCTCAGATCCATCATTCACAGAGAAAACCCATTTCCCAGAAGACCCATCAATAGCATCAGAAAATCCCCTCTTGGCACCAGAGACAAGATTCTTCAAAGGGTTTGCAGAAGAACACCCATTCTGCAACTCCTTTCCAAAAAGAGAGACACCGGTTGCTGGTTTTCTCTCTGGAGACTTGCAACCAGGGAGGCCAAGCCTGAGCTCTGTTTCCTTGAAGTTCAAAGAAGAGCTCTTTTCATCCTCAGAGGAGAGGGTGGAGGAAACAGAAGAGGGGATTTTCTCGGAGCTTCTTTCCATGGACGGGTGCTCTGCTAGGCCTATGTAATCATGTTCTAATGGTGTAGACATCAAAATGGCACAATAGAAGGATCTCAAATATGCACAGAAAATTGTTGAACAAGTATATATATGTACTTTAACTTAGAAGAAAACAGAGTAGCCAGTGGGAAGAAGACAAGCAGAAAGCTCAAGCAGTGGTATGGTATGGCTGAATTCTAGCGAGCTGGTTTTGTTGTTACAGAAAAGAACCTTCTTGGGCGTTTCTGTAGCTAACTTTTTCCTTTTAAATTCTCAAAAAAAAAAAAGGAAATTTTTTCTTATAGGTAGAAAAATTTGATGTATATGATCATAATTGTTAATTAGTATAATAAAAGTGAATATTCTTACGGTATTTTTTTTAATATTTAAAATGTCAATGTGTGGAATCAGAATTTGATAAAAATATTAAGTGAATAACACAAAATAATTATTAAAGTCCTCCTGTATAACCTAAAAATATGAAAATATCCAAACTTACTAATATACTATATGCTTATGCTTACAAGAACAAAATTTTTCATCCAATACTTTAATTTAAATAATTTTTTGAAAGAAATAAACGATTGCTGAGTCAAAATAAAGAGAAAAAGGCAAGAGAATTGACTGCAGCAGGAGCATGAACGTACGGAACAACCCAACCTTTTGTAGCTGTTTTTTAGTTCTTTGCATTTTACTTTATCAGTTAATAAAATAATACCTTTTTTTGTAAAATAATATTGGATAGAATTAATATATGTAGAATTCCACCGACAAGTCGCTGAGTATTCCCCTGCAACCTTTTACGCAGTGGGAGCATTTAATACCGACCGCCTAAAATGCACCGGATCACAAAGGGCGCAGGTTAGAGAGATGCCATGGATGCATGGCGTTGGCCCCAAACTATAATGGAACAGAATGAGTGTAAGGTTAAAACCAGTTGCACGAAAGGGTGAAAAGGATCCAACAAAAGCGAACATTCATCTTTACTTCAATTCAATCGCCATACTACAAGACAATATCTCTTTTCTTCTTCTGATATTTACTTTCTTTATTTTATACTTTTGCAGACAAAACGAATATAAGACAGACCAACTTAGCCAATATCCAACATTATGAATTAATTCAAAAAACTACTAAGGATTAATTAGATTAGATCTTTTATATTCCGACAGAGACTTAAAATCCCATGCACTTCTTTTTATCTACATACAGAATAAAATGATAGCAACTGCAGCTCAATTGATTTGTATCTGTCTATTCAATTCCATAGCCTTTCAATCTTTATGTGGCTAATCTAATTTTTTCAATGGTTGTGATTTATTAGCAACTTCGAAATATTCTCTTTTATATATCAAAATTTTCAAAAAAAAAAAAGACTAAAACTGCAATTCTGCAAAAGAAGAGGGAGAGGGTAATTTATTACTTGAGTTCAGTGATGGATTTCACTGTGGTGGTGCTGTGAAATGTCGGGTGAAGTGAATCCTGCGTTGGTCGTTTTACCACATTTCCACGCCCGTGTCTAATCGTAATTATTGTGCGATCCAAAAGTGGGAAGGCGTGAGAGGACGATCCGACGGTTCGCGACATGCGCGATATTAGAACGGCGGCGATTCGTGCACGTCACTCCGTAGTGTCTGGTAGTTAGGGGACATAACGGCGTTCACTTGTCCACGTTGACGGAAGTAAATCGTCATCATTGGCTCATTGACCCTGTCCTTCTACCACTGCCCGTTGTGCTGGAGACTTGACCGCGACTCTTCTCATTTACCTTACCTTACCTTATGGTCTATGGTGTACGGTGTACCACAGGCTAGAACCTAGTTCAGTGAAGACTAGAATTTTGACAAGCGTGTCTTCTCCATTTTATTGCCATTCCATTATTATTATTATTACACAAACTATGAATGCTTACAATTTTTTCTTTGTCTACGAGTTTCTCATTTCATTCAAAGGCTACACTAATCGCATAAATAAAATAATTGAGAAATATTATATCCTCCCTCTTATTTATTTAAAAGATAACAAATGTCAATTGTTAATATTTATTATTCAAGTATTTTTTTATTTTTTTAAAATCTATTCTTAAAAGTACAAAAAAAATCTAAATCTTAAATCTTAAAACTTAACACACTAAATCTTAAAATTTAAATCTAAAATTCAAAATTTTAAACTCTAAAATCTCTAAACATTATCTTAAAATTTAGAATTTTATAGTTTAAGATTTAAAATTTTAAGGTCTTTATATACTTTTAAGAGTAATTTTTTTTAAAAAAAAAAAGAAGAAGAAGATAAAACCAGAAAATATTTGAATAAAAAACATTATTAATTGACATATGTCATCTTTTAAGTAAATAAAAGGATTTGTAGGCATAAATAATAAGAAAGTATAACATTTCTCAAAATAATTATAGTCATCTAATTTATTAATATGTATTTTTTGTTTAGTTTAAACCTCTATAATATTACAGTGGTTCTTAATGATTGAGTGAATTTTGTTTATTAATGAAGTTATACTTGGATGGTTTTAAACATTTGGTATGATTAGATGAGAAATTATGTACATTTAATAACTAGTAAAAAAAAAAAAAACAGCTTAAAAATTGTGTCGATAATCATTAATGTTTGGTGATGACAAGATGTATCATGGTCCTCCCATCTCAAAACGTTAATTTGCATTAATCAATGATCTCGCACATGGGTGCTTTAAAAAGGGAACTCTTCTAACATAGTCTACAATTGAGGGTGATATTGACCTCTAATTTGGGTCGGGTTTATTTCTGCATGCAAATATACTGAGGAGAGAATCGATCAGCTGCTATATATAAAGCATTTATTTCCAACATATTCTGATCTATCTACCACTTGAAATCACGAAAGATACAATCTTTTTCGCAATCAATCAAAAATTGAAGAATTGGTCCAACGTATCACTTTAATTCGCCCCACATATATTATGTATATGTATATATAAATCGTTGGTAGGCGAACATTATAGTTGTATGTTCCTTTCCTTCTTTTAGTTCTGCGTGTATATGGGGCTGCTTTAATCAATGCCGTAATTCCATTTGGGTTATTTTTAATCAGCAAAGTTTAATGGAAAATTAATTAACGTTTGACTTATTCTAATAACATAAGAAACGGGAAGGAAAAAAGCTAGCGTTGGTCAATGCATGCCACGCCATGCTGGTTTGCACTCGATTAATAGTTAGAAAGAAAGAGAGAAAAATGTTGAAATATATAAAAAGGGATATTATATAGATTATGATGAGAATAACATATTAATTAATTAATGACTTGTTGGATGGATAGACGAGGCTCTATTTATGGAGCTAGCATGTACTGTATAGAGTCCCAGTTGCTCCCCACGCCTTGTTGAAAAGGTCTTTATACATAGGAATAATGAATGGCTGGCACTTTGATTATGACAACAAGACCTGGTCCTCAACCCTTCCCAAGCTAGCTCACTGGATAATTATATATAACTAGCTAGTAGTATTTCTCTGCGGCGCATCTCATATATACTGCACTTATTCACTCTTCTCACTGAAAGCATTTAATTTGTTCTTTACATGTCTTCTGCTATAACACTTTAATAACACCCTCGAAACATCATCAAATTTAATTATTATAGCAATGAAAGTACTGCTATTCCTTGGTATTTTCTTCGATAAAAAAAAAAGAACAAAATAATTGATTCAAAGAATCTGCCTTACAAGAATGTCACAGGTGGGGCAATGTAATTGACACAAGAATAGCCTTTAGGAAAAAAAGAGAGTGGATTTATTATTGCAGACACAGAAAAGTAAAAGAGGAAAATAAAATGAACTTGTGCGTATTAGATTACAACTCCTTTGCTGTTATTTTATTAATTTCTTTTTGGTGTTGCAAACTTGCGATCTATAAGGAATTAAGGATTCTTCTGTCTCGCTTGTCACTTAAACTTGTGTTTTGCTAATTAATGACTTCAATGTTTCCTCCCTTTATGTGACAGTAATTAAGGATTCTTTCTAAGGCCAGCCGTTCACTTAATTGACAATTACGAATTGATTTTGGCATCGTATTCACAACTTGCTTCTTTACAAATTCCATCTTTTAATTAAGCACATTAAAGTTGTGGCTAATTTTCCTAGCAGATAAACCAATGGGAAACAAAAAAGGGAATCGTTCATAATCGACGGCGACCCAAGAGATTGATTAAGACATGAAGCATCTCCAAAATTATGGGAAAAATGAAAAATTATGACTGAGCCAAGCAAGATATATATCAGAAAACATGCGCTAAGAAGACGCAGATGAGAAGCTGTCCATATCAAACCCATCAATTAATAGCTTTGCATTTTGTGAAATCTCATAATATTAGCAAGTGTGTTCGATTTAGTTTAACACCAAATATTTCCCCTAAAAGAGAGGACAACTTCTAACGTTATGGAGGTCGAGTCTTATCAAAACCAGCTTCCTAAGAAACTTCTAATCACTCACTCCATCTTTTGAATTCTTGGACTTAGCTTTCATTATTTCTTAACAAATTAATTATATTCTCCCGTACATATCATCAACATATATAGTTGCATAAAATTTGGGTGGTGCTTCTGATTTAAATCTTAACTAGATTAGATATTTGAATATTAATATCATAAATGATATCATTAACCATAATTTTAAAAAGGATAACAAAATTAATTAATATAGATAACTGCAAATATCGGGTTGAATAATTAAAAGTCCCAAACTTTGTGCAGTATAATTTAAGGTTGCATCATGATCATACGTGGGGTCAACTTCACCATCAAGACGCTGCTCACAAACAATCATGGTCATGGTTAGCCCCTCCTTTGGTATAAAGCATCTCTACATTATATGGCATAGTTAATCACGGGCCCTATAGCATTGAATTGCCCACGCGGAATTAAGTTATTAAAGTCAGTGGCAAGAATATAAGCATATAACTTAGTGGCAAGAATTAATGGGTGGGTTAGTACACTCTAGTTTCATCTACATGCATTGAGTTATTGGCCAAGAAATTAAGAACTCAACGTTATGTTATGTCAGTAATCTTACTGTAGAACACAATGGAAAAGCCCAAACTGACACTGCCATATGGTATTTAATGAAGGGCACCGTAATTGTAATCTTCAAAGCTGCAAAAGGAACATTGCTACTGGTATTTTACCTAAAAAACGTTAGAAAAGAAAGGGAAATGTCATTACTTGCATCATCAGAGAAATTAAATGAAGGGTACAAGTGAAGACTAGCCACTGATCAGTCTACTGCCAAGTCACTAGAGAACAAGACTGGTTTAAGCAAATTAACATTCTGCTTAGATCCGCCAATTGCGAAAATCCTCATCTCTTTCTAAGATAAAAAGAAATCACGTTGTCATTCAAGTACTGATTTCCTTTTCCCAAAGAGAGTCCTTCCTGCAGATAAGTCACTAGAATTAGATAAAACCAGAAAAGAAGTGTACTGTTTTGTATTCTTCTTCTTCTTCTAATAAGAACCAAGGGAATTCTTTGAGAAAAACTGATTTTCAGTACTGATTCCATTTTGCCAAAGAGAGAGCTTTTCTGATGTTTAATATTTTTTTTATTTTTTGCATTTGGAAAAAAAAAAAAGTTCACCTAATTCTTGAAGAGCCAAAATGGCAAGTGTTTATCAGCATGCACCACTTTTTTGATGTCTAATCCTTATCTTTTGGTGCAAAGAATCTACCCGAGTGGGTAGTGTTGTTTTGATGGAAGACTCAGATAGAAAGCGCACTTTTTGCCATCCACAAAAGATAACTTGAGCTTGACTAATACATCACTCTCATTCTCAACAAGCAACCGCACTCTCTCCCATTCCATAACCTAAATTCTATCCCACCATGAACAAGAAGAAAATAGTACACTTTTGAACCTGTCAGAGAAGAGCTTCGTGCCTGAGTCCTATATCTCGGCTCAGTTTCAAGTAATTTTGTGTTTGGAATCTTTGCTTGAAAAGACTTTCAAAAGTTGCAATGATTTTAATGAAGAACATTTGGAGTTACATGAGTGCATATATATTCTATTTATCTTTTTTCATGCCGTTGGCTATGTGGGATATGTCTATTCAAATTCAAATTCTAAACATAATGAAATGAGATTACATTTCATTTGTTTAAGGATATAGTACCCAGGTTAGAGGAGATCATTCTCGTAATCTTATTGGTTCGAGGAAACATTGGTTTTTGATCTGGTCATAAATCCAATGATTAGTTGTGAATAGCATGAGTGATTTCTGTGCAGAAAACTAGAAAGAATTGCATTTAGCTCTTCCCTCTTCTGTCCTAAGAGTAGAGAAAATTGGAGCATTAACTAGATAATCATTGCATATAAAGAAAATAATGTGAAACTAATCATAACAAGTTGAGAATGGAAGTTGTGGCATGTGTAGATCGCATTCTAAAGAAATAAATAGATTTTATTGTAATTTTAACAACTAAGTGCGAAGAAGACACGTCAACTTGTTATCATCTTTGCCAAAGTAAGAGTAATTAATATGCTTACATATTAGTCATTTTTATTTTGTTTCTCACTTTATGCACATGGAAATATCATCCAGACTGGTTAGCAAATTTCAGTTTGTCTCATGAAAGTGGTTGGAAGCACTTGGCATCCCTTCTTTGGGGACCAACCATGAAATATACAACTAGCAGTTTACCATATACATACAGGCCACAGATGGGCCTTGATTCAAACAACTCACACTCTAGACCCACCAAGCTTCATTTCAGGCCCAGTGGATTGCCTCCGATCCAAATTTTTTTATGTTAATAATATTTATCTCTAAATTCTACCGTCCTGTGGTCGATATGTCCGAGTGGTTAAGGAGACAGACTCGAAATCTGTTGAGCTTTGCTTGCGCAGGTTCGAATCCTGCTGTCGACGAATGGTGGTTTTTCATTTTTTCCAGTAGGGCCGCAATCAACGAATGCGTTTTCGTCAGTTATTTAAAATTTGTTCATCAAACATCAAAATGCAAAGCATTTCGTGTTTGACATACGAATTTATTTTTGAATTTTAAAATTCATCAGTTATAAAAAATATAAAATTTTAAATTTTAGAATTCTTAAAATGTATTTAATTTATTTTAAAATATTTTTTTTAAAAAAAATTCTACTGAAATTCTTTTTAATAAAATTTACATTAAAAAATTCTAAAAATATGTTTTTTTAAAAAATTCATACTAAATATAATAAAAAAAATCTTAAGATTTTTCATAATTGAGAAAAGAATCGAACTCCCTTTCACAAAAGACAAATATATATATATATATATATATTTACTTTACCTTAAAATTTTTATTTTTCTTTTCATTCCTTTTGACTCATTTTTTTTTTTACTCTTTCCTTTTCTTTTTAACGTAACAAACGGAGCCTTACTCTCCCCCGGCTCTCGACCTCTCCCATCATCATGGAGCATGCATTTCCCAAAAACCCAAAATGGATTAAATTTGAAAGTTAAAACTGTAGGGATGAAAACTTCGTAAAATCCAAGACCATAGACCCTTAAATGCAACATTGTGACCTTGCTGCTTCAACCGCCTTGCTAATGGTGCATTGGTGCTGCTGACCAGAGCATACTCATCTCTCTCTCGAACCCTAATCATGCACAGAGAAAGGCAAGCAGCTTCATCATCATCGTCAACAGGGGAAATGAGTAGCAGTGGTCTCCCACCACCACCAGATGCTTGGCTCGATACCTGCCACAAGTTGCTGCCTCATTGGGAATCTCTTTCCCTTTCTCATCAGGTGCTTTCTCTAATCCCCCCCTTTCGGAGCATCAGTACCCTGATTTTGGTCTGCTCTTGAATCAAATTCATGCCCCATACTTAACTCTAATTTTAGGATTTCATCTGTTTTCTTGCTGAACTTGTAGTTATCTGGGTCCATAGCTTTCTCATGTTCGTTTTCCATTTTGTTAGTAATTGTTGCTAGATTTTTCATTGGTTCACTATTTTTATGGAGGTTTCTGTGAAAGTATGTTTTACCCTGAGCAAAATATGCAAATTTTAGTTTGGGGATGAGAAATTGTTATTTAGGGAGTCTTTGATTCTGCAGACGTATTACCAGAATACATATAAACTCGCCTTTTGCAGAAAGTTTCATAAAAAATGGAGCTTCCTAGATGGGCGTATTGAATGTCTGCAATATCCAGGGAGATAAAAAAAAATGCCCATTGCCATAATAATGAGACTGTTATATTGAAACTTGTAGATGGAGTATGTACTTAAATTGCTTCATCTTATATGCCTTCTGCGCATTTCATTTGGATGCATAAATATAGAAAGCTAGTAGTTCCATGCTGTTGAAATCCATGTGCCTGCACTCCATTTGAATGGACTCAAAATCATTATAATTATATTTACAAATAATCTCTCTTCTATATGCTACTTGATATCTCAATCTTTGTCCATGTTCTCTTGCACTGCTAACTATGTTACCCTCTCTTTGAAATTTTCTGCAGTCATCAATCCCAATTTCTATATCAAGAGTCAACCAATTCGATGCAGCAAGATTGGATATTGAAATGTCGGCCATGTTGAAAGAACAGTTGGTTAAAGTATTCACTTTAATGAAGGTATAGTTATCATTTATTTTCATATTTTTTATTAAGTGAATGGACTTGTGTATCTATACAGTGATTTTCTAGCAATTTGGAACTCCTTTGGACATATTTTAAATGCTTTTTATTTTTGGGATTAGCCAGGAATCCTATTCCAATATGAAGCTGAGCTTGATGCTTTCCTTGAGTTTCTTATTTGGCGGTTCTCAATTTGGGTAGATAAGCCAACTCCAGGCATTGCTCTCATGAACCTGAGGTATAGGAATGAGCATGCAATGGAATCAAGAGAGAAAGGTAAGAAGGTCCAAATATCATCTGCCTACAATTCTATTAACTAGTGGTCTTCAATGTGTTGAGATGGTTCTGATTGACTCTTTGATAACTGTTGGATTGTTTACCCGGGTTAAGAAACATTAGATAGTTAACCTTTTGAAACTTTTATCACACTATTGTTGGTGTTACTCATGTTATGAATGATTGTTCCCTGAAATCACTGTAATTGCTGAAATCACTGTAATTGCTGATTTGCTTTTAAAGTCCTCGAATAAGAAATTCTAATGCAGACAGATTAACAAGTGTCTTTCAAGTTCTCAGCGCAAAATTTTTGTTAGGTTGTTCTTGAATTCCTTTTTCATCTTTGATTGTTTCTACTCTACATTTTGCTAACATGGTGCATCGAGATTCGATAGAAGTTTTAATGTGATCATTGCATAAGGCTTTTCTTTGCTTTACATTTAAGTAATTTTAAGATTCACTGATGATTATTTAATGTTGCATATATACCTGCATAGGAGTATCATCCCCTTGTACCAATTCATCCTAACTTATTATACTTTTTCTTGTGTGGTTTGTCCACACAGTCAGAACTGGTCTGGAGGGACCTGGACTAACTGTTGCTCAGAAGATTTGGTATTGTGCTGCTACTGTTGGTGGTCAGTATATCTGGGCTCGTTTACAATCCTTCTCTGCCTTTCGTAGATGGGGTGATTCCGAGCAGGTAGTTTCTCAATTCCCCATTTTAGGGCCCATCAGAAGCCATTTGCAGGCCTCCAGATGGAGGTAAATTGAAATAAGCTCTAATTTGGCTGTTTTTTTTCATTCAGAGGTCATTGGCACGACGAGCATGGATCTTGATACAACGTATAGAAGGAATTTACAGAGCTGCTTCATTTGGCAACCTGCTGATATTTCTTTGCACAGGAAGGTATTTCTTTTCAAGGACTATACTGTTAACATTATTCATAGGTTGAACTCATGTCTTCTGAAATCTTTTCTATCTGTAATTTGTAATTTATTCTTTTAACTATTTTAAGTGGTTTAGTTTTGTTTGAATGATTAGTTTCCTGTAGGTATGATATTATCTCATGATTGACTTGCAATCTGCAGCTTCTCTTATTGTTTGTGATAATGTGAATCAGGTATAGAAACCTCATCGAAAGAGCTTTACGAGCTAGGCTTGTCTATGACAGCCCAAATATGAATCGTGCTGTTAGCTTTGAGTACATGAACCGACAGTTAGTTTGGAATGAATTCTCGGTAATTTTTCTCCCCCTTTATTAAATTTAGTCTTAGTTCTTGGAATCTCGAGTTACTTAAGGTTCATCTACAATATTTTCTATCATTCAATCCCGAGTTACTGTGTATGTACCATTTTGGAAAGTTTATCAAGTCTTGATATTTTAGTCCTCCTTTCTAATTAGGGTTTAGCTCATTTTTGTGAGTTGACAGATGGTTCCTCTTAGTTTGCATGCGGAGCATGTTTGTACTCAATTTTTAAATATTACTTCATAAGGGGAAAAAAATCTCCTAGTGCTGCTGGATTTTTTAGCATATGAAAATGACCCAATAATGCTTTGGAGAGCTTATAACATGTTCCGATGGCAGGAAATGTTGCTTTTACTTCTTCCTCTCCTTAATTCATCGTCTGTTAGAAATCTCCTTCGACCATTTTCTAAGGATAAATCTTCAAGTTCAGCTGGGAATGACACTACATGCCCAATTTGCCAGGCGACTCCAACCATTCCATTTGTTGCTCTCCCTTGTGAACACAGGTACATCTTTTACATTGAAAGAAGCAAGCATTCTACTCTACTTGACATACATTTTGATAATTTGAAGGAGCTGAAAAATTTCTGCGTATATAATCCTCTCTTTCTGGCAGATACTGCTACTATTGTCTTCGAACACGATGTGCTGCTGTTACATCATTTAGATGTTCCAGGTGCAGTGAACCTGTTGTTGCTATGCAGCGGCATAGCGGTGTCATCAGGAATGAATGATATATGAACATAGTTGGAAACATATGATCAAGTTAGGAATTAGGGATATGAAATTGCTGGATGGAATGGAGGGTGTTATTCTTTTTTTTTTTGTTGGGGAGGGGGGGGGGGTGTCCTCCCATAGTATTCATATATTTATTTGAAAAAGAATTAATTTGTTTATAACGCATTTTCCCACATCGAGTATGGGTGTATTTCTCCCGTTTAGCAATAGCCAATAGATTGTTCAGTATTCTTTATTTTATAGCATCTATTTCTAATGTCCAAGTTAAAAGTAAAATTGTCTATATGATTTGTTGGGATGGCAACTTGTTCTTATTATTTGTCAGGATTATGATTTTTATACAAGAGCAAAGTTCTTGACTTGTTTTTCCTTCCAAGAACTAGTTGTTGGATTTAAAAAAGAAAAAAAATTGGTATGGAACATGGGGAGCGGTAAAGAATAAAATTGCTTAAGTTGTATAAATCGAAGATAGATCTATAATAAAATAATAGCGTTAAGAATCTAATCAGGTTTTATCACTAAGATGCTCAAACTAATTGAAATTGTTGATGTTAAATAATACTCTTATAAACACTTATAATTTAATAAATAATACTAGGTTAAGTGTGCAATGCATTTCAGTTACCAATTAAAATAGAATTATTTGATAAATAAGTTTATCTTATTAATTTATAATATTTTTCAAAATACTACTTAAAATAGTGTGTAAGCTATAATATATTATTTTTTATTTTACTTTTACCCTTTATTTTTATTCAAAAATACGTAATTAACTCACTCCCCCCTTTCTCTCTTCTCCAGGCTTATGTTTTGAAACCATTATCTATAATGATATTTATTTGTTTTTACAACTAATTTTTAACTACTTTTTTCTTTTCTAAAAATAAAAATCTCAATAAACTTTCTTTATTTTGATTATTATATATTACTTACTTTATTTATTCACTTCTTTGTGATTTCAAATTTAATTTTAAAATTATAATTATAATTACTTAAAAATATATAAAAATTACATAAACTTATATTTTTATATATATCAATTAATTAGAAAATTAATTTTATTAAACAGTTATAATTTAATAAATTAATTTTTAGTTCAAAATTAATGTTTTAACTTTTAATCAACTTATCAATTAATTTTACTACACAGAGACTAAATAAATAGAGGATGAGAACACAAAAATAAATAAATATATATATATAGTAAAATAGAAGAAGGGAAATAAGTGATGGATTATATGTTTTTGGGATTATATATTATGGTGTCTCTTATGCATTCATGTGAGTTGTATTATTGATAAATAGTGATAAGGATGTTATTGGACTGCACCTCACCTGCACTTAATTATGTCTTATTCTAATATGCGTCAGACGGAGAGGGACCCAACAACTCAACCGGGGATCCTTAAAAGGTACTCCACCATGCATACCACGTCATGTCATCAATTTAAATTAAAAGAAGAATAGAAAGATTTTAATTTCGCTTGGTAAAGCTAAGAATATAAAACCAAATTTATTTCAATTCAATTATTGGGGCTCCACTAGTGTGGAAATGAAGGCAAATACATGAAGGTGTGAATCAAAATTCATTTTCCTTATTCATACCATTTAAATATAGAGTGAAATTTTATTTTTATTTTTTATACTTTAGAGATATTTTATATTTTAAATTTATTAAATTTATTTTTTATACTTCAAATTTATTAATACTTAGTGTGGTTATTTATTAAAAAATAAAATTAATAAAAATTTTAAATATAAAATAGTAGATGCTCAAGATGATAAGTTTGGCCTTGGACTGTCTTTTTTCCGTACGTTGAGAAGGTAATTTAGGAGAAGAGGTGCACTCATTATACAAAGTTGGGTCCATTTTTGAGAATAAATTTCATTTATAATGACAAGATAGCAAAAACAAAGTAGGAAATAAGATGAAGAATGGATGTGTCAAAGTCAGTCAAAAACCTTTTTTGATCTTTTAAGAATTTTGTTGCGTTGTCTGCATGATTACCCAAAAGCTTACAAGTGATAAAAAGGGCGATAGATAGATAGATATCAGTCATCAGATAGATCACTCGCTTTGCCTACAGAGCTAGCTTTATTAAGCGTAGCTGTGTTGGTGAGACATATCACATATATCTATCTGTAAACTTTGTGATCTATTGTTGAGTTTAGTGGAAGACCAATGGTCAAACAAAATCATCCCATCATAAAATTCTTAACTTTTTTATACATTAAAAAGGTGAAATACTTTGAAATGAGACCTTATCTTCTTCTTTTTTTCTCCACATATATTAGGCTATCAATATCAATATCGTATATATTTACTTTTGCTTTGATTCTTAGTGTCATGGAAAAACATTTATTCTCTTGAGAAAATTGAAGATTCCAAAAGGTCTTTTCTTCAAGAACTTGACCAAAAAGAAAAAGTTGTCTGCTTCATATACCTTCTTACGCAATAATTTATGATTTGGAAACCAGACACTATTTGATCCTTACATCACATGATAGTAGAACTTACAAGAATTCATTTCAAATCATCAATCGGTTGCTGAATAATTTCTTCAACTTTTAACTGATGCCATCATTAACAAATAGCATAGATTAATGCTTAATTAGATTTCCTATACTTGATTAATTATATCATCATCGAGGATGAAGACACATAGATTTCCCATTTTATTTTCCCGAGAAAATCAACGTTTTATCTTCTTCGATTCAGATTAGGATTAGCATCCAAAATGTCTGCGCACGGTTTTCTGTGTCAAATCAGAAGCAAATCACTTTCTTTTCCAACTTCCATGACCATATGCAGACTTGAATCAAATGATTCAGATCATGTTAATTACTACTTCTAATGTGGCATGCATAAAATCTAGTTCTGTTAGAATTTTATCTAACTATTATTTTTTTTTAGAGTTTCAAACACATGCATGGACATTATTAATACATTGAATGACAGATACTAGCCATAAGGAACATACAAGTACCATGTGCTATTGTTAATATACTGTCTCTTAAACTTGTTTTTTGGCGTTTGGGAAATGTAATTTTCCTTTTGTTCTATCTCTTCCTTTAATTCTCATTCTCTGATTTTTTTCGTCTTCCAGGGCGTGCCTCAAATTAAACCAATATCATCATCACATGAAATGAATCCTCATTTTGTTTATATGTAGAACATGACACAAACAAACTCGATTCAGAACTGCACACTAAAAAAAATTAATCCATAGATCTGAAAAATTTATTTTAAGAAAACTCGATTTAGAAAGGGCTCTTCTTTTTCTCTTCTTCACACCCCCCCCCCCCCCCCCCCCCGCCACTTTCCCCATTTAAGTATGGATTCAATAAGGGAAGACAACTGAATATTGTTTTCTAATGAGTGTAAATAAATTAAAATTTCTATCATTTTTTAGGTCCCTCTCTAGATTAGTATTTTTTTTTTTAAAAGAGGAATGGCTAATACACTTTTTTACATTTGATGTAATCTAAATTTAGTAAAATTTAAATCTATCAAATATTTTTCTCAAATCGCCATTTATGACATTACTCTTCTGAAAGATATAACTTTACAGTGTTAAAAAACTTTGATTTGTATCATAAACAAGAGGAGGAAGTTTTCTCTCCCTAAATAGGCAAATTAATTACAAAATAATGAAATATTCCCACCTCACTATGAGTCTCGTCCGTACAAGAATGTTGATGGCAGCTAAAATTGATCAATCATGAGTCTCTTTTGATTTTCGTTCTCTTTTTGAATGAGGCAGCATCCCCTATGGTTAAGAGACAAATCCCTCCCAATTATACACATAAGAGCTCCAACCTACCCTACGGGAAAAAGAATGTTTAGTGATACAGATATTATTAATTCAGTACATCATTATTGAAGTTAAAGTTTACACAAAGAATTTAACTTATATATTTATAAAATTCATATTAATAATGATATACCTAGATATAGTATTAAATAGTTTGTCTATGAATAATTTCAAAAAAAAGAACTACAAAAGTTGATCAAGTTAGAATCTATTTTTTGAGTCAATTATAAACCATTTATTTTATTCTCTTATAAGTTTTGTATAAAAACGCATTTCGATCGATCAATATATATATAAAATCTGATTCACTCAGACAGTAGACATAAAATGAAATTACCAACCAATTAAGTTTGTTTCTGTATATTCATAAATTATGTTAATAAATATAGATAGTCTCTAATATTGGTGCTACTTTTCTAATTAAGATCTTATATATATATATATATTATAACATACAGTATATTAATGATTTAGTTATAGTGCAGATAGCAGTTGTGAATATATACTGAGTATTTGTTCATGGGAGATTCCTATCATTGTCAATTTGCTATCTCTAGTTGTTTTAATCAGGCACTTAGATTCTGTATTTTTGTTTGTTAAAGTGAATTATTGCAGCAGAGAATAAAGAAGGCATCTGACATTGATCACAATCACTATTATGCCCTACATATACGACCCAACCCTAGCTCCCCAAGCAATCCCAAGGTACAACCCCAAATTAAGGAAATAAATATTAAATTAAATAGTTATAACCTCAGAACAAGTATACCAGCTTTTCCGTCCACTTTATAATAAAGTTAAAGCAGGAATAAAAAGGAATACTGAATAAATGAAAGAAAGGAAAGTGAAAGTAACATATGCAAAGTCTAGTCTCTCAGCCCCATCTCTATAAAATACTTTGAGACCCAATCCTTTTTCTTCCACAGCTAGCTAGCTAGTAAGAAAGCAAAGCAGAATACTCGAAGTTTTAGCCAAAGGATTGTTTGGTTGCACATACAAGGAAATATCACAAAGTGAAAGAGAGAAAGTAGATCGAAGGGAAAATTAATTAATTAGCTAGGAGAAAGAAAATCTTTTATCAAGGTTCTTTTCAGAGCATGAATTGAAATCATCTTGTGCAGCAAATGATGGCTGGTAACCCTAACTGGTGGAGCATGCATATGCATCCACCCTCTCTGGTCCCTCCCCAGTATGTGCTTGGATCTTCTTCAATTCCTTTCAATTCTTTGACAGAGAACCCAGACCCTCCAGCTCACTCATGGAGCCAACTGCTCCTGTAATTAACCTCCCTCTCTCTTCTTTGTTGTATGTTTGTGTTCAATCATGTTCATAAATCACAAAAACTGTTTGAAGAATGGTGTTTGTGGTTTGATAGAAAAAAGTTGGCACTTTTTTTCTTAAAGTGTATGACAAGCTTTTCATTTTGAATTTTGGGATGTTGATTCTGTTTTTTCTGGCAGCTCGGGGTTTCCAGGAGAAGAAGAAAGATTGGGGTTGACTCATTTTCAACCAAAGAAGTTGGAAATTTGGGATGACCAAGCTGTTCATCCATCCTCAAGATCACTTAATGCTACTACTCTTGATGTGATAAAGCAAGGGACTTCCCAAAGTGGCAACTTGTACGGTCATGGCCATGAAGATTTTCATTCTTCTGGACCAGCTGGGTCGTCTTGGCCAAACCCACACATGGTGCCTGCAGTTTCTTCCCCTAGGTCCTGTGTCACTACCAATAATATATTGGATTTCGCTTATAACAAGGCTGATCATAAGAAGCATCAACTACCAGATCATCATACACTTGAGGTAAAAGAGAGAGCTTCTTAATTATTTAATTACTTGTTATTCTTCTTCTCAAAATTTTTCGCTTTCAAATACTTATAATTAAGTATGTGAATATGTATTAATTAATTATTGATTTTCTTCTCTCTCTCTTCTGCTCCGGCAGTGTAATAGCACATCTGCTGCTGGAGTTTGTAAGAAAGCTAGGGTTCAACCATCTTCAAGCCAACCACCTTTCAAGGTGACCCACAACTTAACACTATCTCCCTTCCCTTTCTCTTTTTCTCTCATCAGTGTCCAAGTTTTTATTTGGGTGTTTTCTTCTGTGTTGTCTTTCTTGGTTGTCTGTCTCTCTTAAGACTGTAATATTCTTTCTGCTGGGTAAATACCCTAGATAGTTAAGTGAAAGGAAATTAAGAATATGAATTTAATAATTATTTTTGCTGATTCCATTTATATGCAACCTGGATATCAGGTGAGAAAGGAGAAGCTAGGAGATAGAATAACAACACTTCATCAGCTAGTCTCCCCATTCGGAAAGGTAATAAACCAACTACGTATATATACTCCATTATTATTAGACTTAACACAATGAGCACACACGAAATACAAAACAAAACAAAACCACTTTACAAGGCTTTACCTTGTTTGCTTTTACTTGTTTGTTATCTTTCTGCACTGACTGGAATAGTATCACTTTTAACGTTAAAGAAAAGAGAAAAATGACATGGCCTGGGGTTTGTGGTGTGTGCTTCCCTTTTGCAGACTGACACAGCTTCTGTCTTGTTAGAAGCCATTGGATACATCAGATTCCTCCAGGGTCAAATTGAGGTGATGTTTCTCCCACATATTATACTCTTATTCTGCAACTGCAAGCAATTCAGAGTCAGCAGTGAGAGTCTCAGAGAGAGCGTGCAGTTTAAACTTTCACCAATATTGATGTTTCTCTCAAAAAAATTCTTTTTAGTTATGGAAGTTATAAATTTTTATTCTTTTGTTCCCTTCTTTGCTTCCAGGCACTCAGCTCCCCTTACTTGGGCAATGCATCAAAAAACAGGAATCAACAATCTGTAAGTACCCATTCCACATTTCCCAAAGTATAACCACAGACTCTCTCTCATACTCACATGGATCGGATCTATGTAGTCCAAGTTACTGTAGTAACTTAATAACTAAAACACAACATAAATTTTGGATGAATTAAAAGATATTATATTTTTTCTATCTAATAATTTACATGTGTTATAACAGTGATTACATGTTTATTTGAAATTTGAATGCACAGAGGCCAAAATGACATGTATTGTAATGCTAAGAGCACATAATTGAAAGGTTTTTATTTTTTATTTTTAATGAATATATAGGTACACGTAGCTGAAAGGAGTTCTGTATTTCCTGAGGACCCCGGTCAGGTATGCTTTATTGGATCCATCAATTCATTAGGATCAAATTAGGAGGCTCTTTGCAATTATTGCCATATTCAATTCACGAAAAAGAAGGGGTCTTGTAGGAAAAAAAAAAAAAAAACAAGTTTCTCAGTCTCAGCTTTCTAAAGCATTTTTTTAAAGTGAAAAGCATGTAATGTGAGGCTCATTTGAAGTCAAAAAAGGGTTGAGATGGGATTGATAATGATATTACTAATACCTTTCCTTTTTTTCCTTCTATTTTTATTCCCATCCGTAGCTGTTGAATGACAATGGCCTGAAAAGAAAAGGAGCTCCAACCCAGGTTCCATTCTTTTTATGCAAAGTTTTCCATGATGAATAGTTTAGAGTTCTCCTTCATTTGACTCATTTTTAGTTTGGATATTTAATTATTCTAACATCTTCGATCGTAATCATGATTACCATCATAAAATATACAGAAAATGTGTAAAACTTTATGGCATCATGTTACAAATGCTTTCCATAATTTGATGCCATTAATTCTAATAATTTCTTCATTAGAAATTTTTATATATCAATAACCTGATTTGGAATTAAACAAGAGATTAACATGCTGCAGGGTGCAGTAGATAATCCAAAGGACTTGAGGAGTAGAGGGTTGTGCTTGGTGCCTGTGTCTTCCACCCAGCATGTTGGAAGTGAAAATGGAGCTGATTATTGGGCACCGGCGTATGGCAGCGGATTTTGACTTGCATGAACCATCGATCAATCTTTGCCGTTCATTTGGGTGCAGCTAGCATTATATACCATCATGAGCAGTCAATCTATAATAATCAAAGAGGCTGATTGCTCATGATGCTATATATGCAATTAGTAATATTTAATTAATGGAGGTATATAAATCCATTAATTGTTGATGTGCTCCATATCTCTAATCTAATTAATTAGGTCAACTTTTTGAGTTATTATTACGAAGATTTGTGGAAACATCAATTAATCTGTATCCTTATTAGCTCTTCTAAATATGCATTTCTTAGCAATTAATTAATTCTTCCTTTTATATATATATTTTGATAACTTTTTCTTTATCCAAATGCTTCAATTAAGGATTAATATTGTTTTTTTTTGGATCGGCAAGAAGATAATTACATTTTTCATGTGCAAGTGAGAGAAGAATTTTTTATATAAATTCACTCTTAGTTGTTCCATGTAGTATTATTATAAGTTCTGGTCATAATGTCAAGGTTTTCTAATATATCTTAGAAACTAATTTAAGCTAAGTAGAGCTTCAAAGTCTACACCTTTTGGGGTCATTGAAATTAATCTTAATATATCATTCATTTCATTTCTCGTCCGATGTTAATTAAATTCACTAGTGGAATTTCAAATTCTTCATTTGAGAATTGAGATTCAGCATAGAATAGTGGCCAAGGTGGAGATTGAAAGAGTGCCTCCAATTAATGTTGAGAGAAAAGAGTTTATAATGTCTGTTTTGAGAACATTAGTTGCAAACACGTGCTATCGTTAATTCTTCGAATGTAACATGTAGGAATTAAGAATTGAATTTTGATAAAACAGCTTGGGGAAATTCTTCACAAGTTAAAAGCAGATACATATGGGCATGGGATGGATAATACTATTATTCTATGCAATGCATGTCGCTTATTAGCGTTTGATACGAGAAAGGAGAGTAACAAAAAGGAAACGTACGTGTGGAATGGCTACTTGTTTGTTTCTAACTGCAAAGTTATAAGTGAGACAGCGAATAATTAAGTGCAAACATAGGTTTATACATATAATATGGGAATATTTATCTAAGTTCAGTCCAATTTATTTTTTTGAAAAATTAAACTTCTTCTTTATATGCAACAATACCCAAGTGTCCAACCGTACAATTATTATTTCTTAAATTAAAACAAGTTGAAGTTGTCAGCAAGGGATGACTGACCCGAATGTGGCTCCATGGACCCTATATATCCTCCTATTAAGGGTCTTTTTTGGACCACTTTACTCAAGTGCCCATGGCCCATTTCTCACCCTCCAACCCCAAAGTCCCGTTCCGTCATGCTGATGTCAACTCTTGCATCACACTCATAAGTCACGTGACATCGATCGTGCTAAGAAAACTACAAAGAATTAGTTAGGTGATTAGTCAATCCGTAACATTTCACTCTTTAATTTAATTGTGGTAAAGCTTCCTATAATTTTAAAGAGATCTGATGACGTACCCAACCCAATTCGAATATCAATTTAGAAATTATTTTCAATAAACCACGATGCAAAAGTTAAAAGTATGATCTTGATTGTATTATTTGTTTACTAATGTGTGAAAACAAATTGAATTAATTTTTAATTTGCATAATTAATCAGATTTCATATCTGTGAGTTGTCCATGTTTTACTTCAAATTTATTATAGTAACATATATTTTTACTTTAATGGTTTCTACTGTTTGAGTAATCCTCGAGGAGCTTCCGTCTTCGTAAGATAGGAAGCAAAACTGAGCAGGGAAATGGCCAAATCAGTTTCTCTTGTCAAGCCTTGTTCCCCTCTCGCCGTCAAATTGCCCTCAATCCCTTCGCATTTTGAACTTGGACCTTCCCCGTCACTGAAGCTAAATCTGCCCAAGTTGCATTCTTGGGATGATTCTCTTCCCTCCGTCACCATCCTCTCTTTGGTTTCTCTATCAATTATATTTGGGTGCTTACTGGTTTTTGCTAATTTGGGTCTTTGTTTCAAGTGCATGTGCAGTGGGCTAATCTATAGTAAAACCGATAGGTTAGGGCCTTTATCTCTGCGTTCGAATTCTGCGTTTGTAGAATCTGCGCCGTTGGAAATGGGAGAGAATTGGAATCGCACAGCTCTTCTTGTAATTGATATGCAGGTATACTCCATTTGATTGCAATAGTTTCTCTGTATCATAGGATTTTCTCAGAGAAATTAAAGCTGGATTGTGATTGATTCTGCAGAGAGATTTTATAGAAGATGGGGGACCGATGCTAGTAAATGGAGGCAAAGCCATTGTCCCAAATGTGATTAAAGCTGTGGAAGTTGCTAGGCAGCGTGGGATTCTCATAGTTTGGGTAATAAAAGTTCATGCTCCCCAGCTTTTTTTCCCCCTTTTGTATGTGTGGGTTCCTTTCTGTAGATTTTTCTGATAAACTTATGATCCCGCATTGTAGTAAAGGAAGACCATTGTTCAAATGTAAACTGATGTAGGTAAAGAAAAAGAACAATAATGAAATGAATTTTCAGAATTTAGTGTTTATGTTGGGAAGAGGGCTTTCCCACACAAATAGGACCAATGTTAGTGTTTCTTGAACTTATGCTCACAAGACATAGTGGGCTACTTTAAATGGGAAAAAAAAATCAGTAAGTAGACTTGAGAGTTTTTATATATTATTTATCTGATTAAGAACACGTTTGTGATTTTTCAAACGGCGTCCCTTGAAATATTGGTAGGTTGTCCGTGAACATGATCCATTCGGAAGAGACGTTGAACTCTTTCGCCGACATCTATATGCAGCTGGGAAAGATGGTCCAACAAGTAAGGGAAGTGTAGGTGCAGAATTAGTTGATGGTCTCATAATTAGAGAAGGGGATTATAAGCTGGTAAAGACAAGGTTTAGTGCATTCTTTGCTACACACCTTGATTCATTTCTCAAGGGATTAGGGATTAATAGTCTGGTGATTACTGGTGAGCATAAGTTCAGTTCAAAACAAATTTTATTTGTAGAGTTTCCTTTTTACAGCTTTCAACTACTTGACTCTCTGTTTCTAGGAGTTCAAACTCCAAATTGCATCAGGCAGACTGTCTATGACGCCGTGGCCTTGGATTATCTACCCGTAACTGTTATTGTTGATGCCACAGCTGCTGCCTCGCCTGAGATTCATGCTGGTATGTATTCTTTTCAATTTCTTGACGAAATATACCTGTTGCATTGGGCATGAAACATAACAATTATGTAAGTAGGTGACCTTCTTGGATTGCAAAGAATTAGAAATCTAAGATATGGATTTCTTAGAGGACTTGAATTATCTATGAAAATAGTTTTGAAATATAAAATATTTCCTGTGCAGTTGAAGAGTTTATTATTCCAATAGAAAATTTCTCTAGTTATCTCCCTTCGTCCCCTCCCCTCGCAGCCATATTCTAGTTGTCCTTTTCAGATTTGATTTAGTCCCCCCTCCCTTGATTTGCTATGACCAAATTTACGCCAGGATTTGGAATCTTTCACTAACATGGGTGGTGTCAGCCAATCTTTTTGACATGAAAAATATTGGAGTTGCAACCCCAACATTACAAGAGTGGAGTGAGTCCAAAGATTGATCTAATGCATGTTTGCACCTTGCTGGTGACCCATGATTCCAAGCTTTATGGCGTTAATGTGTTTGGCATGTTAGACTGTATAATAAAGTGAAAGCCATGTATGATGTAATTCCCTTACTGTATGCTATGTAATGCTTTACCTTGTTGCTATTTGCTCATTTCAGCACTTGTTTCCCTTGGAGATGACATGAAATATATAAAAACAATTTCTCTCTCCCTGATTTTTTTGTAGAAATTATTTTACTCAATTGACTTGTTACTATAATATATTCTCTTCATACATGTTAAGTGGAGCGGAACCCGTGGATAAATGGGCTTATCGAGGTCTTCTAAAATAAGGTTATTACGAAATGAATGTATTGTGTAAACGAGACAAATGCATTGATTGCCACGACTAGGAAGGAAATTACATGTGAGCTCAATAATTGTCCTCCTCACTGCCATAAGAAAACATGTTCATCCGTACTAGTGTTGTGTAAAGCTTTCACAAATCACATGGTGGATTTAATTACACAATTTTTAAATGCACAAATATTGCCCAATTATGTAAATTTTAAAAATGAAAAATTAAATATATCTATCTTAACTTTTTCTTTTCCAGTGGGAAATTTTCACCCAAACTAGAGGTAGGCACATGTAATTATTAGTATTACTATTATTGTATTAACTGTACTTATTAGCTACTAACAAAACTTGAGATAATAGGAAAATTGTTAAGTTTTTTAAACATGTCGTTCTAACAAAGGTTCGATTTTTAATTGTGTGTAAAAAATTTTGTTGAGAGAGATATGTTCATTTTAGTGATTTTTGCTCTGCGAAGGACATTAGTCTTAAGCTATCAGTTGAGATACTCTTAGTGGAAAAAAAGAAAAAAACTGGACTCATTAGGTGATTTATACCAAATCATTGAGCGTATGAATAGTTTATATTATTCATGCAAATTTTTCATTTGAAAGATAATGGATGATTTGCACCATATAAGATCTTTGAAGTGCAAAATCATTAAAAATGACAAATTTATTCAAAAATAAGGAAAGGACAATGACACATGATCCAACTCTATCCTAGTACGGCCATCAATATATTTTGCAATAATTGAGTGAAAAAAGAATTCATGAATCATAATTCTGCCAACTTATTGGTTGATCTTCGTCAATTCACTCGCATTATAAAATGGTCCAACTAGTGCTGTACAAACTACGAAGTCGCCGTCTTACTTCACAAAGTATTTTATCTACTTTTACTTTCTGTTTGAAATCTTGATAGGATGTGGTGCAATCATTTAATACACACGCAAATACGCCTTTCGCCAAAGATTAGGAGAGACATGTGCACGAAGACTTTGTAATTGTTCATCTGGTTTTCTTTGTGTTAAGACTTGACAGGAAGCCAGAGAGAGATTTAACAGTGTTGAAGAGAATGGAAGCTCCTTCAGTTGAAGAAGAAAGAGCTGAACAACACATTCCACAAGCACAGAAGCGTAAGGGTGGCCTCATTACCATGCCTTTTATTATAGGTACTTTCCTTCCCCCACTACACAAAGAAAATAATTCTCTTGAGAGTTTTTGAAACATCACCTGAAATTTTACCATTAGTTTTCATGTTCAAAATTAAAGTAGCATAATTTTATTGCAGCAAATGAGGCACTGGCGAAGGTGGCAAGCGTGGGGCTTGTGCCAAACATGATATTGTATTTGATAGGAGATTACAGGCTTCGAGTGGCCAAAGCAGCTAATATAATCTTCTTATGGTCAGCTGCTACCAATTTCACTCCTGTGCTGGCCGCTTTTATTGCTGATTCTTATGTGGGTCGCTTCCATTCCATTGGGTCGGGTTCCATTATCAGTTTCCTGGTATATTCCTTTCTAACTTTCTATTTGTAATATCTCAAGTTACCTGGCTATATACTTCATGGTTGGGAAGGGGTTAGGGCCTCACATCTTAGGTGAGAATTAAAATAATAGTGTAGCTCTGTTCAAGGAAACAAATCTAAATGATGTTTCTCTAAGTGGTTTGGCTGGTAATACACCTCATGAAGATTTGAGGTGATACCTCTGAATGATTAAAAAGTTTCTCATGACTGGAGCTTTCTACTTGTCATGTTCTTTTATCTGTTTACTTAAACATATTTATCAAATTAATATTCTGCACATGTAGTTTTGTCACAAATTCTTTATCAATATCAGGCTCTATTATGATGCTTAATTCAATTGATATTTCTACTATCATAGCGTCTATTCCTGCACTAGAAAAATTACCCATTTTTTGTTCTATTCTTTGGGTTGCAGGGTATGGCTCTCATGTTGTTAACAGCCATGATCTCACAAGCAAGGCCTCCACCTTGCAGCCATTCAATCAAAAGTTGCAAATCAGCAACAGGAGGCCAATTGGCTATCCTGCTATTGTCCTTTGCTCTCGTATCCATTGGAGGCGGTGGAATTTCATGTTCTCTAGCGTTTGGTGCAGATCAGCTCTATAAAAAAGTTAATCCCAAAAAACAGAGGGTATTGGAGAGCTTCATCAGCTGGTATATTGCTTCTCAAGCTATGGCTGTCATAATTGCCTTGACAGGAATCATTTACATGCAAGATCAGTTTGGGTGGAAAGTGGGTTTTGGGGTTCCTGCAGCACTTATGTTGTTATCCACTATCTTGTTCTATCTTGCTTCTTCAATTTATGTAAAAGAGAAGCCACATAGCAGCTTGTTCACTGGCTTTGCACAAGTAATCGTTGCTGCCTATAAGAACCGAAAACTTCCACTTCCACCTAGAGATTCAGCAGGAAAGTACCATCATATGAAGGACTCAGACCTTGTTGTTCCAACTGATAAACTGAGGTTGAATAAAATCTCTACCCTAATGATAATGAGTTTGTTCCATGGATGATATGATAATTAACTTGAGGTGAAAATTTGTTTTCTAGGTTTCTGAATAAAGCTTGCATCATTAGAGACCCGGAACAAGACATAACCGCTGATGGGTCAGCCTCAAATCCGTGGAGTGTCTGCACAATACAGCAAGTAGAAGAACTGAAAGCCATTATCAAAGTAATTCCCCTGTGGTCTTCAGGTATCATGGTGGCAGTTAGCGCAAGCCAAACCTCATTTCACTTGCTCCAAGCTAAATCCATGGACAGGCATATCACTTCAAACTTCGAAATTCCAGCAGGCTCTTACAGTGTGTTCATGATGTTGGCAATATTTGCAACAGTTGGTGTCTATGACCGTGTCATCCTTCCTCTAGCATCAAAGATCAGAGGCAAACCAGTAAGGATTAGTGCGAAAAACAGAATCGGAATTGGCTTGTTTTTCTCTTTTCTTGACTTTGTATCAACAGCAATTGTGGAGACAATGAGGCGAAGGAAAGCAATTCAAGAAGGACATATTGATAATGGTCAAGCACTTGTGAACATGTCTGCAATGTGGCTTCTGTTACATAATTGCTTGTGTGGTATGGCTGAAGCATTTAACGCAATAGGCCAATCAGAGTTCTTTTACTCTGAGTTCCCCAAGACCATGTCAAGCATAGCCTCGTCTCTATTCAACCTGGGAATGGCTGCAGGAAACTTGCTATCTTCTGTTATAATCAACATAGTGGATGACGTTACTTCAGGAGGGGGGAAGGAGGGCTGGATTTCAGATAATATAAACAAGGGTCGATATGATAAGTATTATTGGATTCTCGCTGTAATGAGTTTCATTAATATACTCTATTATCTTGGTTGCAGTTGGGCTTATGGACCTAGCGCTGAAACTGTCCCAAAGGAAGGAGACTTAACCGAACCAGCTGGGAAAAGGGTTCGTTGTGAAAATGAAGAGGAAAAGGTAGGCTCCAATGTGGGAGAAATGTCAAAGTCCTAACAATTGTTTGCTTATAATGTGGGAAAAGGAAAAGGAAGGCTCTTCAAGGAAGGAGAAACGTTGAAGTTAAGGATTGTCTACTACTTATGTGTGTAACTTCGGACAGATTGTCAATAAGCAAAATAATTATACAGTCTGTCTCATTCTAGCCTTTTATGCATTTTACAATGAATTAAATATATAGAATAAGATGAAGATGTCTGTCTCACCTAAGTGAGAGATAGCTTAGCCTTAATAATGGGATGGCTTAGAGTTTAATAGCTTTCTGACTTGCATTAGCATTAGGTACTACAGAACTACTACCTGAAATTCTTCTATTAATATCAATTTATAAACTCATTAAGTTGAAGGCATAAAAGGGCAAAAAGAACAGAGTATAGTCTCCATTATAACTGTAAAAGATAAAGTTTTGAACTTACATTATATATGCCAATGAATTGAACTCAAAGATTGCTCACTGGATGAAGAGCTAAATTCCGTTTAGTTGTAGACATCCACTGCTTAACCAAAGCAATCAATTCTATGTTCTTTTTCTTCCTAATCTCCACAATCACAGAAGTTAAATTTTCCTTATCACCCACAACCTTTGCTTCCACTTCAACCTCTTCCTGCCATCAAGATTTAGTTCTCTAAGTTCAATTTAACACCAATATATATATATATATATATAAGAGAAGAAAACAAAATACCTGAACCTTAACCGTTGAGTAGTATGAAATACTGAAATCTATAGACACACTGTCACGTGAAGTGAAGGAGTGAACGGGCATGCTCCCAACGGTGTCGATCAACGCTGCTATTGCTCCGGCATGCCAATTTCCAATTTCGTCCTATTAGTGCAAAGCTACAGAATTAAAAGGAGAAGAAGAAAAATATATGATTGATAAAAGAAGATAAGCAAAGTGAATCAGATTGTTACTGCTAAGCTATCGGGTATGATGAAATCACAGAGGAGATAACCTGTGTGAGCCTTCACTTGTCTGATACCCTTTACAGGTATAATCTCAATCTGGTTACCAGCAACCCCATCTGAGAGGCCTCTTAACCATTCGATGCTTTTTTGCAGAGACTTGGAGGAATCTTTCATCATCTTCTCTCAGGAGAAACGCAGAAACAAAATTCCCAAGAAATAGAAAAGAAGACAGATTCTTACGTGGACGCGAGTCTAACATACACAGCCAATAAAAAATGATAAGACGCAATAAGGTTGGAATCTTATGTGAAAACTTTATTGGCAGTCATCTGTAATTCAAATCCGATTATGTGAGAACTTTATTTTGGTAAGACATTGAAATAGTGTTAGAGGTTATAGTGATTTTGGTTTAGTGCTGTTGCCGTGACTAGGTTAAGTTTATCAACTAGTTTAATTCCTCTGTCGTGTAGCCTATGTTTAGCCTGTGTCTTCTCTTATTAGAGTCAATATAAGGCTCACATACTCCTTTTGATTACACAGTCTCCTTTCTCTATGAACCCCGTTAAATAGCGCCCACAAATGACAGATGAGACTCAAAGGAAGTCCTCCTAATTACTCCCCTTAGGTTATGTTTTTCAGTTGTCACTCTTCCATGGATACTATTTTTTACATTTTGTGATTTATAACTATTTATAAGAATAAAATTATATAAAGAAAATTAAAAATATGTAAACACAACATTTTTTTTTAAAAAAAATAAAAGACCTTCTGAAAAGTAAAGTGAATACTGAATTGCATGTTTAATTCGTTGAGTAGAATAATATTATAATAGAGCTTATTGTGAATACAAGTCATGAGATTCTTTTTCTTTCTTTTACAGTAATTATATGCACAAGTTGCAAACTATATTTTCCGAATTAAACAATGAATGGTAAATGCGAAAACACTTCAACCCAAGTTCACTCCTTTTTTCCATCATGGTACAGATTTGCAGCTGGTTGAATTGCTTTAGAGTTTACTAGCCCGTTGACTTTGACTTGTATTGCTAGGACTTGGAGCCATCCATTGTTTACCCAAAGCAACCAATTCTCCATTTTCTTTCTTTCTAACAGTGACAATCCCATAAGTCAACTTGTCTTTCTTTCCCAAAACCTTTGCTTCTAATTCAACCTCTTCCTGCCATTAAAATGTAAACTTCAACTTAATAAGAAAGAAAGAAAGAAAGTTCTGCAGTGTGTATGAAAAGACAGATGAAAAAGTGATCTTTCTGTCATCTTGGATTGTTTCTTCACAAAATTAAGAGCACACCTGAACCTTAGCTGTTGAGAAAAATGAAACGCTAAAATCGACAGTGACACTGACGCATCCAAGGAGGGAATGAACAGCCAAATTGCCAAGAGCGTCAACTAAAGTTGCGATTGCTCCGACATGCCAATTTCCATTTTCATCCTATGATAAACATCAATTTCATGGACAGAACAATAGAAAGAAGAAATAAGATGCACACGATTGATCGGATCAGAGTTTTACTGATAGGGTGCTGTGTATGATGAAACTGCAGAGGAGGAAACCTTCTTTTGCCTCGATTGCTCGGAGACCCTTCGCAGTTAAAGCCCCAAGTTGTTGACCAAGAGCACCACTCGAGAGGTCTCTTAGTCTTTTCAGGGATTGTTGCAGAGCATGGGATTCCATCTATTCTTGTTCAAACAAAACCACATAGATACCATCGACTCTCTCCGTGGTATCCTTATTTTCACCCTGTTATCGTTTCACACGCGCGAGACAAGGTGGGGACATATTGTTATTGTTTATTGTTTAACTCTTGAGCAACTAATTTATCAATTTCCACAACTAGACTGCTGACACGTGTCTCTTGTTCCTCGGAACACTCTTACTAGAAACACAGCAAAAAGGCGAGAGGTTGAAAATGTGATCGGCATGAACAAAAGCTAAACTAGTTCTGCTAAAGCTTGGGTTGGGGCTTTCAACCCGCAACATCGAGCCGTTTTCTGAGGTGTGTTTGAACCCACCGAAAATGTTACTTGCTAAATTAACTAGCTTTAAGCTTGGAACTGTAGCCCTGAGAAGAATTCCCAGAGATATCAACAACTTCAAAAACTTCCATGAGATGGTACAAGCTAATATGAAGGGTTCAGAAGTTATGAAGCTCTGTTTGAAACCAGCACATCCAATTTTCAAGATAGAAATATCTATAGTGAGAAGAGTGGCAGTCAACAGGGAGGAGAGTTTTTTTTTAATTAATAAAAGAAACGTAAGAGAAGACTTATTCAAAAAAAATTGCAGTACAATCAAGCTCAATTTGAATGGTCTTTTTCCGTTTGGCGAGTTCCAAAGGCAATAATCCAATGTATGCATTATAATTCTCGTACACAGTCAATGCTGGCTGGCACATGAAAATACAGATTTGCAGGCTGTCGATTATAATTGATTACAAATTTGCAATGCAGGCTTTGACTTGAATGTAATTAAACTCATGTCTCTATAACTGCTTGTGTTTATTGTAAAGAACAGAATAAAGTACCTTAAATAAAGACTAGTTAGTGCTTTTTAAAGTTTACTCGCATGATAAGCATTACTGTTAGTTGAAGCCATCCATTGCTTCCCCACAGCAATCAGTTCTCCGTTCCTTGTCTTTGAAATTTCCACAACCACAGAAGTCAATTTCTCCTTCTTCCCCACAACCGTTGCCTTTAATTCGACCTCTTCCTGTCGTTAAATTTAGACCAAGTTGGTTAATTTTTTGCCCTCAAAGGGTTTGAAAGAAAGCAGAATATTTTGTTAGTTCCCCAGTATGGTGGGGGCGGTCTCAAAAAGTGGTCCCTTGGCATTTGGGGACAAGAAGAACATAAAGATGATCTTAATCCATCTCGGAATTCATGCTTAATAATTTGTTCACAAACTGCAGATAAGTGATGTGTTAGTATGGATTATAAAGAATACCTGAACCTTGGCCGTTGAGTAGAATGAAATACTGAAATCAACAGAAACAGGGACACTTGCAGTATCAGAGTATATGGCTGCACTGCCAACGTTGTCAATTAAGGTTGCAATTGCTCCCACATGCCAATTCCCATCTCTATCCTATAAAATTAAAGCTAAAAGGCATGAACTTTAATGTTAAGGACAACCAAACACCACAAAACACAGAGGGAAAAGAAGCATCGTGAAGAAGATTTTTACTGCTACTGTATTGGGTATGATGAGATTGCAAAGGAGGAAGCCTTTGTGTGCCTCAACTACCAATAGATTCTTCGTAGTTAAAGCCTCGAGCTCGGAACCAACAGCACCATTCGAGAGACCTCTTAGCCTTTTAATGGATTCTAGCACAGACAACTCTTTTTGCATCTCTTTTTCTTTTTCTCAAACAGTTCCCAACCTAAAATGAAGGTATTTTGGTTTTATTTTTTCTCAAAAAGTCTTGGATATCTCATTGGGTGTAAGTGGTAGGGGCCACCAACTCACTAGTGGAGACATTCTCGGTTGAGAAACGTAATATCATTACCTTCGAAACTCTTTCCACATGCCATCAATGCAAACTTAAATTTCATTTATTAATTTCTCATTATTTATGTCTTAATTAAGGACTACGCGTGAGAACAAAACCCAGACTCTGAATATTTTGGAGTAGTCAATTAGTGTATGTCTAGTTTTGCTCTAAGACTATTTACACAATTATATGCAAGAATCAAAGAAAAATCTACGATTGTCATAGATGAAGCATGGAGCACGGTAGCCCAAAAATGATAAAATGTTAAAGGAAGAAATAAAATGTTAAGCTCCTTTATTTTATTTTTTATTTTTATACATAGAAGTTTATGTTTAATACAACATTTCGATCATCCTTAATTAATATGAATCTTGTTTCTATTTCTAGGGAAAAACTATTGAGAGAGCAATTGCCTGAACGTATTGCCATAAATCAGTTTATTTGTGATATCCCACGAAGGTGCACAATTCTGATATCAATTTTCTAGTTACATCTAGCATCTCTCTAGTAATTATAACAATGATAAATTGATAATATCAATCCGCTCACCCATGTTGCCTTTCAGTGAGCACTTGACAGCAGTTTTACAGACTCTAAACATGGGCAGGGATTTTTTTTTTTTGAACCTCACAAAAAGAGACGCAGGAGATTTCTTCTGCTCAAATGGGAAATTCACTTTGCATTTTAGTTTGCTTCTTGTGGAAGTAATGCAATCTCAATTTCTTGGAGTGACTTCCCTTTTGTTTCCACAACATTTTTCTTCACAAAAAGCACTGCCACCAAACAGAATGAACCGAAGATGGTATAGAGGACTTTTGCCCCTATTTGCTCCAGCAAGCGCAAAAAAAATAGACCAACGAAGAAGTTTATCAACTGGTTAAAGAGCAGCATTGTATTAGCAAGTTGGCAGGGAGATAGAGGATAGAAACCTCTTATGCATAATTAATATAGAGTTTGATATGCATATAAGGATAAGATATTTCAATTTTCAAGTATTTCCAACGGAAGCATGCTATTTCTATATCGTTGACACAGGAAACTTACTAGAATAAAAATAAGATGATGTGAGAGTTAGCAATGGAACTCTGACATCATTAAACATCTATCAGCTATGTCTCTAGTGAACTATGGCTATAGTATGAGTTGCTATACAAGGACAAACATTTACATGGAATTCTAGTTCATTAAAATGTCTAAGGATGTCCAAGATTCCGAACGAGTTGATTTTATCATGCAATGAAAAAGCAAAATGATTCTCATTAAGTTCTCAAGGAGAGGAGTGCCGAAGAATATTACCCAATGCACAATCAAGCAAATTGCCATCGCCTTGGCTCTTATCCTGCCAGGTAGTATTTCTGATAGGAGGAGACTAGGAACTGGACCAGCACCAAGTGAAAACATAAGGACAAACCTGCATTGTCCACTTCAACCTTAGCAACGACAATGAACTATTGAGTTTGTAAACATCATTTCAGTAAATTAGTTTTACTGCCTTTTATTCTTTTTCCAGTCTTAGACAAGTAGAAATTATCTAATTACTCACAGCAACATTCCCCCAACAGAAAGATGCATTGCTCCTGATCCTGATGCAAAAGAACTTGCGGCAATGGCTTGTAGACCCATCGACACTGCCTATAACAGCAAAATGAGTAAAGGTCAGACAATTTAATTCTCATTATCTAATTTATGAAAATCATTTAGAGAAATAAAATTTGATAGTTGGAAAATGAATTGAACTTCTTGGAAAGAGACTATAATGAACAAGAGGAAAACTATCTAGAGAGTTCCCCCAACCCAACGGGAGGAAAAAAAAATAGATTACCAAAATATGTAGACAAGATTATCATCATAACTTCAAATATTGCACATTAGTCATCTCAATTAGAATAAAAATAAGATACAAATCGTAAATTAGTATTCTCCAGATGCAATGTCTCGTGTTTTGGAACACACGATATGCATGAATTTTCTGCAAAGTCATATTCCAGTATAATATATTAAATCAGAAAAGATGTCAATTTCTTTTCCTTACCATGCCGGAAAAGCTCCCCAGGAGAAGGATTTTTCTTCCAAGTTTATCCATCAAAATCATTGCAATGACTGACCCTGAAGTCATAGAAATAACATGGTTGAGAGCAAAATATAGCAATTAGAAATTTAGCACAGCAGGAGAAAAAAAAAAAAGACATGGAAAGCTACATACCCAACAAATTGCAAATTCCTACACATGTGTTTGCAAGATCTGATGGTACACCAAAGCTTTTAAAGACGGTAGAGGAGAAATAGAAAACAGCATTTATGCCAGATAGCTGTTGGAAAGCAAAAAGCGTAGATCCAATGAAAATCACTGCAAAATGGATAAGTCATCAAGCAATCATCTAGAAGGAATAACCATAGACCATTTTTACAAACCAACTATATAAAAATCTAATACATCTACCTTTGAAATGGCGTCCATAGAGTAATTCTGAGACTTTCACTGTATCGGAATCATCTCCTCTGTCTGACTTTGACAACTCAGCCATTGCAGGTTTCACATGTATCCCACCCAAGAGCTTCTCAAATTCAGCTTCAGCTTCAGCACCTCTTCCTCTCTGAACAAAGTCACAGAACTATAAGTGCCTGTCTAGATGAATAACCTCAATCAATTAGAAAAAGGTTATGAAGAAAAAAATACTGTAAGCAGGAAGGCTGAGGCCCTCTCGGTGTTCTTCCATGGATAAATTATTCACTGATAGATTACAAGTGGACATCGGATTTTTTTCCTTTGCTGGGAAGAAGTAGAAGTGGAAAGGTGGGGGAGTTTAATGGGAAGAGGAGGTGGAAGGGGGAGGGGGAGAAGGATTAATCATAGTGAGAGTGCAAATCATCTGAGTCTAGAAAGGAAAAAGAGTCGCCACTCTTTATATTTGTGCCAGTTAGAACCAACAAGATCAATCACAAGGCAACTAGCAAAGTTCTTTCCAGAAACCCAGTAACACCAATCAATGGAAAATTATCTAAAGAAAGAAAGGATAACCAGACAAAGAGCGCACTTCAAACATCTCTATTCAGAATCATGGTAAACTAAAATAGGAACAAACAGAGAATATATATTTATATATGTATATCCTATCTACGTGGCAGGTTTATGCATTCATTTTTCTATGATAAACATGGCATGTTAACAAAGATCAAATTCATAAATTTATTAGCCTTATTCAAGACCCTAATTATTCTAGTGATTCTTTCAGCTCAATAAAGCAATAAATCCAACATAGAAATGAATATAGTCAGATATTAATACATTATATAAGCTGACTTTAAAACTTGAAGCCATTCTTGCTTTACATTTGAGAGTGTATAACCT
Source organism: Bauhinia variegata (assembly GCA_022379115.2). Classification (NCBI taxonomy): domain Eukaryota; kingdom Viridiplantae; phylum Streptophyta; class Magnoliopsida; order Fabales; family Fabaceae; genus Bauhinia; species Bauhinia variegata. The sequence continues at coordinate 14,531,531 of CM039433.1, forward strand.
TGAAAAGCCAATAAGGACTCTCTGCACAGAACTCCATTGAAAGGGCCAGAATAGCAGCAGGAATGGCTGATATCCAAAAACAAACTCTCCACCTGAGCGCATAATTTCCACACAAAATACTGACATTCAAAAATACAGCTGGAAGATAAAGAAATTGTTAAACTGGGATTTATACACATCTGATAAAAATACAAAGTCTATGACCGTAAAATACACACATATATTCATGTAGCCTATTTTAGCATTCCATACCAACCCACTATTTCTTTGGCTGGGATTCCAATAAAGAGAGCACCCATAAGTCCAAGACATGTTGCAATCTGAGTTAAGCTGCCAAAAGCACCCCTTACAGATGGAGGTGAAACCTATAAATGCAAATGGGATATACATAAGTGGTCATGAAAATTACAAAGAACTTTCTACAGTAGAAAAATAATGTGATCTCATCATAATATAGGAAAATAGTGAGTTAACTTCTCACATACCTCAGCCACATAAAGAGCTGCAACAGGTGGACCGAGTCCCATCCCGGTGCCAACAAATATCCTTCCCAATAGCATACCCCACAGGTTTTTTGTTGTTGCACTGCGCACGAGTTATTCTTTCTTTGCAGTCATAAAATTTACATATTAAAGCAAGAGATCACAAGTGCTACAAATATTGAAAGATACAAACTTAATCTGTAATTAATTTAGTTGATACCTCATTGTCGCCCCAATGATCATAGGCAAAGCACACAACTGAAAACCCCTTCTACGCCCAACCCCATCCGCAATGTAGCCACTGAATAGAGACCCAACAAAAGCACCTCCTAGACATGTACTTACTACAAGACCTTCATAAACACAATTAAAGGAAATAGATAAAATTATCAGATGCATAAAACATGAAAAGAAGAGACTTAGCGTCCACCAGATACAGTACCTTCAGCTATGGTATTCCCACTAAATCCAAGGTCTAAGGAAATGCTCTCTAAGGTTTCATTGACCACTCTGCGTTAGCAATAGCAATAAAGGAATAGAAAATTTCTTAAAGCAGAAACGGAAGATACAACAAGAACAAAGCTGGATTAAGCTACAGAGTAGCAGAGCATACCCAAGATGGTATCCAAATAAGAATGAAGAAAGTGAAGCGACTAGCACATGCCTCAAAGAGCGTCGCCAGGAAGGTTTGTTATTCAGTAGACGCACTAATGCCATAAGAAACCAAATTCTTCTGTTAGATCTTGGATCATATGCAAGTGGAAGGTGCCTTGACTGTATGGCCACGAAAGGAGTAAAAAAATGTAAGCTACCTGGATTTTCTCCTTTGTCATACGCAGGAATATGTTCCCTGGATCCCACGCGTTTGTATGGATCATTATGCCTCCCCCGCATGGCAAAATGATACAAGCCTTCTCCAATTATCGCAAGAGAATATCTTGGCGCAGACTACATCACCAGAACACACGCGCGCACAAAAAAAAAAAATCAGTTATAGAAACATTAAAAGCACTAAGAGACCAATGCCAATAACCAAAAACAGTATCGGGAAGGTCACAGATCTGACTCCACATAACTTCAGTTTTGTTCACATAGGAAAACAGGGGAACACAATTTTTCATTTTTTCAAAGTACATTGCTATTTTCAGAAACGGGTAAACTGAGATCTCACCATTTTTGTTCAAAAGAATAAGAGAAAGACAAAATCAAGACGCTTCTCACTACAATCAGAAAAAAAGTGAACAAACCATTTACTCCCCGATCAAATGTCATCATGTCCAGAAACAATACACAGACATGTATTTAGATGAGAAAAAGATAGAGATTTCAAAATAAAAAAAAATATGTACATTTGTTCTCTGACAGAGACTTGTATGACGTTTCAAATGCAGAGGTAAATCGAAAGTGAAATGATGTGAAAGAAAGGGAAAGAAGACGGTGTGGAAGGAAGTGAATGAATGGAAAGGAAGCGGGGTCTGGTGGCTGAAATACGCCGAACGATGGTGCTATAGAGGTCAGTGTCAGCTCCCAGGGAAGAGTAGGGGAAAACTAAGCGTGGAATTCGAAAACCGTTTCTAAGCAGAGAGCTCTCAGAGGTGGTGGGCACTAAAATGCGCACTTGAGTGTGGGGGTGATCTACATTCCGTGATTTATGGAAGAAGCAAGGGTGACGAAGACTCATCCAACCATAATCAACGGTGGCGTTGCTAAGCAGAGAGCTCTCAGAAGCTAACACCTGTGCACACGTTCCTTTAGGAAGAAGAGGAGAGGCTATCCCGTGCACTCGCTCGCACCGTGTTTATTTATTTCTCGCGCTTTCCTTCAACTGTGCACCAATCACTTCGTTTTGCTGGCGGTTAATGGGTACACGTGTAACTGCAAGATAGATTGTTTTTTTTTTTTTTTAAAAAAATGAATCAATGGTGCTGTTTTTTTTTTCCTCTCATTTCAATGATTATTATATATTATTTGTAACCAAAATCATTATTATTATATTACTTTTATTTATATAACTTTCTCCTGCCCACACAAATGTTAATCTTTCACTTGGTAAAGAGCTTTGACGTCTCTTAGCCTTTTTTTTTTTTGGTTCAAATCTGAATTAATTATGAATTTCACAGAGTACGTTAGACAAATATATAATATATAATTATGTTTGAAGAACTTAGGTTGTTATTGAAGAATCTTGAACTAAAGTGCCTCTGAAATAAATCCTTTGAAAATAGTATAAGCAATAAGTTTAAATTTGAAAAAGCTTTACAGTTTATTTTAAACGGCATATTCATATTCATGCTTCTCAAATAGAATTGAGAGGTGTTAAGCCTTGATGCATGAACAATTTGGTTTAGAAACTAAACTTGACCATGCCGGGGTCTGTTTCATTGCCCACCAAAATGCATGAACGAACGTGATTCAGTAAGACTTGATACATTTAATGACGGAGATTTCGAGTATCTGTTGCTGAGACACTTCCAATGGCATTTGACTTCAATATACCGTCACTGTACCTTATCACACAAAGCCCAAAGACATCGCAGTCTAGAATTTATTTTTATTTTTTTTTCCCGTTCTGTCAGCCAATCATGCACTACTCATTGATGAACTCATTATCTAGATCTGTAAATTTCAAAAAGAAGTAAGTAAGATGCAGATAACAGGGGCACCTAGGAGATGGAAAAGAAGCTGTTAAACAAAGTTACCTTATTCACAAGCAAGTTAACTTGCTCTCTGTACATCTCCTTCACGTCCATGATATCCGCACGAAGTTCCTCAAGCTAGATACATTAAACCAATTTTAGATAGCAAATAGCAATTCGTTTTCGTTGCTTTCATTTGTATTTAAAAAAGGAAATAAAAAGTGTATAAAGAAACAGGACACGTAGAAATGTAAAAATCCTAAACCTCAAAGTATAACCACAGGCCTAAATATCCTCCTCTTTCTATTATCCTTAATCCCTTTCTGCATTTGGGGGCAAGGATGCTTGTTGTCTTCGATGCACTGCTAATGATGGCAAGTGTTATAACATTTACAAGAAACAATAATTTCTTTGTCATTGTTAGTTATCTTATTTTATTACGGTTATGCTATTCAACAATAACCAGAAGAGAAACACCATCTAACAGGTCAAGAAATAAGCATAGCGATGAGGGAAAGAATTGAAAATTTTCCAAGCACAGGTTCCTCCCTGTACTGCGATTAGAGCTTTCCATTCACTTTATCTGTAAGGTTTTCTTAGAGAACAGGAGAGATTCCCTGTGCCATGATCATTTTTGGGCCGTAATGCATTTCAAGAAAGTTTTATCAATCCCTTGCGGTGAAAGAAAGTGAGTTCTGAGGGAATTCATAACACTGCTCGACGTTTGGTGTAGACCAGTCAACAACACCCAACAATTATATCCAGCAACTAAACACAAATTTGTGCCTTAAAGATTGTCGCCCATAAAAGAAAAAAAGTTGGCAAAGAAGAAAGTACCTCCTCGTCTCGTTCACCCATTAACTCCAAAGCAGCAGAGTGCCTTCTCCTCAGTGCTTCTAGCTCTGCTCGTAAGCCAGGCAATGCGGCAGCCTCTGTTCGTAATTTTTCACACTGCATTACATGTAAGTAAATTATGCTCAATGACTCATAAGGGTATTACTCAATAGAAATTGGGGATCAAAACTCACTTGTGCTGTCATTTTGACCAACTCCTCAGCAAGAGAGTCACGTATAGATTCCATTGATGCCTGAAATGACATCAATTAAAAAGATAGGCCTTCAATACATGACCATTTAGTAATAAAAAGAATCCAAAAATACAGGGGTATGATGTTGATTTACAAAGCGGATAATATTTTAATCAAAGGAACTAAGGAACAAATCATACCAAGCGTGACATATATGATGAAAGTTCACCCTCTTTCTGGCGAAGTGCAGCTTCAAAAGCACTAGGTGTCATGCTCCTCAAATAGTACGGACTCATGATTGGCTCTCCAGTATTTCTCTTCATAGAGAAACTGTCAGATGAGTCCAAGGATGCTTGCAGAAAGTAGCTTTCTTCCATGCTCCCAAGGGAGCTTGCACTAGAGACTTTCCTAGACAAGTTCCCTACATAATCAAATGTTATAGAAAATACCACAGAAAATTGAGTTGAAGAGAAGCAAAGCATAATGGCCAAAAGAAAGAGCGTATCAGAGCATCATACCATTCTCAAAAGCATGATTTTGCTTCACCGTAGTAGTTTGATCAGATAGTGGAGCAGAATGAACACGAGCAGTCCTCTCCAAATCCAATCGAGCAGCTTTTTCCCTTTCTATCTCCTGCCAAAATTTAAAAGCTCTATTCAAAATACGTGGCAAATAATAATCAAAACGTTTTACCAAGATGGCAGGATTCAAGATTGTGACCAGAAATACCAGACGTCATCATTTTTTCCTCTGTTTTAAATTTGGCTTTTAGGCCATTGCATTGCTAGATTCCAAACAAAAGCCAAGATACCAACAGTAGGATTGTGATATTCTGCTGTCAATAACATCCTTTTCAACTGAACTCCCAACGGTCCACCAATCATACTCTTCAAACTCTACAGATCCCAAATGCAATTTGGAAACTCAATGATATTTCGTCCATGATTCATAAAATATGAATTCTCCCATTTTCTCTTCTCTCTCTTAATTTTTCTTCTCTACCCCTTTTTCTCATCCTTCTCAACTTTATTTGTTTGCAGAGGAAAAAAAAATTTCCTTAAAAAAAAAAAAATACCCCTCTATTAGCAAGTGTTCCATAAGATCACAGGGTCCCTACAATTTCTCCCACAGGCAGCACTTGTTTAGTATTTTTCTCCACACAAAAAATAAGAAATATGATTCCCAATCCGATTATTCCATTCAAATCATCCAGATAATGTTAAATACATGCAATAAAAGCAAGGGTCTTATGTAACTTTGACTCACTGGTCCAGCTCTTTAATCCATGTATCATGAAAAAAGTAGTACCATAAACGTAAAGTTCTTGTTAATCGTGACTAAGAGAAGATATTGATCAAACAGGAATAAAATTTTCTAAAATTTGTATGCAACATGAACTTAAGCACCTGTTTTTGACTGGCTCACTTCCTTAATTATACCAAGATGAGAGAAATATGAACTTTAAAGAAAGACAGGAGAAGTGGTTCCCCTTTGTGTAACATGACTAACAATGTTATCTTTCAAATTGAGAAAGCAGAGTTCTTACCTGCTGTAGAAGTTCCCTATGCATCAACGACTCTTGCAAGTCCTGCTTGTGTTTCTGTCTAAGTTCCCTAATTTCTTCTTCAAGCTGTTTTACTCGGCCTTCTTGTGTGTCAGCTTCCTCCTTTGCTGCAAGGTATTCCTGCCTATTTTCAGCTGCCCTCTGTCTCTCCTTTTCAAGGGACTTACTTAATTGGGTTTGCTCTGCTCTGAGAATTGAAATCTGTAATTCATCTTTAGTGTAAGGAAATATTCATGCATTGCCTCCATAATAGACATGATTTACTCAGAAAATTGCAGAACCTGAGCCTCAAGGACATTAATTCGAGATAAGGTTTGGGATAATCGCTCATTCACAGATCGCTCTCTTTCCTCAGCAGCTGCAGCTTTCGCTTCAGCTTCCTGTAGAACCAATAGGCGTTAGTAAATAAAAATATTAATATACAGAAGGGAAGTTTCAAAAATTGAAGACAGGAAGTACTCTAGTCACCTGCAGTCGAGAATCCAGGGTTCTCTCAACAGCAGTCCAAGCTTCTGCCCTTCTGGCATTTGTTTCCTGTGATCAGGGTGAGTTCTAGTCAAAAACAGATGCCCTGGCGATGAATTTAATGAACTAAATAAACTGAAATAAAGCAATTTTTAGACATAAAGGCCAGCACAAAATCTGAAACAGGAAATGCCTTCATATACTTATTCACCTGCATGGCTTCAATTTGCCTTAGAAGTGGCCTTGTAGATTCTGGAACTTGTGTGATCAATTCCTCACACCGCCTTTCACTTGCCTAGAAAAATGATTAATGCACAAGTCAAGGAAATGTTTAAAAGGGATAACAATTGAAGGACAAGCACAGAATTAGGGAACATGCCTGATAACGCTTTTGAAGATCCTCAATGTCCCTGCGAAGCATGTCTTCTTTAAATACTGCCTGAAAATGGGCAGTGAAAAAATCAATGTCAATGTCTTTACAAAGGCAGTTCACTAAAAAGGGTGATAGAAGATATAATTAAAACCTGCTGTTCCTTTCTACTCAATGTTTGTCTCAATTCTTCAAGAGCCTGGACCAGCATAGACTCACGTTCCTCTGCCTCTCTTAAGCGAGACTCAAGTTCAGATCTGGCTTCATTATTGGCCCGTGCCTCTGCTGATGCTTCAGCCTCCTTAGCAGCAGCCAAAGCATTAGTATAATATTCTTTCTGTGCAGCAAGTTCGGATTGATGTTTCTCCATTGTTTCTTGCAACAACTTCTCTGTAGCAGTTTTGTCCCTCTTGATACTTTCCACTTTATTCTCCTCCACCTGGATTACATTCCATTAACCAAACAGAAGTTTGCAAGAGTTTAAGAGTGCTAATGATGATAGTGATTCACTTGAAGGAAAAACAGTGTTCTTCCGTTTATACTGTGAAATTTTTGATTTCTAAGATATCATGATGAATGAAGAGTTGCCAACTAAAATTAACATTCGAGAATGCTTTCAGAAGAACTCAATTACCTGAAGTTTGGTAGTCAAACCTTTCTTCTCCTCTTCAAGCTCTCTAATCTAGCTTTCATAAAATAAATAAAAGATACTTATAAAATCTAGGCATAGAAACAACAATAAAGTTTGAGAAGTGCAATAAGTAGCCTGCATACCTGAGCCCTCAGTTTCCTGATAGTAGATTCCTGAGCAGCCTGCTTTTTGGAAAGCTCCTCACCTGAGATGGGACACAATCCAATATAAAACGATGACCCCTTTACTCCAATCAATTGAAAGCACAATCACATTTTATATACAAATTGGATAATGTAAAATTGTAAATTTAATTACTCCATCCAAACCTACTTTCCCTTCCTCGTGATTAAATCTTGTCCAACCCCCTCCACCTCTTTTCTCTTTCTCCCAGATGCCAAAGACCACTGCTACAAGGTTGTTCAAGTATGCCAGAGATGTCCATCTAAAGGAAATTCATTCATGCATGACATGTAGCTTAAGCTAAAAGATCTCTAAGCATAAGAAAGGTCCAAAGAGATATTTTGTTATCTAAAACAATGAATGTAAGAACTTTTTCCTCAGTTCCCTCACCCATAAAATCCCCAAATCTTAAACATTCTATGCCACATTTCAATGCCGACAAACATTACCACATGATTTCCTAATACTGTCAAGATATTTCCATCCACTTTCAAGAACAAAGGGTCCATCATACAGGGAAGTAATCCCACCTTAACAACAGAACAGATCAAATTCATACCAGTATAATATAGGATAGAACAATCAACACAAGTAGAATCAAAGTGCTGAATGCCCTGAACATTAGAAGATGCACATACACCTTCCTTACCATGGAAATCAGAAATTCTAGAAATTGTTAATCAACAACAACATTGTGAACAATCTGCATCAATCCTAACTTGAAAGTACCATAAATTTCATAATGGATTGACTAATCATTGTCATAGTAACAGCACAGCAAGTAAACAATAAAGACATGTACACGAATTTATGATAGACAAAATCCAACAATCCCTAATTCAAGACATCTAGGCAAGAACCATATGATTGTTTTATTGCAATTCTAAATGAATAAGAGTTCCAATCTTAAAGCACAAACCCCATTATTTGATAAGAAGTAAAATTTAGAAGTCCTCTATCTGAGTAAAGGATTCTGCCAAAGTGTTTTGTAATCTAAGTATATAATCTCTCACTATTGGAATCTGAACCAGTGTCCCACACCAGGTCAATTCTCCAGCTAGTGCCATAGTTTTGTTGCTTTATTCCTTGTCAACATATCTCAGAAAGCCCTGACAGAAACTCAAACTCAAACACTGAAGCCTAAACTCAAACCTGACCCATAAAAGATAACAGTTCTGAATCCACTAAATTTTAGATGATCCTGATGTTACTTCTTTGTTTTTTTCTTTTTGTTCCTTTTTTATTGAGAAGAAGATTGCAGATAGCATTTGTCAGAGATATAGGATCAATTTCAGATAGATCTACCTTCTGCCATAACTTGACAAATTATTTCATCCTTTTCCTTCAAGAGAGCAGCTGCATCACTTTTTTTACTTTGTTCACGTCGAAGTGTATCTCTTTCCTTAGTGAGAGCATACACCTAAAATTTTTTGAAAGAAGAAGAAACATTATTCAGAAAGGAAAGAAGAAGGCAAAACTACAAGAGGATAAGAATTCCTCTTTCCAAGAGAAACAAAGAAAAGCAAAAAAAATAAAAAATGTTATTCAAACAACATGCATCAAAACTAAGCATGCCAAGCAAAAACTATTATATTGCTGTTGGGGATATGTAATATTAATTCTTTTGTCCTGCGGCAAATATTGTTGGTTGTGGTGTTAAAAATGTCAATTGGAACTTCAACAAAGGTTGGAATTTGAAAACAATGAATCAAATCTGCACACAGCTTTTCACACATACATCTAAGGTAGCATTGCACAATTATACTATTACAAGCAGTACCTTTCTCTCGAGGGTTGCAACCCTCTGATGATATTCCTCTCGTAAAGACTCAACTTCTGCCTCATTAGATTTCCTCTGCACCATAATTATAAGCAATCAAACAGGGAAATTTGGAAGGAAGGGCGAAGCAAGATAGCAGGGAAAAATTGAAGACACAAAGAAATGAGTGTAAACATGGCAACACGTCACAGAAACCCAAAGACATGACTAGAATCTACTATCCCTGACAGATGTAAAATAACAGGGAGAAAACTGAAACATGCTATATCCAGAAGAAGAACACAACTCCAGACTTTTACTTTCAAAAGTGCATTATCTTCCATATCATCTGCACTGAGACATAAACATTCTTCACCTCCTTTTTCCCATAACACAAGTTCATTTCCCATGACTATTAGCCATATAATCAATTTCAATTTTTTTTCATGATGGTAGATGTCTTGTCTGAGGCAAATGGACTGGATGGCTAGCAAAATCGCCAGCTTTAAAGACAAAGTGAGAAATCCCCAACCAAACACCCCCCCCCCCCAACCCCCCCAAAAATAAATAAATAAAGAATATACCTTTAAATCCTCAATCACAGCTTTTAATTGTTCGTTTTCATTAATCAATTTTGCAATCTCATCAGCTTTAGCCTGCGCAGAGAAATAACAAAATTTCAGTGCTGCAATTGCTATCAAAAGAAATCAGGATAGTGAAATACAATAGCAGCTGCAAAAGCTGCACAGAAAGACAAAAGAATGAGTAACATGACAGTTTACACCAAGCATGCAACTGCTCAAATAATAAAGGCACTGAGAAGGGGAAAAAAAAAAGGATCAAATAACTTGTAGGGATTAAAGGAGATGATAGCATCATTTTTGACAAGTGGAACTGAAGAAATGGGTGTACGTGATGTTTTCTGGTTCAGGGTAAAGAAGAGCGTATGCATCCATGTTGTAAGAGTTAGTCCAATAGAAGAAGACAAAGGTCAAGAACCATAGTAGAGGTTTAACTAGATAACCATTATTTGGAAGTTCATCTTCATCTTCATCTTGCAGCAGAGAAAGATATCATGCACAGCACAGTTGGTTCTACAACAACAACAATAACAACAAGCCTTATCCCACTAGATGAGGTCCGCTACACAATTGATTCTAGAAAGAAAACATTTATTATGGTATGCTTCACAATCAGTCCAGAAATAGGATTACAAGACATATTTATGACAAAATGGAATAGAAAATTTAACTGCTTGAACACTACTGAACAGCCTTTATGATCTTTATTTTAAGCAAAGATAGCTTGTGAAAGTATTTTGTCCAAACAGTAACTGGTAGAAACTCATATTTTTTACTGAGAAGACAAGGACAAAGGACCAATTATATTATGTAATTTTCATATTTTATGAGACTTATGGTAATATTGGAAAAATAGTAGGGTCCTATATGGTTTAGGACTATCCAATAAGGTTTGTTTCTTCTCAGACCAGTACTATCATGGGTATAAATAGGACTATTACGTGTAAAACAAAGGGAGCTTATTTTCTATGGTATTCCAAGAATTTATTCCTTTTTCCGGTGGATTCCAGAGTTTCTTGCCTGGTGAATTCAAAGTCATCTGCTAGAATGACACCTAGCTTTTATTTGTGTTTCCATTCTGAGCCAGATTTACAAACAAGTTTTGTTGCTACAAAAAGCATTTGTAGGAGATGTATTACCTGAGCCTGTCTTGCAGCACCCCGTAGTGCAGTTTCCATCATTTTCATTTCCATCTTCACTCTCTCGAGTTCAAGCACAGAATCTGAGTCGGGCATATTTGTTACAGAACTCGGACACTGCTCTTTGATTTCAGTTTCAACACCCTCGGCTTCTTGATCTCCCTCATTTTCTTTGATTAGTGCTTTATTTTCACTCAAACCCAACTCAGAAATCACCTCAGAAGACTCATTTGGTGGACTAGCATTGGACATGCACTCATTATATGATTGATCAGCCCTATCAGCTTCCTCAGTAGCAATAGAATTTAAAATAGAAGGCTTAGCCTCATCTCTATAGTCGAAATCACTTGATGGCTCAGGTTGAACAGGAGAAAGTACCTGTACACTCTCTTCCAATTGCCCACTCTCTTCTTCAGTCTTCATTTCAAAAGTCTCTTGCACATCAGTAACACTATGTGAATCACCTGGCTCACTCATAGCTGCCTCAACTTGATTCTCCCCAGGATTAACAATTTTCGGTTGCATTGACACAGGACTTTCATTGGTTACCACTTCAGAAATATTGTTCGCTACACTGTCAACAGAAGCTGAACTCTGAACATTCTGGACAGTGGATTCAGATGATTCAACAGGTACCAAGGGTAACCTGTCTTCTGACTTTTCATGGTCTGAATTTATCATAGCTGTTCCATCTGCAGACTCTAAATGTTCAATGTTTTCATCTAACTTAAGCACTACATTTTCTTCTTGAGCATTACTTTCTTCAGCTTCAACATGGGCTGCCTTCTGATCTACAAAGCCTTCTTTTCTGTCAGCTGCAGGTAGATTATCAGGAGACTCAGCTGTTTCCAGTGATGTCTCAGTTTCAGATTCCTGTTGAGAAGTTTCAAGTTTCCCAGATGATTCTGCTGTACTTTCCTCACTTTTATTCCCCACAAAGGCCATAACAGGATTAAATAGGGTTTTCCTGTCTGTAGCTGTAGCTGATGATCCTGCAGCTGGAAGATTATGGGAAAGAGCATAGCTTAAATCAATATAAAACTATCCGTGGATTTGTTTCAAAAAATTCTGATCCAGTTACAAATTTAAAAAATATTTCGCACTGATCCCACCATTTAATACACAGATATGGATTTTAATTTATACTGGTTGATAAGGATGTTTACTTTGCATCTACCTCAGCCATAAAATCATCCCGACATAAACAGAAATCCATGCAAAAGCAGAAGAAGGATTAGTACTAGCATAAAAAGTGAAGTTACCTGCATTGCTGGATTCAGACGTCTCTTCAAACCCAAGAGCACTATCAAAATTCTTCTCAATATTCTTCACACTCTCCTGAAGCTTATTCACCGCTCCCGTCAAATCAGGGAAGTTGCCCCAAGAAGTTTTCCCACTAAACCACGCCATCTTCAAACTAAAAACAAGAAGAAAGGCAACCCATGACGCACAGTAACAATTCAAACGCACCAAAATATTAGCTATTCAATTTCAGATCCCACAAAATTATAAACAAAATGCCAGATCAAACTTAAACTTAATTGATGTACCCCAAAATTTACCACCCCAGAATCGAGAAGCAGTCATACATCTGAAAACTAAAAGCCTGAGTACAAATGCACATGTCTACGGAAATGCAGCACTAAAAGGTAAATCTATAATAATCTGCTAAAACTGAAACAGAGATCAATGATGAGGAATTGAAATCATGAAAGGAAGTATTGATAATAGAAGCAAACCTTCTGGGCCCGTAATGAAGGGGCTGGCTTGGATCCAATAATCAAATCATGGTTTCAACTGGTTCTGGTTTAGCTCATAGTTGAATTGACAAGTTTCATTGACAACAAGGGCGAGGGGGGGGAACTAATGAGAAGCTTGTCAGTGAAATTGTTTTGAAATGAAACAGAGTATAGTTTTTGGGCGTGCGCTTGAATAGAAGAAGATGATGAAACTGGGGAAGTAGTTTGATGGGAGGGGAGAATCCGGGTTATTACTTTGATGCACTGAATATTGAAACACTAAGCGGTGGATTGTCCTACGCAAATAATCGCGAGCGTCCTAACGAATAATGTTTGTATTGTAACGACGAATGCAACGCGGTCGTATTACCATTTTTCTTTTTCCACTCTTCAATTCTTTTATTTTATTTAATTATTATTTTATGTATTCTTTTTTGCCCTGAACTCTTATCAAGTTTCAGCACATGGTTTTTAAGGAACACAAATCATAAAATAGTTTGTTAAAAATATTTTTACATCAATAAGTTAAAAAGGAAAATTTTCTAGAACAAACTTAACAAAGATTCTTATTCGTCCAATAAAAAGAAAAAAGACAGTCCCATCAAAAAATAAAAATACTTATTCGTATAACTTTATTACACTTCTATACTTTTATTTCATATCAAATTGTCAAAGGAAAATGAAATTAATGTAGACGTGTTCTATTTAATTTTCTTTGAGACATAAAAGAAAACACAGGTGTTACAAAATTTAGGTGCAATATATATAGTCTTAAAAGTAAAAAAGTTGAGTGGATAACTCGTTAATCTAAGATGCCTAATCAATTGTTATATCAATTGCATGAAGTAGACAGAGAAATTATAAAGTGAATATATAAATTTTCATTTAAATATCATTACTAACAAATCTGAATGTTAGAATTAGAGACATTATTTTGCTGAAACAGGTTTGTTAAGAGAGATGCAGCTACTTTAAATCTTCATGCCTCAAAGAAATTGGACTGTGTCTGTCAAGTAGAGATATGCTTGGTGCATACCCAGAAAGAGAAACATTATTTTGCAAATTGATCGATCACAATAATACCTTGCTAATGCATTGATTGCAACACACTTACTTGTCCTGCAAGTTCTATTTCTACCCTGCTACTCCTATTTGCTTCTCCTCATAAGAACTTTGCAGCATGTTTTGTTTCTCTCTTTTCTAAAAGACAAAAATCAATAAAAGGGTCAATGTTGACAGTTGTCCATATCAGTTTTCCAACTTCATTCTGCTTATTTCACCAATGATCACCGCATGAGCATACTCCATCTTTGAAATGGTGATAGCGATTAACGTCTCTGACAGTGATCTCCCTCTCTCTGATTTTTGAGATGAACTTGATAGCAACATGGCAGTCTTCACAAATTCGGAGATTCTTTGTTATCAAAAGCCTGGTTCCTGGTGATGTGTTAATAAGTCCAAATGCAATAGCTAGCCTTTCACTGTGATTGCGGACCATAGTGGTCTTCTCATCTTCATCCACATCATGGAAAACCGATCCTGTATCTGGGACATAGCCAGCTTCTGTCATTAGTCCTTCTAACCTTTTCAACTCTGCATATATCGCATTAGAATTTGGATTTGAAGTATCTCCAGTAAGAAATGCATAAACTTTGTTCTTTACTTCGATCCAACTACAAGCAATGCTTTTTTTTATTCCTTTATCCATCATTGAATTCCTCAACCTTGCAACTCCTTCCCAGTTACCTGATTGAGCATACATGTTTGACAAAATCACATAATGACCAGCATCATTAGGCTCAAGCTCAATAAGCTTCTCTAATGCAAGCTCTGCCAACTCCATATTTCCATGGATTTTGCATGAATTCAGCAGCGCACCCCATACACCAGAGTCTGGCATCACACTCATACGTGTGATAAGATCATACGCCTCCTGCAATTGACCGCAGTGACCAAGGAGATCAACCATGCATGTATAATGCTGAACCGTTGGATTGATACAGTAGTCTCTCACCATCAAATTGAAAAATGCTCGCCCTTCATCAAGCAAAAGCCCACGGCTGCAAGCTGACAGAACACCAACAAAGGTTATAAGGTCCGGCTCAGCTATTTCCTTCATTTTCTCAAACAGGTCTAATGCCTCAGTAGCATGGCCATGCATTGCATAACCAGTAATTATGGCATTCCAAGAAACAACCCTTTTCTCCTTAAGCCGCTCAAACAAAGTACGAGCAACTTTTACAGAACCACATTTTGCATACATATCTACTAGAGCGGTTTTTACCTTGTCATTAGACTGAAATCCGTGTCTCCAACTAAATCCATGGATTTCCCTTCCATGAGGAAGACAAGCGATGTCAGCTGAAGATGAAATCGTAGTTACAAGAGTTGCCTCAGTAGGCCTTACCCCTTTCGCTGCCATCTCACTGCATAAAGAAAGCAATTCATCAGGGTGCCCGTTTTGTGCATAAGCTGCAAGCATGGAATTCCATAACACGACATCTCTTAAAACAATCTTCTCAAACACTTGGCGAGCATCCGCTACACAACCACACTTAGCATACATGTCTATAAGAGCAGCACCCACAAAAACATCTGTGTCCCACCCAGTGCGTATCACACATTCATGAATATCCCTTCCCACACCGATTGCAGCAAGTGCTGAGCACGCTTTCAGAACAAATGGGAAAGTAAAATGATCTGGCTTGAGTCCATAATCAAGCATCTGGTAATAGAGTGAAATAGAAACATCATGTTGCCCATGCGAAACATAGCCGCGAATCAAAATGTTCCACAGAAAAAGATTTTCTTTTGGAATTCTGTCGAACACTAGATGGGCATTCCTCGGAGAGTTGCAAACACTGTAAAGATTAACTAGTTTAGAGGCTAATCTTTCATCGTATCCAATACCCAATTGAAACAACCGGGCGTGGAGCTGTTTTCCAGGCTCAATCACCTTTTCAACGATACAAGATTGGAGGATAAACGCATAATAGGATTGTGCCGATGGATGGGAATAATCAACTTGGAGATTAGAAGTAAAAGGGGTTACACGAGGATTTCGGGAAGTGTCCCGCTGAGAAATTTGTGCAGCAAACGAGTGATACGAGATTTCGGTTTGGAAAGAAGATGGTGAAGCACAAAAGCGCCCTCCGAACAAGAAGAGTGAAAGTAGGGATGTAGAGATTCTCAGCGGCTTTCTAATGGAGTAGAAAGGCATTTCATGAGTAGACGAACCTCTGAAGTCTGAATCACCTCAGATTCAATGATCATGGAATTACAGCAATGCCAATTGAGAAATGCTTACATATCTCGTACTTGCCAGTGGCATTATTTATTCGAGCTTTGTAAAAAAAAAAAACAAAAAAATCTAGTCAAATTAGTTAAAATTTAACATTAGTATAAGACAAAAGACCGTTATAATTATGTTTTCACAAAAATTAAGTGATTTATGAAGTGAGTTAAACCTCATTAACATCAATAGCATTTATATATATTACATATATATTAAAAAATCATTTATAAAAATACTTGTTTACCATACAGAACATAATTTTTTTCTTTGAAAGGCCGTAAACTTTGTATTAGTGATCATCTCAAAATAAAACAAAGGCGTACCAGTATAGATAAGAATTAATATGGTAGAAGATTGCTGGCGTGGGGTAAAATTTGTTAACATTTTTTTCTTTAAATTTTCTGACAATCTGATAATGGTTGATTGGGCTTACTTAAATGACAGTCCGTGTGCTGGCTTTTGACAAATATATGGCGACTGACAAATATTTTAACCTTTCTTGACAGAGGGGGCTGGTTATCTTCTCTTGTTATTAGGTGACTTATATTTTCAGTTGATTCTCGTATTAGCAATGATTCAAAGAGTAAATGGATCTTCATTAATCCCAGGTTATACTATGATGCAAAGGAGATGCATTGATATCTTAAACCAGATAACACAATTTTGCAGCTTCAACTAGGAGCTGTGTAGAGAGACCAGAAGCAAAAGATGAGGAGAGGAACCTTTGCCCTTGATAATCAATCTATACTAAAAATCACATTCTACTGTAACATCTTGGCAGCAGCTTCACTGGCCAAGGACATCTGATATTGACTTGCTGAAGATTTGGAATAGCTCTTCCCTGCATCAATAAAGAATTTTCCAGCGAGCTTAGTTGCAAAATGATTAATGTAATGACAGATGATCATATTCATAAGCATGATCCAGGCAATATCAGATAATTTTAATGGAAATTAGAGTATAGATCATTAAAGTTCTCCTTACCGGTCAGGCTTGAACAGGAGATAGCGATACACAAACCACTGCAAAATACAAAGAAACATGAACTTAGTGCCAGGCACTTTTATTCCTCATGATTATGCAGTTCAGCACTTACAGAAGAGAACAGTATTCCAATTAATTCCAGTGCAGATGGTATAAGCGGCAATTTGTCAACAGCCTACACACAAGAATCAGTAAGAAAATGAAATCAGAATAGCAGAAGTACAGGGATAAAACCAATAGCTGTGTTTTTTTTCTCTGGTTACATATGATGACGAGGAAGTTTGAACCCCTAAACTCTTGAAAACTATCCAAACCCCTCACCATTAAACCACTCATAACGGCTTCTGAATATCCATGTTTTGAAAGAAATCAGAGCTAGAATATGGTAATTTATAATGGATTAGTTCACATGCCCATATCAGCTTCTGCCACCTTCCTTCCAATTCTTTGTAATAGTATCTTATATCAGTTCCCATCTTAATGCTTGAGTCTAAAATTCTACAACATATTCACTTTTCAAATACTTCAAAAGGTGGTGAGCATTACCGTAATCAGATTTGCAGATGCCCAAATTGCTACTACAGCTGCAAACCCCAAACCAATTAGTCCCAGCCGGTCCTCAGATTTATCCCACTGTTTTTAAATAAACAAAGGAAAAGCAAACAAGCAACTAAGGCAATATGTATATATTGTCTAAATGTGGGCTTGTTTTTGTGTGTGAGTGAGAAAGAGAAAAGGGAGGGGGAACTCACAACATTTTGAACAGACTTGACAAAAGTAATGGAAGTTGAAGATTCAGAACTTTCACCAGAAGCCTTCACAACAAAACCGACACGGTTCTGTTTAACTGTGAATTAGACAAATCAGGAAACTGAACCTTTTGACAATTTGACATACAAATAAAACGTATATATGATATAACACAAATGAAAGGAAAATGTTTTGAGTAATCAAATAAACTAATTTGATTTGATGATGACCAGAATATGGAAAGTCACATTACATACAACCTGGATTTTAACTATTGGACCCAAACTGTTGCAAATGGTCCTGAATTTCACGTATTGACACAGAATCATGAAGCTTCTCCCAATTTGGAACTTTTGAAAGACAACCAAAACCAATTGCCAAATTCTATGTTTGTAATTGTTTGGTTTGGTTAGAACTTTCCCACCTTCTTAAAACTACTTTCTTCCATGCACATGTTCATTTCAATTCAAAATTTCACCTAAAACCTATAATTAATTGTTTACCGTCTCCGCCAGATTATTCGCTTTGACCCAAACAAACTATACTTAAATCAACAAAAACATATCAAGAATGCCTTGCTTTTACTTTTTTGCAACGAAACCTTTGAATTATATAATGAGAAGGTACAAAAGTACCTGGGTTAGACTGTGATTTCAGATGGACAAATACCCTTAATTAAAGATGTCAAGCAACTACTAGTGAAGCAAACAATTTGGATATAATGTTCATATATATATAAATATAAAAATAACAATTGAAAATGAAGGAAAAAAAAAAAAATCTCGTAAAGGTTACTTGTACTAAGAGCAAGAGGGAAGCTTTGGAAGTTCCCGATAAAACATTTTCTTCCTTGGGCCAGCAATGGTGGCGGCAAATTTGCAAGAATGGAAGCCATTTATATCTCCTAGTTCTGCAACAAACTTTGAAATGGAAAGGATCGAACTTCAGTTCATGATTTAGCCAAATACGGCTGAAAGCAAGTAAATTTCTCAAATCAGAGAGGAAAAAATGGGCTTTACCTTGTGTTACTGCAAAGGGCGAGAGAGAGAGAGTCAGAGTTGCAAGGATTCTGCTCAAACCAGTGTAGACTACAAAAAAGTCTTCAAAATAAAAAAATAAAAATATATATTAAAAGAAGTTTGCGTTTCAGGCTTCCAGCCACAAAAGAGATGGGTGGCTCCTCTTTAACAAGTCACTCATAATTCCACCACCAGGGTCCAGAGCAAACGACAAACGACGAATCCAAAAGAAATTATTGTGTCGTTTGTTTCGCACCAGAGGTCCCTCAACGTTCTCTTATTATCACTTTTGCCCCTGCTGTGCTTTTCCGGATAGTTGGTCCGGTGACGCGCTTTTTCCGAACAGTCCTATATATAAATTTCTCGTCTTTATCCATTTTTTCCCGCATGAACGAAATTCAAACCAAAAAAAATAGGGGAAAAGCTAAACCCCGAGCCTTCAATGCCGTGCCCAGAGAAAACGAAGACAGCTAGAGCTGAAAACCAGAAGTTATCTCCAATGCTAGAAATGAAGTGGTCTCAGCTAAGGGTTTTCCTTGGCCAGATGAGGCTTTTTTTTTTTTTTGTGGGCCTTGTGCAACTCTAAATAATTATTAGAATCAGCCATCATGATCGTACTCATTGAGTTTCTTATTTCAGCCTCGTCTTGCAGGGCTTTAATAGAATTCAACTATGTTTGGTTTTAGGAAAATGAGAATGGTGAAAGGAATAAATCATAGGCGAGAAAGATTGCGACTTTTCATGTCGTTTTACTTCAAAGTTATGTCTTTTATATGCTTTGCCTCTGCAATTAGCTTGATTCTGAGCTCAGGTTGTCCTTAATTTAGGAATTAATTTATGATTTATAATTTTGAGAAAGAAAGAAGGTTTTAAGTTTGGAGATATTATATGAATTTAAGTCAATGCTTCGTCTGTTGCTATACTGTTACATCTTACAACCAAAATTACATTGCCTCACAGCAAATGTGATTGAATGTCTTGTTTTGTCTTTGTTTCTGACACAACTGAGTTTTCCCTCTTGTAATGGGGACAACAATAACTTTTTGTATGTGTGTATGTTTTCCTATGGGTTTTTTAAGGTTTGACATCTTGGCTGTGTTAGATAGGCAGTCAAATAAAGTAAGAAGCCTTTGCATGATTCATTATAATTGAATAGAGCCAGAGGAAAAAGACAAGCACAAAGTTGAACATAACTAAAGATGTTAACGGGAGATAATCAGCTAGACTGTTCCTCTGGTTCTGAGTATTATTTCTCACTTTTTCTTTTCAAATTTATTAGCATAGGCCGTACGGCGCTGATGTTATGTGGATAACATTGTAGGGGTATGGACCACAGTAAACGTAGGTACATGCACTCTTCGTATTCCTTATTGAAGACACTAATTTGTGAATCGGGTGGATGAGAAAGCATTCCACTTGGATTAGCTGTAGACTGGTTGTTGTGTTCCCTCTACTCTCTTTTTTTTTCTCCCTTATCTAGACTTCCAGCCTTTCTATACAAGAGGCATCTATAAAGAGATACAGATTTACAGTACTTCAATCGTTATTGGTAATATTTGTCTAGTCCAGCAAATAGCCTACACTACATGATGAATTCTGACAGCAATTCTTGTCAATGGAGGTTGAAATTTCCACTTGAGCATTTGTTTAGTTTAAATCTTAAAGAAGATCAATAATTAAACCTTTAACAGACTTCTAACCAAACCAAGGAAAGAATCCAATATGAACGTAGGCATCCTTAATCTTATAGAGGTTCTCGTACAGTACAGCTAGGAAGCACTTTACTATTGTCCTTTTTGGATGCATTCTTCACCCATGAAATAATCTTTGCAAAATGCTGTAGAGAAACACAAGAGGCACAGTAGGTTTTGTTGTCCTTGGGCAGTTAAATTACCAAAAGAGACAAATAGAGTTGGGAATCTTAGTAGATACTCACATGACTTCATTTTATGCAACAGCAAATTTCATTCATGGAGAAATGCATACAAGTCTAGAAATATTCATCAAATCTCTCTAAAGCACTAATGAAATATTTCCTTATGAATCATTTCATTTCCATTGCAATTTATGTATATATGACACTATTTGGAGTTAGCTTTTCATCTCAGTCTCGTAAACCTCCATTTCGTCTACTCTTCAGAACTAACTGTCTTGCAAAGTTGGTTGAGAAGTCTGAACTCTTCAAATTTTTTATTTTATTTTTATTTTTTAACAATAGTTCATCGTACAACCTGTGTTTTAAATGTGCTAAAACGATCTGTCATGTTGTCCTTTTCTTGACTCCACACCGATAAAACATACCAAGGTAGATGTACATTAGGGGTCCTAACTCTTGAGGTACATATAGCTGTGAATTACGTGTCGTGTTGGAACATATATGTTAGCTTGGTTGTTGGAAATTTCTTATTAAATAACATGCAGTTAATCTTAGCTGACGCAAATTACTGTACTATAAGATGTTCACTATGTTCAATCAGTAAATAATTTCCTGAGAGATGATGCTTGACGGTTTGACGTCCTAAGAAATGTAGGACCAGGGAAAAGACATTCATTGGGACGGAAGATTGTGACAAGTATTAGAACGGTCTATGTTATCTCATTTTTTTACTCTTTGCTGTTATCTCTGAGGTTAAAGAACTAATGATTAAGTCTACACAATAAGAGGAAGCTGCAGATGTTTTCTGCAAGTTCTAAAACACGCATAACAGATTGTCCTGATCTTGTCTGGCCATTTTCACATAATTTAAGATTGAGTTCAAGTTGATGCTGCTGTTGTTGTAATTCTGTTGGCATACTTTTTTATGTTATACCACAAATTCCAACTTTTAAAGTAATATGTTTCCCTTTTGATTTGAAGACAACAGATGTTTCTTATCAAAGAGAAGAGAAGAGAATGCCTATGTCTTTCAGTTAGTTGACAACACGGGATATACGTCTATTAATAACAAGAGTTAGAAAATCAATGTGGTTTTTTCTGTTGTGAAAAATGTAACCATCATGCTCTCATCAAACTTATTTATCTTCTAGTTTTAGACTGCTTCTATGCTAGCTACCAACCCGGGTGTAATTTTCAGGCCATTCTCCCAATATATAAAGCCTGTATCTACTTTTTTGTTGCCCGAAGCTTATTTTATAAGAAACCGACAAGGGCTTCAAAATGAAGAAACGAAGATACCTCTTTCCTGTAGGTTTCTCCTTTTGCTTTCCTTAATGGAGGAACAAAAAAGGTGATTGTGCTTGCCATGCAAGACGAGATATTAATTGATAAAGTAGAGAGAGAAAGAGCAGTGTGAAAGTAAATCCAAATCAATTAATACTCTTCTCTATTAGGTTTGTGCTCGAATCATGTGATTGCTTCAACTTATCTACCATTCCCAACCGCCAAAACTAGATAAATTACAAAACAACATCATAGTTTGAATTGCAGATAAACTTAATCATAACCCACATGACTCCAAAACCTTAATTATGGAAGGTTATTTACGATCCTATAAAATTATTATTCCTTTGTTGGTACAACATTAATCAAGGATTATCATGCACGTGAAGAATTAAGCGTCATTGGTAGCCACGAAAGACAAAGACAAAGAGAAGAAGGTTAGCTAATTGAAATATCCCACTCTCCCTAAAGGCTAAGTGCTGATGAAGAATTGTATTAATTAATTGCATTGGTTAAAATGCTATTTAATTAGCATCATTCTGATCAAAGCAAGTTCATCTTTCCACTGGGTTACCGCCCACCGTCGTCAGCACTTGGTAACTTCCGCCCTGGATCTTTTCTTACCTGCAACAATAAATATCAGAGTTAAATCGTAATTTTTATTTTTAGAAAAGAATCCAGAGATTATTCTATAATTAGAATCCTATCCTTTTCTCTTTATCAAAATGCTCAACTTCATATACACGATCGCGTCATGCATGTCAAGAATATTGCTTTTTCTATTAAATAAGACTTTTGACTTTACGACGGAAATCTGCTTGCTTCATTTCTGTAAACGAATTGCAAAAGCTTTGGATTTGGATGTAAATACATTAATTGCATTCCCTTTAAATGACGTACAAGACACAAACAAAACTCACACTAGACTCAGCCACAGCAATTCAATATTGGTCTTACAACGTTAACCTTAAAACCTAGTCATATAGCGGGTTACCGCCGCCGATTGTTTTCTCGTGGCTCGGCTCGGCTCGGCCGACTCAGGTGACTAGGAGTAGGATTTTCTTTTTTCTTTTTTTTACTTCACCTGTCAGTGTCAACTAATTAAGGTAGAATAGCCGTTAGGACCCCGGAACATTTCATGCATATATCCAGACACCATAATTGGAGATATTATGAAGAATTAAACAGGACATCGTGATTTGGCCTAAAGTTGTTCTGTATGTTGTGGTCGAGAATTGTGATTCTCCAATCTAATAATTATTGACTATAAGTAAAATAAATTATTATTTATATTCTCCCCTTCCTATTATAAGGCTTTTAAATCTTTTGTAACAAAAGTACATATAGAATCATTATGAAAAAAAAAGAAGTAAATATAGTGTTTTAATCGTTAAATTACATCGTTGGTGACTGAGGGGATAGACTTTTGTGGTTCTCATAAAAGGAAGAAAATAGAATTTTACTACCTAAATCTATAGGTGTAAAAAAAAAAAAAAAGATTTTTTTTTAGGGCAAAAACACTTCTTCTTTTTTTTTTTTTTGTATAGTTTTTACCAAATTCAGTCCATATTACAAATATGATGTGTTTGGTTTTATATAGGTGGATTGGAATTTACAATAGGAAGACAAAATTATTGATAAAATAATGATTAATGGTATATATATTAAAAAATAAAATTAGATGTTTGCCAGCAGAATATTCTTTTGTCAAAGATTGAGAGTTAAGACCATTAGGTGTTTGTTATTTTCGAGAACAGACATACATATATTCAGCTTTTGAACAAAATAGTACGTAAAAGCCACCTTTTACTTCACGATATATGAGTAACGTATAGGATAATTAAGTATATACACGTTTCATGCAAAAACACTTAAATAATCTTTCATTTTCTTGTCTTAAATAAAAAGACAGTAAGCCAAAATAATAATTATAATCTTTCACTTGTTAACACATTATTATATATTTATACACGTGCACTAATTTCATGCATGTCTTAAATAAAACAATCTCAAGTCATATGGTTTTATTTTATATTAAGAAGAAAATCTTCTCTTTTTTTTCAATTATTATTATGAAGAAGAAAAATCTTTGACCCTAGCTATCCCTATAATTTTTAATACAAATAATTTCTCCCTTTTCATAGGTCAGGTATTCAACTCAGATTCTCGTCGTAATTTTGACCAAATTAAGAGTTGTTTGGATAAAATATTATAACTATATAATTTTTGACTAAAATTCTTGTTATATATATATACACACACTATATTTATAATCTTAATGATATTCGCAATAATAATATAGTCCAGTATTTAAAACAGCTGAAGTGATTAATTATCGTTGCATAGAAGTATAAATTTGTATAATTAAATTCATAGATCAATAACGAATTTTAGATAAAATCTAGTGACAAAGCTAATGTTTAAATAAAAGAGATTTATTAAAAATATATATATAATAAATAAAATTTTATTCAAAAGCTCTTATCAAAGACACTTTAGTTCTTTTGGGTTTGTAAAGCTTGGATTGAAGCACTTTTTTTAATCACAAAACTGTATCACTTACCATTCTCGTTTGGAAGTATATAAACTGTCCAAAATCAAATCAAAACTAATAGCAATGCATGAATTTCCAAACCAGGTTCTGGATATCCCAGAATCCAGAAGCAGACAAAAAGCCAATCATCCACAGTTGTCCTCAAATCACGAGAATAACAGAATCAACTGAAGCTGCCTAGCTTTTTAGTTCTAAAGCAAAACGTCCAAACACAGCCTTGAGCCAGCAAGCCAAGCCGTATAGGAGCTTGGGCCAGCTAACCTTAGCTAGGCTGATCTTCCATTAAAGAATCGTTAAAAATCAGTTGGGGCTATAAATTCAACTGCTTAATGTTAGTTGGGGTTTTCACATTCTTGTCCAATTGTATCTTACAGTCAACCCTACCAGCCCTCTCTCACTCTCTCTCATATTCACATTTTTAATAAGCAACCAAAAAAAAAAGAAGAATAAATTAAAAAAGCCTCAGCAAGTGCCTCCATTTTGTTTTTATATTCTTAAATTGGGCAGTCCCTACATCATTCTCTTTCTCTCTCTAAACACACACACAGAAGAGAACACAACCAACAGACGCACAGAGACAGGCTTTCGCTATTCTTGCTCCTTAAAAAACATAACCATTAGTCACGACGACCCAACAAACGGCACCAAACGTTGCCAATGGGCGTGGACATGTCGAAAAACCCACCTCCCACTTCTCACACTAAAGACTTCTTTGCCTCTCCAGCTCTCTCTCTTAGTCTTGTAATTCTCCTCTCTCTTTGTTACCTTAATTTCTTCAATGCTTAATTTCTACTTCGTTAAACCTGTTTATATGCATGCTTGTTGGTTTATTTTGTTTTAATTTAGTTTCATTCATGTTGCCTTCTTCTTGCAATTGATTGGTATTGAAGGCTGGAATCTTTCGCCATGCTGGGGCGGCGGTGCCGACAACGTCGGTGGCGACGGCGAACATGTCGGTGGAGGAAGGGGATGAGGGAAGTGGAGGAGGTGGTCGGCGAGAAGATACGGTTGAGATTAGCAGCGAGAACTCGGGCCCAGCTAGATCGAGATCAGACGATGAATTATTTGAAGGAGACGGAGAGCATGAAGAAGACGACGGTGATGGAGACAAGAACAAGAAAAAGAAGAGGAAGAAGTACCACAGGCACACTGCTGAACAGATCAGAGAAATGGAAGCGTACGTAAAACATATTCCTGCTTTTCTTCTACTTGTATTTATCTAGCTATGTATAAGTGTATTTCTCTCTGCATTAACACGCAGGAGTAGAGAGAAGGGTGAGGAGAGAGAACATGAAATTAATTTAGGATTGATTAAGAGTTAAGGTATATTTAACTTTTGAGATGATTAGACTCATATGCACATGCTAAGAAATTGGATTTCATGCAGTTAAAAATTAGTATAATCAATGTAAAAGTTAAAGTTACGTATCATGAACTATTGTATATATAGTTGTAAAACTTAATTAGCATTATTCATCGGTTCAAAGTGTAATTACAACCTGGGTCCACCTTCTAGGTGTTAACCAATTAGTTCCTGAGTTGGAGTTTCCTATAATGGTTTCTTTACGAAGTTATATGAATTTGCATGACAGCTTTTGTTAATCCCTTTAGGCCGTACTACTAGCAAAGATTTTAACAAAAGTTAGTGATATGCTTACAAAAGGAAGATGATTATAAAGCTAAAGTAACTAGAAATTTTGAGCAACTTTTGCTTTATTTGTTTTGTTATCATGTACAAAGCCTTTTTCTTTTTCTCTTTCCATTTCAATAGTTAAGTTGGTGATGTAGTTTATGAGTACAATCATCATATTTGGATTATTAAACTCCATTGCTTGGGCACTTCTGCCTAAGAAGTTGAAGCTTATATCATAGTGTCCACAAAAAATGGGCAGAAAAAGCTGACAAAAATTGCACTAGTACTGCAGACTTTTCAAAGAGTCACCACATCCTGATGAGAAACAAAGGCAACAACTAAGCAAGCAATTAGGCCTTGCTCCTAGGCAAGTCAAATTTTGGTTCCAAAATCGTCGAACCCAAATCAAGGTACGTAGATTAAGAAAAGTTTACACTTGCCCAAGAATCCAAAATCAGTTTTAAATTTGTATATGCATTGATATTTTTGCAGGCTATACAAGAACGTCATGAAAATTCTCTGCTAAAGACAGAAATTGAGAAACTTAGAGAGGAGAATAAGGCCATGAGAGAGACCATAAACAAAGCTTGTTGCCCCAACTGTGGCACGGCCACCACTAGCAGAGATGCAGCAATGTCCACAGAAGAACAGCAACTACGTATTGAAAACGCCAAACTCAAAGCTGAGGTTAATTTTTCCAAATCTAACTCAGAAAAAAAAGAAAAAGAAAAAGATTACCCACTTTCCTTTAGATTATAATTAATAAGAAACTTACATGTACTCTACAAAATGTGTAGGTGGAGAAGCTCCGAGCAGCTTTAGGGAAGTATCCACCGGGGAAAACCTCGCCTTCCTGTTCTTCCGGCAATGACCAAGAGAATAGAAGCTCTTTGGATTTTTACACTGGAATTTTTGGGCTTGAGAAGTCAAGGATCATGGAGATAGTTAACCAAGCAATGGAGGAGCTCATAAAAATGGCTACTGTGGGGGAACCATTATGGGTTCGTAGCGTTGAGACTGGTCGTGAAATACTTAACTATGATGAATATATCAAAGAGTTCTCTGCTGAAAATTCAAGCAATCTAAGGCCAAAGATATCCATTGAAGCCTCAAGAGAAACTGGGGTCGTTTTCGTGGACCTGCCAAGGCTTGTCCAGAATTTTATGGACATGGTAGGACACTAATATAAATCACATGGAAAAAGAAGTAATTATTATGAGAGACGATGGAGAGAAGCCTTTTTGATATATATATCAATGATTATATAACTTCATTGACTATATTCTTAGTCTTGACTATTCATATAATTACATAGTTTCTGGTTTTAACTAGAATGATTTTCTTGCTTGTTCCTTGCAGAATCAATGGAAGGAAATGTTTCCATGCTTGATATCAAAGGCAGCAACCGTTGATGTTATATGCAGCGGAGAAGGTGCAAACAAAAATGGCGCGGTGCAACTGGTAAGGAAATTACATATAACATTATGTGTACATCACTATTTAAAGTTTAATAATCGGTTTAGGTACTAGTCATTGATTAATTGAAAATTTAGAAGTGTCAATTAATTGTTTTTAATCATCTTCATTTAACCTAATGTTATTTTGGAATAAAATTTTCTGCAACAATCAATAATGGGAACATGTACGTAGAACGTGGATTCCTTACTGATTTGCAGATCTTTTGCTCAAGTGGTCCAACTGAGAAAAAGATGGATCACGAGGAAAAGACGGAGCTTCCTCATTAAAATGACCTTTCCGATGTTTGAAAAATTTTCCGACGGTTGTAGAAAGCTTTACGGTAAAATTTAAGCCGTATTTAGATGGATGATATTTTAAAAAATCTAATTTTAAAATAAGTATAATAGTTCATCTCACCTAATAGAATTTCTATTAAGCTTTGTTGCTTAAAGAAATTATAGTTCATATATAACCCCATTGTTAATTTTCTATGTATCTGAAAATTAAGTGCTTATACCTTTCTCTTACCTTTAAATATATATAGCCTTTATTTGTTTCTCAGAAAGTATTGATAAAGACACAAAAAGCTTAAGAGAATCTTTAGAAAAGATAGGAATACCATTTTGGAATTCTTTATCACTTTCCACTCACTTCCTCCTATCTCATCCACATACCCATTTGGAATCTCGCTCTTTGTTCTCTTTTCTAAGGAAATATGTAGATATATTTTCTCTGCAAAGAGCTTCATGCAGATCAAAAATAGTCATAGGCCCCATGCATGGCTTGAAGTTCTGTCTGAAAAGTATTGAAGGCACAAAATTAATTGTATATTGAGACGAAAAGTGTGATTGATCGATGATAATTTACATTGGATTTGGATATGATGGGTGCAGATGTTTGCTGAGTTGCAGATGCTCACACCCACCGTGTCCACCAGGGAAGTGTACTTTGTCCGATACTGCAAGCAATTGAATGCTGAGCAGTGGGCAATTGTCGATGTATCCATTGATAAAGTAGAAGCCAATATCGACGCATCCCTCGTGAAATGCAGAAAACGACCATCTGGTTGCATTATCGAGGACAAGTCAAATGGCCATTGCAAGGTACGTGACAGCAAAGTTCTTTCTTTTTTTCCCTTTCTGTTGAAAATCATCTAGTAATAGAATCCTTAGTATCTTCGTGAAAGCGCAAAGAAAAAAACAACATGGATAGTAAAACCTAACAATGTCGCGTTTGGTTTCATCAGGTAATCTGGGTGGAGCACTTAGAATGCCAGAAAAGCGCGGTTCACGCGATGTATCGGACCGTGGTCAACAGTGGTCTTGCATTTGGGGCAAAGCACTGGATTGCAACGCTGCAACTTCAATGCGAGCGTCTAGTTTTCTTCGTGGCGACAAATGTTCCCATGAAGGATTCAACTGGTGAGGATCGAATATACTAAATAATATAATATGGTCAATTTTGATGATTTCAATAAGAAGCTGTTCGTAAACTAATGGTGATCGAAGAATAGGTGTTGCCACATTGGCTGGAAGGAAAAGCATTTTGAAATTGGCACAAAGAATGACATGCAGTTTCTGCCACGCACTGGGCGCTTCAAGCTTCCATACATGGAACAAAGTCACAAGCAAAACAGGAGAAGATATCAGAATAAGTTCTAGGAAGAACTTGAACGATCCTGGAGAACCTCTTGGTGTCATCTTGTGCGCAGTTTCTTCTGTATGGTTGCCTGTGTCTCCGAGTGTTCTGTTTGATTTCTTGAGGGATGACAGCCGCCGCACCGAGGTACCACAATGCTTTTGTCAATTTGGTAACTAATTATATACACAGCAACTGGAGCTAATTGTCTTAATGGTTATCGTTTTTATAGTGGGATATCATGTCCAATGGGGGATCAGTACAATCCATTGCAAACCTAGCCAAAGGACAAGATAGGGGCAATGCAGTAACCATACAAGTAAGTTCTCCACTGTGAGTAGTTCAATACAAACTGAACTGAAATGCATGCTAATGCATTCTAATCTAAATACTGGGTTCTTTTCATTTTGCAGACAATCAAATCAAAAGAAAACAACAGTATATGGATACTGCAAGATAGCTGCACCAATGCTTACGAATCAATGGTGATCTATGCTCCCGTGGACATTACTGGTATGCAGGCTGTGATGACAGGTTGTGATTCAAGCAATCTTGCTATACTGCCCTCAGGATTCTCAATTCTTCCTGATGGAGTAGAGACAAGGCCATTGGTAATTACTTCGAGGCAGGAAGAGAAAAGCACAGAAGGAGGATCTTTATTCACAATAGCATTCCAGATCGTTACGAATACATCACCAACAGCTAAGCTAACTATGGAGTCTGTGGAATCAGTCAACACTCTTATATCTTGTACATTAAGAAATATCAGAACAAGTTTACAATGTGAGGATAGTTAGCCATTATTAGACTAGATACACTTAAATCAACTTGAAAACTTATAGGCTTTGTATCACCCTTTTACAGTCAGTATCTAGCTCAGCAGAAATAGCTTGCTTTTAATCTGGGTTTGTTTCATTCGTTTTTCCATTAGAGAGGAGGGTTTGCAGTAAATGTATATCTGTATCTGTCTGTCCATAGGAAGAAAGAGATAAGCTCTTAGAATCTAGAAATTAAGCACACATGTCTACTGTATATAGTTACCATTTATTTATGCCTACTTGTTGTTTTGAAGGGTCTCAGTGACTTTGGCTAAAACTGCTAAAATAGGGGATTATCTTTACACACAAGTATAGCTTCAGCTAGTTTTGTCGTCTTTTAAATAAATTACTAAGTGTGGACCAGGTTTATGTAGAAAGCAGCTGCACAATACAGCCCAAAAAGGAATAAATTAAGCACATGCAGCTGTTTGTAGTTGACAACACCAATCAAATTACAATGATGGGACTCAAATGAAAGAGGGGAAAAAAAGTGATTGTAAAAAATTTCAACTATTGGAAAAGATATACATTTCTGTTCGAACGAAGCTTCGGTAGATAAACCAGTCAACGACCAAGAATCTAACACCACGATAATGGTTACAGACTCTATCCGTAACTCAGCATTCCCAACCATGGCTTGGAGCAGCCACCCCAAATTTTATTTAGGTTGGATACTAAAAGCCAGAGTTTTTAACTATTGACTAAATTGCCAGTTTCTTTCCCCAAATCTTGAGCGGATGATTGTAAAGTCAATCACCAGGACAGCAGCATGGACCAATTTGCAATAACCAATGCAATAATATCACACTTGCGCAATACTAAGTTTTCTTCAACCAATATCATGCCAAAATCAACTACTTTCGGTTCTAAAGTTTCAAGCATTATTAGTATGAACTCATTTGGAATCATCAACTTATCCTAAATCGTGAAAATAACGATAAGAAAATGAAACACACCCAAAACGAGTACGAAAGGAACAGAAAAGAAAAAATAAATAAATAGTAAGCGTCCTCAACCAAAGACTTTGAATGATAGTCCCTCCTCCCTCGAGAAAAAAAAAAGATGGGCGTGAGACAATAAAATCCTAAACCTGATAAAATTTATGAGCCACCAATCCATTAACCATGAGAAAACACAAAAAGCAGAGGAAAACCTTAAGAGATCAGTTTAGCAGGTACACTACAAGATTATAAGACACAAATTTTGCTTTCTACATTCCTAGTTTCATCAACAACCCTAACCTCATTTCATCAGACATTTATCATGAACCTTGAAGTTCCAAGTTTTGTTCAAAAATAAGTATAATCTTCTTCATTCGCCAGCATTTTGTTTTATATTCATATTTCATGCTCTATTGAATTGTATAGGAGTTAAACGTTACCCCAGTTAACTCAAAATTCTAGGTTTTCTCCATAAAATTATTTTTGTGATACCTCAATAACCAATTCAATGAAAATTCCACATTTATCAAGTTCTATTAACTGAACACTAAGATGATACATTTCCACCATAAACATTAAAAACGAATCTATTCTATTAAAAATGTAAGCACTGACAGAATAAAATTCACAACTTTAACAGATAATCGAGCTCACTTTAAGCTTGCGGCTGAGATTCCAATGGAATCCCAAGTTCCCCTGTTGCTTCTTCAGCTTCCTTATTCTTCGTATTCCTCTGGGGAACTGGAACAGCAATGAAAGTCTTGGTCTTGCTTATGGGTCTGCTTTTCTCAAGCTGCACGACGTCCCCAACCTTGAATTGGTTATCTGGGTCATGAGCCTGATACTTCTTCTTCTTCCTAATCCGTCTCTTGTACTTTGGGTGAGGCGCCAAACGAACCACTTCCACAGCCACAGTCTTGTCGTTGGTGGCGCAGACAACCCTTCCCTGCATTGACTTCATTGCCCTGATTGGAGGGAGGAAAGAGGGCAGTGATGGTTGGGTGATGGAGGAAGAGGGTTTGGAGAGAAAAGACACAGGTGTGGAGCCATGGAGGAAAGGGGTGGAAAGCTTGAGAGACTGTAACGGAGGGAGATGGAGAAGCGATGATGTTAGAAACATTGTTGGGGAGAAAGCAAGGGGATAAGGAGAGAGACTGCGACTGTGTGCTCGGCTCCTGTGATGGTTTATCTGTATGGGTTTAGGTGAGACGCGGGTGCACGTTAAACCGGTATAGACTCATACGTGGACAGTGATGGAACGAGATATGACATAATGTGTTTTTGTTTTCCTTCCCTTCTACAGACTGTGAGATAGAGTATTCCTCCACTTTTATAATTTTACTTAATTTCTTCGATCACACTTAAATTTTTTTATTAAATTTTCGTATTTAAAAAATATTAAAAATAAAAACAGTTAAATATAAATTTAGTGAGGATTAAAACGTTCAACAATACTATTTTACAATAAAAAAAAATTGACAAAATTCACTAAAACAATAAAATCCTTCCTGCTAAATTTCAAGGTAATCAACTATTACTACGCAGGTGATGTTGGAGGAAGGCCATTCCAAGTAGTATAATCATTCTCAAATATCTTAGCAAAAGCAACACAAAAAGAACCAATCACAATGGGAACACATTTGTTTTCTTATAATCGTATCTTATATTTTATTTTATTTTTTAATTTTATTCTAAATAATAACTGTAACATTATTTATATTTTTAAACAAACAAGGGGAGCGAGATAAAGTATGAAAAACAACCACAGAAAATTTATACTTTTCATCCAATCTTAAATATTAAAATATTTGCTTGTTTTGTTGGGCAGGCTAGAAAAATATCAATAATCTTGGGCCACAGTTCTCATATCCCCAAACTCAGTCTTGGGCTAGTCTTCTCGGCCTTTTGGGTTGAATTTTTGGTCCAGAAATAGCCCAAACTCCAACTCAAAGCATGATTTTGATTCCTTTTTTTTT
The DNA here is from genome assembly GCA_022379115.2 of Bauhinia variegata. NCBI lineage: Eukaryota > Viridiplantae > Streptophyta > Magnoliopsida > Fabales > Fabaceae > Bauhinia > Bauhinia variegata. The sequence goes on from CM039433.1 coordinate 14,564,334, forward strand.
TTCATAAAAAAATATGAACATAAAAATACACCTGATTATATATTAACGTATTAATAAAACAAAAAATCATTTTACAGAGGCATGTTCCTCGGTAGCATGTTTTGTTTTTAAGTAAAATTATAATAACCAAAATAGCAATAGCCCAATAAAGCTAATCGAATAGGTCTGTGCTTCAATTGAAAATTAAAGCGATACCGCTGAATTGTAAGCTTGACTGTATACTTACATAAAACAGACAGGAAAAAGATAAAAGATAAAAATTCTGATATTAAAATTAGATCTTGTCACGTGGACCGAGCTTAGGTGGAAGTTGTGGGCCCTTCTTGATTGGTAGAACGTCGCCGGAAGCTGTGGCGCTGAAGTATGCAAGGGTAGAACCACCTCCCAAGATCAAGAACTTGAGCAATAATCCCCTCTTTGTAAATGGAGCAGCAAATGTCTCAAAGAATTTGCTCTGCAATCAATTCCATCTAAATGCCAGTAACTAACTTTTACCAAAAAATAATCCCACTTAAATGATTAAAAACATAATCAAAACTATATATGGGTATTGAAGAATTTCACGCGAAGCTATGAGAAAAGAAATCGATATATCTTTTGATAATATTGAATTTTGTTGTAGACAGCTGAACGTGAGCTTTCATAGCTCAGTTGGTTAGAGCACCCGTTTAGTAAGCGGGAGGTCTTGAGTTCGACTCTCAATGAAAGCATTTGATTTGATTTTATATTTTTTCTTTCAAATAACTTTCATTATGTTAATACCTTAAAGATTTCAGTTTTGCACTTATATTTTCTATCAATTTACTTGAAGCAGCAATTTACATACCTGAAGAGGGTTGTATGGTGAAGGTGCATCTGAGCCATACAAATCCCACTGCCCAGTAGTGTTACCCAAATCCTCCAAATCAAAGTACACACTCTTGTCACCATACTTTGCCACCACAGCACCACTCCTAATGCCCCATCCAACAAATTAAAGCAAATAAAAAAGTAAAAGGAGCTAGAGGCATTCAAGTTCACAGAGTTGAATCAAAATAAGCTAAAAATCTATTTAATTCATTTTGGTACCTCAAGTTTTTGGGTCTGAAACTCTGGCGAGATGGCTTGAAAGATAGCTTTGTTCCGGTGAGGGAACTTCCGGCAAGGCCCTTCACGGCACCTGGTTGAACAGCAGCAAAGGTTGCCAGAGAAGCCATCCTTTTCCCTTCTCTTTCCCAAACTTCTGACTTTGTTTCTTTCTCTGTCTCGCAGTCTGTATCACTTGGCCAAGCACCAGAGATTTTCCTGTTTTTGATCTATTACATGGATCTCCTGCTGCCACGTGGCTATCGTCGTTTCAGTTATCGGATTTCGGAATTCATTAATGAGCTGCCACGTTGCACATCCGTGGATAAGGCTATCCGTTGCATTATATCTATTTCCCAAAGACATGCATTATGATGATTAATTGAATTTTCTGTTTAGTGTAAGTTTAACTTTGGTGTCTGATATTAGTTTATCAGGAAGTGTCCGTAGCAGTAACACAGAGACATAAGAGAAAGGGGAATGTAAAGTAAAAGTGACCATCTGTGTTTGAAATCATAAAAAAAAAAAAAGAAAAAAAAAATCACATGATTTTGCATATATTCATTCCTATTTACAAGAGGAAAGAATAGATGAAGAATAAATAATCTATTTGTATTTGAGCTTGTGATTAAGAAGGTCCCGGCTTCTCACCCCATACTTGTTTTCCTTTCATCTTTCTTATGAAATTTTAATTTTTTTCTTTCTTTCTCCCTCTCTCCTTACATCTGCTCTGTTCATCTATTGTATTTCTGATTGATCATCTTCAAAAAAGCTTCTGCATTTTGCTCTTCCTTTCAATGGCGGGATGTTGGACTTCTCATACCACCCAAATTGTCGAGGTAAGACGTCTTTTTGCTGTTGGTGTTTATGCTGGGAATTTTCTTTGCATTTCCCTCACTATCTTTGCAAATCTCGTCTGTCGCTGGAGAGTCCTTCTTGCTTTCTGAATCAGCTTGCTCATTGGCCCATTCCATGAAATCTAATAGTGTCATGGAACATGGTGTTTCTGATCCACTCTTTTCTGTGTCTTCTCTGGTAGGAGACTTTGACACATACGATGAGCTTCTAGAATTCTTTTTCCCTTCTGGATTTTGAGTGGCATAATCTGCATGCAGTACATCTTCTATTCTTGACAACACTGTGAAGGCCAAACTTTCCAATATTCTTGAATAGCTTTCAAGAACAGCTTGTCCTACATCCTGCCAGCCAAACCAAGACATCATCCTTAATTAACAACAACATTGTCACATCATTGAAAATGTCAGCTCAAATATGCAAACGCAACATACTCTTCATACCTTGTTGAATTGGATTTTGCTTATGTCTAATCCTGACTGAGGGATCCCAGGGAAACGGTGCTTTAAGAGGTGTAAGATTGTTTCTGCTCTCTCTTCAAAAAGTTCTCTCTTTTCCATACTCACACCAGAACCCCAACCCGATTTTCCATCTTTCTGGGTCATCTTGCGTTGCCAAATCACTATGGATGCCTCAAATCTATTCTTTAGATCGAGAATTTTATGTTCTGAAGATAAGTCCATGGTTAAAAGGAACTGGTCAGGATCAAAATACTCAACTGTAATACTCCGGTAGATCGAGTCCCCTAGACTTGCCCTCCCATTCTGTAAAAAGGAGAAAAAAATGTATCAGGTTAATAAGCTGTATGCATATGGTAACGGAATTTCTTTGCCTCTTACCTTGGGTAGGGAATCCAAGTAGCTTTCGGGGATCTCAATTTCTGATATAACCTGAGCATTTATTGCCATAGCTGCTTTAAGGACTTGGTTCACACAATCTTTCTGATGTTGCAGAAATTTTCTGGCCCCATCAGAGAGACCATTTGGAGGAACTTTTGGTGTAGGTAACCACCACTTATCGTCATTACCTGGTCTTTTGTCTTTGTCTGCATTATCAGCATCTTTAGATACATAATAGAATTCTTGTTGATCTTTGAAGTTATCTAGACAATCCTGCTCATCAACAGCACATTAACGTTTGAGATAAGAATCAATCATTGCTTATAGAGAAATAATTATCTATATGAAGCTCAAGGGGTAACTGTTTCTTACAAGAACCATTGTGTCAAGTTTGCGTAAGGCTGGAATATTCATGTGCAGATCAGTTCGTTGCCGTGTTGTCATGATCTATTCAATCGAAGATTAGGTTTAATTATAATAATAATGTGGACAGGAACAATGAGAGAGACAGACAAATATATTTCCATATATACCTCCATGGTGGAGCCATCCTTGTTTTTTTGTTGTTGAGGAACCATTTCAACAATGTAATCAGTTACTGATAGGAGCCAATCAATTTCTTTTTTCCATCTTGATTTTCTTTCTGGTGGCATTGGCTCTAGGCGCCGTTGTTCACCAAAAATAGAAGCTGCATTCTCAATGAGAAAGGAATGTGAGAGAAGCTGACAATATATAATTTAAATATGTAAGCACTTGTAGAAGATAAGACGGAGAGGGAGTATTTGAATATCATAGAGCAAACAAATGTATAATGCTAGAGGGAAAGTTACCAGCAAGGTTTGTAAAGGTATTTGACAATGCCAAAGCAGAAGAAACACCCTTTCCACCACCAGACATATCCTCACCCAATAGCAGTTTTGCAAATCTCTCCTTCATCTGATCCATTTCTGAATTGAATCCAACCATAAATATCAAAAGTTTTAGACAATCTCCAGATGGGTCATAGCTTTTAGTTAATCTGTAAACAGCTATTTTTTTTTAAGAGGGATTGGATGGTAGAAGAAAATATGACTCTTTTATACGAAAATGTTGAAAACAATTGCAAAAATACAAACTTTGTATTTGATTTACTGAAAAGAGATTAAGCAGATGAAAGTTTTCAAGTACTTAATTCACCTTGCATTAGCTTCTCTCTGATTTCCTTGATTGCATTTTCTTTTTCTTCCCTGGTGACAAATTTTGACTTTGGACTTGATCCTTGATCATCTTCTACAGCTTCTAATTGGCTAGCACTCTCAACGCTCAAACTCTTTGTATGTCGCCCTCCAGAATCAAACATCCCTCTAAAATTGAAAAGTCTGGACGTGTAACTTTCCTGCTCTTGTTCTACTGCTCGAACCATTTTGAATATTGTAACTCAGAAACACTCAAGAGATCGATGAACAAGACAAAAATTTCCGAGGGAAAGAAGAAAAAAATGTTTTTTTTTTTGGGTTACTTTTGGTGCAAGGGAGAGAAAGGGAAATGCAGGGGAGAAGCCAGAGTTGCAAATGAAAGAAAGGTGTTTTTTTTTAGGAGTTTTTTAGTTTGACAAAAGAGTGGAGGTGATTGTTTGATGGGTTTAGGTTAGTTTTTTCCTTTTTTGAGCTGGGTTCATAGAACGTGGGGTACATGTTGTAAGAGATGAGATGGGTTTACGAGTGAGAGAAACAAGTTTGGATTTTTCTTTTTCCTTTTTCATTTTTCAATCTTAGGAGGAATCTGTTTTGGTGAGGTTGGAGGCAACTGGATGGTTGAGGTTTTAATTTGAAGGTCAAAGGAAGCTAAAGACCAGGGGAAGACATGTATGTATGCCTAGGCAAATTTACTATCCGGTTTCCCTCTTTCCCTGAAATGGACGGTGCAGATGCCTCACTTGAAAAATCAAGAAAAAAAAAAAAAATTCAAGTAGAAATCATATAACCAGTTAACCATTTCCTTTCTTAATCTCATCAATATCTTCAGTCAATGAATCTAAAATTGAGTCATTATTAGTATAATTTCAACGTGTACTTCAAGTTTTTTCGGAAATTCGCGTACCTGCAGCAACTTTAACCTCTTGAGGCTTTGGGATTATCAGCACAATACCCTGTTCCTCAAGGACAAAGCCAAAACTCAATGCGCGCCGTCGTGGTCAACGTGGTGGATCCGGCGAATAAGTTGACGGAGCAGCTGCCCAACCTTGAGACTGTGTCCAATTATGGTGTTGAGATCGATAACATCGACTTGAATAAATGTGTAGAGATAAAGATTCCAGTAACCAACACTCTGATGTCTTGACCGATGAAGCCGCCGACATGAACTTGAGAAGACTATGTGAGTGTCGTAGGTATGTGAGAAGCGACAGCTGAAAGCTGGGTGATTACAAGTTGACGACCACTAAGGTAGGAGCAAGCTGTTATACCTTCTTCAATTGACCATGGATTCATCGAATACAGAAATCTAAGAATATCACAGTCGAGTCGACCTATTTGGTTATTTCTTCACATCAGCTCATAGATTGAAGTAGAAAGTCATAGCTATGATCAGAATGACATGAGCTCGGAGCTCATCTAAGTAGGTGTCCATTTTAGACTGGCCCTAAATTTAGACACATCACGCAATAAAATAATTGGGTACTCGGTAATCGCTTCTGGAAGCACCATTTTAATGAAGTTAAGAACTTTTCCTCCTTCTTTCTCCGTTTTTCTTCCCAATTATCAGGAACAGTTGATTTTCTTTTAACTCGAAATGAAAACGGCCTGCTATTTTGTCCTTTTCGAAGAAAAACAACGTTGACCTGACCCGCCTCAGTCCACAAGAAATCTGGAATCCCCACTCATCGCCCGTACACGTGTCTGAACAGGCTGACATGGTAATTTTACCACCTCTCTATCTCCCTCAGGATGTCACAACTAAATCCTTAACTCTGGGAATCAACGGTGTTCAAATTCACTCAGTACCGGTGATACATAATCGTCCTCCACAACAAACCTTAACTTCAACTGGGAAATGGAATCCATTGGGGTACTATTGCTCTGCCCACTGATGCCTTACCTTGAAGAGGAGCTCGATAAACGCTTCAAGCTCTTCCGGTTTTGGAATTACCCGCAGAAGACCCAATTCCTCAAGGATAACGCCCACTCCATCCGTGCCGTCGTTGGTGGCACTACTGATGGTGCTGACGCCGACCTGATCGAGGCGTTGCCCAAGCTAGAGATTGTGTCGAGTTTCAGTGTTGGGGTGGATAAGATTGACTTGAACAAGTGTCGAGAGAAGGGGATTCGGGTAACCAACACTCCCGATGTGTTGACCGATGATGTGGCCGATTTGACGATCGGGTTGATTTTAGCTCTGTTGAGGAGGATCTGTGCGTGTGATCAGTATGTGAGAAGTGGGAAATGGAAGCAGGGTGACTTCGAGTTGACCACTAAGGTAAGACTCGAGAGCTAGTTATTGTATCTGTGCCCAGTTGTCCATTTGATTTGTCCATGGAATTCTCCAGGAAAAATAATCAATTTCATCTCTTGAATCAAAAGTAGTGCCTTTTTGTATTTATTGCAACTGGTTACGATAGGTTCATCTCTATGTGGTTTATGGTGGGTCCAAACGTTAGTGTCTATGTTCAATCAACGAAACTGTTACTCCCGTTGCTCCGATGTACTGTTGTAGTATATTTCAGCGATATGCTCTCGTCTGGTTTTAACCCAGAAAGTAAATAATATTCCTAATATCCAATCTGATTGTAACAGAATCATGTCTCTTTTGTTAATGGATGGAAATCTTGTTTCTTGATTTCTTATAAGATTTTATAATTTCTGTCTTGTTTCTTTCAATCAGTGAAGCTTGTCAAATTTGTTAAGTTTCTGTCCTTGGGTCAAGGGAAGATTTGATCATAGGATCTCATACAATATGGAGAAAGTTTGCTTGACAAACTTGTTTGCGAATGTTTCTGTTTGAATAGGGTTAGTCTTTTGCTCCTGACCTTTTTGCTTATTTCCTATTTGCTGAGTTTTGAGCTGTTACCCTTCAATCTTCCAGAAGAGCATGCATCAGATTTTGCCAACTAAAATCGACTGTATTTTGTTTTCCTTTTTTTCTCTTTCTAACATTATCTATCTTTATTGCAGTTCTCTGGTAAAACAGTGGGCATTATTGGGTTGGGAAGGATTGGCATGGCAATTGCCACGAGAGCAGAGGCATTTGACTGTCCCATAAGTTACTACTCCAGAACAGAAAAACCAGAGTCCAAATACAAGTACTATCCAAACGTTGTTGAATTAGCGTCAAACTGCGACATTCTAGTTGTTGCTTGCCCCCTTACCAAGGAAACCCATCATATCATCAACAGAGAAGTCATTAACGCACTGGGTCCCAAGGGTGTTCTAATTAACGTTGGACGAGGCAAGCATGTTGATGAACCAGAGCTGGTGTCTTCACTTCTACAAGGCCGTTTAGGTGGTGCTGGATTGGATGTGTTTGAAAATGAGCCTCATGTGCCTGAACAGCTATTTGGACTAGACAATGTTGTCCTATTACCTCACGTTGGAAGTGCCACAGTTGAAACTCGTACTGCCATGGCTGATATTGTGCTTGGGAACCTGGAGGCTCACTTCCTAGGCAAACCACTATTAACTCCATTAGTTTGATTATGTGGCCTCATCAGTTATGGACTCGGATTATCTGTAATCAATTCTACTGTGCAGCAGATTACCGTTAATCCAAATTCATCAATTATCTTGCTTGTTACAACTATTCTTTCTCCTTACAATTATCTTTTCTGCGCAAATTCCTGACTTATTGTTTTGTAGTTAATCTTGGCATCCAGAAAAGCAAACTTATCGTTTATAATCAAATTTAAAATGAGAGCAGAATAATGCTCATTCATTATTTTAAAGTCACTTGCGAGAACAAAATAATTTCCCGATCAATGATCAATGATTCAATGTATGGTTTAAAAAGAAAAGTAAGAGAAGCAGGCCCCACTGAAGGAAAGACAAGAATATCAAGCAATTCTAGTTGGACATGCAATGCAAAGGTCATAATCTCTTCATAGTCTATTCATCCATGTTTGCATCTTCTTCTGTCTAGATAATGTGGATAGAAAGAACCAAAGAAATAATATACTAGTAATCCAGAAGATTCAGGTAACATTATCAAAGATGAACTAGACTAAACATTTATATACAAAATAGATGCTGCGAGTGCCCCTTCAAAGAGAAATCAGAGACTCGAGTGAATTGGAATTTGCTGCTCATGCTTAGACTGCTTTTTTCCCTATTTCTCTTCCTACGTATTTCATTTCTCCGAGGGGGGAAAAAGGAAACTAAGAAAACTGCATTTTCTCTAGCACTTGCTTTTCTGGAACTTTATTTACAACCAAACACGGACTCAGGTCTTAATCAGAGAGACAGACTAAGAAGAAGCCCATTTGAAGATGAGGAAATGAAGAGTCTCTAACGCGAAGTATATGAAGGTTCCCTTTGAATGAGTGAAAAAACACCCAAAATTTGAGCCCACAACACACTGCCACCCTCCTCCATATCTGGTGTCAAACTCCTGACGGTCAAGGAAACCATAAACAAATTCAGCAAACCACCACATAGAAACTTTCGTTATGTTAGAGAGGGAGAGAGATAAAAAGGGCACCTTTTTAATATGGGCAGCAATGGATTTGTAATCAACAACGTCATAGAGATCCAGAGCTTCAGAAGCGGATGCCATAGCATGGATCTGCATCTTAACTGGCATATCTGTGTCTTCTATCAGAGCTTTACCTTCCAACATCTTGTCTCTTCCTCTTTAGCCCCTTGTATATCCAGAACCCAGAATGTTCTTCTCTATCTCAATACTCATGCGAAGCACAAAGCAACAGATATAGAGGAAAGATGGGCTTCAAAAAGGACAAGGCGAAGAAGGGATGGCCTCCTTGCTTGCTTCCAAATGTGAAGGAATGATTGAAGGGCAAATTTGAAACAGCATACAGTCCAACTCTTTTCTGTCCTTTTCTCTCCTTTCTTTAAGGAATCTTTAACCTTATTCTGTAAAGGAACATATATGGCATTGCTCCTCTCTCTCCCATGCTTTTTTTTTTTTTTTGGTCTGTTGTCCTGATCATGGCTGATGACTCATGAGGATATTGATGATTACTTTATTACTATATCTTCATCACTTTTGATTTGATTTATTATTTTCTTATGTGATTGTATAACACTTAAATCTAAATTAAACTTAGTTGATTTAAAATATCACATCACTCCTTTATTTATTCAGTTCATCTGTTAATACCTTAGCCATCTTGGAAGGTCAATTCTCTTGGGCGGTTTTCAAGTTGTGTAATTATAGCCTAAATTGTACCATAATTTTTTAAAAATATAGCAAAATATTTTTCTTTTTAATAAAATAGATTTATTATTTGTTATTCTAATTGAAAATAAATGTTATGCTCAAAAAAAAAATAAAATATATATATATATATATATATATATATATATATATATATATATAAAAAGAAAAAGTAGATGCTGCGCTTTGTTTTTATTTGTATTTTTTATTATTATTGTGTGTATTGGATAAAGTAATAGGAGTAGAACAGATCATATCCTTATCTTATCTAATAGTTGTTCCACATTGGTGATGTTTGTTACGTGCAGCTACGTCAATTTGTCAGATAGGTAGGTATTATTAATTAATTTATATGTGCTAATAATGATAGAACATGTGATGACTCAGTGAAGTAATTGTGATGTTGGGCAATGAAAATCGACAACCTTAATTATACATGTAATATGATATGATTTAAGCTTGCCCATAATAAAAAATTAAAAATTTAAGCAGCTAGTATTGACTAATATAGTATTGCATCCGTAGCTACTGTTGATTTTGTAGGCACATATATCATGACATAAAGTGAAGCCTGCGAGGCAGCAGGATGGTGACTTCCTTGGATGTTTCCTCAGATATTTAATCATCAATAATATCAACAAGACATGACTGAACACTGATATTTAATCCTCCAAAAAAGGAAAAAGGAGGAAAAGAATCACCAAAAGCTTCTCAGGACAATGGACGATGGAAAATATCTTTGGATGCAAGTACAATCTATCAACGATGGTAATTAATGACTTGCTCTGGTTTGAACACTAGCTTACCCCAGACAGCCAAGAACAAAATTGAATATCAGAGTGTCAAAATCAGTAAACTCATATTGAACATTTAGTGTCAATAGTCATCACCATAGCATATTTAAACATGTCACAGGATCCCTTACTAATGTAGACTAGACTAGACAAGAGCCAACGTTACAATTAAATCTGAATATCAGTCATGAAATTTCACACTCGTCTTGGTACCTACATCATCAAAGCTCCCTCACCTCAAAATCATGCAGGAAATATATCAACTACCATCAGAAACTTGAAGAAATTCTGAGAATTTTAGCCACGGAACATCATCGCATTTTATAACTCCCAAACCGAGGTAATTTCTCATTCGAGAGAAAGAACATATCAGAGTCGAGCTAACAACTAGAAACATAGTTAAAGGTCATACAATAATGGTATATCAATATCAATATTCACAAAAAAAGGAACATGCTTTCCCACTTGATTTCGCATGAAACAGCTTATCTTATCAGATTTTAGATGAAAGGAAAACGTGTTTGTATTATTCATTCTGATTAAAGGATACAAGAAGCCAAAGCCTATAATGTATAGGCAATGGAGAAAGCAATCAGATAAAGAAAAATGGGCTTACAGTAGACACACAACAGAGGAAGAACCCTAAGACCCCATAACCAAGTAGCTCTCATACACTTCATCATCATATAGCTTGACTAACACATCAACTGAGTCACTAACTCCAACACAGCTTGCGGGTAAGCACAAAAGTAGAAAAATGCACATTTAAGTTCCTGTTAAAGGATAATACCATCAGAGATTTTAGCTGCTGATTTCTGAAGGAAACTGTCTCAGGGAAGAGTTTTGTCAATGAAGTAGAATTTGACCTGCAAGATGACGCAAAACCTGTTCGTTTTGCTTTGACAGAGTAGTAAAAGTAAAACTAAGCTTTGCGTTTTATGTTCACCCAACAGAGGGAAAGAAAGAAAGAAATCTAAAAACAATTTTTCTTTGAGGTTTCATCATCAAAACAAGTCATTCAGATGAAAACCAGGGACGACAAGAGCGTAAGAGGGGAGGTGATGAAAATTGTGTGAAATATTACGATAAATATTATTGTTAATAACCCCATATCAACAAATCAGAGTGGCGCAGCGGAAGCGTGGTGGGCCCATAACCCACAGGTCCCAGGATCGAAACCTGGCTCTGATAGAGAAAGAGAGGCTTCCGTAAAAACACTTTAATTTTGAGCTACTTTTTAAAGCCCAGTCTCTTTGTCACATTCCTTCTCTTTTATCTTAAGAGCATGTACTCAAAATTTTTGTTGGAGTCAAAGCCAACACGAAGTAATTTTGAAGAGTTGCTTCTTTTCACATAAGATATTTATTTTTCCCCTAATAATAAAAAAAAAAAAAATTTTTTCCCTACTTATCACCTAAGAAGGAAGCTAAGCTAAATGTTGAAATGGCTTTCTGAAATAATCTTGTGCATGGTTCTCAGTCAATACCAGATAACGTGAGTTTTATTTGTATTAATGGCTATATAACAGGTGTTCACGCCTTGGTGTATCAACTGTGAGGCCACGAGCAAACAAGTGCAGAAATTCGCTAAGCACTTCAAAGTTTCAAATAATCTAGTTTTTGCAAAGGACAGATGCTTCAGCAAATGAACACTCAAAACTGTAAGTGTCGTGAACACTTATCTTGTCTCAGTTTTTTGTTATGACATGAAAATATAGTGATGCGTCATTCCTCTATGAAAGTTGGATGCTGCTATTTCATTTAGAACAGCTGGTTCTGATCTCAGTTTTTCCTTATAACATTGTGATTTTACTAAAGATAAGGTTGTTCCTTGGTTCGGTGATATCACTATCCGACACACTTGCTTTACCAAGCGAATCCCGTAAGAACTTTTCCACTAGAACTCTGGTTTTATGAATCAGTCATCTGGTTATGTAACAGAACCTATTCATTTTTGCAGATCAAACTTCAAACACAATCTAGTTTGAAAGAACTGGCAGCATCCATCAACAAGCATTTAAAATTCAAGGATCAAATCGACAAAGATGAATTGAAGAAAACATAGCAAAAGTTTTAAGTGTCAAATGCAAAATAGGTCTTCACTTTTATTTTTCACTTTGGAAACAAACTGGGGATGAAAAAGAAGACTTAGAGGACAAACAAAGGCTAAAACAGCATCTTGAATTCATGTTTCTAGCCCGTGTACGTACAAAGATTTTCAAACCCCATGTACTCCTTCTTTTCAATCTTTTCAATCATGTTTGCAATGCCCACACCACCTGTAGTTAATATATATGAAAAACAAGAGTAAGGCCATCTTGGTCAACTATCATGAATGTTTTTAGGATATATAACTAAGTACCCTTTTAACACTTGCCTAGTGATATCGCACTGACAAAAACGGTGAAGGCCAGAATGAAAATTATCAGAGAAGCCCTCCCTAATACAGCAATCAGCTTTTTCACCAAATATTGCCCACTTAGGGCAGCAACGGTGGATACAGCCACAAAGTAAAGAGCTGAAAGGTAATCAGATAGTGAAGATTTGAACTGAATAATCATAGACAAGAATAACTGTTTAGTTTCATACCCCTTCGTACTTACCATAAGGAACTGGAAAACGTTTTAGAAGGTAATATTCCACAACAGACATAGATGCAGAAAATGTCATAGCAAAGGTAGCTGTAGCACTTGATACCTACATAAGAAAATGCCCAATATATTTTAACCGTACCAAGCAGTGTCTATAGTCTAAGGGAGAAGCATGGAGGGCACCTGAGGAGGAATTCCCAGCTCAAGAAAAAGGGGTCCCAAGATGAATCCTCCACCAAGACCAAGCAAGCCACCTACTATGCCAGCTGCTAAGCCACAGGCACAATATAGAATGAACTGGTGAACTCGCCAATTTGTTTGTTCTTCTCCTTTGGATGCTATCACTGCCTTTCCTTTGTAAAGACGAACAGCCTGATATGAACTCACAGATACAGCCACAGGAATCTGAACAAAGCAGGAAAAGAATGATAACCGTTATTAAAAGTGCCACCTGGATAGTAAAACATGCAAGATGAGAATGAAACTGAATTCCCTAATGGAAATTACCTGTAATAGATTCAGTACCCAATATGCCACTGAGCAAGTTGTTGTAAAATTCTGTTTAAAAACAAATAATTACTATCATTATTGTATGCAGACCACTAATGCGAAATAGAAAATGCAAATTATGGGTTGAGATAGGTCATCAGATACAAACTTTAGAAATCTCTAATGCAAGTATAATGATCCAGACAGTGAAAAGAATCCCAAGCTCCTTCCATCGAACATTCTCAACCCCAGAACTCTGCATGGCAGCAGTCACAGATATCATTTCCAGAACGAAGAATAATAAACAACAACATAATAACAAGAAAACTTTTGTAAAGGGTTCAGTTTCACGTTTGAATTCCGATCTCTCCATATCTCCAGCTAGAATTTCTAGCACCATATATGACAAAAAATGGGGTCTCACCTCTTTTTTCTTATATCTGGTGTTTCCATTGTTTGGGCCTCCTGATAGAGGTTCATATGCAACCTCTTCAGTCCTTTCAGAATCTGATGAGAATGAAAATTAGCTTCGGCTCTGGTAAGCACTACGTGAATTAACTGGTAAGAAAGAGAATATGGCAAAGCTAGAATAGAAATATTATCAGACCCACTTACCATTTAACTGTGACTGTCTAGCAGATTCCTGAAATTGTAACAGGAAATGAATTAAATTGAAGTAATAAAATGCAAATTTAAAAGCAGTTAATGAATAAAGTTCAAACAACCTTCTTAATGATAGTTTCTTTTTTCCATGTCTCAACGCCCTTAAAGAACGCCCTAGTTGAAATTCCTGTTTCACAGCGAGACTACATCAAATGTTTGGTAGACAAAGAAAAGATTCCATTTTTTAACAAGATCTTACCAATAAAAATTATTATCAACAAGATTGTTATCATCCAATCAGCAAAAATGACATTGAAAGCAACTCCAACACTGATTCCAAGCACCAGCATGGGTTGGAATAGAAGTGAAAGGTCATAGTCGATGACAGGCATGTCAAGAGTTGGGTGCTTTTGCCTTAAATTGTAGAAAACGGTTGCACCAGCTCCCCCGGTAATCATGCCTTACCAAACAAACATGAGCAGTCAGATTTCAAATCAACAACTGAAAAGTTCAGACTCGCCATAAGCAGTGAGCAAATAAGATCACTTCTAGCACTTCAGTTTTGTTATATATCAAGGAGCTATTCCCAGCAATTGAAAAAAAAAAAAGAAGACGACGCAAACAGAGCAAAAACAACAAAAGGAAGAAAATAATGTAACTAAGAAGTGTTTAGAAACTTTTATGCAAGACATTTTTGTTGGGACTTGAGCTAATAAAACTAGTACTGGTCCTATGATAATAATGATAGCGGTTTTTTCAATTGTTTAATGATGTTCATATTTATCAAAGTTTACTCCCTATCCATCATTTCCCACCCAAGTTGAAAGCTTGATATTTTATGATCGCATTATGCTTTAGAATAAAATATTTAATATTCAATGTCACTGGTGTGTGTATACAAAGAAGGGGTCTGCATTCTTACATTTTGAGATTGCTGTGGCTGACTTTGCATCAAATCCAATAATCAGAGTAAGCATGGGCACGAATATGCCACCCCCACCAACACCACCAACAGTCCCAAATGCTGCCCCGAGGAATCCAATTATGGTGCCCACTATTATTTTCCAACCAAACTTCATCTCCTGCAAATCCAAATTCAGAAACAGGGTAAAGATCTTACCTTATTAGCTTCCATAGTTTTAGAATATTTTCCAGCATTGTTTGAGATATGAATGATATTTACAGGCCAAACATGCTCGGATGCCAACAAAGCTGGTCGCCCTAAAAAGTTCAGAACTTTAACCAGAAAAGTAGCTTCACTCTTTATTGTCTCATTGGAATTAGAAACTTTCCGATTTACATTTTCATGAGCTGAAACAAAGACAGAGACTACAAGAACAAAAACAATCAGAACCCGACGACCAAATCTCAAATCCCAGCACTTTGAACCATTCATAGCCATCTTGTCATTGAACCCTCTGTTCAAGAATATTAATTATATCTCAAAGTCTAAACCTTTTTGCTTGAAACTTTCTTCTAGGGACCCAGAAATAGCAATGATTGCTTAGAGGAAGCTAATTAGGTCAACTCAAATCTTAAGAATAAAAAAAAAATGAACTACCATTCTGAGTAGTAGTAGAAGCTATATCTCGTTTGTCATATATGCGCGATATTTCTCTCATTTTCTCATACGTTATACCTCATTTAATACGAGCTTATGTGATTGCACTTCTTCTCAGGAAAGTCACGGTGAAAATACGGAAGCTTCCTCTTTACAAGAGGTTAAGGGGAATTCATGATGTTTTTTCACGATCGCAACTACCAGTCCTGACTTCATCAGTCCTACTTCATTTTCTCTCTTCACTAGAGTTTCTCTCTCTCATTTATTTTGTTTACCTCGTTCTTTTAATTTCCTTGCCAGTAGGGAAACTAACCGAGTGCTAGTTGTCAAAGAATTCCGGCTTAATAAAAGGTGAGAAGGTAATATGTTAATATGCATTGGGGGATCAAGGTAATGCAAAACGAGTGTCTAATATTCAAACTTCATTAATTAGTGCATATTTCATTTACCAGCAACAACGTCGGCATCCCATATTCAGATTGGCCATCTAAAACAACAAGCATTTCCAGACATCCCATCCCATCGCATCAATAAAACAAGGCTGCTATAAATAACCACCCACTTCATTGCAAGCTGCAATTCTAGTTGAAGATAATATATGATTTCAAAGAGAATAGGTCCACTAAAGTAAATTATTTTCTCTTTCAAGTTTCTCTTTGTTTATGGGACATAAATTGTCTAGGCAAGAATATTAAAGTCGACCGTTTGAATTGTAGGTATGACTTACATAGCTTTACAGGAGAAAAAACCTTAACCACTACTAGGCCATCAATCACGATCATCATCTCTACTGGTTAATCAAAGTGTTTCCCAACACCTATTTTTGTTGGTTGAAGTTGAAACATTCAATCGTTTTGGATTCACGAATCATTCATCTACTTAAAATCAAAGAGTAAACGTTGAATTATGAAGAAAAGGACTTTGTATTGCATAACTTTTCGTATACAAGAAAACCAAACAGCACACAGAAACTACTTGTACCAAAAATCAAATTTTACATACAAGTTGTAACAAACCCAGAAAGCAGCATAAAAGATTTCACATTTCAGACAAACCCTTCAACTAAGGAAGTTCTTTCATCTTCTCTCTTCTCTTCTTCGTCGCCACCACTCTTCTTCAGATCCTCTTTAATCTTTAACCCACGCAACTCATCCACGCAAGCCTTCCCTTCCTGCCCTAGTTTCACTCCTTCATCCCCCACCACCACTTCGTCTCCCATATCATCCACCTCAAACCCACCACGACCGACCTTGACGTCGTCGCCACCCATTCCTCCTATTCCTCCTCCCTTCTCGACGGTGCAGGCTCCGGAAGGTTCATTTCCAGGTTCCATCCCGATGACCACGTCGGATGCGTCCTTCACCGTTGGCCAGGGATCCTTGACGCATTCCGCGTCAGCATTGTCCTCGCCGGAGAAGATTGACGTCGCGTGTGATTTCACAGCGGTGGCGGCTTTGTAGAACGCTTCCATGATGGAATCGGGTGGAAGAGCGCAGTCTTCGAGACCAGCATCTTCTAGACGCGGAGGTACAATCTGGTCCAGCAATCCAAGTTCTTTAGTGGTCTCCATCAGAAATGTTCGAGAATGAAATCCCCAAGCTCCGTAACCAAACTCCGTACAATTGCGTCGATAAGAAGAGTGACCATGTCGGTGACGGTGAGCCTAACTTGGGCCTTAAAGATTGAGCCTTCAAAAATTAAAATGGGCTTCCATCATTCACTGGTGTAAAATCCGACCCACTTAGAAGCCCGTTTAACGGCTAGCTTTTGGCCCAAAGAAAAAGAATCAACGTTATTAAGCCCAAAACACCGGGAGGAGGGTAAGAGAAGACAAATTCTATATCAGAAAAATGCAAGTGCCACAATAGATATCCTATCCTCATATAATTGTCTTTTTCTTCTTTGACTTGAGGATGACAGCTGGTTCTCTTCATAATAGTATTGAAATTTTTTTGAGTGATCATGAGCTCTATTTTTTTTTTTTTTTTAAAGGACCACTTTGGTGATCTTCTGTATTCCAATACCACGAGGAAACTTCAGAAAGGGAAAAACAAATGTGGAATAGAGAAGGAAGCAAAAGGAGGATGGGGAATACTCCACCACTAAACTACATATTATATTTCAAGGCCATATATAAACTCGGAAAGTTACATGTCATAGCTCATAAGCAAACATGATTCATAATTCACAGTATACAATTTTAGATGAAATTTATAAAAAAAAAAAAAAGAAGAAGAATATGATTAGAACACAGAGAAATAATAGGAAGATGACATCTAAGCCAGTAATGATACAAAATATGAGTTGTAATTTTTGCCTAGCTTTTTCATAAATAGGGACAGTTGTATTGTATTTTGTCACCAAAGGTGCAAGCAGAGCTGGTCCAATAGTAATTCTACTTCAACATTCACAGCCTGTAGATCTCTGCTGTCGTCCACCACCAGAGACGTCAATTGTGTCAGGTAAGTATCTGTCATAATCAACAAAGACAAATCAAAAGTGATATCCCGCAACCAACATTGACTAACTTCGCAATGTAGCATTCAGTATCCCCTTGTCCTGCGTTCAAATCTCACAAAAAAGCTAAGGATATAACATCCAATTAAAGCTACATAAGAACTTGGAAAACCAAGGATTGATTCATATAAACTGCCGAAGCAATGTAACTTGAATCCGATTCACTTTACTTCTAAAACGAATATACGAGTAATATGAAATCAAATGCCATAGCACAGTAGCATCATTCCATCAATTGTGTTATAACTTACTTCTAAGGTATAAATAAATGGTTTATTAGTGATATACGTTAGGTGCAAATCTAGATTCTACAAACAGAACTAAACTAAAGTAAAGCTAAAGTGTTACTTTTTCTGTTCTTTCTTCTTTGTACAAAAATCGTATGAGAAGTCATGCGTATGTAAGATGCAAAACAGAAAACTATCAATCCATATTCCATAAATACTCACACTTCTTCTTCTGGTTCATTCTTGAGGGCATTTTTCGCTATACACTGGAAAGCAGCTTCCACATTAAATCCTTCTTTCGCAGAGGTCTCAAAGTATGGTATGTTTCCCTTGGAAGCACACCATGCCTTTGCTTTCTTCTCAGAAACCTGGACCGAAAACAACATAACGAATGTAGCATCAACCAGAAAAATGGAGGGGGTGGGATTTAGACAACTGTTCCAAGAAACCTAGCACAAAAGAGTATCTGCTCCCAATAATTGAATTCTGAGAAGATTCTTTCATGATTGGCAAGAAGCAGTAATGCCATGATGAGAGGACTTACAACTCGGCTATTTCCACCATCAACATCAATCTTGTTTCCCAACACAACAAAAGGGAAGTTTTCAGGGTCAGATGGACTAGCCTGAATATCACACCAATTACATATAAGTCTCGGTAATTGTTCTCTAATATTGCAATTAATATGGAACAAAAAGGTTAACAATCACCTGAATAAGAAATTCTTCTCTCCAGTGGTTAAGATTGTCAAAAGATTTCATGACATTTACATCATAAACAAGTACACAACAGTCTGCACCACGGTAAAAAGCCACACCAAGACTCTGAAACCTTTCTTGACCAGCAGTATCCCAAATCTGCATTCACGGGGGAAACATATCAATCCTATTCGACAATGTACATGCCCCCAAAAGACATATTTCATTGACTAGTGAAACTAAACTATAGCAACGTCACTCACCTGCAGTGTGAACAACCTATCTTCAAACTGAACTTCCTTGGTGAGGAAATCTGCACCTATGGTAGCCTTATACTGATTACTGAACTTGCGATTGACAAACCTAGAAATGCAAGCAATAATGATAAAAGCAGTAGATTAATCATAAACCAAATAGACTTACACTCATCCAACACTTAAAACACTAGTAAAATAATATAATCCATAAGTGAGTTTTGGGCTTACTGATTCATCAGTGACGTTTTGCCAACCCTGCCAAAGAAAGATCAAATTAAAGGACATTAGAAAATTATCGGGGAACCCAACAAAAAAATTGTGTCACTGGTGAAATTCAACATGCAAAATCTTCCCAGCGTGAAATGAAACAAACAATTTTCATGAAATCACAAATCTATGAATCTCAAATTAACTTTCCAAATATATAACTAGAAAATTTCATATTTTCCACAACCCAAAACATAATCACACATCATTTTCTTCTGTTTACACGCTTTACCATCTAATGATTCCTAAGCAACATGGCCACCATGCTTTTCAAAACAAAAAGCAGGAAAATTTATGAAAATTGTACAACCCCAGAAAAAATGCGACAGACATTTTCTTTCTGGTCATGCTATCACCTATTTGTTTATTAGATTCAGAGAAATTTGGAAATTGAAAGTTTAGAATCGAAAAGGAGCTTACCCGCTGTCTCCTAGGATTATGACCTTTAACAACATGCGCCGGCGAGATGCCATCGATCAAAATAACAGTAAAATTGTTTGCTCGAAAGGAAAGTTACTGAGAAATTTTGAGACCAGAATTTGTGAGGTTTGCCTTAGAATTGAGGAAGTTTGAACGACAGGTGGAGATGATGAATTTTGAAACAGAAAAATAATTGTATTTATTTTTTTTTTTAATATAACTAAACAATGAATGCCAGCGAGGAAACGACATCGCACATGGCAGGACTCTTCATTCCCGAAAATGCCCGTACTTTTTGAACGAATTACACTATCCACCAATTTGGTGATATAATAAACTCTAATTTCTTCTCATTTCCATAAAAAACAAAAAATTCTTCTTTATCTAATCTTAGTTTTTTTTTTTGGATTGGATGAAAAATTGATGCTATGATATGATGTGTATTTTTTCTTTTCATTTTCTCTTTATATATATATATATATATTTTTTTTTTTTAAAAGAGAGAAGCAAAAGAACTAACTTCTAGAAGAGAAAAGCAAACTGATTTAAGATCTACTAAAAACTCGAGTAATCCAACTGGGGGCCATTGCAGTTCAGTAAGGGGAACTTTCCTTAGCTACAGTCTTAGCTAATTTGTTTGCTGCTTGATTAGCTTCTCTGTAGTTATGGCTAATGGTAACAGTCCACTCTTTATCAAGGGGTTCAAGAATATCAAAGAGAAATATATATTCTTCATTTCGCATTCCCCTTAAAACAAAGACAAAAACTTATTACTAGGGTCTAGAAGACACAGATTAACTTCTAAGGGCTATGTTTTTCCACAACCAAAGTGAAACAAGAGGTTTGAAAAGTGTTAACTATAGGAGGGTTAGAATAAAAAGTAACTACTGTCATTTATGTGCCCAAAGCCAAATTCTTATTTATAAAATTCTCTTGTGGCACTCAACAAAATCCAATCCAAACCAGAAGTTTTCATTTTCTTGCAAGAAATACAAGAAAATTTGAGTGTCAACAATCGTTAATATCGTGGGAAAGCTCAAAGAAGATACATTGTTAAAAAGTTCATATATACAGAATCATCCCCTCATCCCTTCTCCTGTAAAGCCAAGTTCACGCCTACATATCGTGGTTAATCAAGCATAAAAAAAGTTGCAGTAGAATAAAATTTATCGTATCATAAATATGAAATAAATCGGATGTAAAAGTTATCGAAATGACGAAGCTTGGGTACTGCTCTTCTTACTTTCCATGTCTGTCACTTGCGAATTTTGCTGGACATCACTGCTTGAGCTAGACGTATGTTGACCGTACTCGCTGCTGGGGCCACCGTATTCACTGGTACCTTCCTCTTGGCCTCCCAGAGCAAGCTTTCTGCAGTTCTCTATGTCTATTTTGTATTGGGCAGTATCATAACTTGAGCTTTCAAAGGAACCAAACGCTCTGCTGTGCCCAGCTGCGATCCCCTCATTTAGATCATCCAGGGAAATATTTCCTTCTAGAGCTCGAACAACCTGATTTATGTGTCATTTCAATATCTCTCAGTTTCAGAATCAGTTTGCCGATGATCAAACTGGATATTGGAATTCCTAAGTTACATTAGTTATAGTAATTCAAACATAATAAAAAGCCAGCCAACACCAGAACCAATGTTGTCATGTAGACATAGGTAAATGCTCTGTCAAGGAGGCTTCGTGCTTCATGCACCAGAGACAGAGATGGCCAAAACATTTCAACTATTAAACTCGGCATGAACAACAACTAATCTACAAAGTAGAAACATCTTTATGCTTTGTAAAGTTACCTGGCTCATTTGAGGGCGACGCCTGGCTGAATTTCGCACACAAGTTGCTGCACAAGCAACCATTCGAATCATCTCATCAGAGTTGTAATTCTTCTGCAACCTCGGATCAGCAAGTGGTTCAAGGCTGCCATTTTCCAAAGCTTGGGAGAGTAAAGGTCTTGCCTGTAATTTATACAATGTTTCGATATCAGTTACCTCAAGTACTCATATTTTCCCAGAAATTTTCCAACATCAATTCTGTCAAAAACCAAAGTTGCAGACAAATGATTAAATGATGTTTTAAAAAAAGAGTAATCAGCTCAAACCAGATATACTTTATATTTAAAATTAGTTATCAGTTGAAAATAATCCAAATTATTTTTCACCTCAGATAAGAAAAATCAGATTTAAGTTTACCAAATACATTGGACTCTATTTTTTCAAGTTTCTAAAACAGCCTCAGGACATACTTTTTTTGGCATAAAATTGCCTATTCAAGTGAATCAGGTAGTGAAAAGAAAAATGCATAACATGTATAGCATAGAAAACTTGAAATAGTAATTACATTCACTCCTCTCCACATCCATTAACAATGCTCTCGACCCCAGAAAAGATCATAAACTCGTAGGATGCGCAAGGAATACATGCAATGCCATATACCATTATTAGTAACCGTTAAGAGATAAATAGTGATGAAGTAATCTACACACCCATTCAACCATGCTATCATCAGGGAAAGACTCATCTCTATCAACGGGTTTTCGCCCAGTAATCAACTCCAAAAGTACAACGCCAAAGGAGAAGACGTCTGACTTATCAGTGAGTTTTCCACTACTAGCATATTCTGGAGCCAAGTATCTGCATGAAATGAACTCAGAATTGCATTAAGATAGACAGAAAAAGTTAATATTAGAAAAAACAAAAAGTACTACCCAAGATGTGCTTCATGGTCAGATTCAAGAATGAAAGAATATAAATTATGGATCTTACCCAAAGGTTCCCATTACTCGAGTAGAAACATGAGTGTTAGCATCTGGCGAAAATTTAGCAAGTCCAAAATCTGCAACCTGAATAAAGGATATAGGCATGGTGTTTTGTCACAGGAGAAGATAAAATAAATTGACAATCAAGTGCCACATGATGAGAATATATCAATAGCTTTCCACTCCATTTGAACGGAGTCCCTGTCTTCTAATGCAGGTAAGCAAATGAAGGACTAAAAATGACATAGTTTTCCACTCCATCAACTGCATCATCTTTGAAGTTAATAGATCTTCCATTTATTTCCAGTGTTATGTCATGCAAAGCTTCATTAATAGATATACAATGTTAAAGCACGCATAACCTTTCCCCTCCCTTGCCATTCTTCAAGGTGCGAAAATAGAAAACTGACGTTGAAAGGAATTTCAGCATGCATTCATTTGCTTATATTTGGAAACTGATTTCAGAAGTTACCAAGTTAAAACTCTTACCTTTGACTCAAAATTATCATCAAGAAGAATGTTAGATGCCTTGATGTCACGGTGTATAATTTTGGGCTGACCTAAAAAGATATTAAAATGACAGAATTGAAATTCCAAAACCAATATCATGAACTGAAAAGGCTGCCAGATTATGATGTAAATAAGGCACACAAAGCAAACTTACAATCCTCGTGTAGATATGCCAATCCTTTTGCAGATCCAATAGCAATCTTCATCCTTGTTGACCAATCCATAGTTGGTCTGTCTTTTCCTGGAATGATATTCAATGGAACCATAGTCTCATACTTAAGAGATGACAATGTCAGAAATTTTATCAAATTTCCAACCAAAATGTGGAGTCCTCGGCCATTAATTTTAGAAGGAAAAAAACAACCATATAACATATGATGTAAGACCCATCTCAGCTATTATTATTTTCGAAAGCCATAGTTAACGTTTCGTAATCGATTCTAGATAATATATGCGTGCTTCTCCGTAAATGAAGAGGATAATTTTATAAGGACAACAGTAAGAGGTCAGGAGATAACTTCAGAACAATGAAGAAAGAAAAAGTGCTGACAACTCTTACCATGCAAATGAAACTCCAGAGTATTATTAGGGAGAAACTCATAAACAAGCATCCTCTGGGTCCCAGCCATGCAGTATCCAACTAGGGAAACGAGATGTCTATGATGGACACGGCTGATGATCTCAACTTCTGCCTGGAATTCACGCTCCCCCTGTAAACTTCCAGATTTCAGTTGCTTAACCGCAACAGTTTTTCCATTTCCGAGGACCCCTTTATAGACATTGCCAAAACCACCTTGACCAACAAGATTCGAGTTGGAAAATCCATTTGTTGCCATTGCTAATTCGTCATATGTAAATATGCTTTGTGATAGTCCCAAGGCAATGCTAGGAGATGGTGAATGACGTGGCCTCTCAGACCCCAAACTATTGCTGGTTGATGAATCCACAGGGGGAGAAGGGGCATTAGTGGGTGAAAATTTCTGCTTTGGTCCAACTCCCAAAGATGGAGTTGGTTTTGGAGGCAATGTTCCTATATCATCCGAGGGAGGACGAATATATGGTTGCCAGTTCTGAGGTCCACCACCAAACTGGTCAGCTGGAGAAATTGGCATCAAGAAACGGTTCCCATATCCAAATTAGTTGTGGTTTTACGTACATATATACCAACAAAATCACATTTCTATTAAATATTACGGGGCTAAGCAGAATTTTCCCAAGTGTACAAGCAGAGTTCACTGAAAGAAAAAGCTGCGTAAACGAATAACTTAAAGCATTTATGCTTAGTTTGTCTGTGATGTCTAAACTTAGATAATCTTCTAAAGTTCAATAAAAAAGAACCGACTATTATGTCTTAAAAATAAAAACTTTTTTCCTTCCAGGAAAGGGGTACAAATCGAGACAATAAGTTGGGCAATTTCTAATATCATAAAAATTTCATGGACACAACTTTGGCCCATGGAATGCATCACCAAACTAACTACGCTTCAAGAATACTAGTCAACAAACTTACGTAGTTAAATTACATTCTCGTAACCATGAAAAAGGATGGAAATTAGAATATAAGAGTTAAAAGCAGACAAACACCAAATTCAAATTATGAAAACAAATGCACACCGCGTGCGTAGACGGAATGGATGACAATGATGGCTTACCTTTCGGTCCTTGTGGAGCACCACCAGGGTAGTCCTCCAACCCATAGCGTTTCTTCCTTCTCAACTTCTTTCTTTTGCAGAAAAAGGCGCAAATCCCCACAATTAACAACATAAGCAACCCACCAAACACAGTCCCAACAATTAAACCGACCAATCCTCCATTAGAGGGCTGCGGACTCGACGACGGCGTATTCGAGTTATTCGGAGAATTTGAAGTATTAGTGGTTACGGGTGGCGGAGGAGAAGTATCATTGGCTGCAGGAACGGGGGGCGGAGGAGCAGTGGTGGAATTAGTTCCCGGAGAGGCCTCCGGAGAAAGTAACGACATTGTCGGAATAGTTCAACGTCACTGATAATATAGTCCGGCGAGGACTTAAGACTCCGTTCAAGGGTTTCGATTAGCTTGGGCGTTTGAAAAGAGAAGTGTGAACTAGATAAAAAGTGAAGGGGAAAGCAGGGAGGAACTGATTACGAGATTTCAACCTCACATGGGTGAAGGATGAGTGGACTGTTGGTGGACCCTGATAGAAAATGGTAAGATTTCCGTACAGAAGATTCTGTGGAATGACGCTGTGTCGTTTTATTATGTTCCTCGCGCGTTTTCACAGAATCAAGCACGATACCCGTTTCCGGTTGTTTCAAGGAATACCGTTTATTTCGCGGGAAAATTGAAAACAAAAAATCTATATGCGGGAAATAAGAAAGAAACTTTGTGATTGTGATTTGTAAAATGTAATTAAAAAATAAGAAAAGATTCCGATAAAAAAAAAAAAAGAAGATTAATGTGCTTTTTACTTATCTATAAAGTAAAAGAGCATCCAATCCAATTTAACAGATTTTAAATGAGAGAATTAAGGGCCTACCATATATCAAATTATTAATCATGCATACAAAATAATTGAGGCTCGGCGGCCGGATAAGGTCCCCCCCTCCAAAAAAAAAAAACAATCTGTGACATAGAAATTTAGGATTGTAATTTTAAGGATTTAAATCATCAAATTTGCAATTTCTGAAAAAAATCTGCTTTGAAATCATGGATGTATATTCGTGATACACATGCACGTGCTGCTGGATTGGATACTGCTTAGTTTTGATCAGAAATCATAGATGTGTATCAGTGCAACAAATTGTTTTGATAATGAATATAATGAGAGCAGCTATATAATAAAGTACATTGTTATCATTTTATAATAAAAATCCAAATATCACATTGATATATATCAAAGAGAGAAAACACTGACGTTGAGTGCGTTAAAGGTGGCCTTTTAATAATTAAGTAAATTTACGTTTAGTTGAATATTGGTTAAAATCCATCTAACATATTTTTGATACTGAAAATTTTCATATTGAATAATTAACCGAATTTTCAAACCACCGTTATTTCGTGGTAGAACTTAGATGGAAGGAGATGACTGTCTTCTTCCTTAACTTATTTTTTATGCTTATTCTTCTTTAAACTATTCCTCTGTAATAATTCTTAATCATCCTCTTTCCAATTTGACTGGTAGGTTGATGAGAAGAGATAAAAAGAAAATGAAAGAGCATTTAATTTAATTTACCTCTTATTTCTTACGTCTTTTTTTTTTTTTTTTTCTAATAGAAAATTTAAACTTACGGATTGATTGAAGGACAAATTTAGTTTAGGCCCACTTTCTTCAGTTGGCTGCTTCGGCCCACTAACGGGCCCAAAAGTCAATTGTCACTTTCTTCGGTTAGCTTGTTTGTGTCAGCCAGATCAAGCATTAATTTCACAAATCTCATTGAGGCCATACTGTATTTTGGTTGTTGAAAACACCTTTGATACAAGACATGCATACCTCTACAGCTAAACTCTTCTTTCTTTCTTTTTTTCTTTTTTTCTTTTTTGCTTCTTCTTCCATTGAGTGTCTACATTATTATACATAAAAAGCATTTTTGGGTTGCTAAACAGGTCTTGCAACTAGACATGGGTGATGCCTTTGATGATGGGTTGATAGAGAAACTCCAGCTTCTCTGTAAGGGATAAGTGATTGCTTCTGGGGTTAAGCAAAAGGCTGAACGTTGCTTTTTCTTTTTTTTAAAAAAAATTTCCACTCTTAACTTGGAGCATATAAGCTATTATACTTGACAATAACAGTATCCCAATGTTTGAGTTAACTGAGTTATTACAGTCCTCTGAAGATAAGAGGTCTTCAGAATTCTCACAGGTCTTCTGGAGCTGCCAATGTTGTCAGCATTTAAAGAACCAGATTGCGTATTCAAGCAGAAGCAGCTGCGCGAAGAAAAGCAGACTTAAAACAAACAACAAAGTTACTTTTCTTTTGGGAAAGCCAAGCCTTGGTTGCGCCCATTTTTCTCCGCAACCTGCCTGGTGGCTTTGATCTCTCTCTGACTCTCACTCAGTTGTCAAAGGAAGTGTTAATACGCTGCGTCGAGCTTGCATTCATGATAGCAACAGCAGATATCGTGGGATAGAGTCCAACAAAAAATCAGTCTCTCTAACAGCAGATATCTTGTCTAATATTTAAATGTAAATTATACTTATCACTTGTAACAGTTATACCCTATCTCTACGCTAACCGCATTGTCTGCAGCTTGTATAAATATACTTGAAAACATCAATGAAAATCATCGAGCAATTACTTATTCTTCCTTTCTTTCTTTGCATGTAGTCCCGATTCTGTTATTGGATTGTCGATGGAGCAATGAAATGTAAATGCAAATTTTGGGACTAACACGATCATTTCCTATCCATTTAATTCATCATAAGTGGTTTTCATCGTCAGTTCCACATTTCCATGGTTGAAAATATACGGATCATTTTCTTCTACGTAGCTGCATTAGTTCAGCGTAAACAACCAACCTTGCCAAGGATCGCGTATACACTTTTCTTTGCAGATGCCCATATTCGATCTTGCTTGAAATTAAATCCTGAGCCAAACTAAATATTTTTATGGTTTCTGTTGGACAAATCTTTCGAATAGAGCTAAGGAAGAAACTATATGACCCTTCTACGATGGGCCCAATATTCTGCAAAACAATAGAATTTCGAACTAGAGAAACCTTGTTCTAATATATCCATCATTCGGGCTACTTCTGTTTCTGAGTAAATCTTTCTATTCTATAACAAAGAATAAAACCAGAAAAAGTAAGAGGAATACTTAAACAATTTCCCTTTGTCATTATCATCGTTCATATCAACCACCAGCCCAGCCCATCTGACATTAATGATAAAGCATTCAGAGCTTACCAACTGATGCTCATCTTCAGTAATGAAAATGCATCCGGAGTGGTCTAATTTAATTTTTAAATTGTTCGTGCATCAATTCTGTTAGTTTGGCTAATCTAACAAGAAATTAGATTGAATATTTAATCCAAACTCTTACGACTAGATCCCACACATAACTGGATGGAATAGAAGACTACAAACATACAAAAATACGTTAGGAGAACAGAAAAGGAATACTCTATCACTATGACTCTCATCATTGAATAACTTATAATTCGAATCTTCTTTGGAATTTAAAGAACTCTTCAAAATTGAGTCAGCTAAATGAATTTCTGTACATAATCAAGGGCTTGATTACCACGATAAAATGGCTAAAACATTAAACAAGACAGCTAACAAGTGGTGTTATATAAGCAAACCAAATATCAAATCCGAACCAAAACTACCATTATAAAAAGAAAGGTATTTGAATTCTCATGACTAATCAAGCAAGATGCTTAAATTCTCGTGCAATGGTAAACCAGATCATCAGATAAATAAATTCTCATGGAAGACATGCCTCAGCTAAACTAATAGAAGTTCGATACTTGTATAATGAGTAATCATAAAAACGGGAATTCGCAAATGACAAGCCAAGTAAAACAAAAATACAGATGTCATGAAATCTCATTGAAACACCAAAAGGTCTTGTAATATTATCGTTCAAATGTAAAACTACATCTTAGAGGAAAACAAAAATGACATGAAGTTGCAATCAATGACGTCAGAAGAGCTTGCCCCCACATAAAATGCATTCTTTAACCTATAACTGAGTACCCAATTATGCATCCGATGAGATGATCTTCCTAATGCTTATGCCGTGGCAGCTGCTCCCTTCTTCCTGGGTGCGGCTTCAGTACCTAAATCAAAAACCCAATAAAGAATACATCAGCACAAGAGCATTTAACAGAGAAGGCGAGGTACCTTCTCGTCATAATGAAGAAAATCAAATACCTTCTCTGAAGCCGCTCTTGAATCTACGAGGTACATGACGCAGGTACCTCATGCGACCGGTTCCAGTGGTCTTTCTACGGATTGCCTTCACACTCCAGTTATCTGATACACAATAACACTAAGCTCAATGCAAAAACACAAAACGAACTAAAAACCACCCTTTTAATTTGAAAAATAAAAAATCAAAACTTGGTATTCATACAGGCCAACGTAGAAGAGTAGACTTACACTTCCTCTTGCGGGCAGCAGGAAAAGCACAGGCGGCACAGCGACTCTTCTGAAGGTGAAAACTGCGGCGGCCACACCTCACACAGAGAGTGTGGGTCTTGTTCCTCCTCTTGCCGAAACTCCCTGTTCCCTTCCCCTGAGATCCATTTAAAGACGTTCCATGTTAGAACACACAATCGGCATATAAAAGAGCACCGCGGATCATGGATTAGCTTGTTAACACATGCAATAACGGTGTTATTCTCATGTAACAAAAACAAAATAAGAGAGGTTACCATTGCAGCAGCAGATACAGAAACCCTATGGCTGAAGAAGATGGAGCGGCTGAGGAGTACTTATATGGAAGAATGGAAAAATAAAGAGCTTAGGGTTGGAGGGAACCGAACCGGGACAAAAGAAATGGGCTAGTATGTGAAGATCCGATTAAATATGGCCCGTTTATGTTGTTAGGTCCAATCGTGGCAGATTTGGGCTATTTTTGGACCATAATGCAACATGATATATCACTTTTTAAAAATAAATAAATTATATATTTTTTTTTTTTTTAAAAAGAGAACCAACAAAATAAAACTTGAACATTAAGTTACATACAAAAGAAAACTAACACAATCCTTTAAAGATTTTCTTTGCCAATACTTTGAAAATTAAACCTATTTGAAACTAACAAAAATAACTCTAATCGGTTTGTATTTGTCAGCAAGTACAAATTCATCCTTATATTTTTCTTAATTCTCTTACAATTACCAAATTCAATTTAAATATTTTATACTGCTTAAATAAGCGATAAAAACTAACAAAAATAACCCTAAACTCCTATTGTAACATTTGTGGAGCCTATCAATATGGCACACATGGTGTAAAAGGGAAAATTTCAAATTTTTAAGGTGTGATTCAAATAAAAATTATGTTAGATATTAGTAAGGGGATATATTCTAATATCACGAAGTGTGTTTTATAGTTTGTTTTAAACTTTTTTAATAATTAAAATAATAAAAAATAATATGTATTTAATATTTATATTATTATTTTATTATATATTTGATGAATAAAAATTTTAAGATATTTTATAAGACACATTTTAAATAGCAGATTTTAACCAATAAAAAAAATTTGAATGTGTCCGATTAAAAAAAAAAAAGAAAAGTTAAGGAGTTGAATGTGAAATACAATTTTGTTCCTTTCCCACCCTGGGTTTGGCGGGAAACGATGGGAATGTGGGGGCAGCAAAACTATAATTGCTCAAAGCTCCGAAGCAGCTAAATTATTCGCAGCTTCGAATCAGAGGTGAAAGTTTGAGGGAAAATGGACGGAAAAGAAGGAAATAAGTGTGACCCAAAATTTCCAGCCTTCCCGTTTAAACCCTACTCGATCCAGGTTGATTTCATGAATGCCCTCTATCAGTTTCTCAATCAAGGTGGCGTCTCCATGTTGGAAAGTCCGACCGGTAATTCCTCTTCTCTCTAATTGGATTTGGTGTTATTTTTTCTGGTGAAGTTTTTTTTTTTTTTTTGGCAATATTTACTTCACCTTAGTTGTTAACAGTTGAAGTTATCGATCTCTTCTGTGAATTGCGATGGGTTCATCTGCACTCGATTCAATAAGAAAACCCAATTTTTTTGTTGTGTTTATATATTTATATATGTTCAAAATGTTAATTCAATTTGACGTCTTCATGCTGAATCAGGTACTGGGAAGACTATGAGTGTCATTTGTAGCGCTTTGCAATGGGTGCTTGATCGGAGGCGACAAGAGGCATCAGCGGAAGCTGGACGTGAATCTGGTAATAATCAGGGAACTGATGGTGGGCTTGGTTTTAATGATGAGCCTGATTGGCTGAGAAGCTTTGAGGTAGATAAAGATAATCAAAATAAAGAGGGAAAAACAAAAAGTACGAAGAAGGATAAATTTGAGTCCTTATTAGGGAAACCTTATGAGAAGAAGAAGAAGGAAATTAGTAAAGATTTTCAGGTCAAGGGTTTTGAGGATTCTACTACGGAAAATGGATGCAAGAATCTATATAAGAAAATTGATGCAGTGGATATTAATGATAATGAATTTTTACCGGAAGAGTATGAAAGTGAAGATGAAGAAGCTCCAGGTAGTTTGGCGTTAAAGAGGAAGGCTGCTAGGAATGTTCCTACTTCGTCTAGTGAAGATGGGTCTGATGAGGATGAGGAGGGGAAGAAGTTGAAGATCTATTTCTGTAGTAGGACGCATTCACAGCTTTCACAGTTCATTAAGGAGTTACGAAAGACCGTCTTTGCTAATGAGATGGATGTTGTGTGTTTGGGCTCCAGGAAAAATCTTTGCATTAACGAAGGTCTGGAAGTTAATTAATAAGCTGCGTAATTTTTTTGTAATCTTTTTAGTTTCCCTTTTTTACTTGCTGAATTTACAATAACATTACGTTTTTCTATATGCTTTCCAGATGTATTAAAACTTGGAAGCTCCACACGAGTAAATGAGCGATGTTTGGAACTCCAGAAGAAAAAGAAAAATGAAGTTGCCAAAATTAAGGTAATTAGGGTTTGGTTTAGGCTATACATATTGTTGGTTGTTAGTTTAAAAAATACCAAGTAGAATCTTAAGCTTTAGAATAGTTTACCAACTTTCTTCCTTCTAGTGGTTGGTCATTCTGATAAAATTCGTGTGATTGATGTTAGAGAAGCAGACACGTGATTTTTGGATTTGTCATCTCCTTTAAGAATGAGAGGATTCTCGGTAAAAGTTTAGCGGACAGTTAGAAATTTTCAGGGATGCGTGATATTTCCTTTTCCAGGAACCTAGCTCCTTGTTCATATCCTCGTTTATTTTATTGAGCTAGGAGGTTATGTATTGAGGAACCTGGAACAATGAACATTTCTACTTATTCACAATTTTGCTGCAAACTGCAAAGTATTCTCTTACTAGCCAGTTTTAATAAACAATTTTGCATTTCAATAAATAGTAGATAATTCTGTCTAGCTGCATCAAGAAGGCTTCTGTTGATTAATGGTCGTTCTGACTTGCAGAACTTAGGAGCAGGTGCAAGAGTGCGCAGAACAAAGGCTTCTTCCGGTTGCCCAATGCTTGGAAAACAGAGACTACAACGAGAATTTAGGAATGAGGCATCTCAACAAGGGGCCTTGGATATAGAAGATCTTGCTAACCTTGGAAGACATTTAGGAACTTGTCCGTATTATGGCTCTAGAAGCTTGGCTTCAAGAGCTGATCTGGTGGTCCTACCATATCAATCCCTTCTGTCAAAATCATCTCGTGAAGCAATTGGTCTGAGTTTGACTTCCAATATTGTTATAATAGATGAGGCCCATAATTTAACTGATTCGCTTATCAGTATGTATGACTCCAGAGTTACTCTACTACAGGTTCTCGATTCATTCCTTCAGCTCCATTGAAGTATTACTATTTATCAATGCCTTTTAAATGCTAGTTTAAGCTTGACATTTTAATTTGTATGTAATTTTGGGTGCTTTGCATTTGTTTGAGAACTCTTCAAATATTTAGGGATTAATGTTTTGGGAGAATGTTGATATACACTTTTAAGTGTAGCTTTGGTAGACCTCAAATCAATTTTTCTTGATTCATATCCATATTTTGGATACACAATGCTGTTTCCATTGATTATTAGATGGTTGTATTCTCTTTCTTACAGCTGGAGGATGTGCATTTCCATGTGGAGAGATACTTAGCGAGATTCCGAAATCTCTTGGGACCTGGTAACAGGAGATATATTCAAACCCTGATAGTAATCACTCGAGCTTTCCTTCAAGTGTTACTCAATGAGAAGGATGCAGGTCTGACAGATTCCTATCAAAATATAGAAAAGGCTTCAGAAGAAAACAGGGCCTCTGATTTTACCATGACCATCAATGATTTTATCTTTGAACTAAATATAGACAATATTAACTTGGTCAAATTGGTGAAGTATATAAAGGAAAGCAATATCATGCACAAGGTGAATCTTGTTACCGAGTTATACATTTTCTTCTTACAAACGGCCGCATGATCCTTCTTTATTTGCTGTATCCATCATTTGATATAAAAAAAAACATGTACTTGATTTGTCAGGTCAGTAGTTATGGAGAAAAATTGGCAAGTTTGGAAAGAAGTACAGCAATCCATAAGAATGGGGAATATTGTGAGGAGGGAAGCACCCAGTCTGCTTTCCAAGCATTAACTGACATACTGCTTTCTCTGACAAACGATGATAGTGATGGAAGGATAATCATCTCCAGGTCTAGAACAAGCTCCAAGAAACAAGGAGGGTATATTAAATATGTTATGCTCAGTGGGGAGAAGATTTTCTCTGAGGTTTGCCAGAAACTATTGTCTTGATGGGCACTTTATAGCATAGGTTTCATGTCCCAACAGTTAATGATACAAAAATAACCCTTAATCTTTCTCCAGATTGTAGATCAAGCACATGCCGTTTTATTAGTAGGGGGAACACTGCAACCTATAGAAGAAACCAGGGAGCGACTATTCCCATGGTTGCCACCAAATCAATTGCAATTCTTTTCCTGTGGTCATATTGTCCCTCCAGAGAGCGTTATGCCAATTGCAGTTTCTCGTGGCCCTTCTGGACGATTTTTTGATTTTAGTTACAGAGCAAGGAGCTCTTCGGACATGGTCAGTATTGATTACTCTTCTCATCTGTCAATCTTTAAACTTACAATGCGAGTTCGATTTATGCTTTTGTAATTTTCTTAATGCAGTTGACTTTTTAAAGTTATCTGTTTGGATTTGATTATGGCGGAAAAAGAACATACATTAATAGTATAAAATGACTGACTATGCTGTAACGTTGGCTTTATAGATGCAGGAGCTAGGTCTTCTGCTCTGTAATTTAGTGAATGTGGTTCCTGAAGGAATTGTGGTCTTCTTCTCTTCTTTTGATTATGAAGGAAAGGTCTATGAAATCTGGGAATCTTCTGGCATCCTGAAAAGAATTGTGAAGAGGAAATGTGTCTTTAGAGAGCCTAGAAATAATACAGACGTTGAATCTGTTCTTAAGGAATACAAAGAGACAATTCACATGTCATCGAGTTCGAATTCAAAAGAAAACCCAGCATCTCAAAGTGGGGCAATACTCCTAGCTGTTGTTGGTGGAAAGATATCCGAAGGCATCAACTTAAGCGATGGGATGGGTAGATGCATAGTCATGGTTGGACTGCCATACCCTAGCCCATCTGATATTGAGTTGTTGGAGAGGATAAAGCACATTGAAGGTTTTCGAAATTCAAATTTCACTGAAACCTTTGGGCTTTCTGCCAATTGTGATGTTTACGGTGGAGATGTACAAGGTGTTTTTGACATCTTAAGAAGTTGCAGTCACAGAGGAAAAGAGTATTATGAGAATCTCTGCATGAAAGCTGTGAATCAATCAATTGGTGCGTATTTGCGACTTACAACTATTTTAATCTCTAAAAGCTTTTCTACCAGCCTGGTAAACTAGCAATTGTGTACTAGTACTTTTCATATGACACACGCACTGGAAGGTACAGCCAGGAAGTCCAATGTGCATGTTCATGAGTACTTGACTTCCTTCACTGGATTTCTTGTCTGTCGTGTGTTCTGCACCTACAGCTCTTATTTAGTTTCCCCTGACTTATTCACTGGTATTTTTGTGTTTGTTATTATAGGTAGAGCAATCCGTCACATTAATGACTATGCAGCAATTTTGTTGGTTGACACGAGGTATGCATCCGATTCCTCAAAAAGAAGCTTTTCCCATCCAGTAAATAAGCTCCCACAGTGGATAAAAGGTCGTCTCATTTCTTCTACCAGTAACTATGGTGAAGTTCATAGGTTGCTACATCAATTTTTCAAATTCAACAAAAGGGTTTGTGAAGAAAATATTTAATGGACTTGCTGACCGGATGCTCTTCGTTAGATGTTTTGTTTTTCTTCCTCCAGTCCCTTCTCCACTCTTAATTTAGCCGAGACCACGAAAACCCAGCTAGACAGCTACAGTGAAAAAGATGGCAAAGTCGGAGGAGCATCTATAGCATCACCACATCTACTGTGTTGTGAGGCATATTTCTTGCTTTCACCAATTAAAGCCCGCTTTATTCAATTTTAATACATTATCGCTACTTG
Organism: Bauhinia variegata; assembly: GCA_022379115.2. Classification (NCBI taxonomy): domain Eukaryota; kingdom Viridiplantae; phylum Streptophyta; class Magnoliopsida; order Fabales; family Fabaceae; genus Bauhinia; species Bauhinia variegata. The sequence goes on from CM039433.1 coordinate 14,599,332, forward strand.
AATTGGTTGGACACTGAGCAGTGATAGTCTAAGTTGTTCCTTCAGCAATTAGATAGTTAAAATTTTAACTATAAGCTGTACAGCAATGTCTATTCTTGCAAATCAGCAGGGCTGCGAAAGAAAATGGAGCTCTTTAGCTGCAACGCCCGGAGAGATTTTGAAACTTGTTTACTCAAATAATTTGCTTAGGTCCTCTTCTTTTCATCATTGGCATCAGCTATGATTTAACTTACACAAAATTAATTTTGTCTTTAACTATACAGGGATGATCATTAATTTCGGCCAATTCGCTTGAAATATATACCCCAACTATAACAATTGAAATACCACTTTTGTGCTTCTAAAGTTATATAAACCAATTGACTCTGGTTACAGCCTTACAGGGGAGGGGGCGTACTTATTTAAGTGCAATTGCTTTTACTGAATAACTTGGGGACAGAGGTGGGTGGGAAGACCTCACATCACATAGGATAACTGTAGGAAAGTGACCTCACACTACACAAAATCAAACGTACCTTATCGTTATATAAACCAAGTTCTCAATGCCAACCTCGCTGCTCGCCGCAGAATTTCGAGACCATAAACTCTTTCTTTCAAATAAATGAGAGCAAATGATAGTTACTTAGCAACTGCATTGGCACCTAGTGTTGTTGACATATTAAAAACATAAACATCCTTAAAATTTCCCCTTTGGTTCACGGGTCCCCAAGTTTCAAATTTGGCTAACAACAAAAGCTCATGTCAAGTTATTAACATATTCCTTTTCAGCTACCCATTACCTTTAGCTTTTCAACTTAATCAATGCCACTGCACTTTCACCAGCACTTGGTCAAAACCATACGATATTCCAGATAATTTAGATGCCAAAGTATTCATAATTATAGTCTTTCCCTCAAAGAGTAACTACATCATATAAGGCCAGGGACCCAAACGTACTTTGGCCATCAGATCAAATAATTCTCATATGATCAAATGGTCACCGACCTTCATCTTTGAGAGAGGGACAGAGTGTGGACAGTGACCTAGACAGAAGAATTTTCTTTTAGAGTGTATTGATTTTGTCTTTCCGTAACCTTAAGAAACTAATTACCACGGAGATTTGGGAAGAAACATAGCAGATTAAAACTGTGTTTTTGAGCTCAGAGCCACTGACAAATCCTTGCTTTTTCACGGTAGAATCACAAATGCTGCCAAGAGAAACCATTCACAAAACCAAGGTTTTCTTTCACAAAACTCTCCAAAATTTCAAGTCTTTCTTCTCTGGAGGGTACCAAAAACTACCCAGATCTTTTTTCTTCAACCCTTTCTCTTGTGGCAGTGCTAATACAAGAACTTACACAACAGACCAATTTTACAATGAGTTTTATGATCAATGGCTATCTGATCTCAATAGAATAATGAAGAATGATCACAATAGCATACCCGGATTGAAAGAACCAGAGATGCAAAGTGATGCAGGCGCTGGAAGCTTCGTCAAATCTGCCAAACAAAGTCCCATACAGAGCATTCATGAGGAGAAAGCAGAAGAGAATAATAACAAAATGCAGTCCCAATTAGCTGGGAAAAAGGAAGATTTGTGCTCACAAAACATGAGTGGGGGCGGTGGAGCTCAAGTTTTAGCAGAAAAGATGAAGGAATTGGAGATGATGGATGTGGGTGATGTTGAGCAAGTACTAGATATACAAGAGGCACTTCACTACTATTCTCGTCTTACTAGCCCAGTTTATTTAGATATGGTTGATCAGTTTTTCGTGGATATACACTCAGAGTTCTCTGCTCCGCAGCCCTCTATAAGCATCAACCGCCCAAAGGGAAGACTTGGCTCAATCAGGTGTAGATGAGATAACCGTATTGCAAAGTATTTCCATCTGTTACTGTTTGTTAACTATTTTGTGCATCTTGTTTTCCTTTTCACGGTTTGATGTATCAGTATGGATTGGTGACTTTGTCTGATTTGAATTCTCACCATTCGCAGTTATTTGCTTGTTGCTTTTCCCTTTTTCTTTTAAGTTTCATTTGCTACACTTGACTGCATTGTCCATCTGGTCCATTTATCGATAATGAATTATTCAGAATGTCAGAGATGGCCCAGTGCTTGAGGGCCACTTTCTTGTTTTCCAAAATCTTTGAATATTATTGCTGTCTCATAAGAGTGTGAGAAAACATAGATGCACTACATGTATAAATACTGCAGAAACCTCAACTCTAAATAGGTAATAATTGAATCCAATGCCTAGAAACACATGAAAAAGAAGGGGGGAAAAGGTGAAAGAGGAAAAAAAATAGCAAAGCTTTGCTTCTTGACCCGGAGATTTTGTCAAGACCCTGAGATCTGAAACTTTCATCATTGTCAGATTGAAATTTCTTGGTAGCAAAGGGGATCAAATGCATATGCTTTAACCCAATTCTCAGTTCCTTCCCCTGCCATTAGCTGCTGATCAGCATAGAGGATTCATCTGCATTGCAAAATGCTGTGGTAGTGTATCATCGCAAAATCTGACCCAGATTGCTTTAAGTCCAAGCCTAGCTCTTCAGCTAAGGAAGAAGATGGTGAGCCTTTGTGGGGAAGTGACTTTAATGCTTTTGACGAGGTCAACTATGGGAAGAGTAGGCCAATGCTTAAGAGGACAATGAACTAGTACTAGTAACATCACATGTCGATCTTAACAAGGCCAGTTGTTTTTTTCAAGCACCTAAGGGGAAGAAGCATCGTATGGCAGGTAGTTCAGTAACCTTGGAGAGGCATTATATGAAATTTAAAACGTAGACTGAGCATAGACAAGATGCAAGACCAAAGGTGTTGTGTCACAGTAGTGAACAGAGAAAATGGAAAAGAAGGATCAGGATTCAGGAATTAACCTAAAAGAGCGACTGTTTCTATTTCATCAAAGCCCCTCGATGCAAGGGCCCAAGATCAATGTCAAGAGGCGAATCTCTAGCAGCCAGTACAGGAATATCAGCACGACAAACAACCCCAGGGGATGCTTCTTAAAGCCTTGACTTGATGATTTCAATTACATCAAAGGCATAGAACTAACAATTGCTTTAATCGAAACAAACCCAGAACTAGAAACTCGAAAAGGTATAAAACTAAGAAACCCATAGTAGAGCA